>CM001192.1:3007354-3607354 GCA_000218505.1 Schrenkiella parvula | reverse complement strand
TTGCTGCCCCTGAATGGTGTAATGCTTGTGCAGTGTTACAGTGCTAAACTCGCAGACTTTGGACTAGCAAAGGATGGTCCCAGTGGAGATCAAACACATGTGTCAACACGTGTTATGGGCACTTACGGATACGCTGCTCCTGAGTATGTAATGACAGGTCTGTCTTTACTGTTTCCCAGTCTCTGGCATCTAAAATTGGTAAAATAAGTTCGATGTCAGCATGATCAACTGATACTAGCAACTGATCAACTAAAGTCATAGCTGCTCTTCTCTATGTGTCAAAGCTGAGCCTTTTGAGTATATGCAATGTTGATATGACCATATTATGCAACTGCTTCGTAAATGGGTCATATTTGTGATTGTTTGTACTAGGACATTTGACATCCAGAAGTGATGTTTATGGATTCGGGGTACTTCTCCTTGAGATGCTCCTTGGGAAGAGGGCGATGGACAAAAGCAGACCTTGCCGGGAGCATAACTTGGTAGAATGGGCGCGACCGCTATTGAATCACAACAAAAAGCTTTTAAGGATCATAGACCCTCGAATGGATGGACAGTACGCCACTAAGGCGTTGATGAAAGTAGCTGATTTGGCATACCAATGCCTAAGCCAGAACCCGAAAGGAAGGCCACTCATGAATCATGTGGTAGAAGTCCTCGAGACTCTCAAGGAGGATGCAGATCCTCAAGAGGAATTCATGATTAATCTCCATAGCAGGGGCAAGTCCGTAACCTTGTATGAAGCTCCTAGTGATTCCCAAGACACAAGAACCGGTGATGGGCAGAGGAGGAGAAGACCAGAAAGTGGCAGAAGCAAGAGTGAAGCCTCCGTTGATACTGACCAATATGTTACTGCTCTCGCTTCAGAATCGGATCCAAATTCTACCAAAATTTAAGACTCACAGAGAAAGATTCACCAATGATTTTGAGAATGTAAGTTAAAGAAAGTAGCAGAGTTGGCTTATATGTATAAATAAGTTGAGTCTTCGTGTTGGGATCTTTTTCATTTTTGGAGATTACAAATACTAGTGCATTATGCCATTTGATCAATCTTTGAAATTCAAATGAATTTTTGGAGACGCTTTCTTGTGTTGGTTAACTTTTCTCTAACGACACAACCATGAAGATATTTACTCCGACTAGTAATCACAATACTCTTTTTTCTTTGAATCATTAATTACACATTTTGTTTGATAATTTTGTGGTATCTAACAGTTTATGTTAAATGTTATCAAATGTTACCATTTAAATTCGAATCCAGTTTAAGAAGTGTTATCAAATGTTACCATTTAAATTCGAATCCAGCTTAATACATATTATTAAATTATTGACAAAAAATGATTTTTAAAATCGGGTTTTAAAATGATTTTTCTAGCATATTGTATATTTAATTGACTGTTCTGAAAAAAGGCTTAAGCAACTCGGGTTCGAGGAAGCTCAAGGCAGAAGTTGCAGAATTTTCAATTCAGGATCAAGGATAATGGTATAGACTACTTCAAAAGTGATTGCATGACATGGTAAACTACTATGCATAGGATGATAGGAACATCAGAAACACATGTATCTCTATTCTTTAGGTACATAACATGATAAGACACTGCAGACGCATGTCTCTACTCTTGTGGTACATAACGTTATGAGATATTGTATGACCGGCTTCTCATCTAAGACTCAAAACCGGCCATGCGCCAGGAGATGGCAGAGCAGGGCGGATCACAGGGACCCTTCTTACCTCTGTGAACATTTCATTGAGTCTAGCTGCCTGATTCATCACCCGCGACACCTTCTGCACACATTATAAACAACCCAAGTCGTGATAATGATAGAAGGAAAGGACAGAACCGGCAGATAAGCTGTTTGAGCTATAAGGATCATATCAAATCTCAGCATTTGGTGAGAAGGTGATGCCTAAGAACGGGCAGATAAGCTATATGAGCTAAGGAACATATTCACTACAAAATTATATCCTTGTTTTAAGCCAGGACGGGACATTCTATGAACAAAACAAAACCACTTCACATCAACGCAACATTGAGTAAAACTGACTCATACACGCAAATTTTTTAATCAATCAACTTCAACTTCAACGTTAATATAGTGTACCTTGTCGTCGATTGCAACTTTAAGATGGAACCTTTGAGCTTTCTTTTTCATATTATAGAGTCTGCGTCCCAAGAGAACAAAACCCACCACAGCTGCAGCCATAGAGACAGACCAAACGGGACCAATCCTAAATGCATAGTACTTGGCAAGCACAAATGGCATCTTCCACCACACAGTCTCTCTATTTTTACTCTCATCACCAGAACTTACAGCCACAACTTCTAGTGTTCCCTCATTTGATTCACTAGATACAACCCCACTATCACTTTTAATCTCCTCTTCTTGACCATTCACAATCCTACGATCTGCAGAAACCAGTTGATTACCCCCTGAATCAGACCAAGATATGCTCAAATCCTCAACAGTTTCTTCAACAACAGATTTGCTCTCATTGTTTGATTCGGACGAATACTTGCTTGCATCCTCAATATGAGATTCATCGGAAACAGCCTCGCCCTCGATGTTCTTATCATCGCCAGCTTCAAAATCACTCACCACGACCTCACCATCACCAGAAATTTCACCATCAATCAACCCTAGTTCGTTTCTGACACCCGATTGATAAACATTCAACTGATCAAAACCCAAATCTACCGGATTCTGCACCCGATTCGGAGACTCCGACCCGTAATCGACCCGGGAAGAATCACCCGATCCCAGGCTCTGATCAGTGATCTCACCAGGTAAATTAACGATATTATCGGCAGAGAAATGATCAGAGAGAATCATACCGTCATTAATCACACTCGAGCTTCCCGATTTGTTCTCCGATGTGATTGAATCAGTTGATTCGACATCGGAGCCATGAACAAGCTCCCAATCGAGCAAGTCACCCTCCATGATCAGATTGAAATCGGAAAGAAAATTTGGATAGAATCGAAGGAAACCCCAAAAATTAGCAGAAGAATCAGAAATATAGAGCGGTTGATGATGATGATGATAGATGAGAAACAAACAGCCTAAAAAGAGGTTCCTTCTTATCCACTTGCTCAAAGTCGAGAGTGATTACGTGGAGAGATCTAATTGGCTACGTCTTGAGTCTTCAACTAGATTTTGGGCACGGCATTAAAGTAAAGGTATGGTGACAAGTATGGCATATAATTCGCTTCGTCTCTTTATCAACCTAGTCATGTTAATTAGGGTTAAAAGTCCAAAGCCCAGCCTGATCCAACCCTTAAAAAATACCAAACTTGAGTTTAAATAAGCAAAATAAAAGATTTGGATCTTTGGGACTATAAATAGTCTAAAAATCTTTTGGATTTAAGCCCGACCAGGTGAAGACCGACCAAAAAAACTCAAAATTCTATATTTTAGATTTTATTTTAGTTAATCATTTTATTATTTTTCTAAAATTAATAACATAGAATATTTAGAAGATGATAGATTGAAACTGACTTTTTATGAAGATTTATATGTTTTAGAATGTTGGAAATATCAACCACAACGCTATCGTGAATTATCTTGTGTGACATCTGATATCTTAAATATTCTGATAACTACAATAATTAGTTTAAAATTAGTATTAAAAAAATATAAAAGTAATCTGTTGAAACACGAATTTGTACACGCATTTGATTGGTTGGATAGACTTAAATTCCATTATCCTATTTATAGTCTTTTCATTTTTTATATATGATTTATACTTGTTAAAAACTTAATAAATTACTTTTTATATTGTATATTTATTTGATGAGGATGAAATTTATAATGCGTAGTAGAAGATTATAATCTTTACTCTACAATCTCTACTACTTATAGTTGAAGTATTTTTTGTTTTTGTTTTTATTTATATGTTATTACAGTTGCTTTTGGTTTATTAAGTCATAATTTTATTTTAATTTAAATTAGTTTTAAAAAAACAGATCGATGATTCCGAATACAAAGCCTTTGTATTATCACTAAAAAAATAACCACTAGAAAGACCATTTTTTGCTATAAGATGTGCTACAATATTTCTACTCCTTTTAACAAAATTAGATGAAAAGAAAAGAAATTTCTGTTTCCAAAAACTAATATCATCGACTAGATTGACAATTGTAATGTCTTTCAAGAGACCCTGCAAAATCTTGACTAGGACCAAAAAATCTCATTCAAGACACATGTATCGGTAATTCATGCACCAAATACGTTGCATGACCATCAAAAGTGTTTTGGCTTCAGCTTCAAGACTTGAGGATGCTATACAAAGATGAGAAGATCCTCATAACTATGGTACTCTGTTATGGTCACGAATGATCCAACCTTCTATCACCCGACCATTATGTTGATCATAAGCTGCCTGCATTGTAGTTTGAATATTTTATTTTTAAAAATAGCTCAAAAAGCCTATAACCTTTTTAAGTTAGGCCCAGATTTTAGAATACAGATCCAAAATATTTTTGGATCGGACTTTATATGGTTGGTGAGGTTTGGGTCAGCCCGATTAATAGGGAATCCCTACATGTATTCAATTAGCCCATTTGTTTTCTTAATGTGACCGAAAATGTCACAAATTGTTCCCCGGCATCAGCATTGAAGTCATGGTGGCCATAAATCCTTTATGGATGATATTCGTACCTAAGACTGGACAAAGCTTCTGAACCAAATCGAATTATAAATAAATACTCTAAATTAATTTAAATATTGAATTAATCAATTTTGAACCAAATTAAAATTTCTTTAATTTAGTATATCAAAAAATTATTTAATTAAATATATGAAAAACATATTTAAAATTTATAATCTTAATTAAAATGAATAATTTTTCTTTTTTATTATATTTTTTGGTCAAAAACTAAAGTAAAATATAATTTGATTATGAATGAAATTTATTTCCCAAAACCCAAAAATCTAAAACTTAAAAAACTCGAATACATCTATTTTCTAAGGCTAAAAAAACCAAAACACCGAACGACCGAACCGAATCGAACCTAATAACCGATTGTCCATCCCTACCTAATTAACAACTTAAAATAGATGGGGACAGTTTCGTAATATTTGACAACTTGAGAGATGACGTGGCTCATGGGTGGGTCGTGGACTCGTGGTTGGATAATAAACCAAAGATACGGTCGACGCTGACTTAACAAACATCCCCGTGGTTTGGTTTTCTCGCCGTCGGATTGCGATTTCGCTGAAATCGAGTCTCTGCCCTCCGTCGCTGATATCTCCGGCGATCGAATCGCACGGCTCCGCTTAATCAGCCTCCACGGTAAAATCTTTTTTCCCTTTATACCCCTCAATATTTTGAGAGTTTATTCATTCAGAAAGCGTAAGTGATGATGATTCTATCTTCCATGTTCAAATTGGACTCGTGTGATATCAGAAATTAAATCATATCAGTGGGAAAATGGTTTCTTTGTCAACTTGGAGGCGTAGAAATCGAAAATTAGAATCAAATTAGTCAAAATAGACTAATTTCCTTTTCACAAGATCGTACTTTCTAGTATTTCTATAGCTCTAATTGTTACAATTCATGATTCTAAAGACTAAACAACTCAAAGTTGGAGACTTTCTTCTTCTCTTGTCCTTTTGTTTAAGAATCAATCACTATTAAGGATAATGAAGAAGCTGTTAAGGCTTATGGTATTCACTTTGCAACAGCAAATGTGCAGAAACGATTTTATGAGACATTCTTTCGACTTTCTGCTTCTCTTATCTTTTTGTTTAAGACTCAATCACTGTTAATCCTTGTGTTTCTTTTTCAGGTGTTTTGGTATTCCCTTTTGGCCATGGACACCACAGAGCAAGAAGTTAAAAAAGATGTTACAAAGATTGAAAGTGATGACGTTTCGTTAGTTGATATCAAAGTTTTGTTATTCGCAAGAGCACGCGAGCTCACGGGTGTGCCTGATCTAATACTGAAGATGCCATCAGGTAGTACAACAAAGAAATGCATGGACGAGTTGGTGGTCAAGTTTCCGAGGTTAGAAGAGGTGCGTGGCTGCGTGGTTCTTGCTTTGAACGAGGAATATACAACGGACTCCGCCATTGTTAAACACAGAGATGAGTTAGCCATCATACCTCCAATAAGCGGTGGCTAATGCATTTGCAAAATGTATGTCTTTAAGGAGAAAACAGGTTACATCAGTTCTAATACTCTTCAAGTTTGCTCTGTTTCTCTTTCCGTGGATCCGTTATAATCATGACTTCTTCATCTCTCTTTCATTCGTTTCTTTCCGGATGAATCAGGAGACTGATTATCATTTATCAATAATGTGCAATCACTAGTTCAGTAGCATCTAGTGTTGAACCAATAACCCTTCTACTATACTCCAAAATGGTTCCATTGGAGTGCGTAGATGTTCCTGGAGGAGATGGCTCTGTTAAAAAAACAAAAATAAAGAAGATAAGTGTCACACTTGGGAAGACGATTTAGATTGAACAGAAGATGTACTCATAATGTGTTTGACTTTTGGAAAAGAAGCAGCTATATCATCATAACTCAGCAGTTATATCATCATAACTCAGCAGCTATATCATCATAACTCAGCAGCCAAACTAGTGATACTTTGAGACCACAAAGTTTCGTATCCTGCATTTTCGCTTACTAGTGTCAATACTTTTTGTTTGTTCCATGAATCAAAGAGAAAGAGAGTTAAGTGAAGCAAACGAACCTTTGTGTGTAATCCAGAGGCAGAGGGCACGGTGGAGAAAGCATGGAATGACTCTCCAGTTGGTTCATGAATATCCTTTTTCCGATTGAAATAATGTATGAGACAAGACAAAGCATTTGCTCTTAGAGATGAACCAGATAAAGGCCTTGACTTCTCCTTTTTCCTTGGCTATTTTTGAACACTTGTATACATCAAAATAGGAACAGAGTTTTGCTCATAAAAGCTCTCTGTAGTTTGCACTATTACGTAGTCTATGCAAAGATCATTAATCCGTTTCACCTTTTATTGGTATTCCAAAACTTTGTGAAAGATATTAAACTTATTAGTGTGTCTTGAGAGTTTGAAATTTAGATTCTTTCGAGTATCTGAGAACCGTTTATTAGCACTGAACGTAGGTTTTGGTACGGTCCCCAAATGGAGGAGGTTTGAAAGCAAAATCAAGAATCAGACATTGTACAGAGGAGTCTGATTATCTAAAACTGAAAGACTATGTGGAACTTTGGAAAATTGGATGGTCTTATTGTCACAAACAGAGTTACAATATATAGAGTCCTTTAGACGTGATCTTCAAGGGTTCTAGAGTAGGATCTTCCAAAACCCTAAAACCCATCAGGTCTCGCACTTTTAGGTATGTTAGATTCATCGTTATACTTAGATTTCGTATTGTTGATTTTATCGTTGATTTTCCGGTCTCGTATTGTTTAGGTATGTTAAATGCGTCGTTATACTTAGATTTCGAGGTCAAAGCAAGTATCAAGCTTTCCCTTTTTCCGGATATCATTGAAGCTAATGGCCTCGCTACTCCTGAAGCAAAAAGGTCAGATTTTGTGCCATGGATTTGCATTTTGTGTAGAAATAAGTCTTCTTGATGTAATCAACTACAAAGGGTTCTTGTGTATGGCTGGTTTATGCTAGACCAAGGTATGTTGTCATCTCTTTTTTTTATTACCAACTGCTCCTTTTTGCAACATAAGTGATAAAAATGTTGTCTTTGTGCTTGAATGCTTAAGATGGATTTTACAGCATCTATGTGGGTTGCTTAGTGATCATATAAGATTAGGCTTGACGTATTTTGAATCTTGATGATGCCTTGTTGGAATCTCATCTTTTATTAATCCATTACAAGATACATATCAAAAACGTGGGAAATGGAAACAAGGAGACAAGGAAACAAGTCAAAGTAGTTGTTGAGATTGCTTCTGTCCTTAGATAAAGTCTAAAACTAATCATATCTAAAGTGGGTAGTCATTTTGGGCTCAATGTTGTGTGTAAGGAGTGGAGAAAACAGAGATTACTGCTCTGATTTTCGTTGAGATTTTGTGTATGTTATGGGAAAAAGTCAGTTTCTCCATCTGCTTCACTCCTAAACTTTCTAAGTCTCCAAAAACGTTTTCATTTATCAAGAAAAGTAACGTTTTCATTTAACAAATAAGAACACAAAATGAAGAAATAGAGAGAGGATGAAGCAAACCTGCAATAACCTGCATTTTCCAACAAGCCCACTGCTGCCTTGGAGCCTATCAAGGATAACGAAGAAGCTGTGAAGGCTTATGGTATTTACTTCGCAACAGAAAATGTGTAAAAATAATTTTATGAGACATTCTTTCGACTATCTCGGAACCGTTTGTTTCTGAGATTTACCATTTTGCTCTGTATACCAAAATTCAAACTGAGTAGAAAACCAAAGTGTTTGACTTTTGGATAAGCCAATCAGTCTCTCTTTTTCGCCACCATTCTTCTCCAAATCGCCGGAGGTATTACCTCCTTTACTTCTACATCGTTTGTTCAACTTTCATACCTTCAAATTGATTTTATCGATTTACATAACTAAATCTTGTTGTGTGTTTTAGCTGTGCTGATGGAACATTTGTATTTTACAGCTGAAACCTTATATGTATCTAAGTGCTCTATAGAGTTCAACAAAACCAGCGACTCAACTGAAGCTTCCAAGTGTCTCATCTTATTGTTATCGGAATGAAAGAATAAGTTGCAGAGAGATTTGCTAATTTGCTACAATTTGTTCAAACGCAGATTTCAGTAAAGAAACAAGGAAGCAATTTTATAGAACACAAATCGGGGATTAAGAGAATAAAGTTAGAAACTTTGATCATTGTTAATTCAGCATTACATTACAAAGTTAAACTTGAACATTAGCTTATCTCCCACGTAACAGTCAAAAGTCATAATCACTTATAAAAGCAACTGGCTCTGCTCTTCTTCAGTGATCTCGTCGACATTCACAGGCAAATCATCAACAGCTTCACAAGTCGCAAGGATCTGACTCTGCTCTTCAGTAATGTTGTTGAACTCCGAAGGCAAATCATCAACGATCTCATCATCAGGGATACCTTCAGAGTTTCATAACAATTGAGTCAATAGTGCAAACAATAAAAAACCGTATGTAAAAGACAAATTACACAGAGTTTGACTGAAAAATACAAACCTAATTATACCAATATTATGAGGCCTTTTACATTTTGAATTTGTGCAGACCAAATAAGTATCACCCCTTATCATTTTCGACCTATAGCTGGTGCACGATATGAAGGACCAGCCATAGTCTCCCACCACTTCCGTTATTATTGCCACACAAACAAAGCTAGCAACCTAAAAATATAATTACATGTTACCTATCATAAACCTAAAAAAAACAAATGGAAGAGAACATAGACAAACTTGTGGCTTCTGATTTGCTTGGAAATCATGGATCTCAGTAACTGTAACAACCTCTGGTTTCGTATAACTAATCTGCGTATTGTTGATAGCTACTGCATCTTCTCTACTTGCACCAAACATTAATTAAGAGTGAAAGGACATTAACCATAACACAGAAAAACGTAGGTTTTTAAAAAGTATGAGGCAGAGATGTTATTACCGTTCAAGATATGACTACGTTTCATGGATATCTTTGTCAAAGAAAACACGGGCCGCAACTGTTGAACTTAGCGCGACAACACCTTCAAATCACAGAGAAGAATAGTTGCTGCAATATGCTCCCATAAGTTTAATAGCTTGGAGTTTAATAGCTTGACTTATCCTCTAAAGTTTTGGAGTTTAAGGTTGTTAACAAAACAACTGAGGGTTTCTTTGCACACTTATTCCAGCGACTACGAAAGGTTGCTGCAATATGTTCACATAAGTAAACTTGCACTATCTCCCCACTAAAGCAACGAGAAACATTAATTCTCAAGAAAACAGGTATACCAAAATTTGATATAAAAATCTAAAAACTAATTTAGGCTTACTCGTCTAGCTGCACATGGAGAAACACCATTTATTTTGACCGTGAACCCCCTGATGTTGGAGCAGCACCAACTGGTGTTTGAGACCTCAGGTCTTCTCCATTCAGTAGGCGTATATGTCCTACCAAATCTGCTTAAGCAAATAAAATGAAAAAAAATTTAAAAAGTTGTAAATACGACTGCAAAGTCAAGTCTTACTCAACCAAAATTAAACTAAATATGTTTCATAAGCTAAATGCATAAACACATGTCTCAGTTAAAAATTTACCAACCTATTTCAAATCATCTAACCAGCCAAGAGAGAGAGACAGAGGCAAGCAGTATTGTTCAACAACTTTAGTATTTAATTTACTTACCGAATAAATCTGTATGCTTGTCTGCAATGTCACTGAGTTTTAATTTTTGGTTGCACCTCTGACTCCTCCACAAACACTGTCTGATCCGTGAACATCAACATGGTCGGATATGATGAGAATTTGTAGCTTGCTTTGCACGGCTTCAGCATGAATTTTCTACACATTTGCACCTTATTGCATTCCAAATGATGCTTGAACTGAAAAACACGATTTGCAGAGATAAAATCCTGCATAGTGGAAGACTGTTGGGATATTAGATGTGGTTGTAGAGTAAAACAGAACAGAGCAACATAATTCTAAATATTAAAAAATACCTTAACATCCGTGAGGAGCACTTCAAGTCCAATGAGCGTGTTGTCCTGTTTGAAATTGCATGCCTCCCACGAATGAAGAAGCCTGATTAAAATTGTGTCCTTGCAGAAATCCTCCTGTAAATCATCGAAGGATTTCAGTGATGCGATATTAGTGTTATGCGAGTTGGAAAGGTAAATGGTATGGGAAAAATTAGAGAGGGAAGGTATATATTATACCTTCGGGGGAGCTCGATGGGCATCATAATGAGGTGTGTTAGTGGTAGCATTGATGGAGGTTCAAGGACGTGGGGGAGGAGAAAGAACGTAACGGAAAAATTTAAGTAAGTGCAGTGTTAAAGTCAAACGCGCTAGTAAGAAGTATGGGCCGTGTTTGAAAGTTACTAACCTGATCCGGCCCAGTTGGTAAATGTATGTCTTCTTAAACCCGTACGTCAGGCCTAATTAGGCCCGCATACAGAAAAGGCGAAAGGGGAACATAGTTAATACTTTGATATCAGGCCCGTTAAATATTAACAATAGTAACTGAGTTTCGATATGTTGCGGAACCAAGTAAGTGCATTCCTAACTGACCCATCAAAAGCCCAGAACCCACAGTAACCCGACGACATTTTAAAAACGAAGTACAAAAAGAAAATGCAAACATTTTGGGCCTTTCTGAAAATGGGTTTTAAATTTTGACGGCCTATATAAACTATAATTTCCGGCCCACAAATGCCCATAACTCAAACGAACCCAAGGAATGAGCTTTTTAATGACCCATAAAAAGAAAACTAAATACAAAATCAAAAATGTAATTACATGGGCTCGTTTTGTGGGCTGGCTTGACGGCCCATTCCTCGTCACCGGTCAGAGGGTAAACCACTGCGGTACCCAACACAATCCCAAACCAAAACGTTATATTGGATTTTAAAAAAAGTAATGGGCTTCTTAAGTATTAAACAGAACAATACCTCTTTCACGTATTAGCCCACTTGAATGAAGGCCAATACGTTGAAGCCCACCATGGAGACGAAGCCCAATCTCCTTCCCCGAAGTGGCGGCGACAGAATTGACGAATTGCTCGCCGGAAACTGGAAGCGTAGGAATTCAGGCGGTTTAATGGCCCTGAAAAAGAGAACGTAAAATAGATCCATTAAGCGGATTGAAAATTTTAATCTGTAAACGGTCAAATAGACGCGAACAAAAGATTAGGAAAATCCTAAATGAAAAACGATAAGTAAGAAATGGGGTGAAAGATTTTCTTGAACTGCTGACGGTCCTTTACAACCTCTCTCCCGGTGGTAATAGAAGGAAGAATAGAACAGATTGGCGATGAAAATCGGCAGCGACATTTTGGAGATCTCGATGCTGCCGCGAGATGAAAAGATACGCCAGCTTGAAAAGAAGGTGGAGATAACACGGAAGACGAAAAAAAATCCATTGGGTTGAGATATTGATATTTGCATATGGGCCACGTCGAAAGCCCATAAACAAAGAATAGCCCAGCTTCCTTAGACGATGACACATGGCAGGCTTCTGGTGTTTTTTTTTGCGGAGCTGGCTGCACGGAAGAGATCCAAATTATAACTTTTAGTTAGTAGTATAATTACGTTTCAACCTTAACTGATTGATAAAATTTTAAATAATTAATATTTTATTTGCTTCTGCAACTCCAAACCGATTCTAGTTCAATTTTCTTGCCCAAAACAACATATATAAAGTTATAGAGAATTAACGAAAATAAACTATAAATCTAAGACAAAGAACCGAACTATATACAATTAACATATCAAATTCATAAGAATTATTGCAATCCAATATATCCAAAAATTGAATAAAACTCTAGTTCTTATAATTGAAATAACATGTCTAATATCTAATTAAACTAATAACATAAAATAATATTCTATTTATGTGTCATACAAAATAAATTACAAACACATAAAACTTATATTAAAGTGAAAGTAAAATATTTAAAAAATTATTAACCACGCATAAAATAATATTTATTTACCTTTCATAAAAAATGAATTACAAATATATAAAACATATAATCTAAGTGAAAGTGAAAAAATGTTGACGTCGACGGTATCCGAGTTAATTGGAGGATAAAATCTCGTCAGAACGAGGGGGAAGATGATCGGAACACGAATCGGCGCCGTCTAATATCAAACCAAGTGGTGACGAGCGAACCTCTAAACTACGGCGACGACGCACGCCTTCATCCTCTTTCCCTAAGTTTGGGACCAACATCGTATTCCTCTCAGATCCCGCCGATGACGTCTTCACCGCTTCGTCTAGCACCACCATCGCCTTTCGTTCCGCCTATGAAGACGCCGACGTGGTCGACACATGATTTTTCGCCGCAGTTAGCTTCGTCTCAGTCTTATTTCATGACGTCGCCGCCGTATCTGGCAATTAAATTTTTTTTTCAAACTGTATAGCAATAATCCGATGGTAATCTTTAAATGAACTTGTGGGTTTTTCTTGTCGTTCCCCTGTATCATCCGTATCCTGCCTACGATATCTTTTTTCCCGTGATTAGCATATTTTTATTAATTTAATTCGCAGAGAAATATTAGGTCATTTATTGAATTTTAGAGGAAATGAAAGTTACCTGGTTGTTCAGTGTTTGTGTTGCACAGCTTTAGCAATTGGCGATAATTTTGCACCCAAAAATTGTCCTCTTATATTTTGTCAACATAACCTTCAACTGAGAGTATGCTTGTATCCGTTGTAAGTTTAATGAAATACTTATGAGGTGCAAACTTGTGTCGGTTGTTATGCATATAGACAATGGAATTTGAAATTTCGTATTCTTGGCCTTCCTTTAAATTCTGTTTTTCGTGCTCTGCAATTAAATAATCTATTTTGCTTTGAACCATTTGATCCTGATGAAATTAGAATTATTTGTTATCTAAATTGTGTGAAAGAATAAGGTTAAATAACAAATTTATACCTTGTTGTCCAATAGTAAAAGGACCATTCCCATTTCTATATTACTATCTGAATGATGTTGTATATTCCACATGCGAGTGATGCGTATAATAATTGGTGAATTTTCCGGACCAATCTGAAGGTTGTCAAAAAAATTATCTACGGTGACTTTATCTTTCTTTTTCATTCCTAGTAAGAAATGACAAAGTACATGCAATTAATAATTATAAATATTTAATTATTTTTATTAAATAAATATATTTGTTGAGTCATATAAGTTTGTGTGGATTTAGAGTTTATTAAAAGGATAAATTATAGTTGAAAAACAAAG
Organism: Schrenkiella parvula; assembly: GCA_000218505.1. Taxonomy (NCBI): domain Eukaryota; kingdom Viridiplantae; phylum Streptophyta; class Magnoliopsida; order Brassicales; family Brassicaceae; genus Schrenkiella; species Schrenkiella parvula. Next base: position 3,593,497 of record CM001192.1, on the reverse strand, counting down.
AGAATAAGAAATGTTTTTTAAATGTTTTTGGTTTTAAACTTTATTTTAAACACAATAAATAGTTGTATTTAAGTTAAATTTTTTCCCCCTTTTTGGTAATTTAAAAGGAAAAAAATTTTATATAGCAAATTAGTTTTCTTCTATAAGGATTTAAAATATTTGGCAATGGTAAAATATGAGGACACAAAGCTATTGCCCTTTAATCCCATTAATTCGTTCCCCAGAAACAAATTAATTACTATCCAATATACAATTTGTTAAATATTTTCACTCATTTGTGTATTTAAGCAATAATTTAATTTAATGATGAAAATCATATCTTAGTTGTAAAGAGGTTTTGACTTTAGAGGCTCAAAGTACGTTATTGAATTGTCTGGCAGCATAAAACCAAACAAATATTAACATTAACAATAACAAAAGTGTGTGAAAAAATGGTACTAACCCTGATTTTTTAAGAATGAAAACAGTAAGCAAGACAATAAGAAAGATGAGGAAAATATTAAAAAATGAAGCAGAAGATGTATACTAACCCCGATTCGTTTGAGAACGGGTTATATGAAATGTGAAGCTAATTACAAAACTCTAGAATATAAAGAAAAAAAATGAAAAAAGGAACAAATTATTCTACTCATAAATGTATAATATATTTCCTAATAAAATCACATCTCCATGGTTTTAAAATAGCAGAAATATATAATATTTTTTATCAAAAATGGAAATGAACCAATTAAAATATATTCAGCAATTTAAAGAATCTATCACGGAATATTTTAAAAAAAAATCTTTTTATATATAGAAAATCTTGTTTTAAATTTATTATAGCACATCAGTAAAATGCATAAAAGTTTGTTCTTAAAGGGAAGGTATGTTATTTTTATTACCAAAACAATTAAAAAAAACCAAAACGTTATACCAAAACTTTAGTATTATACATTGTATATTTTTTGCTAATATGTTGGAAAAAGTCAATTTGGTAAAATGATGTGAAAGAATAATGGAGCAAAAGTGTTAAAATATTATGAATATCAATATCTTTGTTTTTTACGACAGCATATGAAGTAAAAACATAGCAACATTATAATAATACAGAAACATTTGAAGTCAATACGTTATTAATAAGCTAAGCTGTTTGAGTAGAAGAATTGAACTTTATAAAAAAAAAGAAACACCAAAAGTTTCAATGCATGGAAATGCATGATGTAGGTATCACAAGTACGTGCAACAAATGTGTTGCTTATTATTGGATCATAAACCATTGTCAACACGACAATGCACAACACAGGAAAACAAATAAATATGTTACATATAAGGTGGACGTTTCTCGGAACTGTGGTTGTTGTCTCCAACTTGATGGACTTCAAATTTGGTATTCCCTATGTTGGTCTCAAGCTTCTTACCATTTTCAATGTCGCTTTCAATGATGCATGACACATTAATAGTTTGACGTGACGTTGATAAATTGAAAGAGGTAAGTTTCATTTGAAACTTACATGTGCGGCCAACAATGCTAAGAACAGAAGGAGGCATTGATAGGGTAGCGTCTGCGTGACCCTCATCAACCTAATAAAAAAAAATTTACTAAACTTATGTGTTATTTATGTGTAGATAGGGTAGTATTACTTTATCTGCATTGATGGGGTAGTATTACTTTCTCTGCATCATTCCATAATATGTGTTACCAAAGATCATAGTGTTATATAATAAATTACCGAATATTAGATTAATATGTACATACCTTCTGTTTTTTGTGGATTCACATTTGTGACCAAAACGGTTAAGAAATTGCAACGAATGGGCTTTTTAACGACCCGTAAAAAGAAAACCAAATACGAAATCAAAAATGTAATTACCTGGGCTCGTTTTGTGGGCTGACTTGACGGCCCATTTCGTCATCACCGGTCAGAGGGTAAACCACCGCGGTACCCAACACAATCCCAAACCAAAACGTTATATTGGATTTTTTAAAAAAGTAATGGGTTTCTTAAGTATTAAACGGAACAATACCTATTTCACGTATTAGCCCACTTGAATGAGGGCCAATACGTTGAAGCCCACCATGGAGACGAAGCCCAATCTCCTTCCCCGAAGTGGCGGCGACAAAATTGGTGAATTGCTCGCCGGAAACTGGAAGCGTAGGAATTCAGGCGGTTTAATGGCCCTGAAAAAGAGAACGTAAAATAGATCCATTAAGCAGGTTTAAAATTTAGGCGGTAAACGGTCAAATAGACGCGAACAAAAGATTAGCGAAACCCTAAATGGAAAATGAAAAGTTAGAAATGGGGTGAAAGGTTTACCTGAACCGCTGACGGTCACTTAAAACCTCTCTCCCGGTGGTAATAGAAGGAAGAATAGAACAGATTGGCGATGACAATCGGCGGTGACATTTTGCGGATCTCGACGACGTCGCGAGATGAAAAAATACGCCGCCTTTAAAAGAATGTGAGGATAACGCGGAAGACAAAAAAATTTCATTAGGTTGAGATATTGATATTTACATATGGGCAACGACGAAAGCCCATAAACAAAGAATAGCCCGGCATCCTTAGACAATGACAAGTGGCATGCTTCGTGTTTTTTTTGCTGAGCTGGCTGCACTGAGTAGCCCCAAATTAGAATTTTTAGCTAGTATAATTTAGCATAATAATTAAATCACATCACATTACACATATCCACACACTTATCACATGACACTGGGTTTGTCGTCACCTTGATATGTCATACGCCACATTTGGCTCGTCAGCTGGTTTACATTCTTTAATGGGATCGCGATGTCCTCGTCCTCAGTCCGACTGCACACAAACTTTATACACTATACACAACACCAATCGTTCATAACATACTATAATATCTCTACATATATCATCCAATCAACATCATCAACCATCATTATCAAAAGTCATCATTAACCAACAAATCATTATTATCAATCAACAAACAATTTCATAGACCTAGCATTTACGGATACTAATGACTAAAACTGATAAGAACCCACGGATCCCTCCCTCACCTTTGCTTTCACGCTTGAAACTGAGTTTGGAACGTCGCGTCTGCATTCTGGTCGTTTAGCGTTTTACGTTTCTGAAACAGCGTTGCGATTAGAACAACGATTAGGGTTTCTAAGTTTTAACAGAATCTTCTATTCTTGGACGACAAGCAAAGCGCAGTATGGTCAGGGTTTACCTTTTCTGATAATAAGGATTATTCCAACAGCTTTCCTGACACGTCCTCTATCACAATACACCATCGATCTGATCTTACTGTAGTTGATATGCTCGAAAATCACATACAAAATCACCAACCCTAAACTGGATCAGAAAACTGAAAAATTAGGTTTTCTGAAAATCAGAAAACAGTCATTTTTCCATCAACTTTCAAGAAGTTTTTAGGACTGAGATTACCTTGGATTTATCAACGGTTTGTTTCTATGGATTTCTTGCAAAAAGGGCTTTCCAAAGACACTTAGATCTCCATCTAAATCTGGGAAAACATCTTGCAAAACCCCTCTACGAAACTGGGAAAAGTTGTGAACCCAGATTTCAGTTTTGAACAGATTCAATACCTCATAATGACGTAGCGATAACTCTCTGTACATACTTTCAAACTGAGAAAAGTCAGCTGTTGTGGAAAGCTGGGAGCAAGCTGTTTTCAACCGTAGCAAGAACTCGATCTGGTTATTTATATTCTGACGGGAAAATGACTCGCAATATCACTGGTCGGAATTGGTTTTGACGGCTTGAGTGAAACCGGCAGAGCTTCGCTGTCAAATATCCTTTGCCCTCTAGGTTTTCTGAAGCTATCTTTAAATGGAGAGGAGAAGGTTCTTAGGTTAGGGTTTTCAAAATTGGGTTGCGGGTTTTGGGCATTTTGGGCTTGGAATATTTGGGATCGGACCATGACAATTCTCCCCCACATAGAAAGAATTCGTCCTCGAATTGCATGGCTGGGGCGACGTCCCGAACTAATCCCAAAAGAGCTCTGGATGATCCTCCTTCATCCAGCTTTCCAAATGTCAAGTCGTTTCTCAAATCCCCTCCCTTTCCCAGCAAAATTGCACTTTCCAATTATCATTTCCATTTACTTTAGTTTTTCGTATTTCTTTGACTGACAAATTTCTTTCCAAATCTGGTGGCGGATTCGAAATAATCAGTTATGGTTCCTTGACTACTTTACGCAATACTAAAACGTGGAACACATTATGAATGTCCAGTAAATCCTGAGACAGGTCCAACCGATAAGGTACCGCGCCGATTCTTTCTATTATCATGCAAGGCCCTATATATCGCAGTTTGATTTTTTTTTAACTTTCTCATATTATCAGTTCTTTTATACGTCGTTTTTTTCAAGTATACGGCGTTCATGTGCTTCATTTAGTTTGTCTTGAATTAGCGCCACTTGTGCCTCAGACTCCTGAACTATTTCAGGTTCTACTTCGGTCTAGCACAAGAGTATACGACAAAGTAGTCCATATAGAGCTTCATAGAGTGCCATACCGATACTCGAGTTATGGCTGTTATTGTACGCAAATTCAGCTAAGGATAAATATCGTATCCAGCTTATCTCTCAATCTAACATACACGCTCTCAACATGTTCTCCAAGGTCTGGATTGTACGTTCTGACTGCCCATCTGTCTGAGGATGATATGCGGTACTCAAATGCACCTTTGTCCCCAATGCCTTCCGGAAGGCTTGTTAGAATAATGATGTAAACCTCGGATCCCTATTGGAAACAATGCTCACTGGAAGACTATGCAACTTGACTATTTCCTCAAGATACTTCTCTGCTAAGACATTAAGTCCAGCTGTCTTCGTTTTTTTTTGTCAAGAAGATATCATCAACTAGGATGATTCAGAGGACCATGTGGATGGCGAGAAGCCAATATGCATGGAGAAATAAAGCTGTCTTCTTAATAGCCAAAAAATAAGCTGATTTTGTAAGTCGGTCCACGATCATCCATATTGCATCATTGCCACCAGTTGTCTTGGGCAACCTCGTGACAAAATCCATAGCATCATATCACTTTTCCACTTTGGCATTGTTAACCTTTGCAGTAATCCACTTGGTAGACCACGTTCTGCTTTTACCATTTGACAAATCGTGGGTAAATGGTCATTTAAATCCTCAAGTTTCTGTGATTGACACTTTTATTCCCCAATTATCGTGTGTTTATAATAAATCATCAACTTTACGTTGACTTTGTAAATTTAGGTATGAGAAAAGTCAACGTTAACATATAAAACGGTGATTTTAACGTTGATTTTTTTGAGTCCATTTTGCAAAGTCAACGCAAACTTAAGGAATTAATTTGTCAACTTAAAATTTTGAGATTTAATCTGTAAAAATGTAAAACTTGAGGAATTAAATGATTATTTCTAAAATATTATATATTTTTATATAATTCGTATCAACTTTAAAATAATTTTATAACTCTAAAAATATCAGTTTCGGAAAAAACAATAAAACTATATATACAACCATATAAAAACCTAATCAATAATTTTTTATGGCTATATAGAGTTTTTTTTATGATACTAATAAATTAATCTTGGTTGTTTCTTAATTGTTCATAACTGAAAACCTATGCGTAAAACTTGAAGAGAACTAATCGTTGTATTTTTATTATAGATTTACATACTTTATTTATTTTTTTCTTTCCAAATTTAATACTTAATTGACATAGATATTTTATAACTTATATGTATCTTTTATAGTTCACATCATTTTTTTGCCAACTATAATAATAGTTAAATTAAAATCAATTTAAGGTTTTAAAAAATAATAATATCATTTTATAATTAATATCAGTTATTAAGGTTTATTCATAACAATAGTAAAATTATCTCGTATCAGTAATAATTATTAAAAAATATTAAACTTTTATTAGTACTATAAAATAAAATAAAATTTTATATATTACAAATTTATCGATTAAGTTTTTAAGTGGATATATATATATATATATATGTTTTTTTCAAACCAAATAGTATCCACTATTATAAAATAATTTTAAAGTTGTTATGAATAATCTTAATAATTTATGTGTATATGTTTTTACAAATTAACTATATTTCTATATAAAAATATATAATATTTTTGAAATAATCATTTAATTCCTTAAGTTTTACAATTTTACAGATTAAATCTCAATTTTTTAAGTTAAAAATTAATTCATTAAATTTGCGTTGAGTTTGCAAAATTGGATTCAGAAAAGTCAACGTTAAAATCAAAGTAAAGTTGATGATTAACGTATAAAAATATATAATATTTTTGTATGTTAACATTGACTTTTCTCATACTTGAATTTACAAAGTCAAAATAAAGTTGATGATTTATTATGCGCACATGATAATTAGGGAATAAAAGTGTCAATTACCAAACTTGAAGATTTAAATAACCTTTTTTCTCACGAAATTAAGGAATTAATCATTTCAGTAACTAGAGTAGACTAGATAAGAAACGAGATTCAAGTAAAAATGTTAACTTCATTCATAGTATAGTAACGATATCTGAAACAACGCAAGGGAAAAATTACTAACAATAGAGGAGAAAAACTCTAATTTTCTAAATTACATTCTCCGCAAGTTGCTAGACAAAAAACCTCCATAATCACCTTAAAATAGGTCGTTGTTAGAATAAATCAATTAAGTTATAGTCTCTGGAGAGTAAGAAAAGAGCTAGACTGTGCATAGAATGAGGAGTAACAAGTGAAAAACAGAGGATCCCACCCCATTTGAAAGACCAAATACTGATGTCGTCGTCGAGTTTTAATCTGTTAGCCTTGACGACATCGTTCCACCCACAAGTCAAAGCGTAACTCCAGCTTCCTGTCCCTGATTCTTTCTTTATCTCCCATCTGCTCAACATCACACCCCACATTACGTTTTGTTGATCGAAGAGAATCACTCTAACTCCGGTCTTATTAGCATTGTGGATGTCCACTCTCATGATTCTCGACTTGACAGTGGTCAAAAAGTCATTCCGGATTAGTTTGCTGAAAGGCATTGAGAGACGGCTCTCGCCAGGGTTGACATCTGTTTGGAACAGCTTCCTCTGAAAGATCAGCTTCAGGTCGGTTCTCTCTCCCCATTTAATTACAGTTTCGTTCTTGTCTTTCATCAACTGGATTAGTGACTTGGAAGTTTCTCTATCGATCCATGAAAAAGTAACAACCTTTGCTTTCTTGGATTTACTTCTAGGCTTTTTACCTTGCACGGCAAGTCTCTTACGGCTTTTTTCTGTGAATTCGAGTTTTTTACTTTCTATTTTTGATGGTATTGTTGCGTGTTTCTTCACCGAAGATCTTGCTTTTCTCGGGAAAAGATTCTCTTGTCAAGTTCTTCTTCGTCTTTTGCAGAGAGAGCCTTAGTCTTCGTCTTTCTGTGGCATTTGAATTTTCCTTTACGGAGTTCTTCTTCATATAATATAACGGCAGTATCAACCAAACAGCTGAAATTACCGTAATCAGAGGTAAAATCCTTTCTCGCTAACGGCTACAACATCACTGTAATACATGATGATCGAACCAAAAAACGCAGCAAGAACTTAGAGAAAGAGAGAATTGGGAATCAGCAAAAGAGGTAGAAAGAAAAATGCCTCTAACAGATATATAAAGCCGTAGGACTTCTGAATACTCTAATTCTGATTTAAAATATCCTAACCAATCAAGTGCCTAATCAGTTTTATCTTTTTTCCTTTTTTTAATTTTATTTTTAATTTTTCAGATTTGTTACGTTAAAATTGGTTCAAGATAAACACAAATATTCACATTGAACAAACCAGGAAAAAAAGAAAAAAATCATCGAACCATCTGGTCGTCTCTTAAACCAAACACAGAATTGAGTTGTAGTTTTGCTCAAGAACTGCTTGTAGGAACCTTAAGATTCACTCAATCCACATTCCAAAAGAAATCTCTTGTACTCAAGCTCTACTCTGCTACATGCTTCATTCACTTCATCTGTATCTTCCTGACACACTGAATCGACCTGCATGCAGTTAAGCTTCTTTAACAACCGATGCAAAAATCTGTAAAGCAATTATCACTCAAGAAAAGTTGTGTATGTAACTTACTTTGTGTTCTGAAGACGTATCATGTTCTTCAGAATCAAGCGGTTCGTTCAAATCGCTCAATGCGGTTCTCCACCTTGTTCTTTTGGAGCCATGGTGATGACGACCTCGTGATGTTTTTCTGGAGATTATCGTGAATAGCGTCCCAATAATGCATAAAATGCAGAAACCAAGAACAGGAAGCAGAGAAGAAGTGAACAAAGCACCTGTGTTTAACTGAAGAAAGGCATGATTACAGGCTGGGAAAACACAATTAAGATTATGCAGTAGTAAGTTGAATCAAGATCGAAAAAGAATCTTATGAAATAGTTTAGAGTAACACCATCCCAAGAACAGGAAGGAGAGAAGTGAAAGAGCACCTGTGTTTAACTAAAGAGAGACATCTTTACAGGCTGGAAAACACACGTATGCAATGCCTAAGTTAGATCAAGATCCAAAAAGAATCTAGTGAAAGGGTTTAGAGTAACACAACCAAAGCGTCGCTTAAATACATGACTCTAAACACAGTAAGAAAACTGAATATACTTAATGGGTTCCAATAAGACACAACATGAATCTGAAAGCAAACTCAAATCATTTTGAAAGGGGGAGAGAGTAGCAGCAAGGATTTATTCTTACATGGGGAAAATTGTGGTGATTTTGTCCTGAAACATTCTCTTTGGTGCTCACAGTCTCACGGTATTTCTCTTGCCGGCGTAAATTAGGTAACTCTTCAGTTGTGTTCTGTCAACACTCATCAAATTTTCAAAAGACTAATGAAAGTCAGGGTCTCCCTCGTTCAGATGACACCTCTCAACAACAAGAAACAAACTTAAAAATACAAATCCATAACCTCTGTTAATACCATCTTAGAGTCATCTATGACAGACGAAGGAACAGCATCGTGCTTCTCTTTATAATTAAGGTCATCAAGTCTAGTACGTGACTGATTTTCTTCAGGGCTTTCTACTGATATTCCATATTGCTTCAGAATATATCTCAAGGACTCGCTTCTGCATCATTAGAGAGACTAAATTATTAAAACACTGCCACAATAACCCAAATGATCCTGCTTCTGAAGAAAATTTTGATTGTTCTCATGCAACTTACTAGTGAACAATTACGCTAATGAGTGTCATCACTTACCAGAACCACACAACTCTTATCATAACTGACTCAAATCCACCACAAAATTCAATTGAGCAACTCGGTTGTCAAAAACTAATGAGTGATGACGTTCAAAGGTTTTTTCGCTTCACACTATTGACACATAGAGAACAAAGTCATCACCTTTTAGCAAAACGAGCTAGTTCCTGCTTGGTCCTCTGCTCTTTCACTGACATCTGGTGAACACGAAAGCTCCATCTCTACAACACAAAAGCAGCCTCAGAACAACAAATAGCTAGAAATAAATTCAACAAAAATCCCCAAAGAGGAAATGGATCGTATCCTAACCTCTGCAACTCGTCTAAACCGTTTACTTCTGAAGCCAATCCGTAATTTCAAGGAGGAGCCAGAAACGATCCAAGATTCGTTTATAAACGAAGCAGCCCCAAGGTTCAAACTTGCCATGGACCCAGAAATCAGAGACGAAATGAGAAAGATTTGGAGAAGAAAGGACCATGTTCGACCACAGAGAAAACATTGTCTTTGTCTTCTTCAGCTAAAAAGTAAGAAGAACACAGTGGTCCCAATCATCGTTTCTTTGCCCATAGAGACAACTCGTAGGACTCGCTGAACCAAAACACTGGGTCCCCAATTCCTATACAAACCAATCCGATCACAAATTTTCTGAAAAGGACGTTTCTTTAAGGGATATCTCTGGGTAAAAAGTAAATGGTTATTTCTGTAACAAACTAAAACCATTTGGGGGATCTTTGCAATTTATGAAGACTCAAGGGATGTAGGATGAAATGCTGATACGAAGAGAGCCAAAGTGTGAGATAGTAAAGAAGATATATGCTTTCGAAGCAAAAAAAAAATAGCAATCATGAGATGTTGGAGATGGCGACATTTTGCTTTTTCCGCCATTTATCACGCGACGATTCTCCAGCTCCACGCGCTTATTCCGCTCTTCATCATCACGCGCATCTTCGTCTCCTTCGTGAGTTTCCTCAATGGCTAAGATTTCACTCTCACTCGCTCTGCTCTTCCTCTTGGAGAGATCTTCTTCTTGCCCCATTCTCGCTGGTAATCACGGAAGCAAACTTCTTAGGATTTTGCAATTTAGGAAGTTTTGTAGCAATCCAACTAGATAATGATTGTTCTTTGTTATGAAGCTCTTATGGTTTTGCAAATTTTGATTCTTAAACCATCTTGACCTGAAGCTTGATAGTCATGGAAGCAAGTCTGAAGTGTATTATCGGGTAAATGACACGGACAACAAGTTAACTGCTGGAGATAAGTTTCCAGTTTCTGATTTCACATCCTATAAAGATCCTGACTTGTTTTCGAATGAGAAAGAGCGGTATTTGGAATCGTTATGCAAGGTACATGACACTGAAGAGCCTTCTTATTTCTGGAAGATAATGCTTAAAATAGGAACTTTGACAAGAACTCTACTCTCTGTCCTGAGAATGGGAGGAAAGTCGGTAAGATAGTTAGCGGAAGAGCTTTCGCTTGTTTCGGCAAGGGTTGCATGAACCAGTCACTTATTCGAGAGTTATTGCTGATGAGAAGGGACAATGAATTTGGTTGAAGGGTTCAATGGAACATATGACCTTGATGCTGACTTGAGCAAAAGAGCAAGGACAAGATCTTTCTTCTCTGTTTCATGGCGAAAGAATGTACAAAGCGGGAGTTGAGTTTTCTCGAATTCATTGACGACTTCCACAAAATATCCATGGCTCATGTTCTATCTGCGTGCGGATGCCACATATGGTTTTAATGGTGGCTATCACTATAATGGCCGTGGCCTGATGAGAAAGGTTCTATCGATCTTCCATACCGAAAAGCTATCTTCTTTTTATCTTGACTCTCTCGGGTCTGACTATAAGGTATGTTACATCTCCTTTTTCTATGTTTAGCTTCCAGAGTCTCCAAACTTCAAAGTAAACCTGACACTTGATGTTACATGATTGACATCCGAAGCTGTTGGAAGAACAATGGTCATCCGTGTGATGGAGACGTTTTGATGGATGTAACCAGATACAGCGAGATGATAATTAACCCCGCCCAGATAATTTGGTGTCATGTGCTCCGTATCATACAAGTCTCTCGGGTGAGATCATACGCGGAAACAGCATCATGGTTCCCTTATTCTGCTTACCATCTATTCTGCAGCCCTGGAAATGCAGAGCATCTATAGTAACCATATGATATGATCAAACAGCAATTCTCAAGTATAAGAGTTGATCCAAATTCTGCCTCATCCTGAATGGTCGATCCACGGATATCCCGACAAGCAAGGAGACGGTTGGATTGGGGATGCGAGGACTTGGGAGCTCGATGTTGGACTCTCTCAAGTCGTCTCTACTTCTACCAGGTAAGTAGAAGATATTTAATATTCTGTCTCGGACTTGAAATTAACTTGTCTTGAGACTAATCTGTCTTTGTGGATAGGACCCCGGAACCAAACCAGCAAAGCGAGTGTGCACATCGATCAATGTTGGTACAGAAATATATGTTAGCAATAGACAAGAAACTGCAGAGTGGACAGTGACTGACTTTGATGTGTTGGTTCCAGAAGAAAAAGCAAGATCCTAATGAAGAGGTTGTAACAAGTAACAACACAAAACAACTTGTTATTAGCTTTTGCTTTTTTCTCCATTTGCTTATTTTTGTTTTCTCTCGTTAAGTATTTATTTTTGTCAAGTAAATTTACAAATAGAAGCTCATTTGCTTCAGTTAGATGATTCTCTTTTTCAGTTTATAAGTTTTGGAGATTAAAATTTAGGATGTAAGGTTTAATTTTTTGGGGAATTAGGCACAACAACCTAACATCAATAGGTAGAAATAAAATTGGCTATGATATTCAATATATGCTTTTGAGTATTTATGCGCCATATGAAAAAAAAAATTATGTGTGTCTATTTTTAGAATGCAAAAATAAGATTTTTATTATATGCCTATATTAGTACAAATAAATAGATGTTATATGTTATTGAACTCTTTCCGTCTCAAATAATAATTTTGGATGTATCAAATAAAATGGATATATGAGATAAAATATACACACTGCATAATATTTGTTTAATATTATTTTGTTGTATTATATATATACGTACTATTTTATGTGTATTAAATAAAATCATTCTTTTGACATGGTATTTTATATGAAAATTAACTCAAAAATTGGTAAAGTATATAAAACTACTTTACCAATTCATCTAAATATAAGGAAATATATAATACCCATATACCTTACAATTTTTATACCGACATACTATATTTTATGCGTCTGGTAAATAGAATTACTTTTGAATAAAATTTCTCATATGTAAAGATGATTCTATTTAACACACGCTAAAATAATATGTTTATATATAACACAATAAAATAGTACTTGTATTGCTACATAATATAGTAAATTTAATAAATAGAGTTTGTAATTATGTGACGTAATTAACATTTTTTCACATGCACAAAAATACCGTCTTTTCAGTTTTGAAATATGCATTACCTCTATTTTTATTTTTATCTAGCTATATTTCAATTTTAGTCCTTTTATGATAATCCAGGAAATTCACCCTCAGTTTTTAAATCTTAATATTTATCTTTTAGGGTTTATAATTTAGAATTTTGGTGTTTTATTTTGCTTATTTAAAAAAATCTAAACTATCTATTCATAATTTCTAATTTTTTTGTGCTAATAATTCGATTTTGGTGAGCTTATTACACAAAAAATAGGAAAAATCAAATTTTCTTTTAAGGTGACAAAGCACTTTAAACCTTATAGCTATTTCACTCACAATATAAATTTTTACTAACACATATAATCCCCAAACTAAATATATGAAAAGGAATAATTTTTATTATACTTTTGTGGGAAAATAAAGTATTTTTTATGTATTATTGGGTTGCCATATTTAGGCCCGACCGGTTGTGTTTACTTTATGAAAACGTGTTTCCACAGAAGGTTCGAGCACAACTTCTACATCTTTTTAACTCTTCATTAATACAACCAAGTGGTCTGAGCATAATTACAAGAAAAGCAAATAATTTTATAGGTTCCATTAAAAGGAAAAAAAAAGAAACAATCTTAAATTCAACCTAGCTAATATAATTATTTGGTGGTATAACTATATAAAGCCTAGGAAAAAAATTCGATGCATCATATTTTCTAACTCAATTATAGTTGATTATAACCGATATATATATATATATAGAAAATTATTTGTGATAGAGAAAATCATCGAACCTTTTGTTTTTTTGTGTGTGTCTAAGTAATCTTGTAAACTCGATTTTAATATTAAACCGGCTAAACGTTGCAATGAGCGTACGTAATTTTCATTCTTTTTCCTTGTGTTTTAAAAAGCAATTATAAATTCCCAATTAGGCCATATTTAAATTGCTGGATTGTGCATGGAATCTATCTTAATCGCTAAAACATTATTGCAAGAAACAAAGCCGTAAAGATTACTAAATGTTTTTAATTAAAAACTTGTTTAATTAATATCTAGGTTGTCGTCGTGAAAGATCCATTTTGACTTCCTAAACACCGTATTATGAAAACATCATATAACAATATATTGAGTGACTTAAATTGGTAATTTAGTAATATATAAAAAGGTTTTGGAGTTTGGTGTGATTAATTAAGAAAAGTAATAACAAAATTTACTTAAGTAGGAGAGAGAGAGAGAAAAAAAATGAAAATTAGGGCAAATAAATGAGAAGATGCATCAACAACGTCAACGTCAACGTCTACGTTCTCTCTCTCTCTCTCTTCTGCAATAATACAATTTGCGTGTCACTTTCAAACCCTAAATTAAGCTCTGCAATTTCACCTTTCTCTTTAATTTTTCCTCCAAAGGAATCTTTAATTCTTGATGATATACTTGCGTGCCAAATAATAAATTATGAATATGATCAAAAGTTACATGATACATGTATGGTTATATATATATATATATATATCAACTTTTTTTTTAGGTATGTTCTCACTTTCTTGAAAGAGTGATACATGCGTACAATTAGGTGGAAGTTATGTATCTGTATTAAGAATATTTTTTTTTGGTATAAAAGTATATGAAGAAGGTTTGTAAAGTATTAGGCTAGGTTAGTAATATAAATCTCATATTCATATGTAAAACATTGATGATTAAATCAGTGGTGGTACAATGACAAACTTTGAATGGTGCATATTATTTTCTATGGATTTATTATAGGTTCGAATCATCACTTTTACTCATTTACAAAATTTCACTTAAATGTTTTAGTGGTAACGTTCTTATAATTTGTAATATTTGGTTATGTTTTGATAAAATACAATAAAATAGTAAAACAAAAAAAATGAACATATATATGGTCCTTATATGGATGAAGATAGAAAATAGTTAATGAGATGTTAAAAAACAAAAAAAGTAATTATTATTTTCTTACATTCATATACTTAATTATATTTAAACAGAAAAATGACCATATATAAACAAATTATCTAAAAAATTACGCTGAAAAGTAGACAGCTTAAGAAAAAAATATCGTGTATAAATTTTAGAGAATTTGCTTATCACATGTAATTTAAAAATCAAGAAGCTACTTTTTACTGTTCGCAATTTACAATAATTTTCTTAAATAATATTTATAAACTTTTAGTTATAATACTTTTGTTATGGATTATTTGAAGCCCTACAGTCACTAATCTATGTATGATAAAGTAAATATCTCTTCCTTTCACATACTTAAGTTAAATGTCACGCCATCTCTCTTCAAAATTAGAAACTACTCAAATAAAAGTTACTCCTAATTGTACTTTAGAGTAATTAGAAGATTGTAAGTTATAATACATTTAAACATGTGATTCCTAACACTTTCAGGATAAAACATGTTCATTAATTTTCTTACTTCAATTTAAAATGTTTTAATTGAGGATCTTTTATTTTTAAACCATTTTCAAGCTGACAATTATTAGCTGGCCAAAATTTGACATTCTTTGTCATTACACACATTTTTTTTTAATAGCAATCGTATTGGAAACTGCAAACGCAACCGCAGTCGCATTCTCTGTGTGGACGTTGGAAGGTGAACAAAGAAAAGAAACGTCTACAAATAGACATATTGAGTGGGAAGCTTAGGGTTTTTGAAGAGAAAAAGTTTTGGGTTTGTTTTTGGGATTCTAAAAAACTCAAAAACTTTCTTCATTCTTTTTTTTTCTTTTTGTCTTTGTATTCTTTTTCTTATAAAGGAGAGAGAGAGAGAAGAAGAAAGAGAGTTTCCGAAAGCTGAATTGAGTTGGGTGAAGCAATTCTCAGGTCTGTCTGTCATGTCTTTACTTCTTCTTCTCATAAAGGAAAACACTTCTTGATCTCATCAAGTTCCCATCTTTGTACACATCTCTTCATTCAAAAACTCTACATTTATGTATATATCTCTCTTCTATATATTGCAGATTCCAAACTTATAATAATTCTTTCATCATGAGGTTTTTTGCTTGCCTTTGTCTGTCTCTTCACAAACTTAATTATCACAATTATGGAAAAAAAAAATTTCTTCTTCTTTGAGTTTGATGCGTTTCCCAAGAAGAAAATGAAAAAAAAGAGAGATCATAAGATTAAGATTTAACACGCTAGGTTATGTTTATTTTTAAGTTTTCTAACATGTAGATCTCTGCAAGATTCTGTTTCCTTTCTTGTCAGCTAAAGTTAAGTTTTTTTTGTCTGAATTTTTTTCTTTATCATCTTCTTGAAACTAAGCATAGTTTTGTCTCTCTCTTTCTCCTTTCTGTGTAATAATGTTTCTCTCCTGTACTAACTTCAGTTTCATGTGCATCAGTGCCTTTCTCAATATCAGTTTGATTTGTGTTTTCTCTTTCCATATTTCTACTTTTTTCTTTCTTTCTTGGTTAAATCTTTCTCAAATACTTGAAGCAAACAAACAAATTAATGTCTTCATACAGTAGATTAGAGATCAATGATTTTGTAAACACCATTTTTGTAAAGTATGTAAATTTTATAGATCTAAAGTCAAATTTCGTGTGTTTGTTTGCCCTTTGAGCCCGTGAAGCTTTCAGATGTTTATTGAAGAGAGAGAGAGATAGATATAGAGTACAAGGGATGGGTCGTAATAAATTTTATCTGGGTTTCCAAAAAATCATGTAACTAAATTCGTCAAATTTTACCTCCTTATTTCTTTTTATTTATTTCATTCATGATGAGAATTTTTTTTGTTTGTAATAAATACCTGATGAGAAGTTAAACAGTTGTACAAAAAAAATTCTGTGTCAAAATATATAGATGTATATATTTAAACGTGAGATCTATAGAAACAAACTAACAAGAACTACATGTAATATATGATCATTTTGCATAGTAATGTTCTTTATATATATATGTATATTTATACATGTTAGTGAAAAGATTTGAGTAAGTTTCTTAGAATTCTAGTTTCAGCTACATCAGATCCAATTGATTCTTGCCTGTCCTTGAAATCAATCAAGAACATCCTTAATTTATTTTCCCAAGAAAGTTGGATGCAAAAGGAAAAATCTTTTTTTTTTACAAATCCATAAAAAATTGAGTTTGGTAATATGTATTAAAATATATTAATCCAAACCCTAGCTTTAGGGTTTTGTTTAGATACAATAAAAAAAATTGTTTACGTTTTTCTGGTATATATTATTATATCTTTTTTTTTGCAGTAAGGCAATCATTTGTGCATTTGTTAAACATTATTTATCTTATCAATAACGTCCAAATTGGGAAATTCTTAATGTATTTACACATTAATTTATATATAATCAAGAATGTTTGATGTTAATAAAGTGAAGGATGGGAAGAGGAAAGATAGAGATCAAGAGGATAGAGAACTCCACAAATCGGCAAGTGACGTTTTGCAAAAGAAGAAATGGACTTTTGAAGAAAGCTTATGAGCTTTCAGTCTTGTGCGATGCAGAAGTTGCCCTCATTGTCTTCTCAACTCGTGGCCGTCTCTATGAGTATGCCAATAACAAGTAAGTGATCTTATAACTAAAATAGTTAATTACAAGTTTAAGGGTATTACATTGGAGCTACAAAACCATTATCAAGAACTTCTCTTTTGCTCTTAGTAAAGCTTTTTGTTAAGCATAGATTATGTAAATTTCGCAATATTTGCTTCGTTTTTAAATATGTATAAGGGACTTTCTTGAAAAGATTGAGATAAAATATAGAAGAAATTGATATGTAACCATGAGAGTTTCTAGATGTACAATAAGGTTTGAATTAGATTTTCAAGAAAATAAAATCTAGAGTGTACCACATATATGATGTTTTAACTTCAAGAGTCGTCTTATGATATTTACTTTTAGTTATATTTACATATGCATACCTCTTATATCTGACAAAAGTAAACATATATGTACACAAGTACTATGTTGTATACACATATTATTTGTCATACATAAATCTTGAGAAAATCTTAAAAGAGAGAGAGAGATAGTACATTGTGTTTAAGTACCAAAACTCATGCTAGCTTACTTTGCAGTTGCAGTTTTGGTCAACAAGTCTTTTGTATTTTCTTGCTTTGTTAAAGTTTTTCTTGGAACTTAAAACAATTTTGCAGCGAGAGAGATGTGTTGTAGTTTCGTACTCTTCTTTCCTCTTTCATCTTAAGCAAATCAGATCTATTTCTTCATGTCTTTTCCTTCCTTTTTTGGCTTTCTCATCTTATATCTTCCATTTCCTTTTTATAATCTTTAAGTCACTTCAACTATATATTATATAGAGAACTCTATTATATATCCAAAACCATATTTTATTTATTTAGATGACAGTCTCAACTCCACTTTCTGTCCCTTCAGTTAAAACCCAATTTGAATACAAAAAAAACTTATACTATTGTTCTACTTATTCATAGTTTATACAAAATAATGATTTTTGTTGTCTCTGTATATTGTTTGTTTATCAATGCTATACATAGTTGCAAATAAGTATATGATAATCTTGTTACTCAAGCCAATGCAATTTTCTTGTTATAATAATCATAATCAATATACTCGAATGCATGTTTAGACAACTTAATTAGAATACCGCAGTGATTAAATGCATAAGTATACGTACTCAATGTTGTTGAGTTTGGTAAGGAAGTTACAAAATGAAATTGGATGTATATTTTTGTCACAGCATAAGATCAACCATTGAGAGGTACAAGAAAGCTTCTTCTGATAACACCAACACTCACTCTGTCCAAGAAATCAATGCTGCGGTTTAACTTTCTCTCAATCTCTCTATACTTATTGAACATCATAGACACACATATATGTACATGTATGCATGTAATTATATGTTCTTGTAATGTGATGGTGCTTAAATTACAGTACTATCAACAAGAATCTGCAAAGCTGAGGCAACAGATCCAAACGATTCAAAATTCCAACAGGTTTTATATATATATGAGCTATATATTACTAGCTTTTCTAGCCATATTTGTAGTTATTATATTATATGTATTGATTGTAACACATTTCTATATACTGTTGTAGGAATCTGATGGGAGATTCTTTGAGTGCCTTAAGTGTTAAGGAACTAAAACAAGTTGAGAATCGCCTTGAGAAAGCCATTTCCAGGATCAGGTCCAAGAAGGTAATGTAACTATAATGCCTCATAAGATTCTTATAAGCTTTCTTTTATGAATATTCTCTAAATCTGCTATGTGTTCTTGCGAGATATAGCATGAGTTGCTTCTAGCTGAAATCGAAAACCTACAGAAAAGGGTAAAGAAAGCTCAAGTTAAAGTGTTTCTCTAAGTTTCTAGTTTTGCAATCATTCTTGTGAAACTTTTTGAATATGGTATATTCTACAGGAGATTGAGCTTGATAATGAGAGTATCTATCTCCGGACTAAGGTACAAAAAACAGATATAATGTGTTTGCTAGTTCCATAGACTCATCAATCAATCATCTCTCTATCTTTAGAAAGTTCATCAATGTAGCTAGTTAATATGTTTTAATAACAGATAGCAGAAGTGGAGAGGTTTCAACAACACCATCATCAAATGGTTAGCGGTACAGAGATGACCGCGATCGAGGCTTTAGCCTCTCGCAATTACTTTGCTCATAGCATTATGACTACTGGTTCTGGATCTGGAGCTGGCCATGGGTGTTCTTACTCTGATCCGGACAAGAAAACTCATCTCGGATAATCTCTTGGCTACAAAACGAGCTGCAATAATGGATTATAAATCTCTCTATATAAAATGTGGTTTGGTGTTATTATTATAATTCAAAGTACAATGAAGGTGTTGATCCTTCAAGACTCATTTGAAATTTGTGTTTGTGTAATGATCAAGAAAACTCTGGTTTTATTGTTTCATATCCAAGCTATTATGGTATCTGATTTAGTGATTCATATGATCATAGAACAGAGCATATTACATATAGTTAAAGAACAAAACATATACATATGATTAAAGAACAGAGCATTTTTCTATGAGCTTTTTGCGCAAATCAGCAGTCTCTCTCTCAGCTTTGTTGAGTTGTTCTCTCAGCCTCTTGATCTCATCAGAAGATAGTTTCTGAATTTCGGTCATCTTTTTCTCGGTTTGTTCTCTAGCTACTTGTGCCTTAGCTAATTGCTCCTTAATATCAGTCATTGATTCCTTCAACTGATTAGAGACCTAACCAGAGACAACAAAACCAACACATATTGAAGACACATATTCATGTACACATTACATATAACTGATGGATGAATTGAATATATACCTTCTCTTTTATCCCCTCGAGCATTTCGTTGTAGGACTTCTCTAGTTCCTTCTTCACTTGGGATATCTCTTGTTTCGAAGACCGACCTTTCATTGCTTCAATCTGCTTCTGCTTTTCCTCGAATGTGGCCTCGTTCTCCTGTAAAGAGATGAAGATTTAACTCAGATGACTTTCATTTAACCCAAAACGAAATTCGGAATCTTGTTTTTTTAAAAGAATTCATCTTTTCACCCTTAGCTCAAGTGATAAGTCAGCCATAAAAGATTTTCCATTGTTCTTCTTTGAGATTTGCTCGACAAGATTGAGAAGATCCTGAACTTGCTTGTCTTTCTTGCTCTTAGGGACATTACGCCTATTGTCGAACAACACCTTACGGTCATCGCATTCTTTGAGAATTTCCTACAAGCAATTATAAGATGCATGAGTTTCAAACTGTTCTTGAGCAAAAGTTTTCAAGAAAAAGATACACAAACCGACCTGAAACTCAGGACAATCTTCCAAATAGTCATCAAGAGTCTCTCCATCATCAAATGCGTCTCCATTAGTGAAAACAACAATCATGTAATCAACGATTTGATTTCCAAAAAGGATCTTTAAAGTGCGAAGTGTTGATTGCTCCTCTTCTGTTAACCGATTCCGCACAGAGAAAACCAGAAGCACTGCATCTATACCATGTCTAGCTAGGCGTAAGCATCTTACGATTTCTCTGATGGTAAAATCTGGCGTAGAGGAAGCACTGAACAGACCTGAAAGCACCATTAACTAATCTCAATATATGTTTTAAGAAAACATGGGACTTAATAAATAGATAGACATGACAAACTCACCAGGAGTATCAATAACATTGACTCTCTGACCATTTGGTAGCTTGGAATCATGTAGCTTACACTCTTTGGTAATGAATCTTCCTCTTGCTTTTGACAGGAACTTAGTTTCTCCTAAGATGCTATTTCCAGTTGCACTTTTACCATTCCCTGTTCGACCGAGTAGGACTAGAGTTCTTTCAGGTTTCCAATCAACCTCCACACTTACTTCACTTGATTCGCAAAACATTATTTCTAATCTGTAAAACTCTGAAAGATAGTAAAACGGTTCTTGAAATTTAAAACAAGAAAAGAAATAAGAATTCAAAGAGAAACTCATTAGGTTTGAACATACCTGACTAAAGCTCAATACAATTGTGTATCCCAAGTGATAAAGCAAAGGAAAACAGTTTGTAATTTATAGAGGCGAAACAGAATATTCATTAGGCAAATGGAGAAAGAAAGCAAACATAGAAGGAAAGGAGAAAGAAAAGAATAACTGTGAGAAGATCTTTGAAGTAAGAATAAAAACCGAAAAATGAGTACACAAGCAAGGAATTTAAGAGAAAGATAACAATCTTTACCAATTTGTTTGTCTAATCGTGCTGCTATATTCTCCTTTTTATGGTTTTTCAACTAGCAAAGAAACCGAAAAAGAAACTACAAGAGCAAGCAAACTGAGAAGAAAAGGCATTAAGCTTTTGCCAAAGTTACATTTAGAGACAAATGATTCAGGGATTTTCTACGAGCACCTGGAATAGAGACTAATCCGAGCTTGTTCGTTCCCTAAGAATCTCGGAATGACTGTATCTAAGCTTCCTTAACCGTTTGGGAAATTAGTGTAATCACACATTTTTGATAACGTTGTAGGAATCTTATGGGAGACTCTTTGAGTTCCGTAAGTGTCAAGGAACTAAAACAGTATGAGAATCGAGATACAATATGAGTTGCTTCTAGTTGAAATAAGAGTATGTATTCATCATTACACAAACCCACTTTCCAGTGCGTCTTGAAGGATTCATAGTACGCCTAACAAGAGTATGTCTTCATCATTCGATAAGAGCGTCAATATCGCCTAATATCCGTTCACCCGTGAATACACAAATGAAATGATTCTCAGTTGGTAATGCAGTGTGTGTTCATTAACTCAAATCTGAGCTCGCTTCTGGTAGACAGGACGGACTGAGCCTGATGGACTATTTCGGAAAGTTGTCGCAGCCGCTTTCAAAGTGCATGTGCGCAGCTAAACTCACATATCTGAGAGAATACAAAGAAAATTCCTAAAAGGATCAAAGGAAAAAATGAGTCTCCTAGTAAGAAGAAGAAAAAAGCAAGGTATGAGACTCCAACTAAGGTTTCAAGGAAAAAAAAGATCATTTATTGGTGGATGATGTAGAAAAAATGGTCATAAAACAAGAAAGTGTAAAAATGTTGGTGTTGCAGTTCAAAGACCACCAAAAAAGAAGAATGTGCCACAAAATGGGTTTGGTGAGGGTTCAAGTCAACAAATGCTTAGTCAAGTGATCGACTAAGCTTAGAGTAAGCTTATGTTTTCTCTTTTTTTGTTTTCAGGATTAAGGTTCTTATAGTGTAATTTGGTAGACATAAGGTTTTTATGATGTTATTTTGGTAGACATAAGACTTTTATGATGTTAATTTGGTTGTATTTTGGTAGGCTTAAGGTTGTCATGAATGGATTGTATTTTGGTTATAAAGACTTTATTTGATGATATGAAGAACTTGTTGTGCAATTACAAAGACTCGTTACCATCTTGCAATCAAAAGCCAAACTTAACAGAATCAACAAGCTGATTAGTACAACAACAATATCATTAGTGTAACTACAACAGAATCATTAACGGTTTTTTAAAAAAAACTACAGTACAAACTTGTATAAAAGAGCAATCACCACAACACCCACAACCATCTTGTGATTTTGAAGCTCCACCTCAAAACCTCGTAGCTCCTTCTCAAACCCACGGACCACAGCTTCCCAATTCCGTAAATCCATTGTAAGATTTCCCATCTCCGATTTGCAAACTCCTAAACCCTTTTCTAGTGTCGACATATCTCTTTCAAGAGCATCAAATTTTGGTTTCATTGTCCTCAATCTCTTCAACTATTGACACATCTGCCCATTTGAACAAGTGATAACGAGTTTACTACAAAATTGAAAGAAACTCTTCAATGTAATGTCGACTGACTGCAAAAACCTCTACCAATCCATCATTACCTCATCTCCATGTCGACAAGCATGAAATAGCCTCCCTGGGTTTCTGCTGGTTCGTGATGTAAGCAGACGCACACGTTCTCCACATCTACAGTGGGTCGGAATACCTCTTTATGTGTCACCCATATTCACAATCTCTCTTTTTCTCTTTCTCTGCAATCGATTCCTTCTTCCTCTTTCTCTCAATAAGTCGCAATCCCTAATTTCATTTTCATCCCCAAATCGCGACAACAGAGTGAAACGACGTCGTTTAGGCAATCCAGAGTTCCGCTTATCTGGCTCAGCATCAGGACCGTGTCTTTGGCAGCCTCCTGCTCAACCAAGTGTTGCCTTATTTTGGCAAATCGAGCTCCGTGCTTATCGGCCGCCTCCTTCTTTGCCTTGACATCAGCATCGCGGACACAAAGGTCCCGAGATCGCCTCAGCCTTGCCACCTCGGATTTTATCTCGGCGGCCAACGACTCCTTCTCAGCGGCAAGTACGTTCCTCTCGGACCTTAGCTGATCAGCTTCTGCCTTCAAGGCGTCTTTCTCCGAGGCCATAACCCCCCGCTCCAACCGCCACACATCTTGCTCAGACTTAAGCCGCAGCACTTCGGCAGACAACTCGGCCTTCTCAGCCTCTAGTCGATCCCTCACCACTTGAAGATCGCTCAGAGCGGACTTGGTGTCTATCAGGTCGCCCGCAAAATTGATGTTCTCCTCCAGAAGCATCTTCGCGTTGTCTTCCAGACTCCGCTTCTCCCCGAGCAGAAGCTCGGCCTTCTCGGTACTGGCACAGCCTTCGAGTACCGCTTTCTTTAACTTAGCGTCATACGCCCGCACCAACCAGTTCGTATGACGAACAACCTGCACAGAAAATGTCAACCACTACGACGAAACACATTCAAAAGACATAAAAGGCAACGCGAACTAACCATCGTCTCAGCAACTGCGATGTCCTTGTAAATCTCCCCCTCCTCGAGATCGTCGACCGGAGGCATCTTTAGTGGCGGCCCTCCCATCGCCCTCAACCACGCCACGCAGGCCACCCGATCGCTCGTGATCGGCACATCCTTATCATACCGAAATTCATGATATGAGGGTTTCTTCTAACGCGGGTTTTCTTCGCGAGACCCAAGATCGTAGGAAGAGGCGCCTCCGATGCCCTTTTCCTCGAAGCACCCTGCTCAAGGTTAAAAGATGCCACAAGCAAAGGGCCACCTCGGCTCGGCATCGAGAAATAACCTCGGGAACTATCGGCAATTTGGAGGTCGGGAGCGGAATTACTGAAATCTGCTCCTCTTGCGCACCAACTGTCCGAACGACCTCAGTGGACTCGCATAGCGGTCGTAACAGCTTCAGCCCTAACAGGCTCGGTTGCTTCAGCCCCAGCAAGCTCGGTCGTGTCAGCCCCAGCAGGCTCGACCACATCAGGCCCAGCAGGCTCGACCGCATCAGCCCCAACAGGCTCGGCCAGGACAACCACAGTGGGTTCGTCTTCCCTTACCCCCGTCGGCTTGGCAACCTCAGGGTTGGCAGTTCGAACTGCCGAAATATTAGCAGGGACCGCTGCCACCTCGAGATCGGTTCCTTGATCCCGCATAGCTATCTCAGAAGACAGCAGCTCACACGGCCCGGAGCTCGTCCCGACCTCAAAATCCGATATCCTCGAAGAATCGCACCGGAGGAGGAAGAGAAATAGGATGACGATCTGCAAAGATAAAAAAGAAAAACAAAAGTTAATATAAACCATTGCGATCTTGATAACGAGCTACCTAATCGTCTATCTATCAGGAGATCGATTCCACTGAGATCGGAACGAAACGCCATCCCCAACAACAGAAGCTCGGTTCACTTTGACAAAGAAGTATCCCTCTTGCCAAAACCCGTCCTTGCTCGGCTTCGAATGCAGAATGCCGTACTTGGACTTGATGTTCACGTAGTAGGTCCCCGGAGTTCCCGAGTTGGTACTAAATGACGACATCTCCTCAAAAAAGCGGAGACCTACATCCACACCGACCTCTTTCCCCATCACCAGGGCCACCACCATATTCTGGATCAACACCGGCGTAAGCTGAGAGACAGCGACCTTGCGTTCCCGGCAATATTCGACCAGGAGCCGCGGCAGAGGAAACCAGAGCCTACACGCATCGAAGTACGCTTCGTATAGACAGACCCAACCAGGCGGAGCATCCCAGGGATGCTCGTTGGGTTATGCAGCTCGCATCACGAGCCCGGGCGGAAAACGGCAAGACTCCCCCAGAGCTATCAGCGTCCGATCGCTCATACAAGACGCCACCGAGCGCATCTCGATGCGGCGCACAGACTGGACACTGGCGCCCCTCCCTGCCAGGGTTCGAGCTAGAGATATAGACCGATCATCCCTAGCCGACCCACGTCTCCGCGTAGATGACGAAGACCTCCCCTGACCCCGAGAAGAAGTGCCCCGGAGACGAGCCAACAGAATCGGGCGCATTGGCGGTGGAGATGGAGAGTTTTGTCCCTCAGACCGGTTCGGAGACGGCCCAGCAGAAGATGACTTTGAGGCGTCGGAACCACCGGCAAACGCAGAATCGAGACTAGATTCGGCACGAATGCGACCCATCCTTGAAGTTTAGATTCTCGAAATAGCGGAAGAAAACCCGACAAAAGCAATCGGAAGCAAGAGAGAAAGAGAGAAGGAAAATATTTTTTTACTTGAGATTAAAAGCTCGGAAGAAATGAAGATTTAATCGAAGGCCGAAGTTCGCCTCTTATAGCAAAAGGAGGCGTGAGGTCCCGAGGAGAAAGCAATCATGACCTTGGTACCATCTCGAGGAACGCACCTACAAACCACGAAATCATGACACGCGTCCAGGCGTGCAAACGAGGTCAGGCAATCGAAACGACATCACGCTAGAGACGCAGGATCGCGACACGTGCACCAGATAAACGGACAAGACCAAGAAACCTAAACGATTTCACGCAAGGTACAAGATCGTGACACGCGTTCAGACGAACTAACAAGATGGAGAAACCGAAACGATTTCACGCCAAGGATACAGGATTGTGACACGCGTTCACAAGAACTAACAAGATAGGGAAACCGAAGGGACTTCGCACATAGATCGCAGGGTCGTAACGCGTATCGGGATCGGGACACATACTCAGAAGTACTGACCTCAACCCTTGTGACAATCATGCAGAACTATCAACGTTCGCACCTCTCCACCTCGGTGACGAACTGGGGGGGCTATTGTTGGAGATGGGCTTCGCCCGCCACGATCTGGCCCGGATTGAGGTCGGAGATTAATGCCCACGAGGCCCAAAGCCCATCAGCGGCCCGTTCGCCATCATGCGACCCAAACATTACCCGGCTCGAGATATTACGAACGAGCATGGGACCCACCAAGCGCTTCACTGTAGCTCGGCTCTGACCATTATTAAATGACGGATGTGCGTAGTAGGTGGATGAATGCGGCGAACTCACCTACCGAAGTTATGATTGCCTAACTCGTAGAGGCCGACCTGCCGAGTAGCTCGAGCGTATCATCACGCGCCCGCCAAAACCGACCTAATGGTTGTATTATGACGAACGACAAGGAGACACGTGTAGAGTAGTTAAGCTCATGATCACCTACGAAGCTACAAACGGCGACCTACGAGAAGCTAGATCGAGAGAGCTTATAAATAGGCGGTCGCATTTGTTAGAAAGGGGATCCGAAAATTTTGCGAGAGAAAACTATAGAGAAACTACCCTTTGTATCTTGTATCAGAAATCGTTACTACAATCAATAAAATCACTATACCTCAAACACTGAAACCTTCGAATCATCTTATACCAATCTCCACTCAAACAATCTGTCAAAGTCACAGGTTGAATTGCTGTGATGGGGAATATGGTTATAAATGGAACAGACTATGGGTTTATTTGTCATAAAAGAAGTTGTAAGCTTTTATCGATTAAGATAAAAACTTTAGGGGGCATATAGGAAATTCTGTTAAGATATTGTTCGTGGCAAGGAGAAGAAGTAGAACGCTAGAGAAAGAGACAGAGAGATATGGAGAACGCTTTGTCTCCGTCACCGTCGCCGGCAGGTGAAATCGCCGGAAGAGTATCATCTCTGTTCGTTTATCCGATCAAATCATGTAGAGGGATTTCTTTGTCTCAGGCATCTCTCACTCCCACCGGTATTTAGTCAGACACTAATCTTTCTTTTAAAGGTTCATCAACTAGAGAAACTCCTTGTTTGCTTCTCGTTCACTCAGATGTTGTGCTCTTGTTGATGGGTTCTTGAAAAATGTGCTCTTTCTGATGGGTTCTTGATGATTTCTTGATTCATATGAAAATTGTGGGTGTTCTAAGTAGTCTTGAGTGTGACTCTGAAAGTTCTTAATTGGAAAGTTTTCATTTTTGTGTGATTTATTGGGGGAAAGGTAGAAAAATCAGTGATTTTGTTGGGGTTTGGTTGCTTAGGATTTCGATGGGATCGAAACTGGTTGATTGTGAACTCTAAAGGAAGAGGGTTGACTCAAAGAGTGGAACCAAAGCTCTCCTTGATTGAAGTAGAAATGCCTAAACTTGCGTTTGATGAGGACTGGGAGCCTGAGAAGAGCTCTAGCATGGGTAAGATTATTTTTTAATTTTCTTCTTCTTTTTCATTTATGAAAGATAGCCTTTTTTGCTCATCTTTTTGGGGTGTGTTACAGTGGTTAGAGCTCCTGGTATGGATGTACTTAAGGTTTCACTAGCTAAACCCGAGAAAATAGCAGACGGTGTCTCAGTTTGGGAGTGGTTTGGCTCCGCGCTGGATGAAGGAGAGGAAGCATCTCAGTGGTTTACAAGCTTTGTTGGGAAGCCTTGTCGACTTGTTCGTTTTGATTCAGGTTTCGTTTACTTTTTAAGTCGTAATCAGTTGATCTTTTAGCTTTGACTCCATTTTAAAAGGATTGTCGCAGTGCAAGTTTACTGAAGAGCTCACGTGTTTTGCTTTGCAGCCTCTGAGACAAGACCTGTGGATCCAAATTATGCTCCAGGTCACTTTGCGATGTTCTCAGATATGTACCCGTTCTTGCTTATATCACAGGTCAGCCACCATGAACCAAAACGAGGATCATATTCGATTTCTTTAACTCGGTTCTACTCTAAAATAGTCTCATACCGTTTTCAAGGGTTCTCTTGATTGCCTGAATAAGCTTCTCAAGGAGCCTGTACCGATCAACCGATTTAGACCCAAGTATGTTTCAAACTAACGTCCTAAGTGTTTTTATTGCTTTGTAACAACACTTGATAACTATATGTCACTGCGAAATGTGACAGCATCTTGGTTGATGGATGTGAACCATTTGCTGAAGACTTATGGACAGAGATCCTTTTAGACAATTTCACCTTTCACGGTGTGAAACTATGCTCCCGTTGCAAGGTATATATATTAAAAAAAGCTTCTCCTACATTATCTCCTCCATGAATCTTCATTCTTTTGTTTTGTTGTTGTTTAAGGATAGGTCTTTTAATTATTGGTTGATCAGGTACCGACGATTAATCAAGAAACTGGAATAGGAGGTCAAGAGCCAATTGAGACTCTGAGGAATTTCAGGTCAGACAAAGTCTTACAGCCAAAGAAGAAACCACAGGGAAAGGTAACTAATGAACATTTTGTTTGGTTTATCATCATAACAAATGAAAGTTTTGAATGATGATTGATGATTATGCAGATATACTTTGGACAGAACATGGTTTGGAAAGATGGACTCGGCGATGATATAAGAAAAACAATTGAGATTGGTGATTCTGTTCTTGTCCTTGGAAAGCTCTCCTCTCCTGCTGAAGCAGCAACTTGAAAAACCAGTAAACTTGCATTGTGTTCATGGAGTAAACTGTAAATCTCTCACTCACTCACTCACTCTTATCTTGTTCGAATCTGATAAGCGGTATTCTTATATGATGAAGCAAAACATCAAACCGAAACCTTTAGACTGTATTATTATGAAAAGGCAATTAATGTTGGACAAAACAAAAGTAGGTCATGTAAAAAAACCTGAAAGAAAATAAGAAAACCAAAAGTAAAGAACCATAAAACGCATAGATAGAGCACAAATGATACACCCATTGACTTCATCTATCACTTCACAGATTTGGACGGCGAAGCATATAACCCTATGCCTTCGAGACGCTACGAAACCTGGCAAGTGACTTGTAATCTCGACAATAGCTGGAGAATGAGTTTAGTCCGCAAGGGCTCCATGTTTTCTCTTCTCTTCATCGGATTGGAAGAATGTTTATTGTCTTGGGACATGGATGACTTGTGTTGTAAGAAAGCTTTGTTCTCACAGATTGATTTACAGCGGAGGATGAGAAGAAGATGTGTGGCTTGCGTGAGAAGAAAACATTAGGGGTTTTCGATCTTTTGGTCATGCGTCTACCATAATGACCAGATCCAGCATGAAAATGTTGGTTTATTTTTTTTCTTGACTTCTTTTTCCAATGTTTTGAAATAAGATTTCATTGGAAATCAAAAATGCTACTGAACAATAGAAAACCAAAAAAACCGCTGAAGTTGGGTTTTTGTTTTGTTTAAAACTTCTTATTTTTATTGCATAATGAAAGTTGTTTAATTGGTACAAAACCACCACCTGCTGGTTCAACCAGTTTTACCGGATCATTGGCACCAGGTTTATTTTGGTTTTTGAAAGTTTTTTTTAATTGCTTCGATTATTATTCTATTACAAATTATAAAAACAATTACAAGAAAAACTTTTGAGCAGACAATTTTATCCGCTCCACAAATCTCCACAGTAGTCAAATTTATATGCATTACACTATGGCGAATTTGTCTCTATCTGTATAAATCGTATTTTTAGGAATTGAACCTCGGATATTTTGGCATGAAAACATTAGTTAGCCATTTGTTCAACCACTAGACTAAAAAGCTTCCACTTGATAGGTTTTAAAATACAGAATTCAGCACTAAATTTTGATTCAAAATAGTTATAAGTTTCAGGTTTTTAAAACATAGATTATAATACTTTAAATCTCATTTTTTTAAAAACAAAACAAAGACAGAAACAGGAAGCTAATTTCGGAGGCTTCAAACACCTTCAATCTTCACTAATTGTAAATGGTTTTGGTCAAATTAAAAATAATCGAAGAGAACCTGTAAGAAAAAATAAAAATCATCGTAGAATGGTAGAACATAAGCGTAAGAAAAAAGTAGATTTTTAAAAAATTATAAAATTCTAGATTTTAAAAGTTTTTGGACCGAGCGCACATTTTCGACAAAGAAGTTGACTTGTAGAACAAACGCATTTTATCAATACGAGTCCAAGTAAACGACAGTGAAACTTCAGCTTTCTAAATACACAATTATTTCTTGTTGAACTGTTTTTTTTTTCACGGAATTTTGAAATCTGTACAGCACTTCCGTTAGTTAGATATCCATTAAAAGCATCTCCATCATATCTTAACAAATTTTAAAATAAATCAAAAACTATTGAGCTGAAATTTTCAATTTTTAAAATATCCAACATTATTTAATTACTTTTTATTTTAATATTTTTGAGAAACTTTACTACAAAACATTTATGGAAATATTCTAAATGTTTAACTAATAAAATAATATTATATTTATAATTAATTTACGTTAAAAAAACTCATCTAATTTTGTTGCTTCATTACTTAAAATACCCATTAAATATCTTAACAATATAATATTAAAAAAGTATTTGTTTTGCACTAATAAAAACGAGGCAAGTTAAAGTTATTCAAATGGTCGACAAAACTCTCAAATGTGATACCTTTTTTAACTTTTTTTTCTATTAAAGTTTTCTATTTTTAATTTTTTTTTGAGGTTTTAGATACCCTTTCTTATTCTCCCAATGGAACTGTTTTTATAAACTTTACTTTTCTTGCATTTGCTTTTGTTATTAAAGCTTCAATGAAAAAGTAGAAGGTTTCGTTGGGCCAATACTTGATATCGGGGGATGATATTGCTGGAATAGATATGTATAACATAGAACACACGACTAAATGGAAAACACAAAGAGATGTAAATACCGTTTTTCTTATATTATAAATCATTTAAACAATCTTAGTTACAATGACTTGTTCAATCAGTTTAACACGATATCACAACCGTGATTGGACAGTGACCAAAGCTTACCGCACAACAACAGTTATGTTTAAAAAAAAAAAACAAACAGTTATGCTTTTCTCTTTGTTCAGTCACCAAAAACCTTAAATCTCTCTTATCTTCTTGAAATGCAAGTCCTTATTCTCACAGCCAACCCCGTCTTCAATAAATTGTATATTATACAACTTTCCAAGTTGCTGATATATTCTTTCCTACCAAATCTTCATACGGCGGCTTTGAAGTTCTTACTTGCACATTACGACGGTGTACTGCTTAAACACCAATCAAATAATTTCATATCATTTCATGACTTTAATACAATTCTTCATCCATATCGGTCTTCATGTGTTGCACAGAAACACCCTTGTCTCACACCACACACCTTTGTCAAGTCCCAAAGTTCTTGAGCTTACAATCTTCCAGTTTTTGTATAAATGTGTCAACTAGAGCATAACAACTTATTTAGGAGGAAGGTCAAAGTAGATGGCCTTACTTTGGTTATTATGTCACTACTTGTCATGTCAAACAATCTTCTAACATGCCCAACTTATTTTTTTTTTGTCTTATTGATTGATAGCAAGCAACCTCTTTCAAGGTATGTTTTTGTCTTTTCTTCGTTGATGAACTTGTTATTTTTTTCTATTCAAGTATGTTCAACAGATTTCAATACTTTATTCATTGAATTATTTCGTGGTATATATATACTTAAGCCTGGAATATTAATATGTGGTTCTCTCCTTAGCTTATTTGTTTTCTAGTAAGCAATTTCCTATGATATGGCTTTTGGGTCGAAGTAAAAGACACACATGACATATCAAACGATTATCATAATTTCTACGAAGACCTTAGCCTTGAGTCTTCTCATACGAGTCAAAGTAAACGATAATGGTTCCTCAAGACTTAAAAGTGTTTTCACTGGGACTTCCACTTTGTATACATATACAACTATTGCTTGTTGAGATAGATACCAACTTGGAGGATAATGAAGATAGTAACCCGTTTCATAATGGCAGATGATGATTCTGAATCACTTAGCTTGGTTTCTTTCTTACTCTTTTTTTTATCACCGGTAACACTTCACCTCCCCTTTAGTTCTTTTGTTCATTTTCATTGGGAATCATACATACTTGTGAGCTCTGCTTTAGTCTCTGCTTCTTCTCGTATGGTTTCTGTTTCTTTAACGTTTACTTCAATATATTTCTTGATCAGTGTTGCGTACTTAAAGTATTTTCGAGTGATGAAGTTTAAGTATAGTAACATTTTCAGTTTTCCCTCTGTTTGACGAACATGACAACTACGTTTACACATATTTGTTTTGAATGAATGTAAAATTTTATTCACCAAAAAACTGTTGTTATAATAAGTGTGGCTAGTTTAGAAAGTTTCTTGGATCTATATCCTTACAGTTGAGTACGCGTAGAGAACCAAAAGATAAGAAGGTCTTCGTATTTGGTATTGTCCGAGTTGCGAAGGAGGCTGAGCCTATTACGAATGTTCTTCTCTATGGTCTTGACAAGAACGTTTACACATATTATAGACAATTAGAACATCTTTGATGTTTTTGTTTTGTTGTTTTTTATTTGAAATTTTTCTTGTGTGTGTGTTTTATTTTTCTTCTGCTGCAGTCATAGCTGTGGCTGGAGGGTCTCTAGACAGTGATAGAGAAGTCTTATTAAACCTAAAATCATACCTCGAATCTCATAACCCAACAAACCAAGGAATATACATGGAATGGAAACTCGAGGAGCAAGATGTGTGTCAATGGCCAGGCATCACTTGTACGCCTCAAGGAAGTAGAGTCACAGGGATCCATCTAAGTGACTCCATCATCTCTGGTCCTATATTTGGGAATTTCTCCGGTTTAACGCAGCTCACATTTCTCGATTTATCCAGGAACACTATTGGAGGGTCGATCCCAGATAACCTGAGCCGTTGTCAAAACTTAAAGCATCTGAATCTTTCTCATAATATCCTTGAAGGGAAGCTTAGCTTATCCGGGTTATCGAATCTTGAAGTTCTTGATCTATCAATGAACAGGATTGCGGGTAGTATTCACTCTAGCTTCCCGCTGTTCTGTAACAGCTTGGTTGTTGCAAATCTGTCAACCAACAAGTTAACTGGTAGAATCGACAACATCTTTAATGGATGCAGGAATCTGAAGTACGTCGACTTCAGTTCCAATAGATTCAGTGGAGAGATAGGAGTTCGTATTGGGAAGTTGGTTGAGTTTTCAGTTTCTGAGAATCTTCTCTCCGGGAATATCTCAGCTTCAGTGTTCAGAGGGAACTGCACTTTGCGAGTCTTGGATTTGTCTGAGAACGGTTTTGTTGGGGAAGTTCCAGGACAAGTTTCAGACTGCAAGAATCTGAGTGTATTGAATCTTTGGGGAAACAGCTTCACCGGGAACATTCCAGCTAAGATCGGCTCTATATCCTCTCTCAGAGGTTTGTACTTGGGGAACAATAACTTTTCTCGAGACATACCTGAAACTCTCCTGAACTTAAGCAACTTGGTGTTTCTGGATTTGAGCAGGAACCATTTTGGAGGAGATGTACAAAACATATTCGGGAGATTCACTCAAGTCAAGTATCTAGTCCTGCATGGAAACTCATACGTTGGAGGCATCTATTCTTCCAATGTTTTCAAGTTACCTAATCTTTTCAAGCTAGATCTTAGCTTCAACAACTTTTCTGGCCACTTACCTGCTGAAATTTCCGAGATCCGGAGTTTGAAGTTCTTGATTCTTGCTTATAATAACTTCACCGGTCATATACCACAAGAGTATGGGAACATGCCGGGGCTTCAAGTACTTGATCTCTCCTTTAACAGGCTGACCGGTTCGATACCAGCTTCATTTGGAAAGTTGACATCTCTTCTGTGGCTAATGCTTGACAGTAACTCTCTTTCAGGAGAAATCCCTCGAGAGATTGGAAACTGCACGAGTCTTTTGTGGTTTAACGCAGCAAACAATAAGCTCTCTGGTGGATTCCATCCTGAATTGACTAATATAGGTAGCAATCCTTTCCCAACCTTTCAAGTGAATAGGCGAAACACCGACAACATAGTTGCTGTAACTGGTGAATGCTTGGAGATGATAAGATGGATTCCTGTAAAGTTCCCTCCTTTCTTGTTTATATACGCAATTCTTACGAAAAAGAATTGCAGAAGCCTATGGCTCCATATTCTTGAAGGGAAAGGTCTCTTTCCTGGCTGCTCTGCTGGTTCCATGGCACACACGCTTGAAATTCCAGCTTATCTTCAGCTCAGTGGAAATAAGATATCCGGTGAGATTCCTGCAAGTATCTCTCAGATGAAGAGGTTGAGTATGGTACATTTGGGTTTCAATGAGTTTGAGGGGAACTTGCCTCCAGAGATAGGACAGTCACCACTTTCTTTCCTAAACCTTACACATAATAACTTCTCAGGCCAGCTTCCTCAAGAAATCGGAAATATTAAGTGCTTGCGGAATCTTGATCTGTCTTACAACAACTTCTCAGGAACCTTTCCGAAGAGTTTGAATGACTTGTATGAGCTGAGTAAGTTCAACATCTCGTACAACCCTCTCATTTCTGGTGTGATACCGGTTACAGGACAACTCTCAACGTTTGAAAAAGGATCTTTTCTCGGAAATCCGCTGCTGCAGTTCCCTACTTCCTCCAACCGATCAGGGAACAACACTTCTAGCTCAGGGGAACCAGAAGGAGAAGAAGAAGAAGATGAAGCTGTTATTGACATGTCCATCTTCTATTGGAGTACATCTTCAACTTATGTGACTGTACTGATAGGCATTCTTGCACTTATGTACTTTGATTGTCCTTGGTGTCGAGCATGGCTCAGCCTTGTGGAGGCTTCCATCGCCTCTGCGAAAAGTATGTTGTCTTAACAACATTTCAGCTCACTTCGTGGATACATTGTGTTTCATAAGTATATGTAACATATGTTGAATTTTCTCTTTCTAAACTATGTAACATATGTTGAATTTTCTAATTTTTTCTCACCCATTTGTCCATCCCTACATGCTAAGATTGAAGAAGATTTCGTCGATGATGTAAAGAATGACGCTCTCTACATAAGCAAAACTTCTAAAAAAGAAAAAACTCTACAACTTGCTGTTTTAAGAAATGCAAAATCATTCAGGTAAGCTTTGTGGACTTTATTGCAGTTGATATTATAAATTAATTTTTAGAGATAATTACTAAAACAACTTATAAGTTTGGTTAATTACTAAAATAATTTTATAAATTTTCAAATTACGAAACCAATGTGTATTTTAAAGTAAAAGTTTTATAATCCTAGTTTTGTTTTGTTTAATAATGAAAACAACATTGATACTAAAAATAAAGAAATAATAATACTAATAAAAATAATTCTTTTATTAAAAAATCAAAACTTTTTGTAAAAATCAAAACTTTTTGTAAATATTAAAACTTAAGAAAAAAATTTTACGTTTACGTAAAAAAAAGTGAAATAAGTATTTGTGATATACGTTTAAGATTCGCATTTGAGGTTGACGTTTACGATTGATATTTTAATTATGGTATACTTATATCAACGTGATTTTTAAATGATGATAGACTTATGTAATTCGGGGTTTTCAACCGGTGTTTGCGTTACAAATTTGTTGTATGTATATTACAAGTCACACATAATTAATCTAACATCATTGTATATAAACGTATAAATCTACCATCATTGGATATAAACATATAAGATTACCATCATTGTCTCTAAACATACAAATTTATCATCATTATATGTAAAAATACAATTCTACTATCACATTAACAAATGTTATAAATAAATTTACCACTATAATAATCAATAAATCTACCATATGTAACTTGTTTTGCAAACTTCCAAAGATTGAGAAAATATATCACCACAACCAAAAAGTCTACAATTTTATTATAACTCTATCATCACTAAATATATATCTACCATCATATATTACCTAAAAAACGTCTATCGTCAAAGTATATAAATCTACCAACGCAATTTAATCTATCATCAAACAATATAATATATCATCAATATGAATCCAAATAAATCTACCACGGCTAAATTAATCTATTGTCAAACAAAAATAAATCTTCTACGGATAAGTCTACAACTTCACCAATAAGTCTATCAGTTAAAAAACTCAACAACCGTTGACTAGTAAATCTACCACAAAAATAAATATCTACTACATCAAAAAAGTAAATATTAGCCTAGCGGTTTGTGCTAGTGTCATCCAGTTTCACCGTTTGGATTCGAACCAAACTTAATGCGTATTATTAAATTATTGACAAAAATAATAATAAATCCACAAAATAAGTTTATTGTTCGAACAATAAATTTACCGTTTCAACAATAGTGTCATTCAGATTTTTTCTTTTTTTTTGTCTATGTGGCAGAAAAAGTAATGACATTTTCGTTAATACGTTTTTGTCAACAAAGGAAAAATCATATTATTATTAGTGCAAATTGTTTTAGTAATTATTAAGGATTAGCATTGGTTTAGTTATTTCTACACTTTTTATGTTTTTCAGTAATTCTCCCTAATTTTTATTATCAAAACAACCAGATGATCAACATTAAATATAAAACAAAGAATTTAAACAAATAAGAAACAATTAAAAAAATTACATTAGAATGAGTACTCAATAGAAGAAGAAAAGACTAACTACT
The DNA here is from genome assembly GCA_000218505.1 of Schrenkiella parvula. Taxonomy (NCBI): domain Eukaryota; kingdom Viridiplantae; phylum Streptophyta; class Magnoliopsida; order Brassicales; family Brassicaceae; genus Schrenkiella; species Schrenkiella parvula. The sequence continues at coordinate 3,556,828 of CM001192.1, read as the reverse complement.
CAATTAAAAACTCATTTTGTGTAAATTTTATAGTATCTATCTCCCGGTTCGATGAAAAAAAAATAATTAACCCTGTTTTATTTTTAATGAGTAAGACCTGTTTTATTATAAGAATCTTTTCAACACTAAATCATTAACATCATGGTCATGTCTTGGTAATGTATTTTACATAATACAGTCAACGATATTCAAATAAACCATACAACATAAGCTTCCATATTATAACATTACAATAAAATAAGGTTTTTTTCTGCCAGAATTTCAACTGATTTTGAGTCCCGAGGGACTTTTACAAATTCCCGATGGAATTCCTTTTTGTTTATTTTTTTCAATAACTTGTCAGAAATCCATTAGAAATTTCTTGTAGATTTACAAAGAAACTTAATATTCCTATTTCATTTTTAAACATTAATGGAAATCTGTCAAACGTTTTTTAATAATTCGTCGGGAATATGTTGAAAATTTTCGGTGAAATTTTATTTTATTAATATTTTTCAGAATTTTGTGACAGATTCTTGACAAAAAAATATTTAACTTATTAATTTATCGATTTTCAACAAACTTGAAATTTGAAGTGCTTAAATGTTTTCTTTTTAAATTGAAAAACATTTGATTAGACTTGAAAAACATTGTTCCAAAAGATCATAAACAATAATTTTTTAAATTAAACACAACTACTGTTCTATTTCTGAATGCAAAATTATATGATAATATTGATTTGGGATTTCCATGAGATTCTTAAGATAGGATCATTACTCTGAAAAGAAGCCCAATTATCTCAAAGTAATGGTTTACTATAGGTTCACCAGTCTATGAAATTTTTGAGGGTATCCAATTTGGCTCAAAATGGAATATGCCGTCATATAGATAGCTCATAAAAAAAATTGTTTTGAGAACGAAGATGGTTCAGTAGTCAAGAGGAAATGGACAGATTGATTGGGAGAAGAAACATCGGAGGTAGTCTCTCACAATTCTATGTTGTATTTGAATCGTTAATTTGGACGATGGAATATATGAATGTATTTTAACAAAAATGTAACTTTCGCAATAGACTGTTCAGAGTTTGTAAAAATGGTGTTTATACCACACGAATTACCTGCTTTTTCAATTATTTAGAGGAATTTCAGAGATGTAAGTAGTTATTTAACATCTTTGCTATCTCTTTAACATCTTTGCTATCTACTTGATTCTATATGCAAATAATACAAAGACGGACAAATTACGGAATGCTCGAATTCAACTGGCATTTATAGTTTATATATATTTTTTACCACCGACTTCTTACCCGAATCGTTATAGATTCTATGTATTATCGACAAAAAAAAACTCATGTACAGCAGATTTTCAATGTATTTTGGATTATCAATATCCATTGCTATGAAGATTTCCGATGGTTTTCTATGTCAGAAATAGATCACATCAAAAAAGGTCTAAAAACGAAAGGAATAAACAAGTACCCAACATCCTCAGGAGAAAAATACACACAAATATGTATGGCGTGATGGAATTGCATGTCTTTTGATCACAAAATCAATCACAGAATGACGCACTTTCCGATATTATTTTCTTCGAGGTCTTTGGTCATCTTTTTGGCCCTCTCCAGATCCTTTCTCAGCTTCTTAATCTCATCACTCGAACGTTTCTCGACTTCCTTTGCCCTTTTCTCCAAGTCAAGTCTCACTGCTTGCTCTCCGTTGAGCTGTTGCTCTAGCCTCTATAGTGACTCTCTCAGCTTAGTCTCCATCTAACCAAAGGATACAAATGCATGTTACTAATGTAAGGTTTTGATTAAGATTTGTCAAATAATACACTAATTAAGATAAGTAAACAAAGACTCTCAATCTGATAAGAAAACAAAGAACATGGATAACTCCAAAACACATTACCCTTGTGGGCATAAGCTTGAAACACAAGCAAACCTAAGGAGTTTAACAAATAGGAAAAATATTTAGGAGTTATCTAAATATGTTAAATACAATTAGAATAGGAAGTTATTCTTTATTAATAAAAGGAAATGCGTGTAGTCTCGATGAGTATATAAGGAGATGCCTAAGGTTGTGGCATGGTTGAACAGTTGAGATTAGAGTTTGAGAGATTGTAAGCTTTAGGTTTTAAGATATTTTCCTAAAGAAATAAAGAGAGTTATTCTTTATCGTTTCTTGTATTACTCTGTTTCTATTGTTCTGTATTCTAGATTTGGTATCAGAGCTGATCTAAGATCAAGAACGAATCGATGGGAGATCTTACGATGGCTACAGCAAGACTCAAAGAAGGGAGTGGATCTTCCTCCATCGTTTGCCCAATGTTGAATTCCACAAACTACACAGTTTGGGCCATACGGATGAAGGTCGCTCTCAAGGTTCACAAGGTTTGGGAAGTGATCGAAAAGGCGTTAGAAGAAGCTGACAACGAGAAGAACAATATGGCCATAGCTCTGCTCTTCCAATCAATACCGGAGTCTCTAATACTGCAGGTAGGAGAACTTGATATGGCGAAGAAGGTTTGGGATGCCATTCAAGCAAGACATATGGGAGCAGAACGTGTCAAAGAAGCCAGATTGCAAACCTTGACGGCAGAGTTTGACCGCCTTAAGATGAAAACCACAGAGACAATTGATGATTTCGTGGGAAAAATATCCGAGATTTCTTCAAAATCTGCTGCTCTCGGCGTAATCATGGAAGAATCTAAGCTCGTCAAGAAATTTCTCAAAAGCCTTCCCCGCAAGAAGTACATTCACATAGTCGCTTCTTTGTAGCAAGTCTTGGATCTCAATACCACAAGCTTTGAAGATATTGTTGGTCGCTTGAAGGCTTACGAAGAGCGTATCTTTGAAGAGGAGGAAGAAACCCAAAATGATCAGGGAAAATTGATGTACACAGAAGCTCCGTCGAACAGAGAGTACCGCAACGAGTACAGAGGAAGAGGACGAGGAGGTCGCTCTTCATACAGAGGAAGAGGACGCAGACGGTTCTATGAGAAAGATTTATCAAAGATCACATGCTATAGGTGTGACAAGATAGGTCACTATGCCTCAACTTGCCCTGATCGACTATTCAAATTACAGGAGGCTCAAGAGAATGAAAACAATGATACTCAAGATGCAGATGAACTCATGATGCACGAGGTTGTTTACTTGAATGAGAAGCATTGCAGACCGAGTGACTACAAAACCAACACGGGAGAAGAAAGCATGTGGTATCTTGACAATGGAGCTAGCAACCATATGACAGGCGACAAAAGGTACTTCAACAAGATTGATGAGTCAATTACCGGAAATGTGAGGTTTGGGGATGATTCTCGTATTGATATCAAAGGAAAAGGGTATATTTCCTTTATTGACATGAATGGAGAACCACGGATCATGACTGAGGTGTACTATATCCCGGACTTGAAAAGCAACATCATTAGCTTGGGACAAGCAACTGAGTCTGGTTGTGACATAAGGTTGAGAGGAGGATTTCTAACAATGCATGATTCTGCAGGGAAACTTTCTTGTCAAATCAGAAAGATCTCGAAATCGGTTATACAAAGTTCATATGGGAATATACAATGCAGCATGCCTCCACCTTTCTGCAACAAGTGAATCAAATCTATAGCATGCTCGCTTGGGACATATAAACTTCGATACCATCAAGACTATGGCGCATAAAGAACTAGTGAAAGGAATTTCGCGATTAACAGTTGAAAATGAGATATGCAGTTCTTGTTTATTTGGCAAGCAAACAAGGCAATCATTCCCAAAGGTCACGAATTTCAGAGCTACTGATAATCTGGAACTAATACATGGAGATCTGTGTGGTCCCATAACACCTAGCACAGCAGGAGGAAACAGGTACATCTTTGTCCTTATTGACGATCGATCTCGCTATATGTGGACGATTCTGTTGAAAGAAAAAAGTGATGCTGAATATAGTTCAAGATCTTCAAACATACCATAGAAAAAGAAGCAGGAACTCGTATCAAGACTTTCAGAACAGACAGGAGAGGAGAGTTTGTCTCACAAGAATTCAATTCCTTCTGTGATGATTCTGGAATAAAGAGGCACCTCACAGCCCCATACACACCACATCAGAACGGGGTGGTAGAACGACGAAACAGAACCATGATGGGGATGACTAGAAGTATGATGAAGCATATGCGAGTACCAAATTATTTGTGGGGTGAAGCAGTAAGACACTCAACCTATCTTCTCAATAGGATATCCACGAGAGTTCTGAAAGATCAAACTCCATATGAAGTTTTCAAGAGTAAAAGACCAAGTATAGATCATCTCCGGGTCTTTGGTTGTATCAGTTACGCCAAGATTGATCTACCATTTCAAAAGAAATTGGATGACAGATCAAGGATGCTCATTCATTTGGGAACGGAACCAGGATCCAAAGCATACCGTCTACTTGACCCACAGACCCGGAAGATAGTTGTGAGCCGAGATGTTGTCTTTGATGAAGCAAAGACATGGAATTGGAGACAGAGCAAACCAGGACAGGATGGTGTAGGAAATTTCTGTGTAACTCTTGGAGATTTTGGAAACCATGGCATTGACTTCCAACAAGGAAATAATCAAGATGAAACCAGCAAAGAGGAGCAAGTAAACAACGAACCCGACACAAACAATGTTGACGATTTGAGTGAAGTGGCAGAACAAGAGCATGAACACGAGGATGAAGTTGTGGAACCCGAGTCTGTCCCTGTTTTGAGGAGAACACAGAGACAAGGTAAGAAACCAAAATACCTTGAGGATTATATCTTACTTGCTGAGGAGGAAGGAGAAATGTTATTGCTCTGCCTGAACAATGAACCGAAAAACTTCAGAGAGGCAAAAGAATACAAAGAATGGACTGACGCTTGCAGAGATGAGATAAGATCGATTGAGAAACTCAATACTTGGAGTCTTGTTGAGTTACCTATAGGAGCAACACCTATTGGTCAAACACCTATTGGTCTGAAGTGGGTTTTCAAAATTAAACGAAACTCAGATGGAAGCATCAACAAATACAAAGCTCGACTCGTCGCAAAAGGTTATGTTCAACAATACGGTGTGGACTTTGAAGAAGTTTTTGCACCAGTAGCTCGCATTGAGACCATAAGACTCCTTATCAATATAGCAGCTTCAAATGGATGGGAGATCCACCATCTGGATGTGAAGACAGCGTTCTTACATGGAGAACTTAAGGAAACCGTTTATGTCTCACAACCAGAAGGATTTGAGAAAACTGGAAGCGAGAATAAAGTCTTTAAGCTGCATAAAGCCTTGTATGGGCTAAGGCAGGCACCGAGAGCTTGAAACAACAAATTGAATCAGATTCTCACGGAACTAAAGTTCAGCAAGTGTTCAAAGGAGCCATCAGTCTACAAAAAGGAAGTGAGTGATCATATTCTTATTATAGCAGTTTATGTTGATGATCTTTTTGTCACAGGAACAGATCTGAAAGTCATCAACAACTTCAAAGAAGAAATGTCCTCCAAGTTTGAGATGAGCAATTTGGGAAAGCTTACGTACTATCTTGAAATAGAAGTAGTTCAACATGACAAATGAATAACGTTGAACCAGAAACATTATGCGCTTAAGATACTAGAAGAATCAGGAATGATGGACTGCAACCTCGTTCACACACCAATGGAGACAGGACTGCAGTTGTCAAAGGCAGAGAATGAAAAGGAGATAGATGCGTCGAGTTACAGAAAGAAAGTCGGATGTCTTCGTTACCTAATTCATACAAGGCCGGATCTTTCTTTCTGTGTTGGAGTGTTAAGCCGGTATATGCAGAGTCCTAGAGAATCACATGGAGCTGTGATGAAACAATGTCTGAGGTATTTGAAAGGAACCGTATCTCTTGGTTTAACGTTTCACAGATGTTCAGAAGTGCCAAGATTAGTAGGTTACAGTGACAGCAGTTACAACATTGATCCTGATGACGGAAGAAGTTCCACAGGACACATCTTTTATCTCGGTGAAAGTCCTATCACCTGGTGTTCACAGAAGCAGGATGTAGAGATCACGGGGACTCAAGGAGCAACAGTGACCATTCGAATTGACAATAAATCAGCAATAGCCTTAACAAAGAATCCAATTTTTCATGGAAGGTCATACAAAGACGGTACCATTTCATACGAGAATGTGTTGAAAGCGGAAAAATTGAAGTTGAGTATGTTCCTGGAGTTGAACAAAAGGCAGATACCATTACTAAGGCTTTGGGAAGAGTTAAATTCACGGAAATGAGAGAATTTATAGGAGTGCAGAATTTGGAGAAAAAAGATTTCAAGCTTAAAGGGGAGAATGTTGGCATAAGCTTGAAACACAAGCAAACCTAAGGAGTTTAACAAATAGGAAACATATTTAGGAGTTATCTAAATATTTTAAATACAATTAGAATAAGAAGTTATCCTTTATTAATAAAAGGAAATGTGGGTAGTCTCGATGAGTATATAGGGAGATGCCTAAGGTTGTGGCATGGTTGAACAATTGAGATTAGAGTTTGAGAGATCGTAAGCTTTAGGTTTTGAGATATTTTCCTAAAGAAATAAAGAAAGTCATTCTTTATTGTTTCTTGTATTACTCTGTTTCTATTGTTCTGTATTCTAGAACCCTCTCCATCATTTGATTGAGCTGCTGCTGTTCAAGAGACTTCTCCATGTTTCTCACCATTCAAAACATCTCAAGGTGAATACAACAAGCACCGCATCAATCTCTTCTTTGGACAGACGCAAGCATTTCAAAAGCTCTCTGCAGGTAAACTCGGTTGATGGAGACAGACTAAACAACCCTGCAGCACCAATGAAGAAGGTTCAATAGTGTAAAACTTCATAAAGCACTCTTTTACTCTATATTTTTCGGTATCACACACACATCAGGAGTATCAATAACATTGAGGATCTGGCCATTTGGTAGCGTCGAACTCTGTAGCTCACAGGCTGTAGTTACCCCTGATGCTTTCCTGCTCGACTTCAAGGCTTGTCTGCCAAGAATGCTATTCCCTGTCGCGCTTTTACCGTTGCCTGAACGCCCGACCAGAACTATGGTTCTTGTAGGTTTCTGCTGTAAACCCAAATCACTATTAACCTCGAAAACTGATCCATTCTCTGGAAAAGATTCTGACACCATTGGTAACTCTGCCAAATCCAAAAATATCCAGCTCAAATAAAGAACCAAGAACCTTGTTCGAAAGATAACATTTAGACGAAACAAGTGTACTCGATGCTGTTGGCCAAATTACAGAGACTTACGTGCATATTGCATGCTTCTCACTAGCCTTCTACTAGAACAGACTGTTAGTTCTATGCACGTTTCCTGTTTCTATGTTAACAAAAGGAATGAACAAAAAGATATGTGAATAGTCTGTTTTCTCAGAAGTGCAGATAATCAGTTTCTTCGCTAGAACCATTTGAAGTTTTACAGTTTCTGCTGAAGAAACAAATGTTAAACTTTAAACTGATACATTAAATATCAGTAGAATCAAACAAGGAAAAGAAAAAAGTCACTCAATTCGTCTACCATCAAGGATGGAAAATATACATCGTATGTATTAAAGTTGTCTTGTTTAGCTCTTAATTGTATTTCCATTTTTTATTTTCTTGACTTGACGGTTTCACTTTCAAGTTCTCTTGCTCAGTGTTCCTTTTTATTTTCAGGCCCAATACGAAAAACTACACACACCCCCTCGCCCACAACATCTTAACTTAAGAAATTCAATAATATAGTGAATTAAATCGCAGAAGTAGTGTGTCACCTTCCCCATTATTCCATACTTTTTCATTTACTTCATTAACTGTTCATCTTCTCGTGTTAGCAAAGAAAAACAAGCTTGACATGCTGGCTCATGAGGTGCTTGGACCAAGAATCAAGTGTCTCCAAATCCAAGTGTGTAAAGTCATAGCTTCCTAAAAACTCAAACAGTTCATTTGGTAAGCGTTTTCAAGTTGTTTTTTCAAATACCAACGTCTAACATATGACTTGAACCAAAAAGCAAGTATCTCCAAATCCAAGTGTGTAAAGTCATAACTTCCAAAAAACTCAAACAGTTCATATGGTAAGCGCTTTCAAGTTGTTTTTTTCAAATACCAACACCTAACATATGATATCTGGAAACAAACAAACTTGCCTAAAATATGATATGATATGAAAAAATAATAAATCATCTACTATAAGAATCCATCCCCCCAAGGTTTTGGACTTTTTGGACTTTTTGGATTTTTGTCTCTTGTAGATAAATTTCGAAATACATTTTTATACCAAAATACGAATTTTCTATTTGGGATAACAAAATAGATTGGTCTTTCTAAATCAGAAAAGACAATGAACGAAAAAATGTTCAAAGTAAAAAAGATATCCCATGACGATACATTTCAGCTATCTTCCCTAGAAACAGAGAGTTGGCGAATCGCCAACCAAAAGAATTGCAAGGAATAAGTAGAAGAGTCTCCAGTCCAAAAGACCATGGATCTTGGATCGATCAAGAGCATGCATGTGGTCTAGGGTTGACACTAAAGGATAACATAGGTAAAATAACCTTCAAGTTGAGTCGGTGTCGAAAAAGCTTCTCTACGCTCCACTCGAATCTGGATGGGCTTCTTTGGGCAATGGTTTGCTCGAGAGAGGAAAATATCATCAGCTATGTTCAGATATTCTAAAGATGACTGAGAAGGCTGTTGACTTGGCCCTCATTCTGCTTAGAACTAGACTACTTTGTCGTCATCGCAAATACTTTGAGAAGTTTAGTTCGATTCATATCATTTCATAATTCAAAAACGACTGTGTCAACTTTTTTATTCCTTTATAATTCAAATAGTTAATAAACCTTGAATGGTTTGCTTTCAGGAGTAATTATCAGATCATGTAAAACTCGATGCTAAAAATAAAACCAACATAAGATTTACATATTACAACATACAAAAACTAGCTAAGTTCATGACTTTAAAATTCTCTTCGATAATAATATATTATATGAAAACAAAATGACCCTCTCCAAAAATTGCAAGTCTGTCATCTGTTAAACTGATACGTTTCTATGAATAAGTTTATGAATAAATTAAAAAAAAACATACGACATAAAATTTCTATATTAAAACATACAAAGATTAGCTAGGTTCATGAATTTGAAGTTCTCTTTGACAATGATAATTAAAAAAATGATTATTATGTTGAGACAAATACATGTCCCAATATTTGCTGAAGGAACAGAGTAATAATAATCAGAACAAAAACGTCGAAACACGCAGGAATCAAACTCCCAGAAATATCCACACACAAAGACGAAACAAATTTACAAACTTTGGCTGCTTTGTCTTAAATCTGAATCGTCCTTTTGCGTAATTAATAGCCGTTTCCTTCTTCACCTTCTTCTTCTTCTTCTTCTTCTTCTCTCTCTCTCTCTGCCCCAAAGATCTTTTCTTTGTAACGTTTGACTTTCAGTGGACATAAAAAACCGACTTTGAATAATAATATCTATCCCATTTTCTCGGAAAATTTCATAATTATCCGCTTCTGGTGCTCGATTGAGAGATTTGTGAAGATGGGTAATAGATTTATCTGTATGAAGAAGAAAGATGTTGTCATCAGAAGTAGTGGAGGAGGAGATGGATCTAGAAGCAAGAGAGTAAATCGTTCTCAAAGGAAATTGCTTGGTGATGAAGAGATGTTGCATCGACGAGCTTTGTCCATGGCGATTCATCAAGCTCAGGTTTCTCAGCGATTCGATGGGTCTATGTCTAGACGGGTCGGGTCTACAAGCTCTAGAAGACGAACACTCTCTGACCCATTTTCTAATAACAAGCAGGTCAACACTCAAATTTTTATAATAATGATAAAGGTTTCGAATTTTTGACTATGTGCTTTTTTATTAGTTTTGTTTTCCCCCAATTTTATAATGATTTTTGGATCTCTTGATTGAAAATGAGTTGTACTTTTTGATGATTGTTGTTAAACTTCTCGAGACATGAGGATCAAAAGTGTGTAAAGATTAAAAATCTGATACTGACATTAGGTTGGGACCAGAAGAACAAAGTGTGTTATCTTTGAAGAATTTTTACTTCCTCTGATTGTTCTCAAAAGTTGTAGTGGCTTTGCTTTTTAAAAGTTTAGATATTTGTTGTCATATTTACTCTACGGGTCTACCTCGTTGTGATTAGATCAAAGAGTGAGACAAGAAGCTTCTGTTTGGTTATTGCACTGAGTTTATACCAAGAAGAAAAGCAGAGAACTTTGTTTAAAAATCAAGTTCTTCGGAAAATCGAAAGCAGAGAACTTTGTTTGAAAATCAAGATTTTGTTGATGATTGTTCCTGACACACATCAATGCCACTGCTATGAGACACCAAGTGTCCAGGGATCAGAACACATTTTATGTTCTAACGGATGCTAGTATCCTTTTATGTCTTCAGGTGCCTGATTTTTTGGAGAGCTTGACTGTTAAGAAATTCATTCTTGTGCATGGTGAAGGATTTGGGGCTTGGTGTTGGTACAAAACTATTGCTTCATTGGAAGAGTCAGGACTATGTCCTGTTACAGTTGACCTTACTGGATCTGGATTTAGTATGACCGATGCAAATAGTGTTTCCACTTTAGAAGAATATTCGAAACCGTTGATCGAGCTTCTTCATAATCTTCCCGAGGAAGAAAAGGTTAGAAAATGCTGTGTGTTGATAGTTAGGTTTATGTTGAAATTTGGAAGGAAAGTGTCAATGTTCTTACTACATTAATACCTCAGTTGTTTCGGTTTCTTTAAACTTGGATCAGTTTTAAAGCATTTAGAGGAAAATGGTGTTCCCTGTCTTGGTTGGAATATGGTGTTAGCGCAAACTTGTTATTTCATTCTAAACTTACATGTATGAAGCAATGAGTGTTGATTCGTTGTTGTAGGTGATTCTGGTGGGTCACAGTACTGGAGGTGCATGTGTTTCGTATGCATTAGAGCGGTTTCCAGAGAAAATCTCAAAAGCTATATTCATATGTGCCACTATGGTTTCTGATGGACAAAGACCCTTCGATGTCTTTGCTGATCAGGTAAACACTAGCGAAAATGCATTCATACATGGAGAAAGACCTTTCGATTAATATTTACACAAAAAGATTTACAAATCTCTTTTTGAGAAGGCTACAAATTTCCTTACAAATCAAACGAAGAAATCGTAGATAAAACATGGTTGTGGAGTCATATAGTTTTCTTGCAACCATTACCTATATGCAGTGCACATTTCTGCAGATCCTGTGGACTAAAAAATTGATCAAAAGTCAAAACTCAGTTCTATTCTCGTCTTGTGAATGTTCATTGTTTCTGTGTTTGCCCTAACTCTGAAGAAACTGTCTCTATCGCAGCTTGGTTCTGCAGAACGGTTTATGAAAGAGTCGCAGTTCTTAATCTATGGAAACGGAGAGGACAAGCCCGCAACGGGGTTTATGTTTGAGAAGCAACACATGAAAAGCTTGTACTTCAATCAGTCACCCAATAAGGTAAACACTTACAAGAACCAATCTAAGTAATGCAGCAACAAGCCCTTTCAAAATAACACTTTACTTATGAAACAAAGATATTGGCCTTCACCTACAATATATAGGAGATGGCTTTAGTATAACCAAATGTATTTCTTTTTCTGTATTGGTTCTATTCTATCTTATTTAGTCGCTAGGCATAAATGCAACCTTTGTGTGATCAATATTTTCAGGACATTGCATTGTCGATGATCTCGATGCGACCTGTACCGTTAGGTCCTATGATGGAGAAACTGTCGCTGAGTGCAGAAAGATATGGGGCAGGTCGTAGATTCTATGTTCAGACGCTTGATGACTTAGCTCTCTCACCAGACGTTCAAGAGAAACTTGTTAGAGAGAATAGTCCAGAAGGAGTATTTAAGATCAAAGGAAGTGATCATTGTCCTTTCTTCTCTAAACCTCAGTCTCTTCACAAGATCTTTCTTGAGATCGCTCAGATTCCTTAAAAGAGAGATAAATCTTGGATTCACTCAATGATGGATAATACTTACATTTTGTTACACTTCTAAACTTTTTGTATATTCAATTTTTACTTTAATACCAAACAAGATCTTCATCTAGAAACTGACTAGAAAGCCCACTCGAAATTATACTTTTCATTGGGCGTGGGCATAAAAACCAGAACCGAAAAACCGAACCTAAATCAAACCAAAATAACCGGTTTAGTTCAATTTTGGTTATTGATAAAATACCCATTAGATTCTTGAGTTAAAGTTCCATGGATATTGGTTCGGATCTGGTTTTTATCCACGATCCGAAATGAAGAACCGATTACCCAACAGTTAATAGAACCTTCACTAAAAAGGTTATGATTTTTGGCTTTTTGCTATATTTTAGGTATTATGTTATATTTTGGGTAAAGTATTGTTATTTCAGATATAAATATCCTGATATTTTTAAAAATCAAAAATTTTTTGGATAAATTATAGTTACTTATTATATGTACCTGAATTGAACCGAATTGACAAAATCCAAACCGAAAAAATTAAGTATCTATTGAATCCTAAATTTATAGAACCGAAATACCAGAATCGAACTGAATATCCGAATGTCCATGCTTATTTTTCATAGTCCTCAAAAAAGTGTTTGTGACTAGTAATGCTTTACTTTTTGTTTAGTTTGCTTATTAATAAGAAATCTAAATAATAATATCTATCACTCACGTTTATTGTATTGTTAATCCTTTGTAATTGTAACATATTTATTTATTTATTTTGAGTTTACACGTCTTTTTAGTTGAACTTTTTTGATTAACTCTCACTTCATTCACATCTCTTTTCTACCTTTGCATATGTTATTTGGACTCTTACCATTGATCTCCATCATAAGTACTTATGTAATGTTCGCGTGTATCACGAAAGAGAAAAGTTAATAGAAAATCTATTAAAAGAGAGCACCTGAATTGGAGAGATTTAAAAGTGAAATGGTTCGTAAACATTTTTAATAAATAAAAAATGACATGAGTTACATACATAAACACGATGTTTGAATTAAATGTGTGGAAAATCGAATATTTGGTTAGTGGTAAAAGTATAACGTAGAAGACGCATGTGAATGAACTGAGAGTTGGTCAAAAGAGTTCAAACAATAAGACGTGTAAATTCTAAATAAATAAATTAAAAGTTAAACGGAAATTACAATACAATAAACGTGACTTATAAATGTCATTATTTAGATTAATATCCCTTACTAATATATTAAAGTAATTTACAAGTCTATTTTTAGTGGGTTTTTTAAATGGTGTTTTCACATTTCACTTTTTAATTTTAAAAATAAGAAATTTTGTGTAATTTTAATATTTTGGGATTTTATGGCTCCGAAAAATGTGACTTATATATATAATTTTTTTTTGTTTTCAGTCTATACTGATATAACATATTCATAGTTTTTGTCAATAATTCAATATTATACATTAAGTCGAACTCGAATTCAGACAATAATATTAGATGATATTAGTACAAACGGTTAGATTACAAATTATAAAAATAAGAAAAAAAATATTTTCTAGACATTTCTCCATCATGATTTGATTATTATATTCTCCATCATGATTTGATTATTATATACAGGGGATTGACGTGTTTTCCATTGAATGGGCTACCAACGAAACAAATACATTTAATGGGTCCATGGAAATATAGAAAGTGGGTGCGAATATAAATAAACATAACATCAAAAAATGTATGAAGACATGATAATAATTTTTTTTAAAACAAATTAGAAAAGATCGAACTTCAAAAAATGAGTCCCCACGTAGAACCAACTTGGCCACAAACATGAAGACGTAACCATTATGTGGATTTCCGACTCATTGCTTTCAAATCTAATCTTTCATCAAATGTATCAAAAAATAAAATAAAACTTTCAACTTTATATTATTTGTCTTATGAAATTTAATTTGACAATTCAGCTTTAGACATGTTGGGTCCTGTCTCTATATAGTCGTGTCTCCACTTTGTCTTTCTCTTTTTTAACTCGATTGATCCAAGTGTATGATAGCAACTTGAAACGTTAATTTCATCGTATTTATTAACATTTCATAAATGTCACAAAAAAAGAAAAATAATGTCATATATGTTATATATTTTTTTAATCGATAAAATGTCATTTTTTTACAGTAACATAGATGATAAGAAAACAATATGAAATATCATTTTCATATATATTATTAAATATAGAAAAATCAATTAGATCTATTGGAAAACAATTAATCAAACATTCTTTGTGCAATATATATGGTTAATCAAAATTGGATTATTATTTGAACAATATTTCTTTAGGTTTAATCATAGCAATTGATGGTGGCATGCAAAAATAGACTTAAAATTGGGTCCACACTTAAAGATGAAGGAAGTAGATGATTTCTTCTTGCTACACCATCATGTAACCAACTATAACATCACACATGCTTTGCCACCTCACCCCACCCATACCACTCTTACTCCATTGTTTTTAAACCCGGTTTTGATTTAACCGACCTAATTGGTTTGACCTAGATTCAAAACAAAATTTAATTGAGACCATTTGTCTGATCACTGATGTATGTTAAATTATATAATTATTTTTTGTCAACATTCTAATAATACGCATTACATTTTGTTCGAGTCAAACAATAACACTAATATAAACCGTTGGATTACAAATCTTGGTCAATTATATAGGCATTTATTATTAAAATTTTCTATTCTTTTTTTTTATCAATAATATTTTTTTGTTCATATAATGATTAATATTAAAGGATCATTTGGTATGTTAACCAAAGGATTCGGTTTACTTTCCACTTTATTTTAAACCTAAACCATGCTACCCCCACTTCCTTATAACCAATCCCATTTAAGAAGTGAAGTAAGCTTCATTACTCACAAAAGCAATAACAACAGAGAGAGAGAGAGAGCAAAACTCATAGCTTAGAAATTGTAAAAGCAAAGATCAAGATACATTAAAAGAGCCTAAAGATGATGAAGGGAAGCAAGTCTTACACGGAGTATTCGTCGTCTTTCTCAACAGATGAATTCGGTTACGATCAGAATGGCTCAAACTCGTATAATTTCAATGGACCTTGCATAAACACAGATCCTGAGATGAAGAGGAAGAAGAGAGTCGCTTCTTATAATCTCTTTGCCACAGAGAAAAAGCTCAAAAGCACTCTCAAGAACAGTTTCAAGTGGATCAAGAACAAATTCTCTGGCGATGATAGTAGTATCCGGTACAACGTCTAGACTAGTCCACTTTGATCTTCTTCTTTTTCTTTCTTTTATATTACACTAAGATCATAGTGAAACTTAACATGTAAATTAAGTGTGTGGATTATGTATGTGTGTGTGTGTGATAAAGATTTGTATGGGTTTGTGTTACTAAAATGTAAAATGCCGATTTTGTTTATGTTCTCGATTTACCGGTTTGGGAACCAGAATTATCAAATCCGAAGCTTTAATTTTTTTAATGTTTCTTTATTAAAAACAAACTATTTAATTGGTTGAGTCCAAAAAGTATTTAATTTCTTTTTATATGGTCTAATTGGTTGAATCCAAATAAACTATCTAATACACTGAGAGAATTTTTCTTCCACTTCTGTTCTCAAGAATGCGAAATATCACAAAAACGTTTAGGAAGACAAATATCACAAAATATTTAGGAAGCATCACTCAACTTTTATAATTTTTTCCTAAATCAATTGTACGATATTCTTTTTCTTTTTGTGACATCTTGGAGTATTTATCTTAATTTATGTTTGATTTTGGTAATATACTTCCGAGAAGAATGCATATAATATTATAAGATAATATCGAAAGGTACATGGGATGTTTTCTATATTTTAATGGAGTCCCAACATACAAAAAATCCAGGCATCATGCATATTTTTCTCTCTTTTTTTCTTGTTCTTTTTTTAGTTTTCTAAATTTCTTGTTTATTTACCATACATTTTAATATAATTTTTACATAAATATCACTAAATAAAAATTTTCTTTGTTTTATTTATTTTGTATTACATAATTATGTTTCTAATTATTTAATTAATGATCAAATATTCAAATATAAAGACGTAATTAGAATACGATCAAAAATCATAAAAAACAAAGGAAAACAAATTATATTTTAAAGCTGGTTGAGATTTGTACATTTGATTAAACTTAGTTGAATAAATAGAAGAGAAATTTTCAGTATGAATTACAGTGATTGTCTGTCAAGTTTTATATTACAAAAGATGATTAAAAAGTTGTCTAACTGAGATGATTACATAATAGGACGCATTATTGTAGTGATTCAGATCATCTGAATATAATGGCTGATACTGAGTATGATCTCTAATACACCGTTTCAAAATGGAGCATGCAGATTTTGTAGGTCTAATTTGTCTCTGACATAGTCTAATGTTTGGTAGTGTAGTGGTTTGGTGAATATGTCAGGCCACTGTTCTTCAATAAAGACAAGGTTAAGACTGATATTTTGAGTACACATTCATTCCTAACGAAATGGCAGTGAACTTCGATTTGTTTGGTTCTCTAGTGAAATACTGGACTGTTAGCGATGTAGAGAGCTGATCTGCTGTCACACATTACTTGCATTGTTATGTCGTGGGTGGCACCAAGTGATCTGAGGATGCGAATGAGCAGAAAAAGTTCAGATGTAAGATCAGCTAGTGCTCGGTATTCAGCTCCGATAAATAACCATTTTCAAGACATTGGAGAGTGGAACTCTGAACGAAGTAGCATGTGACTGAACAATGAGTTAAGGACAGCTTTCCCAATATAAGTCTGTCCATCCCGCGATCTGAAAATCTGTGTCGGAGTACAACAAAATTTCCTACCAGGCGATCCTTTACGATAGCAAACATTTTGTAATGCTGCTTGCCAATTAGTTTCACGAGGTTCTTGCATGAACTAGGCAAGAACTTGAACAAATAAATCTAGATCCGGTCTTGTTACACCAAGATATATGAGGCAATCTATAAGATGTTGTGGTTCTGTTTAGCGGGAAAGCTATTGGTTTTGATCCCATCATCCATGTCTCAACGATAATGTCCGTGGCATATTTCCTTTGACTCATGTATATACCAGTTTTATTTATAGCCACTTTAATCTTTAGAAAGTATTTTAGTTGGCCAAGTTCGCCAAGATCGTTCATGTGAAAGCGTGAGGATAGATAAGTCTTGAAAGTTGTGACAACCTCAAGACAACGTCCAGAAAAAATCATATCATCCACATAGACTAACACGATGAGATGCACATCCAACTTTGAAAATGTAAAAAGGGAGTAATGCGAGAGAGATTGTCCAAACCCATAATCCGTCGAAGTTTAGCGAACCAGCTTGCCTTGGCCAATCACACTTTGTTTCTCAGCTTGCTCCATTTTGATGTCAAATGGACCAGTCTTCAATATTTTGGAAATACCTCAAACATCTTCAACTATCTTGTGTCTAAATTTGAGCAAAATTCCGTGGTGGAAAGTCCCTCATATGATATGAAACTTGTAGTCTTCAGAAAATTTCCACCAAAATGTTAAAAATCTAACTTACTTTTGCACAAAAGACATAAATATATACTATAAACACTCATAAAACTCCAAAAACAGTTGAAAAAAAGATATTTAGCAAAAACTAATCATTTTATTATTAAAAGCATATAACTCTATTAAAAACTAGTGACTTATATAGTATATCAACTTTCCTAGATTTAGATTTTTGTTTGCCTTCAAACAAAACAAATAAATAAGCAAGAAAAGAGGTTTGAACGTGGGAACTCTGAAATCGCGAAATGGTGGTTCATAATTTTATGATATGCAAGCCACATTAAACATTCTTAGTTGAACATGCATATCACACTTACAAATGACCAAGCCCAAAAATGACCAAACCCAAAACTGACCAAACCTAAAAATAACCATGTCCAGTTGGACATGTCCATAGACAGCTAAATCATCATTGGTGACTAAGATAAACATATAAGAAAGTAAAACAATATTGGTTGGTTTTCTGCAATATGCACATATATATTAATTTTAAAAATATAATAATATTATTTTAGTTCAAGATATATTTTTTTTGCAATTTTTTTCTAGTTTTGAACTTCACTCGTTTTTTAAAGAAAAATAAATCAATTATAATTATAATTTATTTAGATAAAATATTCTCATATTGGTGCTTCTTTTATAATTAGATAATGAATATATTTGTACCATTTAATATTATCTCAAGAACTATTTAATTTAATGCTCGTAAATTGATTATTACTGGATTTATCATTTAAGATAAAAAATGAATTATATCACTTGAAATTAGGTTCGACATCAATGAATTATAAAATAATTCTCAAATTAAATTAAAACTAAATACATTAAATTGTATCAAAATTTAATTAGAATCGAATCGTTAAATATTATCATTTTTATTTCCATTTTATGAATTAAAAGAATTATTGTGGATTATATTAAAAATTTATTAATTAGTATTGTGGATTATTCTAGAGTTTTAAAAATATTCATTATTGGTTTATTATTGTTATCTAAAAGAGAATTTATATATTTTTCGACTGCAACATTATTTGCTTTTTCAACATGTGACATATGTTATAAATTATGATCATTGTTTCACTTTTAAAATTAATTTTCTAAAACTAATTTATATAAGATTAATTTTAAAGTGGAACATAAAACAAATGCATTTGTTATTGATTTGGAATTATACTATAATTGAATTCAATAAAAGAAAAATACACAGACCCGTTTAAAATTAAGATTTTCTCAATTTGACCCGTTTAAAATTATTTGGTTTTGTCCACCGATCCGTTTGGATCCAACCATTATTGACCGCGGGTCAGTTGGACAAAGCTTAATTGGACATTTTTAATATTAGACCAAAATTATAACCGTCCAAAAACTTGTGAACTGAGCTTTACTCATGGGGAGCTCACCCAATTGACAACTCTATTTAGATTACCTTATTTCTCGAGTAGATGTTTGTTATTATGCAAAAATGAAAGAGAGAGTGGACCTGTTGGTGATGCTCACATATTCTAACCACTTTATTCTAGCCAATTTCCCCCAAATTTAGTATTTTCTAGAGAATCTTATAAGATTATCCCACTCATCTCGTTGCTAATTAATTACATTCTTTGGGACTTACATGTGCATTGAGATTTCTTTTAAATCAAACCATTTCTTTTCCCGTCATATACTCACGTTTTCTTTTTTTTTAATGGGAAAATGGTTGTGAAATCAAATATACACAAAATTATATCTTGTTTTGGTAAATCCTAAGGAAATATTCTCACTAATATTTTTTTAGGATCAAACTTTTTGACTGCAAAATGTTTTTTACTTTTCTTGAATCGACGGTTTCAATCCAAAGTTTCATCTTCCATTTTGTATTGATTCGAAGTTGACTCTTTCCTTTTGATGAGTACTTGGACAGATTCAAAAATTTGGTCATGTACTAGGTTCTGGTTCCAAAAATAATAACATAAAAGAGAAATTTGTCAAAGGACGCGCTTTACATGAAAGATACATGAAAGATACTTGAAATCTAGGATGTATGAAGATACCAAGTTTCTCCAAGTGAGTTTCTCTTACATCTCATGATAAGTTTGGTAGATAAATTATATACAATTCATTTCAAAACTTCACTTACTTACTCGTCAATAAAAATGACAGGAGGTCAATGTGATCGGTTACTCCTTGCTGGTGGGAGTAGACAATAAGAAGCACAAGCTCGTCTGTGGCACAATAGATTACCTGAGGCAATAAAATGCTGCAAAGGAGGCCAAGTAGTTTGCTAAAACCGTGATGTAGAAAACAATGTAACATCCTGGTGTCTACATGGAGAGGCTCATAAATTTTATTGAGAGAGAATTCAAGTGTTAGCTTGATTGAAGACATTATTAAAAGACCATAATGGTTGTGTTGTTAGCTTGATTGATCGTTATATAGTTTGCGTCTAATAAATGGGTTTGATTCAGTTCTCTTATAAAGTCAAACGTGTCAGTATCATGTGGGTGTACTTAAGTAGAATGTAAAATTATGTTTTCCCACTAAAATTATAATAAATCGTTTCTCGTCTAACATGTAAAATCATGTTTTCTCGTCAAAAATGTAAAATCCATTTTTCTCATCAAAAACATAAAATTTGATGGTTCAAGGAGGCAACTTTTGTAGTTCATAAATGCTACAACGACAACAAATAGCTCGAAAATATAAGATTTATGATTTTTGTTGTTTTGGAAATGTTAGAAAGTATAAGACTTAAATTTTTTTGAATTTGCTTATTATCTAAACAATCTTAAATTTTTTCATCATTTTAACTTTTTCATATTAGACAATTGTTTGTATTTGGTTATTATATCTTTATTTTTTCTTTGAAAAAAGTTTCATTTAAATGTTGATTTACTAAACCAATTTTATTAAATTTGTTACATCAACACACATAATTGAGAAAATTTATAAAATTTGTTCACACAAAATAATACATTTATTTTAAAAATTAATCATTGGTTACAATTCAAAAAATAAATGAAAAGATGAAAATATTAATGTTTAAAAGCTTTAAAAAAAATAATAAAATAAACAGGGTACCCTAAACTTATATGGTTCATTTCG
Source organism: Schrenkiella parvula (assembly GCA_000218505.1). Classification (NCBI taxonomy): domain Eukaryota; kingdom Viridiplantae; phylum Streptophyta; class Magnoliopsida; order Brassicales; family Brassicaceae; genus Schrenkiella; species Schrenkiella parvula. Next base: position 3,536,254 of record CM001192.1, on the reverse strand, counting down.
GGCAACTCCTATTATTATCGTCATTTCGGGTTTTTTAAAGTCGGGTTTTTTTGGGTGGATTCAGTTCGGATTCGGGTTGGGTTAGGCTTTTTTTATCCATGACAACATCCCTACTACGAAATATTGTCAATACATAAACTCAGCTCTTCGGTCAAAGGGTAAGACCACTTGCCTCTCAAAAAGCTTTGATGTCTATGAAGTACCAGTAGTAGTTGATATGAACACGGACGACGTGCTAAACCCAACGGTCGACCAGGAGGTTGATACGGTCGACCGTGAAGATAAGGACGACCACGCGGCCGAGGAGACGTTGATCGGACCGATGACACGGTCGAAGAGTAAGGCACTCAACTCGGCCATGGGAGGAATACTCAACCGTTTGTGGGACGGCCGACCAAAGGAAGACGCAGGCCGAACGCCGAACATCCTTGTCTCGATCCAAGCCCGAAACGGTCATTGATTGGGCAAGTGGTTCATTGTGTACTCTTTTTCTCTTGTTTGGTTTTGTCCCAATGGATTTTTCAAGTAAGGTTTTTAATGAGGCCAATGGATCACTTTTCACCTTACCCATTCAATGACCACAAAGACCCAAGCCCAAAAAACCCTTAGTTATTTCTTTCTAATTTTCGAGACAGTCTTGGAGCTTGTTCCAAGACTGCCTCTTCATCTACTTCTTTCTCTATTTAAACTCGATTGTATTCACTTGTTTAATCATCTAATCTTGAAATAAAATCTCTCTTTCTCAAATTAGATCACGGTAAATCAAAGGCTCCCTCATAACCTTTGTGCGACCATTCAATCCCCCGGTAAATCAGAAGTCTTTCCGCAACTTCTGTGTGATCCATCGATTCATCACTTGGTTACTCGAGTCCTTGGTTTTCCTCGGCTTCGATTCAACCTCCACCGCTTCCAAAGTGACGATCTTGAGTTATGATCATATTAAGTGGTATCAGAGCCACTTTGGAAGCTAAGTGTTTTTCATTTTTTTTATCTTTTAATTCTTAAATCAATAGATCTAGAATTTGAATCGCTTAGGTTGTTTAAATCGTGTTCTTGTTTTAAAAACCTCTATTCGCGGTTTGCTTCAAAACGTCTATCAATTTTAGATCATTCGGATTGCTTCTAACATTTTCTTGATGTATTGTTTTCCCAAATTTTGTGAAAACTTTTCGGCAATTTCTTTGGATTAGTTCTCGTTTAGTTGTTTCATTTTTGAAGAGCTATTTTACTACAATTTTTGGGTGAAATTCTTTTCAGGTACTATGGCTAAAAACGCCGAGAAACAACCAAGGAGAACTGAAGAATCGTCCGAAGAAGAAGAATCAACGTCAAGCGTTGATAAAAACCAGGAGTTGATCAATGCTTTCACAGGTCAAATGAATAAAATGATGGAAACGTTCGATGCGTTACAAGCGCAGTTCCAAGAAGTACAGCAACGTCAAGATGTGACGTGCAACGCTCCAGCCCGACCAAATTCCCAACTACCGCCAGCCGTCGACCAACAGCCGGAACAGCAGCCGTTCCGATCGGAGGAGAGGAGAAATAGCGAGCGATCGGTACAAGGAGATACCAACCACTACTGCTGATGGCCAAGGAGTGGGTCGTCACTAAACGGGTCTATACGACCGTATAGACGAGAACGAGAGGGACGAGAACGGGTCATTGATCCATTACAAGGGTACAAGGCCAAAATACCACCCTTCCACGGCAATAGCGACCCGGAAGCGTATTTGGATTGGGAGAAGAAGGTCGAACTCATCTTCGACGCACAGGACTATACCGCGTTCAACCGAGTTCGTGTTGCGGCCATGGAGTTTCAAGACTACGCCCTAAATTGGTGGGACCAGCTCGTCACCACTAGGAAAAGAAATCAGGAATACCCAGTAGAATCATGGAACGAAATGAAAACCTTGCTGAGACGAAGGTTTGTATCGGTTCACTATCACTGCGAGCTGCACCAACGACTAAGGCGTTTGGTCCAAGGCAACCGCTCAGTTGATGAGTACTATAAGGAGATGGAGACGCTAATGTTGCGAGCCAGTATTGACGAGGATCGAGAGGCGATAATGGCGCGGTTCTTAGGAGGCTTGAACCGGGATATACAAGACTGCTTGGAGACTCAAAATTACGTCGAGCTTGAAGATATGCTGCACAAGACCGAGATGTTTGAGCAACAATTGAAGCGGAAGGGATCAACTAGGTCTTACCAGCCGTCGAACCCTTCATACCAAAGAGCGACCTATCCCCGTATAGACAAACCCGTGCCGACCAAGGAGAGTAAGCCGTTTGTACCAGTCCGAGTTGATACTACACCAGCGGTCGATAACAAAGTAAAAGGAAAGGAAGCAATTGTCCGATCTAGAGACGTCCGGTGTTTCACGTGCCACAGACGGGGTCACTACGCAAACGAGTGTTCGAACCAACATATAATGGTCATACGGGCCAATGGAGAGCTGGAATCAGAGGATGAGTTAGGAGATGATTCGGAGGAAGAACAAGAGCTGCTGCCGGTTAAAGGAGATCTACTCGTGACCCGAAGAGTGTTGAAACTTAACACCAAGGCCCAAGAAGAGGAACAAAGGGAGAACTTGTTCCACACTCGTGTAATGTCCACGGCAAGGTTTGTAGTCTAATCATAGACGGAGGAAGTTGCACCAACGCCGCCAGCGTCACGATGGTTCAGAAGCTCGGCTTGAGAACCAGCAAACACCCGACGCCCTATAAACTTCAGTGGTTGAGTAATACGGGCGAAATCGCGGTCAAGGAGCAGGTCGTGGTACCGATCTCTATAGATAAATACGAAGACGATATCATATGTGATATTGTGCCTATGGAAGCGGGTCGTATTCTGCTAGTCCGACCGCCGAGTGATTCATGACGGTTTCACCAATCGTCATACTTTTGAATTCAAGGGGAGAAAAACGACTTTGTTGCCGTTAACTCCACAAGAAATCTTCAAAGATCAGAAACGGTCCAAACCCGTGCCTAAATAACGTACTCTCTTAGCCAAAAATCGTGAGGTAAAACACGTTATCTCTTCTAAGTAATCGGTAATACTTTTAATGTTCAAAGAATGTTTTCTAACGGAAACTAACCCCGCACCGGTAATACCGAGTGAGATGACCCTATTGCTAAGTGATTTTAGTGACGTTTTTCCCGACGAAGTGCCCAATGGACTTCCACCCATTCGGGGTATCGAATATCAAATTGATTTCGTACCCGGGGTGACTTTACCCAACCGGCCGGCGTACCGTACAAACCCTATGGAGACTAAGGAGTTACAGCGCCAAGTTGGGGAGCTAATGGAGAAGGGACACATACGGGAAAACATGAGTGGCATACGCGGTTCCGGTCTTGCTTGTCCCAAAGAAAGACGGGACGTGGTGCATGTGCGTTGACTGCCGCTCGATAAACAATATTATGGTAAAATATCGTCATCTTATACCTAGGTTAGACGATATGTTAGATGAGCTGCATGGGCCAAGTGTCTTTTCGAAAATTGATTTCAGGAGTGGTTATCACCAAATTAGAATGAAAGAAGGTGACGAGTGGAATACCGCGTTTAAAACTAAACATGGTCTATACGAGTGGCTTGTGATGCCATTCGGTTTAATGAACGCACCTAGTATCTTCATGCGCTTGATGAATCACGTCCTTAGGTCTTACATAGGCTTATTCGTTGTAGTGTACTTTGACGACATCCTCATTTATAGCAAAACGATTGATGAACATCTTAAGCATATCGGGGTAAGTGCTAGAATTGCTTAGGAAGGAAAAACTATACGCTAATCTGAAGAAATGTACATTTTGCACGGATAGCTTGGTTTTTCTTGGTTTCATTGTTAGCGCAGATGGAATCAAAGTCGACAAGGAGAAAGTGAAGGCCATCCAAGATTGGCCGAGCCCCAAGAACGTGGGAGAAGTTCGTAGTTTTCAGGGTCTTGTGGGATTTTACCGACGTTTTGTTAAAGACTTTAGTACCATTGCCGCACCGCTGATGGAGGTACTTAAGAAAGAAGGCGGGTTTAAGTGGGAAAAGGCGCAAGAGGACGCTTTTCAATTGCTCAAGGACCGGCTGACGAATGCACCCGTCCTCATACTACCGAACTTCGCCAAAACGTTCGAGATCGAGTGCGACGCCTCGGGTATAGGAATCGGAGCTGTCCTTATGCAGGACAAGAAACCGATCGCTTACATCAGCGAGAAGCTCGGTGGAGCCACACTCAACTACCCGACGTATGATAAGGAACTCTAGGCCTTGATCCGAGCGCTACAAACGTGGCAGCATTACCTTTGGCCCAAAGAATTCGTTATTCATACCGATCATGAGTCGCTGAAACACCTCAAGGATCAGCAAAAGCTTAACAAACGGCACGCCCGATGGATCGAGTTTCTTGAGACGTTTCCATACGTCATCAAGTACAAACAAGGAAAGGACAATGTGGTCGCCGATGCATAGTCCCGAAGGTACGTACTTCTTTCAACCCTTGAAGTTAAAATGCTCGGATTTGAACAAATCAAAGACCTTTACGAAACTGACCCGGATTTTCAAGTTATTTTTAAAGAATGCAAAAAACATGCATCAGGTCATTATTATCGTCAAGACGGGTTTCTCTTTTATGAGAACCGTCTTTGTGTTCTTAACTGTTCGTTGCGAGATCTGTTTGTAAGGGAGGCTTATGGAGGCGGCCTTATGGGGCATTTCGTCATCGCTAAAACTTTGGAAGTCATGCGGACACACTTCCATTGGCCGCACATGAAAAGGGACGTGGAACGGATTTGCGGCCGATGTATGACTTGTAAGCAAGCCAAATCCCATGTCCAACCCCACAGTTTGTATACTCCTTTACGCATACCTACGCATCTTTGGAATGATATATTGATGGATTTCGTTATGGGATTGCCTAGGACCAGATCGGGTAAGGATTCAATTTTTGTGGTAGTAGATAGATTTTCTAAGATGGCGCATTTCCTAGCTTGTAATAAGACGGACGATGCATTGCATGTATCTAATCTTTTCTTTAGGGAGATCGTTCGCATACACGGCATGCCTAAAACAATAGTGTCAGATAGAGATGCTAAGTTTTTGAGTTTCTTTTGGAAGACTTTATGGTCTCAGCTAGGAACGAAACTACTTTTCTCGACTACTTGTCACCCGCAAACTGACGGGCAAATGGAAGTAGTGAACCGGACTTTAGGTACCTTATTGCGTTCATTAGTTAAGAAAAATCTTAACTCTTGGGAAGAATGTCTACCGCATATTGAATTTGCATATAATCATGCGGTACATTCTGCATCCAAATTCTCTCATTTTCAAATTGTTTATGGGTTCAATCCCACATCTCCTTTGGATTTGATGTCGTTGCCTTTGAGTGAGAGATCTAGCATTGACGGAAAGCAAAAGGCCGAACTGGTGCAACAAATTCACAAGGACGCAAAGGAGAATTTGGAGGCAAAGACTAAGTTGTACGTCAAACAAGCAAACAAAGAACGACGTGCAATGGTGTTTGAGGTTGGCGACCAAGTGTTTATACACTTACGCAAGGAGCGTTTCCCGGTCGCCTGAAAATTTAAACTGATGCCAAGGATCGATGACCCATTCGAGATCACGAAGAAAATCAATGACAACGCCTATCAACTCGACCTTCGAGGTAAGTACGACATTCAGAGCTTTAATGTTTATGACCTTGTCCCTTTTATTGCAGATGAAACAGATTTGACGACAAATCTTTTTGAAGACGGACGGGATGATATGAACACGGACGATGTGCTAAACCAAACGGTCGACCAGGAGGTTGATACGGTCGACCGTGAAGATAAGGACGACCACGCGGCCGAGGAGACGTTGATCGGACCGATGACACGGTCGATGAGTAAGGCACTCAACTCGGCCATGGGAGGAATACTCGACCGTTTATGGGACGGCCGACCAAAGGAAGATGCAGGCCGAACGCCGAACATCCTTGTCTCGATCCAAGCCCGAGACGGTCATTGATTGGGCAAGTGGTTCATTGTGTATTCTTCTTCCCTTGCTTGGTTTTGTTCCAATGGATTTTCCAAGTAAGGTTTTTAATGAGGCCAATGGATCACTTTTCACCTTACCCGTTTGATGACCCACAAAGACCCAAGCCCGATATTGCTTACCCAAGGCGCGGAAGACGAAGGGTCTAAATTCAAATTTCTTACATTTCCAAGAATTCAAAACCCTTAGTTATTTCTTTCTAATTTTCGAGACAGTCTTGGAGCTTGTTCCAAGACTGCCTCTTCATCTTCTTCTTTCTTTATTTAAACTCGATTGTATTCACTTGTTTAATCATCTAATTTTGAAATAAAATCTATGTTTCTCAAATTATATCACGATAAATCAAAAGCTCCCTCATAACCTTTGTTCGACCATTCAATCTCCCGGTAAATCAGAAGTCTTTCTGCAACTTCTCTGTGATCCATCAATTCATCACTTGGTTACTCGAGTCCTTGGTTTTTCTCGGCTTCGATTCAACCTCCACCGCTTCCAAAGTGACGATCTTGAGTTAGGATCATATTAGTAGTATTATTCAGAAATTTCGAATAGAATAGTCCAAAAGTCGTGGTGACTCCTGACCATACACAATCTTGAATAGTGTTATCTATAGTCTTGTGTAAAAAAATGTTGAAACAATATTCCACCCAAGCCAGCTGAGCTACTTTCTCGGAGTGTCTCCAATTAAGCACCTTAAGTACATTTCCAAGGTTCGATTAATCACCTCAGTTTGTCCATCAGAATAAGATTAAGGTTGGTATGGAGTTGTAAACACAGAAATTCGTTCTTACAACCTGAACAATTCCCTCTGGAAAAGACTGTGAAAAACATTGTCTCGATCTGATACAATAGTCTCTGAAATCCCTTTACAAGCATACGATATCGCAAAAGAATGCTTGGACCACTGAGATTGCTATGTAAGGATGACTCAAAGCTGTGAAATGAGCGTATTTGGAGAATCAATCTACTACGACTAACATTATAGTCTTGCTGGATACTTTGGGTAGTGCATCAATGAAATCCATTGAAATGTCTGACCAACAATTTTGTTGGAACCGGAAGTGGCTGCATCAATCCTACGGGTTGAAAAATCTCCAATTTATTTTATTGACAGACTTGACAGTTCTAGATGAAGTCATGTATCATCTTCTTTCATCCTTTCCAGTAGAAGTTAAAAACTTAAATTAAAACAACATCGTTCTAATTAACAAAAAAAGAAAAAAACCGAAACATGGTTAACATGGTCCCTTTTATGTTCAACCCCTTTTAGTAAATGGGTTTTAACATATTAGCCCATTAAAATTCCACGAACTAAAATCTATTTTAACATCACTAGTTCCGTTCAATTGGAGAAATCCACTTATTTTGGGTTTTGGGGATTTGAAAATGGTCTTATGTGTGGATGATGATTTTATTTATTTATTTATGTATTTTGCATCATTTTTGATGATTTAACCTGTTTAGACTTACAAAATTACAAATCAAGAAAACTATATTTAAAAACATAAAACCACTTCAAAATACTTAGATATAGTAATAAAACTCTTAAAAAGAATTATGTAAAATAGAAGTGTGTCAAATATTGCTGAGGCTGATAAAGGAGCTAAGGAAAAAGCCAGAAAATCCCAACAAAGAGCTACAAAGATCCGAATAATGATCCTCCCTCAAAATGCTGAAACCAAAGAATTAGGGGGTGTTATTGGTTTAAGATTCAATGACTTGAAAATCAAAGAATTTACTGAATTTACAAAGAGTTTCAAATTATTTAAAAATCTATCAACAAATTTTATAGATTACTGTAGATTTTTTAACTAGAAGATAATTAGGAATTTTTGTAGAGTTTATCTTCAAATATTGTATATATATTTTTATTGTGTTTGTTATTATCTTCTATCTTTTTTGTTGATATTTTATATTTTATAAATTGTCTACTAAGTTCATATGTTATAATTATTCTACACCTTGTCCATAATAGATTCTCAATTTTTTTTATCAGTCGAATTTCTTTTACCTATTATATATTATTGTTTCTTTTTGATTGTATGTTTTGGCTTTCTTTTTTTATATACTTTATGGTTCATTTATTTTTAAAAATTAAGGACATAAGAAGTTACTTTTATTTTATTTGAATAACACAAGACTTTATTGATTTTACAGAATCTGAATCCAATAACTCTAGATTTTTATAGATTTTCGACTTTTTAGTACAAATTTATAAACTAATAATACTATACTTTAGCATAGTTTTGAAAAATCTTAATTGAATAATACTAGAATCTTTATAAAATTCAAATTTATAACTCTTGCGAAATTTTGATACCAATAACACCTCCTTATATTTTGGAAAAGAAAAAGGAAGAAGAGGAAAAAGTGATAAAAAAAAGGAGAGGCTTGCATAAGCGAGTGAAGCTACACTAATCGGTCTTGTTATTGTGCTAAATAGCCTTTTTGCTAAGTTCTCTGGTGCCATTACTGTTCTTTTTACTTTTCATAGTCGTTAAATTTTCAAATTTATTAAAGCTACTGCCCAAAAATAAATTAAAGCTAATTAATTAGTAATATATGCTTTATAGTAACGCAACAATAAAAGTAGACAATGCGAAATCTATTCAAAAATTGATGTAGATAATAAATGCATTTTCAGTATAGATTCTAAATAACTATATTTAAGTTAAGTTTGGAATTTTTAAATAAATACACATAGATTTTAGAAATATAATAAAGCTAATTTAGTAGTGATGCATGCAACATTAAAAAAATCAATGAAAAATCTATCAAAAATTTGAATTTTAAATACACATAAATGTTCAGTATAAAACAAAATAAGGAAATAAATGTTTTCACAATTAAGGTACCAAATGGACCAATTGGATCCCTAACATAAAAACACTAAAATCCTTCTTTTGTAAATATGATGATTACGCGATTGCTAGCTAATTTCGTCGGATTAGTTCGCTAATATTTTAAATGTTAATCTTGATAAATGAAAAGTACAAAAACAAGATTTTTGTTTGCTAAAGTTATTTGAGATTCCTAAAAACAAGTTCCAGGCTAATAAAAAGAAGAAAAGGATGAAGTTAATTATTTAAACCATGAAACAGCAAAAAATTGTAAACCAAAAGAAAAATATAGTTTTTTAGAAAAAGATATGTAGGGAAATAATTGAATACATGGATCCAAAATCCAAAGATAGGCAAAAATATAAATAAGTACACTCTGATGCTCTTAGATTCATATTCCTCCAAATTATATTTTTATCAAGAAAAGCTAGTTAGATAGATAAACAAGAATGAATAATGGTTCTTTTGTTTTTCTTTTAACTATTGCATTGTTTATTGGATTAAGCGAAGCTAGGTGTCGTAAAAATGCTGTAGCTTTTGAAAACAACTTAGTTAAGAGTCACAGCACTCTTGAGGTCCATTGCAAATCTGGAAACGATGATCTAGGCGTCCATTTTGTGAAATTCAACGATCCTGCATACAGTTTTAGGTTCGGCGACAATGTATTCGTAGGGACATACTGGGATTGTGGTATACAAGTGCCTATGATGGAGTATGCTCAAAGATTTAGAGCATACACAAGTGGAGTTGTTCGTAGATGTGGTGCATTGTACACATGGATTGCCAAAGATGATGGTATTTACTTGTCGAAAAATGGTAAGCCAGAGGAAAATTTTTTTGATTGGAACTATATATAATAGTTAGGAAGCTGGTAATTAATTTCGTTAATGACTTAAATCATCTTTTATATTGGAATCGATTGCCTTCATGAAATTAGAATTTTTTTTGAGTTTTCTAGTATTAGATCCCGGAATACAGCAGAGGCAGCTTGGTGGCTCTGATGTGCTCATGTGTTAAAACATGTAATATTTCTGTAAGTGCACAACTAACAAATTAGCATTTAGGGATCAATCCATTGCAGAACAAATAACTATACTACAAATTTACAAGCTTCAAATCAAGTCAAAACATAAAATATGAGTTTGTCGTTTGTGATTAAATGTGAAACAAAAATAAACTAAAATGCAAATAAATAAGGGAAAATGACTTATTTAAACCTAAATAATTTTCGTCGTGTATTTTCATACGTTAACTTTGATACTGCATCGATTTCAATGTTTTAAATCATATTTTATATTGGAAATCAATTGCCCTCACAAAATTAGATTTTTTTTTAGTTTTCTAGTATTAGATCCCGGAATATAATATAGGCTGCTTAGTGGCTCTGATGTGCTCATGTGTTAAAACATGTAATATTTTTGTAAGTGCACAACTAACAAATTAGCATTTAGGGATCAATCCATTGCAGAACACATAACTATATTACATTTACAAGCTTCAAATCAAGTCAAAACATAAAATATGAGTTTGTCGTTTGTGATTAAATGTGAAACAAAAATAAACTAAAATGCAAGTAAAGAAATGAAAATGACTTATTTAAACCTAAATAATTTTTGTCGTGTATTTTCATACGTTAACTTTGATACTACATCGATTTTAATGTGAATTAAAATTCGTTTCAAATAAACTACATAAACTTAAGCTGAAATCAACATTGATCGAAATAGTGTTAATCAACCTTGATGAGTCAGATGCCCACATATTTTTTTTGCTGAGTCAGATGCCAAATGTATAGTTATTGCTGAGCCAGCTGCCATATGTCAAAATTTTCTGATGGTAAACTGGTAAAATGAAGAAAATTTTACTTTTATTTTTTTCCGTAATAGATTTGTTGTTATAATATATTATTATAAAAATTAAAAAATATATATATTCACTTTTCTAAATAATAAATAAAAAGATAAATCCATAAACATGACAGCTAACTCATCAGAAACTAGACACATTACATCAAACTCAGCGTAAATTATACACGTGACATCGGACTCAGCATGGTGGATTAACACGATTTCGGTCAATATTGATTTCAGCCTAAATTTGTTGATTTATGTAGTTTATTTGAAACGTACTTTAATTCATTACGATATCAAAGTCGAGGTATAAGAAGACACGACGAAATCTTTAGGTTAAAATAGGCCATTTGCCCAAATAAATAAAGATGTAAATTAATATGGGAAAACATGAGACGACTAGATAATTATAGAGAATCATAAAACACAAGATATCAATATAGCAAATCTTTTCTGACAGACGAAGATATGGAACAGTAGGAAAACCACTTCGTTGTGTTATAAATATGTTGGTAGTCGTACAGTGACGTATATATGTTAAAGCCAGTGGTGTACAGTCGACTCGGGTTTGTTCGAAGATGATCATGTACTACACATAGAATATGATTTGGAGAAGCCGAGGAAATTTTCTATATGCTTTTTTTCTGAAAATTGGATACATTAAATTTAAACTTAAATAAATTATATATATATTAGCTTTCTATAAACACCCAAGCAAAAAAACAACTCATTTGATCAAAATAAAATAGTCACAGAACGAAACAAAGGAGTGCCATAAATTTGTTAGAAGTCGTGTATGAGCGTATATATATTAGATCCAGACAATTATTGTTGAGCAGGAAACAAAGATACGTGAGAGATCGTCTAAAGATTGTCCTTGATTGAAGACATCTCTGTATATTTTCACATACTCTGTTTTTGGTAACTTAGGCTTAGATTTGATTGCAGCAATATTCTCGGTTGACAGTTAAATATATATCGTGTGAGATTGACCTAAGCAATACACAGAAAATTCACTACTCTTGTGCTCTTTTACATGGTATCAAAGCCTGGTTTTGAATCAAAACCGGAAGGCACAATGACTGGTTAAGATGGCAAGATCAAACCGGTGGAGACGATGAAGACGGTTGCGTCAGTGTATCAACTGGCGAACAATGAAAATCCTGGTGCGATCATTGCACATGTTCAGTTCAACGGAGATAACTTCGATGAATGGGCTCAGGCGATAAGAACGGCGCTGGGATTCAAGAAGAAATACGGTTTCGTCGACAGAACCGTGATGAAACCAGAAGGAGATGCTCCGGAATATGAAGAATGGATGTCAGAAAATTCCATGGTATCTCTCTAGATACTGAACACGATTGATCCAAGGATCAGAAAGACACTGGCCAACAAGGAGAATCCACGAGAATTGTGGACCGAGAATTCAAGAAATCAAAGTTGAGTTGGCACAGGTGAGACAGGGAAACTGAAGTGTGATAGATTACTTCGGTAAACTTCACATGTTGTGGGAGGATCTCACGAACTATTAGCCTGCCCCTGTTTGTAGATGTGGAGGATGCACTTGTAACCTCAATGCGGAGATCGAGAAGAAAAGAGAAGAAGACCGCATACATCACTTTCTGTTGGGACTCGACGATGCAGTGTATCATCAGCTCCGAGCCTCTTCCCAATATGAATCAAGTGTATGCAAAGGTGAAATCGGTCGAAAGGATCGACACGGTGATGAGGGGGAGAGAAAAACAGCGCAATCAGACTTCATTTTCTGCTCAAGCAAGGACTCATGCGAATGGAATGGAGGACAAAAGCAAACTTGTTTGCACAAGCTGCAAGAAGGTTGGACACACGACTGACACGTGTTTCCAAGTGATACCGCCATGGTGGGGCGACAGACTTCGCCAAAGTGGTCGTGGGGTAGGTCAAAATGGACGTGGAGGAGCGAAAGGAACAGGGCGCGGACGTGGTGGAATCGTACGTGCTAATGCTGCCACAGTCAACGTCTGCGAGGAGTTGAGCAGCGAAGCAGAGAAGTCTGGATACACCAGGCTAAGCAACGAGCAGTGGTCCACACTGATCAAACTGCTGAATGAGAAGCAGTCCACGACACCACGCCTTAATGGTAAAACTTTCCTCTCTGACTGGGTTCTTGACACCAGAGCCTCTAAACATATGACAGGTTATAGAGACATGTTAATTGATCGAAATAAGTTTGGGTTTAAGAGTATCATGTTGATAAAGTTGAAGCTCGACGATTTAGATCGTCGGGAAGATGATTGGTATATGATAAGATGTTTTAGATATAATAGCTGAACTTTGTGAAAGACTGTCTACATACCATTTGAAAGGGATCATACCATTCGTATTTCGTTTACAAATAATGAGAGAATTAAGTTTTCTCCCTAAGACCGGGATCTTGTGTAGAAATTTGTCCACCAATTTTGTGTCCCCTTTCTGCCTTGAAATGCCTTCTTATATATAGATATCTGTGAGTCGGCTCTCTTTCATTTTTCTTCTAGGTTTTCTTTTTTCTCGGGATTTCCTAATCAAAGCTGATTTTCCTTTTTAGACGAGTTGCTAAGATTTTGAATGGACTGATCTTAATTTAGGAAAGGGTTTTAGGAAGGTATACAGACCATCTCTAACAATAAGTCCCCCTCCAGTTCGTCGAACCAGTGCAATCAAGTTCGGCGAATATATAAAAAAGAAACAGTTCGGTATGAATTGAGATCGGCCTAATTCATAAGATATAATTTGCGATGTAACATAAATAATTCAACAAAATTCTTTACACCATCCACGCCTAGCATGGAATTAATCTTAGATATAACTTAAACTTAGTTATTTAGAATCTCCACTGAAAATGCATTTATTATCTACATTAATTTTTAATGGATTTTGCATTGTCCACTTTTATTGTTGCGTTGCTATAAAGTATATATTACTAAATAATTAGTTTAACTTATTTTTGGGCAGTAGCTTTAATGTATTTTGAAAACTTAAGGACTATGAAAAGTTAAAAGAACAGTAATTGCACCAGAGAACTATACAAAAAGGCTATTTAGCTTCACTCGCTTATGGAAGCCTCTCCTTTTTTATCCCTCTTTCTCTCTTATTCGTTTTTCTTTTCCAAAATATAAATCTTTGGCTTCTGCATCTTGAGTGAGGATCAAAGATAATTACTCGGATCACCAATATTTTACATACTACATAAGTTTTTTATGAGTTTCATTATTATATCAAAGTGTTTTGAGTGGTTTTATGCTTTTGATTATAGTTTTCATGGTTTAGTTTTTTAAAGTCTAAACAGGTTAAATCATCAAAAATAACACAAAAAAAATAAAAATAAAATCATCATCCACATATATGTGGACCATTTTCAAATCCCCAAAAACCCTAAATAAGTGAATTTCTCCAGGATGTTGTCAAACTCCATAAAAGTAAAAAACACTAATAATACACTGTTGACAAAAAAAATAATACACCAAAACTCATTAATGTTTTCTTATTAAAAACCCTTTAAACTTATTACCACCAACATATTCCAAGTTCGAATTAGAAGGATTAACTCGAATTTGTGATGATTATTTTGATGTTTAATATTTTATAATCGTCGTAATGAACATGAAAATAATTTTTTTTTTGTTTGCATAATGTGATCTTTGTATTCTACAAAAAAATATGTTTACAAGATGGTAAATGTGCGGCTTATGAAGGAAGAAATCTCGGTTTACACTAATGTTGTAGATGTCACTGCTGAAGAAAAGCATATGGTGTTTGCACATGTGTTCTATTGTTTCTAGTTTATACATGTGTTATGAAGCGGCATTTCCTTATGGCAGGCTTCTAAGGTTTCGGCATTGTCAACTGTATATCCATGGAGACCACACACAAGATGGTTTCAACGAGAAGAGTACGTCTTGATTATTTCTCGAGTCGACGCAAACCCTAAAGTTAAAACAGCACATGAATCTAAAATTAGAGAGAGAATAGTGTAGATGGTTTGATCTTTGGAGCAACTTGTGTTTCAAGTTTTTTAAGAAAAAGAAAAAAAATGCTATGTTTGCTTTTTAGCAAAGGTTTGCATATTTTAAGAGGAAACAAGAGTTTAACTTATTTTGTTAGTGTTGCTCTGTTTTTAAGAGCTTTCTCCTGTTTTTTACATGACTTTGTTTGTTTTCTTGGTTATTATAAACTTGACTATCACTAAAAAGTATAAGATGTAAAAAAATAATGGTAATTCTTTTATTTTTTTTATCTATAAATAGTAGGAATTTAATCCCTTTTTAAAGTAATTCCTTCACATGATGTGTTTGAAGTATTAGTTGTTAGTTTCCAATTGCTAGACTAATAACTGATAGATGAAGCAGATTCAAACAATGTTTTCGTGAACTCCTTCTCAATAAAGCTTATTAACCTCTGTCTATATCTAGCAGGAAGTTTCACCGTTGCTTTCGTGAGACAGCACCGCTTGTATGGAATTTTAGAAAGCTCATGTGAGTCATGTCCAATGGTGGCAAAGCAACGGTATAAGGGTTCGATGATACCATGATTAGATAACTTCTAGCGAAATCTGAAAAATTCGATGATGCAATGATTAGTTTATTTGATAGCTAACTATCTCAGTCAAGTTTGTTTGATGGATTATAAGTATCCATGACAAATTTATTAACTTCTATACCAAATAAATTTCACAAAGAAGCAAAACATAGATATATCACATTCGTATATTCAAAATACGGATTATAAGAATCAACGATCTATCACATTCGTATATTCAAAACATAGATATATCACACTTGTATATTCAAAACATAGAAATATCACACGCCGTCACTATATATACGGATTATAAGAATCAATGAAAAATTTATTAACTTCTATACCAAAGAAATTTCACAAGGAAGCGAAACAGAGATATATCATATTCTTATATTCAAAATACTAACAATCATGCACTTACCGGTAATAAATATGTTTCTTAATATTGCTTTTACTATCACTATATGTACAGATTATAAGAATCCATGAAAAATTTACAAACTTCTATACCAAAGAAATTTCACAAAGAAGCGAAACAAAGATATATCACATTCTTATATTCAAAAAACTAATAATCATGCATTTACCAATAAAAACTTTGTTTCTTAATATTGCTTTTGCCGTCACTATATGTACGGATTATAAGAATC
Organism: Schrenkiella parvula; assembly: GCA_000218505.1. NCBI lineage: Eukaryota > Viridiplantae > Streptophyta > Magnoliopsida > Brassicales > Brassicaceae > Schrenkiella > Schrenkiella parvula. Next base: position 3,520,356 of record CM001192.1, on the reverse strand, counting down.
GATGAAAAATTTATTAAATTCTATACCAAAGAAATTTCAAAAAGAAGCTTAACCGATATATATATCACATTCTTATATTCAAAATACTAACAATCATGCACTTACCGGTAAAAATTATGTTTCTTAGTATTGCTTTTTCCGTCACTATATGTACGGTTTATAAGAATCCATGACAAATTTATTAACTTCTATACCAAAAAAAAATTACAAAGAAGCGAACATAGATATATCACATTCTTATACTCAAAATACTAACAATCACGCACTTACCGGTAAAAACTCAATTTCTTAATATTGCTTTTGCAGTTTCTTATTTTTGCCTTCACTGTCACAATATCGAAAACAAAGAGTCTCTGTTTCTCTCTATCAAATTTCAAAACCTCTCAATGACTCAAGTTTCATTTCTTCCTCGCTAATGTTATCATTAAATTCTACAGTTCCTGACGAATGAATCCTTCCATATTACCGTATGCAGAATTTTGCTTTATGCAACACTTTTTCATATTTAGAAAGAATGGGTTAGACAAATGCGTATGTCTTAGATACAAACGGAATTTCTCTTAATGACTTGCCACTTTTTTCGAACTTAGTTTCCGCGTTCTCTTTTAGAACATGTATGTATTTACGTATGTATGTACATTCCAGTCATATTGATTACTTATATTATGTGATGTTGTCTCCATTAATGCTGATTTTATATCTAAAGACAATAATACAGAAGTATAAGAGAAATGTTAACACTTGTTCGCTAATTGCATTTGGCTGAAAAGCAAAACCATTAGCATCTTGAATAAAAGAAGGCTGATCTTGATTCAAGTTGATTTGTTGTGTCATGTTTGTTCAAAAAACATTCGATTGAACTCTGGATGGGTTAAGGTCATGATTTTGCACATGTTTGGTGAACAAAGAGACAGAACTGTACAATATTAGTCTGTTTGTGATATATTAATCAATATTTTTCTATAGTAAGTATATTTTTGAAGCCTATAATGTTTCAAAATCGTTTTTTTTCTGCTTTTTCAATAATGTTTTCAGATGTTATTCTTTTTTTTCCTTTCTTTTTGCTTATTAGTAACTTTGCAACCATTGGATGTTTTTTTGGTAATTTTGTTTCGTGGGTAGCTAGTATGTGATAGATCCATGTAGTTTTCATACAACTAAGATTTTATATTAAGTACGCAAAAAGAAAAAAATAACTTGCATCTATGTGAGTGTATGAAACACGTATGCTGAAGTTTAACAATTAAAATGATTTAATTACAAGACACATGATAATAAAGTGTTTGGATGATAACACAACCACAATTGTCGTTAACATGATGTCTTCAACTAGGGTAGGACTTGAACTCCTTCTCAATAAAGCTTATTAACCTCTGTCTATATCTAGCAGGAGGTTTCACCGTTGCTTTCGTGAGACAGCACTGCTTGTATGGAAGTTTGAAAAGCTCATGTGAGTCATGTCCAATGGTGGCAAAGGAACCGTGTAAGGGTCCGATGATGCCATGATTAGATAACTTCCAGCGAAATCTGAAAAATTCGATGATGCAATGATTAGTTCATTTGATAGCTAACTATCTCAGTCAAGTTTGTTTGACGGATTATAAGTATCCATGACAAATTTATTAACTTCTATACCAAAGAAATTTCACAAAGAAGCAAAACATAAATATATCACATTCTTATATTCAAAATACTAATAATCATGCACTTACCGGTAAAAACTCTGTTTCGTAATATTGCTTTTTGCCGTCACTATATGTACAGATTATAAGAATCCATAAAAAATTTATTTTCTATACTAAAGAAATATCACAAAAAAGCGAAACATATATATATATATATATATATATATATATACTATATGAACAAAATAACAATTTACACATAAAACTGTCCATTTTAGCCTTGGAAGAGAGAGATAAACTATACTAATATTGTTGGGTTGGTTAGTATAGTTTAATAGATATGCAAATAGTATAGACTTGAAAACATAAAGCAATAAATATCCAATAACAAAATAGTATAATACAAGATAATAGTTAGAGTTTTTTGCAAATATTTTTCGCTATGTAGAACATATAAAATAACACGGTTTACATAATTATTTTGATTAGAGTTGAAGACTTAAATCAATATATGTAAAATAATTGATAGTCAATATTAATAAATATTCTATATAGAACGATGCATTAATACATAATAATAGAATATAGTGGTTTATATTGTATATAATACTCTAAATTTGTTTTTTAATTACTTATTCATTTTTGAAAAAAAGATTTCTGATTTAAAAATTTCAAATTATGTGATATGAAAAAAAATATTTATATTTTTTATTCTGATTTCAATTTTTAATCAATTTATTTTTAAAAGATATATTTAAATAAGATTGAAAAGGGAGAAAATTGAAGAAAAAAAAGTAGAAAGAGAAAGCGAGTATAAGAAAAATATGTTTTTTATGGTTATATAATGAATTACAATTTTTTTTGTTATACATGCTAAAAAACCTTTTTAAATATTTTAATATTGTAGATAAATGGAAAGTACAAAAGAAAAATGAAAAGTACAAAAAGAAGATTTTTGTTTCCTATAGTTCTTTGGGATTCCTAAAAGCAAGATGCGGTCTGATTTTTCTCTTACAAAATTCACAAACTAATAAGAAAGAATAAATGGAAGAATTTAAACCATAAGATATTATGCATTAAAACATTATGCTTTTTTTAGAAGAAAATATGTAGGGAATAATTTAATACATCCAAAATGTAAAGACAGGCACAATATATAAACAAGTACACTATGGTGCTCTTAGATTCATACTCCTTCAAATAACCTTTTTATCTCAAAAATAAAAAGCTACATATTAGATTCATATTCCTTCAAATCAACTTTGTATCTCAAGTAAAAAAAGCTACAGAGAAAAAAAATGAATAATTATTCTTTTGTTTTTCTTTTAACTATTGTCTTGTTTGTATGATCTGGAATCAAGAGAGTAATAAAAGTATGAAATCGATATATAATAATGTACTTGTTCAATATAATCCTAGATTTGTTGAATTAAATCAACCTTGAAAGAAAAAGCAAAAGAAATAACTCAAGAACATCCAAATGTTTATCACAACTGGAAGAGAGTTATACTCACCGGGACCGAAAAAACTTCTGGCAGTCCACTAACTGTGACTAGCTTGTCACTTACAAAATGATCTCCAATCTCTCTCTCTGTGTTACAACGCGAAGAAGAAAAGAACCTTTGGTTCATCACAAACCCTCTGAATAACCTAGAGACTTACTAACACTTTTAAAACACTCATCCTGTGTTTACTTCCTTGAAGCTTTAGACTTGAGCTTCTCATATGCGATTGTGTCTATATTTTCAGATCTCCACCTTAGACAAGATCACCTATTTACTTGGTAAAGTAACAAAATACTCTAAGACCGGATACCTGCATTCAAATTCGAATGCCTTTAGTTCCTTGTTACCCAAAGTAACTGAAGTGCATCTCTTAGCTTATAAACCGGAAGAACCATTGTAAAAATGTATGCAGGATTATATGTTGTAGCTATCTTTAATACTTGCACTTCTCCATTTCTGATCAGATCTCTGACAACATTATAGTTCACATCCACATGCTTACTTCTCTCATGATGAACAACATTTTTAGACAAAGCAATAGCGGTTTGAGAATCTCAATATATTTTACAGATTCTTGTGGAAATCCCAGTTCTTCTGCAAACATTTTCAAGCATAACCCTTCTCTTATAGCTTCTGAGAGGTCAAAATATTATGCCTCTATTGTTGACAGAGCAACAAACTTTAGCAGAGATAATTTCCAGCTCACAACATTTCCTCCAATCGAGAACACCACGCATGTGATTGATCTTATGTTATCCAGATCTGCTGCGTAGTCAGATTCACAATAGCCTTTGATGATGAACTCCCCCTTCTTCTTATAGCTCAATTTTGTTCCTAAGGTTCCTTTCACTCCTGCCCAACGTTCTTTGATATGATTGCTCATAAAATGACTTATTAGGCCCACGGGATAAGCAAGATCAGGTATGGTTCCTACCATAGAGTACATGATACTCCCCGCAGCACTCTGATAAGGAACATTTCTCATGAATTCTAACTGATCTTCTAACTCTTGATCCGTAGCTGACTTAAGTTTAAAGTGAGCTCCCGTTGGAGTACCCACATGCTTAGCCTGATCCATGCCGAAGTTTGACAGAACTCTTGACATATAACTCTCTTGAGATATCCATAACAGACCGTTGGCTCTATCTATTTCTATTTCCATACCTAAGATCTTCTTAGAGTCTCCAAGGTCCTTCATATCAAACTCTGTATTAAGCAGCAGTTTTAACTTCATAACTTAATCTGTATCCACTGATGCAATAAGAATGTCATCTACGTAAAGAAGCAAGTAGACATAAGCTCCGGTGTTAAGCTTCTTAATGTATACACATTGGTCATATTCACTTCTAGAATAGCCAATCTTCTGAAATCATCAAACCTCTTATTCCATTGTCTCAGTGATTTTTTCAGACTGTAGAAGGATCTTCTTAACATGCACACTTTGTCGGGATGTCTCTTATCAACAAAACCTTCAGGCTGATCCATGACTATATTCTTCCAAGTGACCATGCAGGAAGCTTTCTTAACATCTAGTTGTTGTAGCTCTATGTTGTAGAACGTCACTGCGGATAACAAGCATCTGATTGATACATGTTTAACCATAGGTGCAAAGATCTCCTTGTAATCAATGCCTTCCTTTTGGGAGAACCCCTTATCTATGGCTAAGTAGTTACCATAATAAGTTTTTGGATTTAAATAGATTTCGTGAGTTGTTAGATTAAAGTTTGTTTAATTAGGCATTTTATATCGGTTCCACATATTTTCGTTCTTAACAATGTATGCTTATTGATCACCTAGCATATGTTCTTGGACAGATTTGATCACTCTAAGTTTTGCTAAATTGTATGAACTCATTTAGATGAGCAAAGCATCTTAACAATGTTTTAAGTAACGTTACAAGGTTTCAAGGGAAAGAAGGCCAATAAGAAAGTAAGAGAAACCACCTGAAAAGAGAAAGATGTAGAGAGTCATTGAGCAGCAACAGAAGAAACCTGAGGTCAGAAAAATAAAGGTAAAGAACTAGTGTGTAGAGGCAGAATCTGGTCAAGTTGCTCATCATCCTGATACGTTTCACATTCATCTACGTGAGTAAGTATTACACTATAAATTGATTTACTACTGAAAGTTTGCGGCTTTTCAAAATTCGAAAATTTTATGAATATAAAACACAAATATGAAAGTCTAGTAATTCTCCATTTAACATACGTGATATGATAAACAATATTTGAAAAAAAATGTTACCTCATAGATTGTAAAATTGTTAGTTGGATCCATTAGTTAGTATTGTATTTTTTTTCTTTTTTTCTTTTATAACTGACATAGGCACACTTCGAAACAAACTACTAGACTTCAAGCTAATTTTGTTGGATGAGTCTTTTAAGGGTGAATTGGGGAGATAACTATATTAGACCACATAATAAAAAAAATAATCATGTAATAAATGAGATGACAATGTAACAATTTACACATAAAGCTGAGCATTTTAGCTTTGGAAGAGAGAGATAAATTATACTAACATTGTTAGGTTCGCTAGTATAGTTCAATAGATATGAAAATAATATAGACTTGAAAACATAAAGCAATAAATATCTAATAACAAAATAGTATAATACAAGATGATAGTTAGAGTTTTTTGCAAACATTTTTCTCTATGTAGAACATAGATAATAACACGGTTACATAACTATTTTGATTAGAATTACAGACTTAAATCAATTTATGTAAAATGATTGATAGTCAATATAAATAAGTATTATATATAGAACGATGCATTAATACATAATAATAGATTAGACTGTTTTTTTTAAACAACATAAAATTTAGAAGCTAAACTAAAGAGAGTTAGACATCCATAATGGCATCTCCGTGTCGATGTGGATTACAGGCACCTGATGGGCGCGCACACTCCTAGCTAGTCTGTCCGGTTGTGAGTTTGCTGTCCTGGATATCCATTGTAGCTTGAAATTCACAAGTTTTACCCGACATCTATCAAACTCCTCTATTAGTGGCAAGAATGCTGGCCAATCACATGGTGCTGAGACAATTTTCACCAAATCGGATGAGTCCGTGGCGAATGTAACGTCTAATTGTCGCAAGTTAATCATGCATTCCATAGCCCATATCAATGCTTCAATTTCCGCATGTAGGGGCGAAAGGCTCCCTTTAACATTTCGACCTCCCAAAGTCTTTCAAAACCCTCTTTGCCGCTGTACCATCCCTGTCCTGAGAAAACATCATTTATTTTCCACAAACCATCGATATAACACCATCTGCGAGAGTGGTTTAATGGTAATTCTACTGACGATTCCAAAGTTGAGTCAATTGTCGCCATTTTTCCTTCTATTGACGCTTGAGCTTCCATCCATAGTGCCGATTCTATTTCTGCCCGCTGAAAGATATCGCGCAGGTCCCTATCTATGTTACTAAATACCTTATCATTTCTTTCCTTCCATATGTACCATAAAATCCATGGAAATTGATGATTAATGGCATCTCGTGGTACCCTCCAGAAGAGATAATCCAAATTGTTATATACCGATGTACGAGGGAACACATCTGGATTGGATGGAATTTGTGATAAGCTCCATGTTTGGAGTGTCTGGGGACATTCAAACAGCACATGATTGATGGTCTCCTCATCTGCCCCACAACGTGCACATTGAGTGTCGCAATTTATTCCCCTGGCCCGCAAATTACAGGAATAGGCTTTTAAACCTGTAACACTTGGACCGACGAACGAAGGGTCGTAACTTTTGTCTGAGTAGGCTCTTTCTATAAGATACCCTGATTTGACCGTATACTTACCTGATTTCGTATGGTGCCACCCGTAAGTATCGGGTCTAATAAATCGACTGATCGGCATACTAAGAATGACTGCCACATCTTCTGGCACAATAAGTGCTTGTCCCAATGGTATATTCTAAGTCCGAGTGGACGGATCCATTAGCTGGTTAACCGTAAGTGAAGGATAATGATTAATATTTTTGCAAATCGCTGACCTTGGGCGGGTGGTTGGGAGCCAGGGATCATTCCAAATCGAAATCGACTCCCCTGTTCCCATCCTTTTGATAAGTCCTTTGTTTACCAGAGATCTAGCTGAGATAATAATTCTCCATCCATAGGACGGAGAGTACGCTCGAACTGGATCCAAGGGATCCGCATTCCTGAAGTAACGTCCCTTAAAGACTTTTGTGAAAAGGCTATTTGGATTCTCAATTAGCCGCCACAATTGTTTAGCCAGAAGCGCGGTGTTGAAATCCTGTAAAGCTCTAAAACCTAAACCTCCTTCATGCTTGTGCCAACAAAGTTTATCCCATGATTTCCAGTGCATACCTCTTTGTTGTCCTCCCTTGCTCCACCAAAATTGAGCTATAACACTTGTTAACTTGGAGACCACCAATTTTGGTAGCCTAAAACAAAACATGACATGAGTAGGCAGGGCCGTAGCCACTGATTTTATTAAGCCTTCTATTCCTTCCTTTGAAAGTAATTTGGATGTCCATCCATTGACACGCTTGTGCAACCTAGTATGCAAAAAGCTGAAAATCTGAGTCTTCCCTCCTCCTAGGCTTTCTGGGATACCGAGATATGTCCCCATCCCACCTATGGCAGTGATGCCAAGAATCTCTTTCAAATCTTCACGAACTGTAGGATCTACTTTATGTCCGAATTGTATGGATGACTTCAAAAAATTTATTTGTTGCCCTGAGACCACCTCATAATTCCTTAAAATTTGTAAAATAGTTTGACATTCCTCCTTTTTTGCTTTGCAGAAGAATAAACTATTGTCTGCAAAGAATAAATGGGATATCAGAGGACTTGTCCTGGCTACTTTTAAACCTGTTAACAACTTAGCTCTTTCCGCTTTCCTGATATTGGATATTAACGCTTCCGTACAGAGGATAAAAAGATAAGAAGAAAGCGGGTCCCCTTGCCGCAATCCTCGATTGGGAATAATATGTCCCCTTGGTTGACAATTCAACAGAACACTATATTGAACTGAAGTGATACAGCTCATTATCCACTTAATCCAGATCGAAGCAAAGCCCATCTTTCGTAGTAAATTCTCTATGAAAGCCCATTCAATACGGTTATAGGCCTTGCTCATATCCGTCTCATATTCTCTATGAAGGGTTCGTTCTCAATCCATGAAACATCTCTTGGGCCACCAAAATATTGTCTGATATTAATCTTCTGGATACAAACGCTATTTGCGTTTCTGATATCAACATCGGTAGTAGTCAGTTCAGGCGTTGACATAGAAACTTTGATATGATTTTGTAACCCACATTACACAGACTGATAGGGCGTAGCTCCGTCATCCGACTCGGTCTTTCAGTTTTCGGGATCAGACAAATATTTGTCTTGTTCAAACCCTCCTCTAACGTACCTGTTTGCATGAAGTGATTAACAAACCGTACCTGTTTGCACGATTGTTGGAAAAATAAAGCCATCATCCCATCCGGTCCCGACGCTTTTTCGGGATTCATTATAAATAAAACCTTCCGTACTTCCTCCCCTGTCGCTGGAGCTGTAAGAGCCGTATTCATATGATCTGTAATAGAAGGAGTAATCTCACTCAGGAATTCATCGAACTCTTGCGGTACCGTGGATGTGAATAAGTTTTGGAAGTATTCAACCGCCACTTTTTCAACACCAATATCCATAGTAACCCATTCACCACCTGTATTGTAGAGTCCCACCACTCTGTTTCTCGCCCGACGCTGTTTAGTTAAGGCGTGATAAAATTTTGTATTCTTATCCCCTTCCTGAAACCATAGATTACGACTCTTCTTTTTCCAGAACAGCTCCTCATCTTTATAAGCCTCTTGTAACTTTCGCGAGATCTCCATTAATTCCTCTTGAGTTCGAATATCGTCATTCTGAACAGCCTCCAGGGCTTGTTGTAAATCCCAAATTTTCTCCTGACCATGTGGTAAATTGTTCTTACGCCATTTGGAAATTTCATGCCTGCAATTTCGTATCTTAGACATGATGTTGTGATTCGTTGAATTTTCACTTTGGCCCCATCCAATCTTAATAGTCTCCATTAATCCATCTTTGCCAATCCACCGTTTATCAAATCTAAATTGTCGCCTTCTCTTAATGATTTTGTCCTCAAGAGTGGCTACTACCGGTCTATGATCGGAACCTACCATCCCCAGATATTCAACAGAGGAGTAAGGGAACAGCATATGCCAATCCTCGTTAGCTAGAGCCCTATCCAGGCGGCACCTAATAAGATGTCCTCCCCTGCGGCCTCTCCAAGAGAAAGTATTTCCCACTTCCGGGAAGTCTAGAAAACCGCAATTTCGTATCATATTGTTGAAAGGCATGAAGGTGGTCGCATGCCTAAGCAGACCCCCCTGTTTTTCATGATTTCCAGTAATTTCATTAAGGTCCCCAATAATAAACCATGGATCTGAGCGTGTCAGACCCATTCGCGTTAACCTCTCCCAAACATATTCTCTCCTGTCCTGAACCGGATCTCTGTAAACAAATGAAATAAATATATTTTTTCCTTGAAATTCCGTTTCAATATCAATGATCCTATTACTAGCATATAATATGTTAACATTGTATATGTCGTCGTAAAAAAGTGCCAATCCTCCACTTGTCCCAATAGGGTCTACCGTATATAGTTTTTCATAACCAAAATGGAATTTAAATTGTTGGACAAATTGGAAATCCTGTTTTATTTCGGATAAAAACAAAAACACCGGTTTGTGTTTGTACCATATCTCCCGTAAGTAACTTATCGTCCATCGACTCCCAAGTCCTTGGCAATTCCAACTCAAAAGTTTCAATACTATTTAAATCACTTACTCCTTATTCGAATGCCTTTTATGTTGTTTCTGCTGGGAATAAAGAAGCCCAAAATACCAGAGAACTTGCCACGATATATTCCTTAGTTTCAACCACGCTAGAGGCCTTAAAATCCTGATTGTGTCCCCTTTTGACACCTCTTTGCATCCGACCTTGGCCATAATCTTATTTTCGAAAATCCATAGCAATGCAAATAAAGGTACCATCGAATCTTTATTATCATTTGATTTAATGATGTGATTACCCATACAAACTCCAAAAGCCAAACAGAGCCAGGACTACAAATCATCCAATACATTATTCCCTGAATTAAAAGATATCCCAACCAAGGTAGGAAAATAACAGAAAATTTATCAAAACGAGCACTTAGATCCTGTACCCCAGGAAGTACCTCATTATTCGAGTAAATTAAAGACAATTCGACTCCTGCTTTCAAAACCATACTAACCTTAATCATTCCAAAAATTCGTTCAAAATCTCCAACTCCTGTCCGGGGTTCGAAGAAACCCTTTCATCCGCAACTTCCTTTGCTATCTCTGATTTAGATTGTGCTTTGGCTGCTATCTTCTTGCGAGGAGATATTAGCGTTTGCACTATCTGCTTCTTCATTGTGCCCCCAATCAGAATTGGGTTTGGTCTGACCTGTTTCTTCCTTGTGTCAATACCACTCTTCCCCTGTTTCAGCTTGCCCTCTTTCGCCAAAGCCCGAGTTTCACTCTCCTCTCCTTCTACTCCGCTTTCCTTCACCACCTTTAGAGTCCCGTCTATCTTGTTGGCCACCAAATCAGTTAAATGATTCCCTACTATTGAGGACAGTACACTATGCATATGTTTTGATGTATTATCCAAAGACTGGTCTAAAGTCTGGTCCACATCCATACCAATATTGTGTTGTTCCACCATCACCTCTAACCCAATAACCTCGTTTAAAACCTCAGGCAGACTGTCCTCCCTAATCACCCTATTCTCCTGACTCAATCCTACTAAATGTTGCTCAAAAAGGTCATTCGAAATTACCTTATTTGCATCGGAATTCTGCGACGATACATTAGCTGTTTCAACTTTCTGCCCTGCTTGCTTCCTGAACACCATATCTTTTTCCTTTGTCCAGTCTTCTGAATCGAAAAAACAAGCTCCTTGCACGCTTTCGGAATTCCTTTACCCTTTGCAGCTAAGCTAGAACCTTTTGGAGGCGAGGTCCTCCCCTGCAAAGCTTCTAACAATTTCCTCTCATAGACCGATAAATGAGAAATCGATGATGTTGACTGGATCGCTGTCCCGCCCTGTGATTCCTCAGCACTCATTTTCAACAAGTCTCGGTGAACAAACTGGCCCTTGTGCCGCGGGCGAGTGAAAACCTCCCCATACTCCTTGTATAATCTTCCTTGGTGTGACCATGACTCCCTCTCCTTTCGCATTAACTGCGGTGCCTCTCGGGAGTTAACTCTCCTGCTTAACCGTTCTCTATCTTCTGAACTTTGTAACCCCAAACTTGCTGTACCCTTATAGCTCATTGCCTTTAAACGCTGTCCCAAATCATAACTTGTTTCCCCCTCCTGCACCTCCAGATTATCCATACGGCTTGGACAACGTGTATGCTCATGACAGAGACTAAAGCACTCCCTACAATAGCCAAAAAGTTTCTCATAATTGAGTGTAACCTCTGTTTTGTGACCCCATCAAATTCTACCAATGTTGAGAACACCAATGATTTGTGACCATCAACAACAACCTGAATCCGACCCTAATTTAAGTCCACAGCCTTGACGACCCTTAAAGCCTCGCCAATACATTGGAAGGTCAGCTCCGCCCACAAGTGCAAAGGCACCCCAAACACCTTGATCCAGAAGGTGATCTTGGACGGGTAGGATGTATCTACAACAGGCTCCCATCGGACCAACGCGAGCATCCAATAGTCAAAATGAAAAGGCTCCATCTTGAGAACACCCTCAATGTCTTCCTCCTTGTCAAAATCGAACTGAAAACGTTCCATTCCCAAATCCGCACCTGCAACTCGTTCCTCCATCTGCCATATCTTGGGAAGCATAAACAATAGGGATTTCATATCCTGTTTCTGAGGATTCATACACTGCTCAATTAGTGTCTTGGAATACCCTGAAATCATACTAGAATTATCGAATTTTGGGACCGTGATCTTAAGGATAGATGCTTTACTCTCCTGCGGTCGACCTCCCATTTTCCCCATCTTACTCGCTAAATTTAACTGAGCCATTAGAAAAAAACGAACAAAGCTTAGACAAGAGAGAGTCCCAAGCTTGTAGAAACCGAAGAGTAGATACTTTGAAAACCACCGCTTCAAACCAGTTATATAGATTGGAACGTCAAAAAAACTTAGCAACCAAATATGGGAAGTGTATCTCTTTCCCCAAGCAATTACAAATTCCCTGAAAAAGCAATACCAGATTCGTTGCCGAGGAATCCTCCTTCTCAATCGGCTCCCGTGATCGAAAACCCATGCCATAATTTCCCCAAATCGAGTAATGTGATTTTCTCCCTCAAGAACTGTCCTTTTTCGCCTCCTAGATCCCGCATCTAAATGTCGACAGCGTAATTTCCTCTCGTATTTACTAGTTACCGCCAGATCCGGAATCTTCACAACCCAACCATTTCCTTTTTGATTCTCCTTTCCAATATTGAAATCTTCAAACATCTATGGCTCTGAAGTCGACCAAGATGGTGAAATCATAGATCTTTCCTTAGTCTCTCTCTCACTCTGTCGGATGAATCGTTGTAACCCGCGATTCCAGCTACAGATTCCCCGACCTCGGTTAACATCAGATCCGGATTTAGATCCTTGCCCAAGCCATCGACCGAGAAGCTTAAAGCTCCACCACCAGAGGAGAAACCTCACGCCTCCGTTTCTTTCACCGAGTCGCAGCAAATCTCTCCCCATCAAAGTTTTTCGACCGCCATCGCCGTCGAAATCTTAGAGAGAAAATTTTTACGTTACTTTTTTCAAAATTTTAAACCAACGAGTCGCAAAAAAAATATTATCTCCAGAATAGACTGGTTTATATTGTATATAGTACTTCAATTTTTTTAATTACTTATTCATTTTTGAAAAAAGATTTCTGATTTAAAAAATTCAAATTATGTGATATGAAAAAAAAATTATATTTTTCATTCTAATTTTAATTTTTAATCAATTTATTTTTAAAAGATATAAGATAAATAAGATTGAAAGGGAGAAAAATTGAAGAAAAAAAAGAAAAAGAAAGAGAGTATGAGAAGATGAGACATGTTTAAAGGGTACAATTATACATATTGTACACAATATCACATATGTTTTTTTTTATGGTTATATAATGAATTATAATTTTTTTTTGGTTAATTAGGTGTATAATAGGTTTAGATACACTAATTAGGTGTATAGCATGTGTGGGAACAAAATTAGGTATCTAACACAATTAGGTAATGAAACGACATTTTTTAACATTAATGAATATTATCAAAATCTAAAATTAAATAATATTTTAATTTATTTAAAATTTTAAAAATCAATAATTAAAATTAGTTGCTAGAAATTAGGGATAAGGAAACAAAATAAAGCAATAAATCTAGGGTTTTTGGAAAATTTGCTAATTGACGTCATTTGTTTTCTTTTCTTGCCACCATCAAAATTTCTTGCTCAAAAAAAATCTGAAACTATATCAATGGTAAAGAAAACAACTACTTGTGTTAGGGAGGTAGGTTTGTATATTTTGGTTTTTGAACCCTTGGTTCATCACAAACCCTCTGACTAACCTAGAGGCTTACCAACACTTAACACTCAGCTTGTGTTTACTTCCTTGAAGCTTTAGACTTGAGCTTCTCATATGTGATCGTATCTATATTTTCAGATCTCCACCTTAGACAAGATCAACTATTTACTTGGTACCTGCATTCAAATTCGAATGCTTTTAGTTCCTTGTTACCGAAGTAACTGAAGTGCATCTCTTAGCTTATAAACTGGAAGAACCATTGTAAAAATATATGCAGGATTATATGTTGTAGCTATCTTTAATACTTGCCTTTCTCCATTTCTGATCAGATCTCTGACAACATGATATTTCACATCCACATGCTTAGTTCTCTCATGATGAACAAAATTTTTACACAAAGCACTAGCAGTTTGAGAATCTCAATATATTTCACAGATTCTTGTGGAAATCCCAGTTCTTCTGCAAACATTTTCAAGCATACCCCTTCTCTTATAGCTTCTGAGAGGGCAAAATATTCTGCCTCTATTGTTGACAGAGCAACAACCTTTAGCAGAGATAATTTCCAGCTCACAACATTTCCTCCAGCCGAGAACACCATGCATGTGATTGATCTTCTGTTATCCAGATCTGCTGCGTAGTCAGAATCACAACAGCCTTTGATGATGAACTCCCCCTTCTTCTTATAGCTCAATCTTGTTCCTAAGGTTCCTTTCACTCCTTCCCAACGTTAGGCCCACGGGATAAGCAAGATCAGGTATGGTTCCTACCATAGAGTACATGATACTCCCAACAGCACTTTGATAAGGAAAATTTCTCATGAATTCTAACTGATCTTCTAACTCTTGATCCGTAGCTGACTTTAGTTTAAAATGATCTCCCGTTGGAGTACCCACATGCTTAGCCTGATCCATGCCGAATTTTGACAGAACTCTTGACAGATAACTCTCTTGATATATCCATAACAGACCGTTGACTCTATCTCTTTCTATTTCCATCCCTAAGATCTTCTTAGAGTCTCCAAGGTCCTTCATATAAAACTCTGTATTAAGCATCAGTTTTAACTTCATAACTTAATCTTTATCCACTGATGCAATAAGAATGTCATCTAAGTAAAGAAGCAAGTAGACATAAGCTCCGTTGTTAAGCTTCTTTATGTATACACATTGGTCATATTCACTTCTGGAATAGCCAATCTTCTTCATGAAAACATCAACCTCTTATTCCATTGTCTCTGTGATTTTTTTCAGACCATAGAAGGATCTTCTTAACATGAAAACTTTGTCGGGATGTCTCTTATCAACAAAACCTTCAGACTGATCCATGACTATATATTCCTCCAAGTGACCATGCATGAAGCTTTCTTAACGTCTAGTTGTTGTAGCTCCATGTTGTAGAACGTCACTGCGGATAACAAGCATCTGATAAATACATGTTTAACCATAGGTGCAAAGATCTCCTTGTAATCAATGCCTTCCTTTTGGATAAAAACCTTTGCTACTAACCTTGCTTTAAATCTGGGAGCTTCTACCCCTGCTATTCCTGGTTTTCTTTTGAATACCCATTTTCACCCGATTTTCCTTTGATGCTTTGGTTTGTCTACAAGATCCCAAGTGTGATTTCCCTCTAAAGAGATCATTTCCTCTTTTGCAGCTTCTGTCCACTTATCACTGTCAGGATCATTCATAGCTTCTTGGTAAGATGTTGGTTATGTGCCTTCATCTTCTGACATGGCACATTACCATCCCTGCAAATTGATCTTCTCCTTCTATTCTTCACATTCGTAGTCTTCTAACCTTGCAGGTGGTCTGATTAATCTTCTTGACCTATCTCTGACTAGTTGATAATCATTTTCATCCTCTGGTTCTGCCATTTCTCTCAAAATATAACAAAGTTTAAACGTCTTTAAAGTTACGACGAATTAACGTTGGATAGTTTTAAAAATCAACGTTAATTCATCATAAACTTAACAACAAGTTTGCGAGTAAATTTTTAATTTGTCATATATTCGTGGTACCATTGAAAATCCTATTAATACTTCAGTAATATGTTTTTCACAATAAGATCCATTTCATACAGAAATGGTCGTTGTTAGCTGTCGTAAAATTTTTAAAATATATATATATATATATTATGAATTTATTTATTAATTAATTAAAAATAAATTTTCAAAAATTTTAGAAAAGGTTTATAAAAAATATTATTACAAAACAAAACATTCAAATTTTTCAAATTAATATTGCTAAAAAGATTGGCACTAGTCGCTTCAACCGCTCGACAGTCTAACTATGTGTGCTCCAGAGTTGTTTGCTAAGCCGTACTCTGGATTCCAAGTACTTGAGGCCTAAGCTCCAAAGCCAAAGTTGCCTCTGGGTTACCCGCCACCAAGATATCAAACATGCTCTCTATTGCTTGAACTTGTTGCTTTGTCACTTGTTGCTCTCCCGCAATGATGCAATCTTGGTATGTGCAACAGTTAACTTGGATCAGAGCTGTACCGGATCATCAACTCTCAGAGCATATACAGAAGTGGCCCTTGGGACATCTTGAATAGATCCCAATCCTAGAGTCCATATTTTTTTCTTCAAATAAACCTGAAAAAATAACAAAATAATAAACAAACCTTACATCAAACCATTATTTAAAAGATTTTTGTATTCAAGTGTTGCATATACCTCTTCGAATATATTTTAAATTTGCAGTGTGGACAACTCGAGAGGAGTACCATCCTTGGATCCTGGCCATGACGTCGTTGTGGATCTTTTCAGATATACATCCACAATTTTTCTCGTGAGTTTGCTCGAACAATCTAGAAAGAAAAGAAAATTTGTCTTTTTACGTCGAATTCCTGCGAATTACCTTTAACTTGGCGTTTTGTTTAATTGTTTTTACATCAATATTACTTATTTTCCTGATTACCTTACTCCTATCAAATTTCGATCTCAACTTGATTTAAATCTCATAAAATCATAATATGATTTTTGGTCTTTGTGGATTCGACTCTTTCATTATTACAACACTTGTTATGCATTTGCAGTAGTTATATAGTGTTAGAACTTTACCACTAAACTTAAAGAAATGTAGACCTGCAAAGGTATGTCAGATGAACAACTTCGAATAATGAACCTCTTTCTTCTTTTTTTGGTTAGTTTTCGATTTGAAAGTCAGTTTTCTACATACAGGAGAATTATGTCGAGACCTACATTGATTCACGAGGCTTGAAATTTGAAGTCTTTTCCAATTTTGTCAGAGCCGAAGATCATTGCTTTGTTCATTGATTTAGTACTAGGAAACACAAAGAAACTGGAGATGTTGGTGGTGCATTTGGAAGATAACCTTGATGCAAAAAGCTTTGAGGAGTTGCTTCAAATGATTCAGGCAGTTGCTCACGACCATAATAATGTCTCGATTGTGATCAAGCATAAGGTTCTAGACTTTGAATTCTCACTTGCCTTCCTTTCCATGAGTGGAATTTGTTATATATGGGAAGAAGATTTTCAAGTCGAACTGTTATAATTTGTCCTGATTTCCTTTCGCCAGATTATTGGCCTGATTGTGGTGGTTAGTGACACAGGTCTCGTCCTCCATTCGAAAGTTATTTCTCATTTTGGCTCCGCTAAGGGAAACTTATACCGCTCTGGGACTTTATTCCTTTGCCGCTCTCCTGGATCGAGAAATTATCAAGGATCTTTCTCACTATGGTAATGTGTGGTGGTCTTTGTATTTTACTTCCGTATTGACTAGGTTTCCAATGAGCGCGACTGTCCATTTCTTTTTCCTGCCTTTTTGTGAATCTTCAATGCCTTTTCCTTATTATTCTTTTTTGAACTTCCAGTGGTAGACATGACTTTGTATCAAATATCAAGAGTGAAGTATTTCCAGTCATGTGATGTTATGCCCTTGTATCAAATACCAATATCTCAAATAGTCTTCTCCTTGTTTTCTATCCTTCATCATGTTTTTATAGCTCGAAATCATTTTTAATGTCTCCATTTGATTAGGTATTTTTAGGCTTTTACTTCGGTAGATTCGCATCAAAACGCATTATATGTCTTTTGAATAAATCGTTGGCTCATTTCGGTGTTGACAGCTAATCTGAGTGCGAGGATTAACCGTGTCATTCACCTTGCTTGAGTCCGAGTTTGCTGCTTGACTCTGATTCATGCCTCTCGGTAAAACTTTTCACTCATTTTCTAGGCCTCTGATTTATATATTTGGGTCTAAATTATTGGACCGGGTATTACACCCTAACAATAAACCCCAAAATTTGTTAAATTGGTTATTTTCTAAACTGAATAGAGAAATTTCGAGTAACTCATTATATGGTAAAACCAGATCCTGGTGAAAACGATTGACTTTCCTCATGTATCTTTCACTTTCACTTCAATTTTTAATAGCGCTTCAGTATTCCTCTAGAAGATTCTCGGAAACTTCTTGGCCAAAGCCTGGATGTTCTGGTTCCGAACACTATCCTTTGATAACTTAAAGACTCGATTTCACCAGATTATTGCAAGTTGAAAACATTCATTAATCCATTCAAGATTCAATTGTTCACAATAATTTGCAATTCAATTTTCTTTGGTTACGATATATTTCTCACCAAAACTTAGATCATGCAATAAAAAAAAGATTTTCGAGAGTATATTAACCTATATTGGGATCACTAGACGGCCAACCAAGCAATCAATCTTGAGGATAAGAAAAGGTGAAGAATTATAAGATAAACCCTAATGAATTGATATTAATCTAGCAAATTAGATAAAAATGACATATGGCAGCCTTTTCATAGATTGTGTCTATAGGAAATTTTTAAATATTAAGTAAGATTGTCTTAAAAAAATATAGATTTACATTATTTGTCTTCAGAAAAATTGATTTATAAGTGAGTTTTTTTATTTCAAGATGTAAATGAAAAAAAATAGCTAATCAAAATCCAAATTTTCCTAAATCATGATTCTTAAAACTAATTAATATCTCGAATAATAATTGTGGTTGGTTTGGTTTTGGTAAATAAAGATCTCTTAAACCAATTTTTTAAAAAGGACACGTGTCAGTTTTTCATAGATTATGGCTATAGAAAACTTTAAAATATTAGATAAGTTATATCATTTTTTGGATTCTAAATAATTTTGTATCCTGTAGTTATTAGCTATATATTAAGAATGTAAATAAAAATAAAAAATTTCAATTTGAGCATTTTTTTTTTGACGTTTTTATCAACTGTTTTACTTCATTTTGTTTAGATAGGATTTTCTCATTCTTAGGAAATAATTTCTAAAAATTAACTAAATATATTTAAAATATTATTAAATTTAAAAATCAATAGAAACGTCTAGAAAGTGATTATAAATATGTGACAATGGTTTATAAATATTAAATAATTTTTTGAGATGTAAGAAGATGTTTCTTAAAATTCCAAAAAGATTGGAATGACTTACATTCTATTAGGTTGGATTTAATCATATTTAGTAAATGGATCCTAAAAATTATCAAAAAGATATTAAAAAGGAAATTAGAAATTAGAAAATAATAATGAATAGTTTTCTGAAAACTTATTTAATGTTTCGTTAACATTTATATTATTTTAAAATTTTTTAGGGACATGTTAGTCTATTTCTTGTTTAGTGAATGTTATTTTCATAATTTTTACTTTGTTTGGTACAAGAAGTGCTGTGAAGTGACAAAATCTATTTTTTAATCTATTTCTTAGAATTGCTTTTATTTCTTTTCAAATTTTGTAATTAGCCATTAATGTAAGACGAGTTTCTGGCTATTTAGCCATGAATTATTTGGGTAATTTATGGCTAATTAGCCACATATATTTGTGGCTTTTCAAAGCATGGATTAGATATAGTCACAATTATATAGCTAAAAAATTTGTTCCTGGCTAATTGTGGTAATTTGGCTTATAGCGACAGGTTATTGCAATTAACCAAGAAATACAGTCGTGCCTATATGTTTTTATAGTAGTGTTGATAGCTTCCTTATTCCACTGACCGATGTCGAATATACGAAACATTGAGACTCTAAGGTTTTAAAAAGGACGAGAATGGTCCTCTGGAGACACCCGAATACCGGCTCCATGGACCGATGAGACCGGTCCCTCCAACGTTTTGGTGGATTTTTTTTATTTAAACTGAGTTTACCGCAACGGTCAAAGAAAAAAATTAGGGTTTATAAATACTTTGTTTAACCAATTTTAGAGAAACTTTATCAATTTGAAATTTTTACTTTTGTTCTTCTATTGTTTTTGAGAAGACGAATCTCTGATTTTGTACCAATTTAGACAAAACTGACAAACCCTAATCTACGGCGAAGTAGTTACCATAATAAGTTTATGGATTTAAATAGATTTCGTGAGTTTTTAGATTAAAGTTTGTTTAATTAGGCATTTTATATCGGTTCCACATATTTTCGTTCTTAACAATGTATGCTTATTGATCACCTAGCATATGTTCTTGGACAGATTTGATCACTTTAAGTGTTGCTAAAATGTATGAACTAATTTAGATGAGCAAAGCATCTTAACAATCTTTTAAGTAACGTTACAAGCCTTCAAGGGGAGGAAGGCCAATAAGAAAGTAAGAGAAACCACCTGAAAAGAGGAAGATGTAGAGAGTCATTGAGTAGCAATAGGAGAAACCTGAGGTCAGAAAAATAAATGTAAAGAACTAGTGTGTAGAGGCAGAATCTGGTCAAGCTGTTCATCATCCTGATATGTTTCATATTCATCTACTTGAGTAAATATTACACTATAAATCGATTTACTACTGAAAGTTTGCGACTTTTTCAAAATTCAAAAAGTTTATGAATAATAAACCACAGGTATGAAACTGTAGCAATTCTCCATTTAATATATGTGATATGATAAACAATCTTTGAAAAAAAATGTTACGTCATAGATTGTAAAATTGTTAGTTGGATCCATTCGTTAGTATTGTACTTTTATTTCTTGTTTTTGTTTTTTATAACTGATATAGGCACACTTCGAAAAAACTACTAGACTACAAGCTAATTTCGTTGGATGAGTTTGTTAAGGATGAACTGGAGAGATAACCATATTTTATGGTTTTGTAGTTTTGTAAGAGAAAAATCAGACCGCATCTTGCTTTTAGGAATCCAAATAACTATAGAAAACAAAAATCTTCTTTTTGTACTTTTCATTTTTCTTTTATACTTTCCATTATCTACACTATTAAAATATTTAAAAACGATTTTTAGCATGTATAACCAAAAAAATTATAATTCATTATATAACCATAAAAAACATATTTTTCTCATACTCTCTTTCTCTTTCTACTTTTTCTTCTTCTTCAATTTTTCTCCCTTTTCAATCTTATTGAATTATGAGATATTTACATCTAAAGACACTTTCCATCACATGTATTACACAATTAGGCACTTATAACTATTATGGCACTTTGTCTATTATTTCTCATTATTTTATTAGTTAAAATCTTGCTTTTTCTCTTTTGTTATTTCTCGAGCAACTATCGTCGCCTTAGTTGGTCTGATCCTGACCAGAATGAAACTCAACCATTGATTTTTTAATCCCAACAGTTGATTAGACTGATATCTACTAAACGAACCATAACTCTTAATTTTTTACTGGAAATTACCTCAATCCTTAAATATATGCAATAGATTTGTTGAGATTTGAGTGAAGTTAAGAGATAAAATTTTTTTTTTATACAGATTCATCTCCTTCATATTTCATGTTTCGTAGATCTCTCCATTTTTGTTCAAAAATATAATCTTCATCTAACTTTAAATTTTGTTCAATTTAAGGCATGAATCCATATTAACTTGATATGAATCTCAGATCTGCATATAGAACAAGAAAAATCATGAAAATCAGAAAAAACTATGGAGACGGCGGATTAGGGTTACCATAAGTCGTGGTCTTATGAAAAAGAAGAAGACGAAATAGTAATTTCATTATTCATAAAAAATGGACTTTTGAAGCTTTAGACTTGAGCTTCTCATATGTGATCGTTTCTACATCTCCAGATTTCCACCTTAGCCAAGATCATCTATTATTTACTTGATAGAGTCAAAAAATACCCTAAGACCGGATACCTGCGTTCAAATTTGAATGCCTTTAGTTCCTCATTACCCGAAGTAACTGAAGTGCATCTCTTAGCTTATAAATCGGAAGAACCATTGTTAAAATGTATGCAGGATTATATGCTGTAGCTATCTTTAATACTTGCACTTCTCCATTTCTGATCAGATCTTTGAAAGCATGATATTTCACATCAACATGCTTAGTTCTCTCATGATGAATACCATTTTTAGACAAAGCAATAGCGTTTTGAGAATCACAATATTAGGCCCACGGGATAAGAAAGATGGTATGGTTCCTACCATAGATTACATGATACTCCGAACAGCAATCTGATAAGGAACATTTTTCATGAATTCTAACTGATCTTCTAACTCTTGATCCGTAGCTGACTTTAGTTTAAAATGAGCTCACATTGGAGTACCCACATGCTTAGCCTGATCCATGCCGAAGTTTGACAAAACTCTTGACAGATAACTCTCTTGAGATATCCATAACAGATCGTTGACTCTATCTCTTTCTATTTACATACCTAAGATCTTTTTAGAGTCTCCAAGGTCCATATAAAACTTTGTATTAATCAGCAGTTTTTACTTCATGACTTAATCTTTTTCCATTGATGCTATAAAAATGTCATCTACGTAAAGAAGCAAGTAGACATAGCTCCGTTGTTAAGCTTCTTAATGTATACACATTGGTCATATTCACTTTTGGAATAGCTAGTTGATATATCATGGTTTTTCCGGGTTTTTGACCATGATATAGGTCTTTTATATATAATATTTTGATATTTTTGGACTTTTTTCGAGTCTTTGCAGGTTTATGGACGTTTGAGAGACATTGGAGAGTTTTAGAGACAAACAAGAGATGTTGCTGAAGAGATCAAGTCGTTTTGCAAATTCTGTAATTGGTGTCGGTCGACATCAGCCGCTGATGTCGGTCGACACCAACCTGGCACACAGATTCTGACACCTCTTTTAAAGATCTCTGGAAATTTACAAATTGGCCCAGAAGTTTTCTCTATTTGCAAAATAGCTCCTCCGTGATTTTAACCTATTTATTAGTTATTTGTGTCATTGTTTAGACCTGAGTTTTATTTTATCAAGTTTTAGAGAGATTGAGATCTAGGGAGCTTTTGGGGAGACGATTCCAAACCATGTTCTTACTGAGAGAAGAATTCAAACCCCTTTGTATCTTTATTTCAGTTTCTTAATTGCATATTTCTTATTTCATGATGTTTGATCTAATCACCATGTCTAAGTAGTTTGCTTGTTAGGATTAGGGTTAATTCAAAGATAGAGAATGAATTGTTAGATTGGAATTGAATATGTTAGAGTTATCAATAGAGTTCTTCATCTCGATTCTGTTTAAGGCTAGTTCTAGCTTGATCACCTGGAAACTAGATCTTAGGAGGATTGACATATACAAAAGTATTATTGATCACCGAAACTATCTTAGATGAGCAAAATATCTATTTGCAAAGGAATTTGGTTTAGAGATTTTGTGAACAATCGGACTTGAACTTTAATGTTTGTCTGAACTATTAAATTTGCAAAAGAATTTGGAATTCAAGGTTTAGACATAGATAATGTCTGCAGTGGAAGTTGGTTGATTTTACAATTGTGTTTCGAGTTCGAGAACGGATCTTTATTAAACATTTGTCAATTTATTCATTATACAATTCTGATTGACCTGAGAAACACCATAAACCTAGCTCTCTCTCCCAATCGAATTTACTACATCTTCTGTTGCTTTGTTTATTTTCTTACATTTATTATAGCTTCGTCTAATTCAAAATTATAATTTACTGTGCGATCTTGAGTCTCTGTGGATTCGACCCATTTATACTACGATTGCAATTATCTGAATTTGCAGAGTAGCTCCAGGGATTATTTTTGAGCATATCACCAATCTTCTTCATGAAATCATCAAACCTCTTATTCCATTGTCTCAAAGACTTTTTCAGACCGTAGAGGGATCTTCTTAACATACACACTTTGCCGGGATGTCTTTTATCAACAAAACCTTCAGGCTGATCCATAACTAAATATTCCTCCAAGTGACCATGCAGGAAAGTTGTATTAACGTCTAGTTGTTGTAGCTCCATGTTGTAGAAAGTCAGTCCGAATAACAAGCATCTGATTGATACATGTTTAACCACAGGTGCAAAGATTTCCTTGTAATCAATGTCTTACTTTTGAGATAACCCTTTTGCTACTAACCTTGCTTTAAATCTGGGAGCTTCCACCCGTGTTATTCCTGGTTTTCTTTTGAATACCCATTTTCACCCGATTTTCCTTTGATGTTTTGGTTTGTCTATAAGATCCCAAGTGTGATTTCCCACTAAAGAGACCATTTCCTCTTTTGCAGCTTATGTCCACTTATCACTGTTAGGATCATTCATAGCTTCTTGGTAAGATGTTAGTTATTTGCCTCCATCTTCTGACATGGCACATACCATCCCTGCAAATTGATCTTCTCCTTCTATTTCTTCACAATCGTAGTCTTCTAACCTTGCAAGTGGTCTGGCTGATCTTCTTGATCTATCTCTGACAGTCATTTCTGCCATTTCTGTCTTTGTTTCATCACTGGATTGATCACTCTCTTGATGCCTGTCTTGAGTGTCTACACCTTGAGTAATATCACGTCTCTTGGTTTTGGGAACTGAAAGATCAATACTTATAGTACTCATTGTCTTACTCTCTTGTTGTGTACCAGTTTTCAGGTCCTTGTACATTGTGTCCTCCCTTTTTTTGACGTCAAAAACTCCATATATAAAATCAAGTTTAGTCGGTAGGTTGTGGTTCCATGAAAATAGATCCTACCGGCTCTGTGTGACTTACATGGGAATAACCGATACCGCGAACTCTTGCACTTTTTGCAAGCAAATCCGCACATACATGAAGTGTTCGAGGAATAAAATGTAGGCTGAAGGAGCCTAGGCTAGACCTCATGCTAAAGAAAATATCAAGCTCCGAGGCAAAGGAGGACCAGTTGGCAGGATTTTCTATTATCTTCACAAGATCTGAACAATCCGTCTCGAAACGGATCAAGGCAAATTGCATATCACGAATGCAGGTCATAGCCCACAGTAGTCCATCCATTTCCGCATGGAGTGCTGAAAGGCTCCGAGTACAGGTCTTCGCTCCTAGAGAGGTTTGGTCCTATCCTTGTTTGATTACCCATCCAAGACTGGTAACTGGTCCATGATCAATCCACGAGGCATCGACTTGGCATGTCAGAGTTTCCGCAACCGGCTGTAGAGGGGAGGGGGCCGTCTGTGTCAATATGATATTTCCATCCTCCTCACAGTCCTTTAGGTTCGCTATTTCCTTTTTTCTGCTTCTGTCGAGCCGAGATGGAGCGTCTTTATCGAGGAAATATCTTTTATGTTAAAAACTCTATCATTTCTAGCTTTCCAAATATACCACATGATCCATGGGTAAATACTATACTGGGGGTTCGAAATTCCCCTCGTTTCTGATCTCCAAAAGAGATAATCCATATTTTTGAATATCCGAAAGTGCCCATACTTGTAGTGCGGGGGGACACTCAAATAGCACATGATATGTGGTCTCCTCCGCCATACTGCATCTAGGGTAGAGCTTATCTTTCCCCATATGTCTGTATGCAAGTCTTTGGCAGGTTGCCATACATCCAGAGATTGCCTGCCACATAAAGTGTCTTAGTTTACCGGGGGCTTTAACTTTCCATACATGGCCTTGTAGACTGGTAATGCTTGGTTCCAAAACAGCTCGGCCTTCCAGCCGGATGTTCGTCTTTCTAAGTAGCTTGTATCCCGTCTTAACAGTGTACGCCCCCAATTTCGTATGGGTCCATACGAACATATCGATGGTAAGATTATGACTCGGTCTCAACTCTAGTATTAGGGGTATATCATCAGGATGGAACAAGGTCAGAAAATTCGGCACATCCCATTCCTTTGTATCTCGTCGGATTAGCTGGTGGACAAGGAGAGATGGATCTCTGGGACTATATGGGTCAATACTGCGCGGTGTACGCGCTGGCATGTCCGGAATCCAATTTTCGGTCCACACTCTTGTATTGCATCTTGAGCCAATGTTTTTACGGAGACCTCTCAGGAGCACGTCTTTGGCTGCCAAAATACTACGGCACCCAAAGGATGGTGAGTATACTTTGCGTTCTTCCAGTACATGTGTGTTATTAAAGTAACGTCCGCGGAAGACCCGGGCCAATAGGGATGATGGAAACTGTATAATCCTCCACAATTGCTTAGCAAGGAGGGGTATATTGAAATCATGCAGGTCTCGGAATCCTAATCCTCCCATGTCCTTGGGAATACATATTTTATCTCATGCTATCCAATGGATGCCCCCATTATTTTGCTTGGAACTCCACCAGAATCTTGCAATAGCACCCCTCAGCTTTTCTATAATGCATTGAGGGAGTAGGAAACACGACATTACGTATGTCGGAATGGCTTGTGCCACAGATTTGATCTGGACTTCTTTTCCACCTTTAGAAAGTAGATGTGCCCCACAAATTTACTCTATTATTAAGCCAATCATGTACACATGCAAAAACTTTCTTCTTGGAGCCACATATTTGTTCCGGTAATCCAAAGTACATTCTCATGCCTCCTTCAGCGAATATGCCGATTGCATTTTTTTATCGCTTGTCTTTTGGTGTATCCCACTTTGTTGCCGAATAAAATCGAGGATTTTGTCGGGTTCAAGAGTTGCCCCGACGCTTCTCCATATGTTTTAATGATATTTACAATCTCTGCACATTGCAGGACATCAGCCTTACAGAATAATAGGCTATCGTCGGCAAATAAAAGGTGAGAGGTCGCCCGGCTTGCCCAGGAACTGCGTATGCCAGATATCCTCTTCTCTCTCTCCGCTCCATTAAGGAGGAATATAAGTGATCTGTACATAGTATAAACAGGAATGGTGATAGGGGGTCCCCTTGGCGTAGTCCTCTCGATGGTTTGATCATACAATTTGCTTCTCCATTAATCAGGACCTGGTACGACACCAAAGTGACACAAAACATCAACAGTTTGACCCATCTTTCCGCAAAGCCTAATTTTCGCATTAAGACCCGTAGGAACTCCCATTCAACCCGGTTGTATGCCTTACTCATATCCGTCTTAATGACCATAAATTCTGATCTGCATTTGTGATTTGTATGGAGTGCGTGGAAATTATCCTGTGCGAGTAGAATATTATCGGTAATCAGTCGTGTAGCCATAAATGCTGATTGTGTCTCCGAGATGAGAGCTGGGAGTCCCTTTTTGAGCCGTTTACATATGAGCTTGGAAATGATCTTATAGCTCACGTTACACAGGCTAATCAGTCTAAATTCCGTCATCAATCTTGGTCAATCTGTCTTGGGGATAAGGCATATATTGGTCTGGGATCGAATCTTCCGGTTCTGAACAAATCTCTGACTAGATTTGTAATGTCTTGGCTCATAGTCTGCCAGAATCTTTGATAGAATCTACTTCTCATGCCGTCCGGACCGGGGGCTTTGTCTGGGTTTATATCAAAGAGAGCATTTTTTATCTCCTCCATTGAGGGTTCCGCTACTAAGAGCTGATTTACATGTGCCGGTACTTTCTCGGTAATGAACCGGAGGGATTCCGTGAAGTCTGTAGGGCTCGTTGTGGTGAAGATGTCTTGGAAGTATTTAGTAGCAACTTTCTCAATTGCCTCCGCATTCTCTCCCCACCAAATTATATGATTTCTTGCTCTTCGGAGTTTGGTGGTCGCGTGGAAAAATTTAGTATTTTTATCTCCTTCTTTATGCCATAATGCCCGGCTTTTTTGTCTCCAAAAGATTTCTTCTTCGCGGAACGCCATACACAGTTTTTTCCTAAGTTCCTCAATCTCTTCAACCGTAGTATTTACGTCGTCTTGGGCTATGTCAATCTGGTTCTTCAGATCTTCAATCTCCCATGCCGTATTTTTAGGCAGAGTTCTCTTCCATGAGGAGAAGTTCTTACGGCATGCCGTTATTTTTTGATGGAAACTCCGACGTGGACTTTCGTCGCTCGGATCCCAACCGGATGTTATTGCTTCTTTAAGCCCCGGTTTACCAAGCCATCTTTTATCGAATTTGAAACTCCTCCTCCGTTTTGCGGGTGTTGTAAGGATCCTTGCTAGGACGGGGCGATGATCTGAGCCCCATAAGTTTAGATACTCCACAAGAGTGTGGGAAAAACGCGCATGCCATTCTTCGTTTCCGACTCCTCTATCTAGCCTGCATTTAACCTTTCCAGAGCTACGCCTTCCCACCCATGAGAGTGAGTTACCTTTGAAGGGGAACTCAATCATACCACAGTTATCCAACATGGTACGGAAAGGTGTGAAGGTAGATTCCGCACGGTGACGTCCGCCTCTCTTCTCATGGTTACCCGTGATCTCATTAAAATCACCAATTATCAGCCACACCTCATTACGGTTCAGGCTCATTCTGGTTAAGCGCTCCCAAACATATTCTCGGCAGGTAACCACCGGATCTCCATATACAAAGGTCATAAAAAAATTTTGCCCTTCGAGCATAGAGGAAACGTCTATCATATGATCATCATAATAGTAAATAATAACTTTCGGATCATCCATATAAATAAGTGTGAGTCCACCACTTCTGCCTCTCGGCTCCACGGTAAATACATGATCATAACCAAAAGACACTTGCAAATTTTGCAGAAAATATCGATTGTTTTTGTTTCAGATAAAAAAAAGAAATTGAGGAAGCAAACAACGGTGGAGCTCTTCTAGATGTTCCTTTGTCAAGTCGGCTCCCGCATCCTAACAATTCCACGCGATCACGTTCATTTTTAGTTTCTGGCGGCTTTCGGGGTTGACTCTGATTTTGCATTGACATTTTTGATCTTGGACTTTTTAAGTGGGCTCTCCTCATTTTGAGGGATAGTCTTCTTTTGTGATGGGCTTGAAACTGGCCCATGACCCTTTACTTTGTTTCTTGTTTTGGGGAAGGTCGGCCCTGCAAAAGACCCATCTTCTTCAAAGCGCCTGCAATGACCGGTACCATCAGAGTTTTCTTCTTTATGAGAGGCGACGCTTTCCTAGAACTCGAGCAGGAGATATCGGTCTAAATCTCGACCTGGTTTCAGTGACGTGTAGCTGTATCGGTGTGAGTTCCACCGACATTTTCTTCCCCTTGCTCGATCGGGATTTCCCCTTCTTTCTCCGTTTCATATACCTCTTGCCCTGGCTGTTTATCTAACGCTTCTCCTGCTTCTACTTCGTCGTCAAGCATCCACAATTCCTCCTCGTTTACAGGTTCCTCTTCTAAAAGGTTATCTTCCTCCATCCATTCTTCGATATCAGCAAGGCTCTCTTCCTTGTCCTCCGCTTCTCCTTTACCCATCTCCGGATCAACCCCATCTAGAATCTCCACACCTCTTGTCGGTTCATTCCTCTCTTCTTCCTTTTCTTCTTCCAGGGTAAGTTCATACCAACTTTTCTTTGGAGCTTGTTCAATTTCCAAAATTCGCTCTTCTTCTGGTTTATTGGGGAGTTTCTCTGCATTTGCAGAACCAATGACATCAAAGTGTAGACATTTCTTTGCTGAGCTGCTCGTATATGGGGTGTCTTCTGTAGCTTCTGCTTTGCCTTTGTCGATTTCCTTACTGTGCCTTTGTTTTTAGAGGCTAAGGCGGAATGCTCTGCTATGAATATGATTTGGGGAGCTATACCCCTGATAAGCGGTCTTCGCGGGTTGGCAAGGATCAGAAATGGTAGCTTGGGAGTCGGAAGGAGGTTTCATAATTGCGTTTCCGATATATAGGCTCAAGGGGTTTACGGAGGTCCCCAATTTGTCGGGAGTTACTCAAAGCTTGGTGATTACGGTGGCCGCGGTGGTCATCTAGCCGCCCCCAAACACTATCACGGCTAGATTCTTTGGGTTTGTCTCGACCATGCTCTCTCTTATCATAGTTTGAATGACTATACCTCTCTTCGGTTTCTGGATTGTCTGATCAGTACTTTGGTGCAGCAGGATGTTTTGGTTGGTGGTCACTTGTGTCCCGTCGTTTTGAGGGTTTTCCGTTATCAAACCTGTTCCCGAGTGGTGCCCGAGAGAGAGTCCTTCCTCCTCCATCCTCCGTATTGCCCTCAATTGGGCTGCAAGAATCACGCTCGTGGAAGGTTTCTGGAAGGTAAGCTTCTTCCTGAGCATATATATTCTTACTTATTGTGTTATTCAGGTTAGAATAACGCGCCTCCTCGCGTTGGAATTGTCTTTCTCTGCGCTGCTGTTCCGTAAGCAGGGGGCATGATTATTCTTCGTGAGAGAGGTGGCCACAGTTAAAACACCACCGGCAAAGCTTTTCATATTTAAACTCAATTTACCACTTCTCCGGATGGTAACTTTGCTTTCTTTTTAAAATGCAAGGGTACATCCGCATTGAGAGTTACATGGACCTTAGCTGCTTCTGCCTCAATCCCGCAAACCTCACCTAATGTTGCTCCTATTCCAGAGAAGATTTCAGTCATCCAGAAATGGGTAGGCATCCCATAAACCTTAATCCATAAGGTCATTGATTGTGGGAACTCTTCCCCTATGTGTGGAGTCCATCTCTCAAGCGCAAATGCTCATTTGTTAAAATGGCAGGGTCTTTTATTTAAGATTTTTTTCAGGTCTTCCTCCGTTTCGAAGTTAAATTGGAATCTGGCATTTCCGAGATCAATACCATGTACTCGACCCTCCACATCCCAAATATTGGCTCTAGGCATGAAGGCAATGCGGGCTTCTATACTCCTTCCATCCTTGTTAAACATCTTACCAACCAAGGTACGGTTATATAGTGCAATAAGCTGGAATTATCCACTTGTGGAAGTATAATGATATCATCTTCATCAGCCGCAGGTGGTTGATGAGAAGAGCTGGCCAATGACCGAGACATCTTAATCCTTGAATAGTAGACAGAGACTTTTTGAATGTTGTTGAGTTTGGCAGAAATGTTGCTGGGACCAAAAGGGGGCAGCAGAAGTGAGGACTGTGGTAGAGGAGGACACAGGACTGAATCAGGGGTTGTATTGGACGTCAGAGGCAATCAAGTTTTCGGGGACCAAACTGTGCGTTGTTAAGCAGTCGAGGATTCTGGTAGCTTCCCAGGACGGGAGAAGAATCGCACTAACCCGCCTGTTAAACCCCGTCGGAAACTATGTCCGATGAGGGGAGGCTGAGGTTAGGAGTACCAGCTCGGGTTGCAGAGAGTACTTTAGAGTTTGGGGGCGCCATAGTCTAGGCGGCAAGACCAAAGGACTTCAGGGCAGGAGGATGAAAAGAAGAAAGCATGGTGGTTGGCCGCACCTAGAGGTGCGACTATGGTGGAGTTCTGTAAAAGTTGTTAAGTTCCACCGGAGCTGGGAAAGGGAAATGCCGTGAGGGTTGCTTCTGGGAGGCAGAGAGAAAGTTCTCAGGAAGATGCACCGCCGATAGCAAGAACACCGACTGAGAATGAGGCAGGTTTCATGGAGATTTCGGACAAAACCAGTTTTGGGAAGCAAGTTTTTCCTTTTTTGAACCTAAACAGGGTGGTTGGGGGAGACACGGGAAGGAATTATGCTATTTTGGGAAAAACAGGGTTGGTTTGATTTCAAAAATGGGTAAAACTGGTATGGTACAAACCATCTTGGTGAATATGCCTGGAAGAGAAGTTCTACCGTCCTAATAATATTTCAAACCATCTTGGTGAACGTGCACTCTCTAAAAATCATGTTTTTGTTTATAACATATTTCTGGTCTTCTAAAAACCTATATCCATAATTTGGAAAGCTTTTAGACGCAATAGTTGATTTAGTTTATGTTGAACTGATTTGAAATATATTACAGTTTCATCTTCAAATTCATAAACAATATTAAGGATAGTATCCATTATTCTTTACAATTTTAAACTTATGAACATTTTTTGTTTTTATATTTAAAATGAAATATGCTATTATTAAATGTTTTAGTGTGGTAGAAATTATTATTAATCATAACATTAATTGTTTGTCATTTTTACTAACTAACTCGTCTGAATTCTTTGATATAATGAAAATAGTTTTTGAGAGATTATGGAATAAAAACAATACCTTTCTGTAAATTATTATTAATTTATGGATTAATTATAATATTAAAAATAATATATTTTTAAAATACTAATATTATTAATTGATAGATGTGTTATTGTAATTGAAAGGAGATAGGTAAATGCTCTTATTACAAGATGGACACAGGGAGTTGACCGTCGTGGACTTACTTTGAATAAATACTTGTATAAAAGAGGAGAACATTAACAAAAAAAGAACAAAGAATTCTATACAAAAACAAAATAATCAAGAAATAAAAACAGTCAAAGAATAATCAAGAATAGAGCATGGAAAGAGGGAAAAGATAGCAAAATCTTGAATATAGGAAGAGATAAATGGTCAAATATTTCAAATGAAACTATAATGAAGTAAATAATCATTTTAAATAGTTACTAGGGATTATTTCCTTCTACGCTTTTTTATACATTTTTTATTTAGTCTTGATTATAGAAAGAAATATCTTAATGTCTTTAATTTATTAGTTTTGTAATCATGAAAATGTTTCTCTTTTCTTTGTTTTAGGAAAAAGATGAAATATATTTACATAAAGAGTTTGAAATCTAAAAAACAGTGTAGAAATAAATAATTAACTCCTCGGAAAATATTTTTATATAAAAAAAGAAATCGTATATAATCAAATTTGAGAAAGTTAGCCAGCCACTTATAAAAAGGATAGTAAAATTAATTAAAGATCCAAACATTGAAAGAGTAGTCACCTCATTAGAGAATTTTGTTTTTAACATACACTACTTTTTTGTATATAATCAAATTTTGTATATGATGGAATCGTTGTTGAACCCCTTTTTTCCATGGCTGCATACTCACTTGAAGCCTATAACATATTTAAGTTTTCATTATTAGTCAAATGTTATAGAATCTACCTGAAACATGCCCAAAAATGATTCACATAGCTTAACAATCTATCCCATTCTCGTCTCTCTTGTTTTTCAAATGCTTAAAACTGTTTTCCAAGAACCTCAACTCTTTTTATTTTGTTTAAAATTTAATATAGTATATAGTATAAGTTAAATTTTTTTCAATTTAATATAGTATACATTATAAGTTAAATTAATATTAGTTAAATTAAAAGTGAAATTGTCAAATTAGATATTTGGGTGGGTAAACTCGTATTTCTAAAACTCTCAACAAACGCAACTTTGGATACGTTTCCTAAAACACATAAACAAAATTATAAAAAGTGCATATATAAGAACATTGATTAAGTGAAAATAATAATGTTGGAAGATAGTAGTTAAAACAAAAAAGTGAAAATGATGGACTTTTTTGTGTTGTTCGTTGAAATATTACCTTTAAGTCTTCTTCTTCTTCTACATATTGCCATGATCATGATCGCTTCTATTATTTTCCATTACTTCTCTACTTTGACATTTACCTTACAAGTGTTGTCTTTGTCCCAATTTGAAGATCGCATGATTCATGTTACTCTCCCTTTTTAATCTATGTTACTACATTATGTTGTACCATCCATAACTTCGCCATGATTTATCCCTCTTTTGTTTTCGCATTACCGTGAGGAAAATTGCGTACTTTTTGTTTTTTCTTCTTTTATTTACAATCCATCTTGTCGAACAAAAATAAACTTAAGAAAAACTACACAATATATTGTTTTGAAAAAATATTCATCATACTTAAGAGTATTTACTATGAAAAAGCTGTAAATTAATCAAAGACATAAAAAAGCATAATCTCTCATAGTTAGTGTGGTTAAATGTGGAGATTGGAAATATGTACCAGCTGAATCAAAAGATTTATGACAATGGTCGAAGACATGAAGACATATACAGATCCATAAATCATTTTATTTACTACTATTTTCACTGATCATAATAACTAGGCATGCGATTTCGATTAATTTGGATCGATTTGATTCCGATTTTTAGTTTTTTGGCTATTCGGTTAAAAGAAAAGATGCTCAAACTAACCGAATAAAATTTCGGTTCGGTAATCGGTTAGTTTGATTATTTAGTTTGTTACCAAAATTATTATTTTTGTTCAAATTTGGGTACAACCGGTTAGAATTAGTTAAATTTGGTTAAGTTTGGATAATTCGGTTAGTTCGGTTAGAAAGTTTTAATTAATTTTGGTTAAATTTTGGTATAATTCGGTATAATTTAGTTTAAAAAAATTAAAAAAAAAATGCGACCGAACCGAACTGAACTGATAACCAAACTAATTTTAAAATACTGTCGATTATATAATTTGAGTAACCAAACCAGAACCAAAAATCGAAAAATTTTGTTGGTTTTGATTCATAAACTTTGGTCCAGTTAAATTTCTCAGCTGTAATAATAACATTTATGTAGCCCAAGCTAGAATTTATTCCAACTTTAACCATTTTTATTAACTTTCACATCTCATATTATTTTTTAATGTACGGTCTCAACCCTTGTTTGATCCAATGCTCCAACCCATGATGGAAAATGGTCAATGTTTTTTCATCCTTTCAATGTACCATAAAACAAATTTATATTAAGAGATCATATAGCTTTCAAAACTATATGACCCAAAGAGTCATATGGGATAAAAGCAGAAAAATGTAATTGTGGTCTATCTGCATTTTTTTTTGCCATTAACATAAATTATAATACAGAACAAAAACTGATCTAAACCAATGTTCTGCATAATGTTTTTAAAAAAAATAATAAATAAGCTATAAATACTATACTTGCATTCATTCTATTCATTTCAAAATTTTCTATCACATTTTTACCTTGGTGAAGGTATGTATTTTTTGTCCATTCTAATTTTTTAACATGATTAATAATTTTTCTAAATTTGAAATTAGGTTATAAATATATTGTTTTTTCTCATTTTGCCTTGTCTACTTATCTACACATATAAGCAAACCAAATTACATTAATAAGCACTTGGCTACTAAAATATGTTTATAATTTAGTAGATAGATTTTCGCATTATACATAATTTAGATTCAACTTCTTACAGATACTTTTTGGAATAATTATTGAAGTCATAATATATATGTATATTTATGCATATGTATATATTCATGCATATAGACTTTGTTTTGTGTTAGTTGGTAACTCATTTAAAACTGTAAAACTTGCAACAACAACAAAAGCTTTGAACAAAATAAATACCTATGATAGTAATTAGTGAATTACTTTACAAAATTAATTGACACGAGATAACCAAATGCTCTTAAATGCACGATGGGCATAAGGAGTTGACCATGTTGGACTTACTTTGAATAATACTTGTATATATAGAGGAAAACATTAACTATAACAATAACAAAGAGTTCTTTGACCAAAAAAAAAGCAATAACAAAGAGTTCTTTGACCATAAAAAAACCAATAACAAAGAGTTCTAAACATAAAGCCTTTACTCTCTTGCTGTAATACAAAAACACAATAATCAAGAAATGGAGCGTGGAAAGAGGGTGATGCACCCTGAAGCCGATTTTGATCTCAACATGGAACCAATCGAACAAGAAGAAGAGTGTAAGGGGACAAAGAAGGCTAGGATTTTCGAACTCGAACCCGAATTTGATCATGAGATAGAATCTTCGAAGAAAAAAGAGACAGAAGTAAGATAAATAGTGTTCGTTTTAATACTATTTTGCTTTTCTAAATATTTTTGTTCTTGGCAATCTAAATTTTCAGAATTTATGTTTTAGAAATGGTTCTTAAGAGTTTAACCAACTATAACTTTTTTCTGTTATTTTAATAGTGAGGCTAAGAAAAAATAAAGGTTCTTAAATGTTTAGAAATTTTCAAAATAAAAAAAATTAGGAATTATTGCTTAAATTTTAGGCCCTGTTCATAAGCCTAAAGTTAGTGGTATTTGTGGAGTATTTCCACAATTGTGATAGTTTTGGAACAACATTTTGGTCTTTTTAGTAATCTTGTTTAATTTTTTGGATTTAAATTTATGTAAATTTAGGAGTTGAAGAAGAAGCTGATAGAGTACATTCAAGAAAACAAGTTGCCTATTAATATCGAAGAACTGGAAAAAGAAGAAGATCAAAACTTGTTGCTTGAATCGATATTATTTCTTAAAGAGTTGGAAAATATGGGTCCCAAGGTTTCCTCATCTCAATCTGTAATCTCAGATAAAAAGAACAAGTAATATACTATATCATCACCATTATCATTTTTGATGGAACATATATGATCAATTTGTTGTTTGTTTCTAGTTCTAATTAATTTTGATGATCAACTTTTCTGATTCCTTTTATAGTTTGTATTAAATAGTTTCGTGAGTTGTTAACTAGAATTTTTAGACATTTTTCTACGGAAAAAACTCTTTTTATTCATTTTTATAGTTTGTATTAAATGGTTTCAAGAGTTGTAAACTAAAATCTTTAGACATTTTTCTACAAAAAAATACTTTTTTTTCTTTTCTATAGTTTCTATTAAATGGTTACAAGAGTTGTTAACTAGGATCTTTAGATATCATTTTTTTTAATTTTATTTTTAAAAAATGACCGAACCAATTTAATTTTTATAGAGTGACAAATAAAAAAGTATATACTTAAAAAGTTAGCCACATCAGTCACGTCAACATGCAGGAAAAAAACTCTTCTCTATAACACGAAAAAAAACCTTTTTTTATAGTTTGTATTTAAAGGTTTAAAGAGTTGTTAACTATAATCTTTAGATATCATTTTTCTATGAAACAAATCTTCTTATTCATTTTTTTAGTTTGTATTAAAAGGTTTCAAGAGTTCTTAACTAGAATCTTTAGATATCATTACCTTTTAATTTTTTTTAAAAACATTGACCGAATCAGTTCAATGTTTATAGAGTGACAAAAAAGGAAGCCATGGAGTTTTCAAGATTGTTTGACCAAAAATATCCTCTTAACATATATTCAAATCTGATTTATTTTCTTTTAAGAATGTGTACACATAAGCACGTGTCCTCGTCAAAAAAACAAAAAATAAATAAAAAAACAAAAAAATTAATATTTCAAACAAATAATTCATCTTTTTATTTTACTTTAGGAGAAATTTAGTGTACTTTAGACTACACAAACCATATGCTCAAATTTGTTTTGTTACTTGATGGTGATGAATTCTACACAACGTACTTCATATGCAATGGTTATTTAACAAAAACTTACCTCTGTTACTAGTCTATTTTTCTCCATTACTATGAACAAGAACAACAAAAATACGTTTTGGACCAAAGGAGACTATACCTTACACATATTACATCAAGCCAGACATCCTATAACAAAGACATGTTGTTCCAACGCTTGTCACTTAACCTCCTGCTACATGGCGAGCACTACCTTGTTTCCACAACCATTGTTTGCGATACCGTGAACGTGATTTATCTCTACACCACTCAATCCAACACTATGTCGAAATCGACAGCCACTTTGTCTGTAAACTGGTTTTCAATGTGTCTTTCAATCCGAACATCTGTATGATGTTATCTTCACTGAAGGGGTTTTCATATATTACCTATACTTTTTCTATTGGACGAAGAGTTGTGATAATAACGATTTGCTAGATGATCTTCAAGTAGTTTGAAACATGAACATAAGAAAGTTAAAGTGATAAGAATACAGACACAATGATTTACATGTGACCATCAGAAACTCTAACCAAAATACCAGCAAACCACTTTCGAGATAAGAACCAATTGACACATTATGAAGAATCAAACCAGTTTTGTATAGATCAAACATCAAACGGGAGTGTATTTTATAATAGTTCTTAGTCTGCATGCATGTCCATTGAAGAATCAAAAGAACCTGGAGAGTTAGATCCCCTGTTCAGTTCATTACTTCTTGTTCCGCCAGATATGTAGCCTCCCTGCGGAATTTGGTAGCTCTGAAGGCTACGGCGTATAGGACTTGAAAGGGCGTTTGAGAAAACCGAGTTCTTCGCCTGGTTTTCGCATTGCTCAGACCGAACCACCGGAACAGCTGTTGGGCAAGATGTGCCTGAAGAGGCCATATTCATGACATGCATTGTTGGTTGAGGTGGCGGTGCTCTTGGAGAAATTGGGGGATCCTCTGTGCAGCACTCGAGCTCGTTCTGCATTGGGGAAAACAAGAAACTCAATCAAGAACAGGAAAGCAGATTAAATCTGACCATAATTCCATGTTAGATAGATGTCATATGAACCTGAATGTAATTGATTATATCCATAGATGTCACTCTTGACCCTGCTTCTTGTTGCCTCCATAACCATTGGTACAGTTTTTCCTGAAACATGGACGATGAGCAGAACATTTAGTCTGTATCTATATTGTTCCCGACTTGGACCTGCCACAGAGCTCCTTCAAGTTAGGTTTATGATGCATAAAACTAGCAAGAGTCGCAACAATCTAATCTTTTATGTTTCTATCTAACCATACTAACATATTGATCTTGTGGCAGCATATCGTCGTCCAAGTACAATATCCACATCACGAACACAATTCTTCCGCATATCAAGTAGAGTTTCATTACACCATAGGAAGAGAAGAACAGACAATACAATGCTATTCTATAGTCGTCAACATTTTCAATTGGAACATAAAGGACACTCAAATAATGAGGGACACCGCAAACCAGAAAATGATTACCGTATCATATTAAGACTACCGATCAATTCACGCTACAGAAGCAAACATACCACACAGTCTTTACTACCAATAAAGAAAACAATGAAAAAAAGAACGAAAGATGCATCCACTTCTTTAGCATTGGTTTCATTGATAGGTGATACAATTGACACAGAAACACTTTCAATAAAAAAGAAAACAAGAAATTTTTCTGTACGGACGCAAGTCCATAAGAAGAAATCTGTGGCTCCCCACAAGAATTAAGATGAAACACAATTGGAGAAAAGCTACAAAAGAGAGAATCTTTTCCACTGTCACAATTGGAATCAAGAAGGTTCTAGACACCTACAACATCATAAGGGGAATTAACACACAGGTTGTACGAAACCCAAAGGAACAACGCAACATTGTTCTGCTAATAACAACTGATTAGACAAAAGTGAGGAAACTCACAGCTTTGCCTAAAAATCAAAACTTGAAATTTTCATCTTCAAGGACAATCAGTAATTGTATAAGAAACAGCAAAATCATAATGCAACATACGGTTGTAGATTAAACAGAAGTGAGAAAACTAACAACTTTCCCTAACAATCAAAACTTGAAATGGACAGAAACGATTCCTAAGACTATCAAACCATGTTCAAGACCAATCAAATCACATAAGACTCAGCTCAAAAATCGAAATTGACTAAGCTTTCAAATTGAATTTACACTAATAGATGAAGAATCAAAAACAGTCAGAGAGAGAGAGAGAGAGTAAAAGGGTTAAATCCATACTAGACCATGGCGTTCACCGGCTTGGAAAGATAGTTTCTGGTGGTTCATGGACTGAGTGTAAAGCTGAGATAACGAGTTCGCAGCGGTTCGAAAGGAGGCGTAAACAGTCCGATCTACCTCATCGAGGCTCGTCGCTGTAGCTTTTCTCTTCTTACCCATCCCCTTAAGATTCTTCTATAATCGGATCTTCTTCGCCTAAAATAGACGGCCACGATTCTCCGTCGGCGATGAAGGGATGGTCGCTTTTCTCTCGACCTCCTCCTCCAGTATCGATCGGCGATTTGATAGATTATATGAAGAGAAGATTGGGACAAAGAGAGGCTCTTCTCTCACTTTATACGAAACGGCAAGACCAAGAAGGTTTTTTTTTGCTTTTGTTCTTTTTTTATTTTTTTATTTATCCAATTTTATTAATCTCTTAACTTTTTTGGTTTCGGACATTCAACTCTGCAAATATCTCTAAGATACTACTAATGGCCGTAAAAAAAAAAGATAGTACTAATGATGTCTTCAGAACAATGTCAATTTGGACCAATTCAGTTTTTTGGGTTTAAATTTTAGAATCTGGCCCAATTCCAATAGGCCCAATCCAAATAAAACTATAGGATAAGTCCAAGTGTTTTTGTTAGGGCTAAACCTATCACCATGAGAAAACTGTAAGTTAATTTCAGTTCACATTATAGTCATTATACGTATATAGAGTTTTTATCTATAAATAGCAGTGTACAAATATTAAAACTGACTCTTCCATGCTTATACAGATGTATAAATATTAACAAAATAATAAAATTATAATAATTCATTAATATTTTGATGTTATTTATTTATAAGTTTTAAGTTATTTTATAATTTATATATTTGAAAAGTAAATAGAATATTATTTTAAATAATATTATGTTGTTAATTTAATTAGAAATGTGATTTAAAATATAAAAATATGTTTTCATTTATTTATTTATTTGGTATATTAAGTTGCATCTATTCCTCCGAATATAACCATAATTGTTATTTTTGTTTTAATTAGGTTAAAACCGGATTAATCTAGTTAATTTCATTTATTAAATATTTATTTATCATTTATGAAATATATGTTATTTGTTTCAAACTTGGTTTGGTTTATAATTTTGTATGTATTTTTAATGAGATTTAGAAATATATATTCATAATTTGATGTAAAAATGAAGCGTTGATCGGTTTGCATAAGCGAACGAAGTGGGTAATCTTTTCAAAGCTATGCACGGATATGAATATTAAAAAAAACAACTAAATCATAATGATTAGTTAATATTTTAATTTTAATTTTTATTAATTTTTAAGCTATTTTGTAATTTATATGTAAAACATAAATTGAAGATTGTTTTGAATAGATTTATATTGTTATATTAATAAAACCAATGATCTCGGGTATGAAATTTTGGATTAGTTCATTTTTTTTAGAATATTAGATTGCAAAAATTCTTCCAAGTTGAACCATAATTGTTATTTTTTTTTTAACTAGGCTAAATCGGATAAATTTGGTTAATTGCATTTAGTTTTAGATTTGTAAATATAGTTTTATAAAATTATGTATAATTTTATATATGTTGATAAAAAAAATTAAGTTAAAAAAACTGAAGTGTTAATCAGTTTGGTGTTGTATAAGTAAACCGAACTGGTAGTTTTTTAAAAGCTCATTGATCGGTGTCATAACACAAAGATAACCAAAACTAAAAAATCTGATTATGTCAGTTTGGTCATGATTGACTTGGTAAAATGACAACTATAATTTTAATTTTAATTTTATATTTTTAAAATTTATTTATTTGGTATTAATATATTTTTCCTGTGAAAACAAAATAATTTTTTTTGGAAAAAACATGATACATGATTGGGTTATATATATGTTCATAATTGAACAAGAAAATATCTTGGCAAAATGGTATTGTGCTTATAGAATTCTCTTAGAGATTAAAGGTTCGACGCTTTATTTCGACTGTGCATTTAAATGTTTAAAATTAAAGTTTTGAAAATTTATACATGGCTATACACAAATGTTAAAATCTATAAATAGAGAATGACTATATTACAGGTCGACTCTATGGTTAGCTGACTTACATTTTTCAAGCTGGTGGATTTTCTTGCAAATTTGAGTGAGGTGACATGTATATTTGCAGAAACCCTTTTTTACAATAATATAAATTTCAAACATTCATCAAAAATTCAGAACTAGGCATGGACATTTAGGTATCCGCTCTGGTTCGGTTCAGTCTTTCTAGATTTCAGATAGTTCATGATCCATTCGGACATTATAAAATTTGATTCGATTTCAGTTTGGTTTGGTATGGATTTTGATTTTAAAAACTGACAATTACTCAAAAAATTTCAGATCAAGTTCAGTTTAGTTATTTTTGTAACCAAACAACCCCAAATAATATGAATAACCCGGATTAAAAAATAAAAAAAAACCAAACCGAACTATCCCAAAAAAGTATATGAACTACCCAAACAAACCGAGACTGAAAACCAAAAAAATTTGGTTCAATTTTGTAAAAAAAAAATTAATTTTAAAAATATAATTAATGACATTCATATATTTTGGTTTTTCCGGATAATTTTGTTTAAATATAACTAATATTTTTGGATTTATAAATATATTTTAGGTATGTTTTATAAAGAGTCTAAATTAAACAAATATTTTTGGATATGAAATGTAATTCAGATGTCCAAAATTATAATTCGGTTATTGGTTGGATAATGGTTTGGTGACGATATCCAAAATATGTTAAACAAAAACCCATTTAGATGTTCATGTAATTTTAATCCGGGTTTGGTATCAAACAAATTTGGTTAGATATGGTTTGGGTTTTTGGTTCCAAGTAATTTTCCCATGCCTAGTCAAAACAATAATTTTTTTTTCCTTTTTACAA
Organism: Schrenkiella parvula; assembly: GCA_000218505.1. NCBI lineage: Eukaryota > Viridiplantae > Streptophyta > Magnoliopsida > Brassicales > Brassicaceae > Schrenkiella > Schrenkiella parvula. The sequence continues at coordinate 3,478,303 of CM001192.1, read as the reverse complement.
TATCAAATTAATCCAAATCCAAATGTGAAGAAGCCAACATACTTACATCCAACAAGATAAAATATACACGATTCACACATAACTAGATATGGCATTACAAATCTAAATAGTTGAGTTATAACATAAGATATGGAACTAATTCTTAGATAAGATATTTCCAACATCTAGTATCAATGTATAGTAACATTATATACCATGTTGGGTATATGTAAAACTTATCATGTAACATAGATGAGGCTAAACTAAAATAATTTCACTTGTTCTTCTCTAAGTTGGCATCAATAAAGTTAGAATCTACAGACTAGAGTTTAGTATTGGATATGATTTGATGGATAGCTCTTTTGACCTCAGCAATGCTTGGTTTCTTCCCTCTCACTTTCGCCCTTATCTCCGCCTCGAAATCATGATCGTTCACCGCGGTGTGAACCGCAGTAGTCTCTATACCGAGCTCCTTAAGTACCTGAAGAATGTCAAGCAATAAACCATCTTGGTACTCGCATCTCATCTCTAACAAAACATCACTCTCTATGATGGAAACCTCCACCACCTCCAATGTCTTTCCCTTAGAGGTACGCATCCGCTTGTGCTGTTGCTGGTGATGACTAGTCTCTAGCTCATGGACCCTCTTACAAAGATGGTTTACGTAATCGATGGTGTCTCCTAGGATTGAGACTTTATCCATCTTTGTCACAAATGGAACCAATGATCTCAACGTTATGAATCTCTCGTTTAGCTTTTCTCTCCTGCGTCGCTCTGCCACCACATGGTTCAGCTCTTCCCGCGGCAGCCTCTTATCTTTAGTGTTGTCGTGGAGGAAAGGAACTCTGAAGATCATGTGTTTGAGCAGCCATTGCGACGACGACGATGACGCGTTGTCCACGCGCTGATGATGCTGACCCTCACTGAGATTCTCAACCGTCCACGTGGAAAACGATGATTGGACGTAAGAAGATGTAGAAACTGAATCTGAAAGAAGACCCGTGGGTTGTGACATGAGAAGTGTTGATACTGTCTGAGAATAGTTTCCACCTTCCTCCACTAGGTTCATCATGTCCATGTGTGCGTCTATACATACACAATGATACATTTCCAGAATTAGCAAAGAAACATTTTTAAAAATTTAAAATTTGTTGTCAGAAAATTAAAAGTTGTTAACTAATATAATGTCGTAAGTTAAGATATGTATATATGGTAAATACCTAAAGTATTAGTTGATTCTATATGGAAATCAGAGAGTAGATTTTGATTAGAGATGTCATCATCATCAGGAGAACCAAGTCTTATCTCTTCTGACATTGTCATTTCTTCTTCTACTTCCTCTTCTTCGTCTTCTTCATGCGCTTCGTTGATGGAATGTTCAGAAAGAGCAGGCTTTGGATTTGACTTGGGATGGTTATGGAAGAAGCTCTTTATGTGTTCAACAAACTCTAAACTTTCTTTTACCTTCACATACAAACACAACATATCATGCATCCATCTCCTTAATTATCCCTCTCATTATTTTAAATTGTGTATATTAAGTATATTCCAAAAACTATATATCTTTATATTATCACTGCAAATGGTTGAACTTTTCTATACATTTTTTTTCTTTATTTCTTCAACTAATATAAAACGAGCTGAATATCTTACTTTAATTTTTATTCAACTGATAAAAATTGAGCATAATCTATTTTTCTTCTGATAATTTTCATCAAAAAGTGTAATTTTTTTGTTTTTGGTATCGATATAAAGAGAGATACGCCATACCTTGTTCGTTGAGCCAAGTTCCACAACACCATCAAGCATGGGAATACAAACCACTGTCTGCTTTTTTTATTATATCATAAAAAAACAATTATCAAACATGTAAAATATATGTATTGATACCATCCATATATACTAAAATAACTAAACAATAAAGACAAATGTTTACCTGAATTTTGGCACTCTAACCATTAAGGAACCGACGAAGAAGGAGCAAACAAGAAAAAAATGAAACAAAGAGAAAGTTAATTTAGTCGAACAATGATGATATCTAAAAATGTTTATATATAAATAGCTAATAGTACATGCATATAGTGTAGTGGTGAATGAATAAAAGGAAACAAACCTTTGCGAGAATAGCCCTAGAAAAGATTTTACTGTCAACCTCATTTGCACCACTTAGCCATACGTGTTTCCTCCTCGCATACGCCTTTCCTGGCATCCTACAAATTACTACTTCTACATTTATATTTTGATTTTTTCCTCCATAGAGAAAAGCATTAATTATAACGATAACTAACACATTTTGTTATGCATATTATCTATTTTATGCTTTCTACTTTATGTAATCAATCAACAACAAAAAAATAAACATCTTCAACGGTCCAATTATGTTCATCAAAATGGAGTGTACGTTTCATTAACTTCAATACATTACTTCTTTCAGTAACTCAACTTCCTCAGTTTCTATTTAATGTCATTACAATATTTGTGATTCGCATTGAACACACAATACTATTTTTGTCTTCAAGATTTTAAAAGAAAAAAAAAACAAAATTAAGAAACTTGAGTAGAGAGAGAGAGAGTTGTGTACCCGGAAGGAGGAGTGAAAGAGAAAGATACACACATAAGATAAAACCATTCAGTCTCTGTTAAATCCTCCGGTGACAATGCGGTGCATGCCCTAGCTTCCGTCGATGACTCTCCGGCCAAAAGTGTCTCATAAAGCTCCCGGAGCTGTTGGCTTCTCTCCAACGCAGCCTCTTCCGCCGTCACTTCCGCCGGCTGAGTTGTCTTCCTCGTCTTTATTGCACCGTTGTAGTATCCATTCCCCCACACCAAAACCCTAATTAGTTTATCATTTGATTACTTCTTTTTATTATAATAATGATAAAGATCTTGTTATAAGTATATAATAAGAATAAATATAGTATTATATCTATTGGGAGAGATCGATGAAATTAACAAAAGAACCTTTGTTGAGGACAAAGTTGCCAGAAGAGACTATAAGTCCACTCCACAGATTTCACCACCGCCTTAAGCAGCCCTTGAAGCTCTATTTTCTCAGCTCCGATCACTTTCTCTGCCGCAATAATACTTGATTCTTCCATCTTTCCTGGAGATAAAGCTTGTGTTAGCCCTCCTCTCTCTCTCTCTCTAATGAAGAGAGTAAAGTCGTATAACTCTGAAGAGAAGTTAAAATGAAAGAGGAAGATACTTTTATGGTGATTAAAAAATGGTATGGGACCACGATTATCTCAATATGTATGTACACAATACCATTTTAATGCTTTCGTAACATGTTGACATAAGTAAAATAATTCTATGTATGTATATGAATGCATGACCAAATAACTCATCAGGATGTAGTAAAAGTTGACTTTTATGAGTTTTGACTGGTTGGTCCACCAGACGTTGGATGAGAGAGTAGTATATATATACAGGTGAAATATAAAGATCTAACTATATTGTAGACGTGTCCTCCACTGATTGGAGAAATCAAAATGCAGAATGCATAATTCTTATTATGTTATAAAAAAATTATTGGGCAGAAAGCATAACATATTTCAGTAGATAAAATAGCTAACTGACAAACAAGAGAAAACAGATGTTGCTTTGACTTGTGTTACTACTCCTGCAGGTGCAAATAAATTGTGGGTTTTACATTTCTCTTATTATTTTCAAACTTTTTCAATATTTTAAAGTTCATCAATATTTTTAAATGAAAGGAGAAATAAAAGGAAGAAAGGGAGAGGTAGAATTGTTGACCAGACCGGTAAGTAGAGAAAAGAAAGTGGTTTGGTGTATTAAAGGAGGAGAATGAGATGTTTCACAATTTGAGTTTTAAATTATTGATGTTAATTGCTAGCCAAGTAGACACCATATGTTTCCATTTTAATAATGTCTTATAAAACCCCTATTTATAAATATAAATAGATAGATTTGACCCCCAAAAAATGAAAAATAAAATAGATAAGATACATAGATACAGTTACATACACATATGGTACATACAAATTGGGGTATGGTATGGTTGATGTACTGGTTTATACAAAATTCAATAAGTGTTGTTGTTTGGCTTGTTTGTGGACAAAAAGATACTGCTGTTTTGGCTTTTGCTTCTGCTTTCTTACTTTTATCTTTTAAATTAGTCTTTCACCAATTATGTTCGAAACTGATTATTTTGTTCTTACGACAATGCCATGCCATGCACGCCCATATAATGTGAGCACAAACCACTTTTGGAGCTTTGTTGCTAGATTCTCATTCTCGTTCTGGATTGATTTATCTGTTTCGATTTCGTTGCTTCATCGGGAAAGTTGGAGTGTTAAAATAGATTCTAGAAATTTAGAAAAATGGGTTTCAAGGTTTAGTGAATGATGAACATATATATTGATGTGGTTAGGTTGTGCAACTTGAAGATGATGGGTTAATTGATTGAAGGCTTGAAGTTGATAATCTTCCCCCTTTTTATTTCAAACTGCAGTTCTTTATTTATATTGTTTATTCCCTTTTACAGATACACTGTTTAAATTTGAGCAAGTAAAGTAATAAAACACATGGACATTAAGTAAGTATGCATAATTTAAAATCTATGTCAAGTTAGGTTTGTTCATGTTGGGGATAATTTTTAATATGGACGGAAACGGGTAATTTAAATATCATAAAATTATTATCTAAATTAAAAAACGTTTATTATAAAAAACGGAGAAGAAAAAATTCTTGTAACAAAATAAAATAGAGAAACTCGGGTAGCTAAAATCATTTTTCAAGCATCACGCCTCGTGGAGCATTCATTCCTAAAAGGTGTAAACCTGTGAGAACGGATAGAGCAGATTGGCCAAGAATCAAATTTGAGATGAGTATTTTAGATAGTCTGAATCTTTTGAATTGTTTTTGAAAAATCTTAGATATTTTTTTAATTATTTTGTAAAGTTTTAATTTTTAGACAGATCATTAGATATTTCTTCTTTATCACACCCGTTAAAATTATAACTATATAAAAGTTGCTGTTTGGAGCTCTTGAAAGACGCCACCTCAGCAAAAAAAGTTTATAAAACGATGACATGTGTTATCTCTTAAGACTATGTACAATGGTAGTTTTTTCAATAGTTGATAAATTTTAACAACAATTGATACATATACAATGGTTTATTGAAAAAAAATGATGTGGCAAGTTTAGTGTTGAAACTTATCAACACCGTGAAAAATAAAATATAGGCTCCTCATACATGACATGACAGTTTTTAAATGGACTAAAACAATAATGTTTGTCTCTCTTTTTTTTTCTTTAAGGATAGAGACAGATGTAACAAATATATTGGATATTCGGATTTTCAATTTTTATTTTTCATCTCAATTATTTAACATCAATTATTTCATAATAATTGTAATTATATATCAAAATTCATAATATTTTCATACTCTATAAATAGAGACTTGCTTCATTTCATTTGGACATAAGAAAAAATCAGTCTTTTTATTATATTATTCCTATATTTGCAAATCATGTGCGTACTAGATCCGAGTTACGGGATTCGAATATGCATCATGAATTGCAAGCAGATCTAGTCAAACACATATGGGCAAAATTTGGAATGTTCCGTGGTTAATGAAATTTTTAAGTTTGTGAGTTGTGTATTGTATTAATTAAGTTTTGTGTGTTTTATGAGTTTGTATTGTGTGCTTTCTTGTTTATTGTATTGTATTTTCAGTTTTTTTTGTTAATGTATGTGTTTCAAAATGATTTTCTTCATAATAAATTAATATATGAAATAAATAAATAAACAAAAAATGTTTTATAAACTTATTTAGTTTTTTTAATATTTAATCTCATTTTAAATGAAAATTATTGTTATTAGTATTTAATCATAAATATAAAAACATAAAAGAAAATAAAAATATGAATAAAATTGATAGGATATGGTGTTGTAATTTTATTAAACAAAACCATTGTAGAATGAAAAAATTGAATGGTGTTGAATTATGATGTGGAAGAAAGAGAAAATGATGTGGAGTCTTAAAAAGTAAAAATAAGATGTTGTAAACATGTAACCAATATACGTAGTCTAAGAAAACGGGTCAGAAACACAAAAAACAATTGAACCACACTCTTTCGATTCAAGCCCAGTATCTTCTCCACAAAGCTTTTGTTCCCAAAAAATTTTTTTGATTAATATATCACAACAAATTAACATTTCTATTTAATTTTCTGCTATCATGACACAAATAATGACAACAAATATTAAAGTTTTATGCCAAAATTCCGAATATTAAAATAGTTTTGCTTTTTATAAATAAATCATACAATTTCTATTATATTGGTCATTTAATTTAAAAAAACGTTCTGAATATAAAAAATTATGATATTTGAAAACCATATTTACCATTTTTAAATAAGTAATTATATACATGATTACTTCTAACAACATAATGATTTATTCGTATAAGAAAAAAAAACTTACACCATCTCCAAAGGCTAAAAAACAAAAAACAAAAATTTTACTCAAACCTAAAAGAACTGTAGGCATACCTAATTAGCTTATTAAAACCAACTTTTAAGAAGAAAAAAATAACAACTAATTAAATTTTAATAGGAATTGCGAAGAGAGAAGTATGTGAACAAAATTATGATCTAGATAATCTTCAAATTGGTCTCTCCATTTTGCCAATCATTGTCAAAATTATTTTTACGTGGAAAATACAAAATCAAACTGACACAACAATAAAAAAGAATGGTCATGTTATTATTGGACAACAAGATATAAAATCTTTATTTGAACTTCAATTTTTTTTCTCCTTTTTAAAAAGATGTTTGATTTATTATGTACACAAAAATGTTATCATTTTAAAAATATTATATTTTTTTGTTTAAGTAAGCAGCAACACCACTGACTTTTCTACTATATGATTTCATAAAATATACAATGATAACGTCTACTACTAAAAAAACAGTTCATTATTTAAAAAAACATCAAATTATTTTATATAAAGTAAATTTAAATTTGTTTATATAACCCGCGCGTAGCGCGGAAATAATTCTAGTAAAATAAACAATTCTGTATATTATTTTACGAAATAAAAGATGAGATGAGAACATTGGTACGTGGACAAATTGGAATAGAATAGACAAGCATATTTGAAACGACCATTGTGTGTTTTAAAGTAGCTAGTAGAAATTGATTATGGACCAAGAAAAGAGATATGTGTTACTTTCACCATTAAAGATAGTAGCCAGCATTTCTTCTAAATTTATGAACATATGTTATCTTAACTTAAATACATTATGTTGTTAACATTCATCCTATTGTGATAGTATAAATTGTTAATAACAACTTCAATTTTATCTATATTCTTTTACAGATTTATTCATCTAAATTAGATAGTATTATATCATTTAAAATATAATTATAGAAATGAGCTGAAAAATAAAAATTAAATAAACTATAATATTAATTTATCGATTAATTAATATTCTTATAAATTAAAATTTTTTAAAATTATAGAAGTTTTATTGTAAAAAAATATTTCGTTTGACGTGAATTTGATAGGTGTTATTATAGATTTGTTCTCACTGTTTAGCTTTTTGGCGTTTGGTAAGTTTAATTTGTAGAATTATTTTATTCGTTATAGATTTTTTGAATTAACACGAATCATATGTAGTAAAATTATATACAGTTCAATTTTTTGAGAAATCTAACGACATTGCAGATTTTTCTGATAGATTTATTAGAAGACTCCATAGATTTATTAATTTTCTGGATTTCGGTTACGGCAGATTTGTGAAAGCAAAATTAATTTTGTAGAGTTATTTTCTAGTTTAATATACTTATCTCGTTTGATGTAGATTTGTTTGATATTATTGTATATTTATTCTCGGTGTTTATATTTTACACGACATAGTAGATTGATTTAGTTGATTTATTTTCTACGTAGTAGATTTATTCAGTTAGCATGCATCATATGTAGTAGACATATATACCTTTCGATTTTCGGAGAAATCCAGCGACATTGCAGTTTTACTGATAGATTCATTAGAATACTCTGTGGATTCATTTGTTTCTGAACGTTGGTTGTAGATTTGTGAAAGCAAATTTTTCTTTGTATAGTTACTTTCACAGAGAGTAGTTTGGTAGACTTATTTCACCTGACGCAGATTTGTTGTATGTTATTATAGATTTGGTTTCGGTGATTATACTTTAGACGGTATAATAGATTTATTTTTATTGTACATTTTTTTTTGGTGTTTAGATTTGAGGTGGTATAATAGATTTATTTGATAGATGTATTTGGTAGATTTGTTTTCTTCGTTGTAGATTTATTGAGTTAGCGTGGATTGTGTGTAGTACACTTATATACCTTTTGTTTTTCCAAGAATTCTAGTTACACTGCAAATTTTTAGGATAGGTTTATTTGAAGACTCTGTAGATTTATTTTTTTGCTTGGAGTTTGGTTAGAGTAGATTTGTGAAAGCAAATTGTAGAGTTGTTTTCACTGAAAGTAGTTTAGTAGACTTATTTCGCCTAATGTAGATTTGTTAGCTGTTATTGTAGATTTTTTTTCGGTGTTTAGATTCTAGACCGTATATTAGATTTATTTTGTAGACTTGTTTTTAATGTTGTAGATTTATTGAGCTAGCACAGATCTCGTATAGTAGAGTTATATACCTTTTGATTTTCTGAGAAATCTAGCGATACTGCATATTTTTCATGTAGAATTATTCGAAGGCTCTGTAAATTTATTTTTTTCTCGGAGTTCGGTTACAGTGGATTTGTGAAAGAAAATTTGATTTTGTAGAGTTATTTTAACTAAGACTAGTGTAGTAAACTTATTTCGGTTAACATAATTTTGTTAGGTATTATTGTAGTTTTGTTCAAAGTGTTTATTTTTTAGGCGGTACGGTAGATTTATTTACTACATTGGAGCTTTTTCGAGTTAGCATGGATTGTGTGTAGTAGACTTATATACCTTTCTATTTTCTGAGAAATTCTCCAATCCTGCAGATTTTTCAGGTTATTTTTTCGAAGACTTCGTAGATTTATTTATTTCCTGGATGTTGGCTACCGTAGATTAGTGTGGAAACAAATTTGGTTTTGTAGTGTAACTTTCACCGAGAATAGTTTAATAGACCTATTTTGTTTGACGTAGATTTGTGAGGTGTTATTGTAAACTTGTTCTTCGTGTTTATCTTTTAGGAGGTGCATTAAGACAAACCACCACCGATTTAAAGAGGTGAGATCCGAAGATCCACTGCCACAAACACCAAACACTAGAAAGCTACTACCAATGTGAAGAGGTGAGATCCGAATAGAGGAGTAGCAGCGATTTCATCAAAACACTAGGAAAACGAAAAAGAAAAACCTGGGAAAACAAATAGCCATAAAAAAGAGCACATTGCCGGAGTCGGACCTCACAAGCAGAAAACACTTCTCAAGTCGCTTGGTTTTAAGTAGTTTTTTTTCCAGTTATTTATTCTTTTTATTTAGAAAATATTAGATTATAATTTTTTTCCTAAATAAGTAAATCTAAATTGCATAAAATGGTTTCAGATCCGTCAATTGGTGTGTTTGGGTTCGATTTCTTGTGGCTCATCTTGCCTTGGAGATATTGGTTTGAGCAGTTTCTAAGAATCGTCAGTAGATTGGGCGAGGATAGTTTCTTCTTAGGCTTATTTGCTAGACTCTTTGATATCGATTTATTGTAGTTTGTGCAGCTTTCGTTGTTGTTTATCCCGCTATAATATATCGGTTTAGGTTTTATGTTTGTATTTTAAGTCTCCCTTGTTTTGGGATTTTGTCTCTGGAGGTTTGTGATACCTACCGGCTCTATATTCTACAAGCGTATTCTACATTTGTTTTTTTTGCTAAGAATGTAAATATCATATAAAATGAAAAGTTTAGGTGTTATAAAAAAAGAACCAGCAAATTGTAGAAAGATTGGTTCCATGGCAAAAAAAAAAGATAAAAAACATGGAAACAAACATAATCGGTACTCTATCGTCATCTCAGCTTCGTAGCATCGGATAACAATGAGTAGCGATAAAACACTTCAAAAAACCAAAATACGCTTGGTTTTCAAGCGTATTCTACATTGTACCAATATATTCTATCATGTATGTTATTGTATTTTATGTGAAAAAAAAACTTCTACCAATGAGATTTAAGACATTTCCTTACTTTTTTATGTATGAAAAATAAATTAGTGTAATATATAATAAAAGATATATGTGGTGTATTCTATCTCACAAAACATTAAAAAAAAACAAAAAACGTTAGCATTATGGTCGGGAAAGATATGCTAAACCATTTACTTACATTTTACCTATAAAGTGAAAAAAAAAGATTATATTATGTTCCGCGTGCGTAGTAAAATATAGAAAGAACACAGAAAAAAAAAGCTTTACATATTAAGGCACTTTCCAAGTTTAATTTTCATTATAAGGCACTTTGTGACATCAAGGCACTTTCCACAAGGGAAAACCCCATTAAACCCTTGACCTAAACTTTTTGGTGTTTTATACCTTTTTAAAAATAAATAAAAACAAATAAAGTCCAATCAATCTCAGGAAGATTGCATTTTCTAACAAGGATGCATTTATGGACATGTGGATATGGATGGTGAAATATATACTTTTGAGTAAGGTGAACATGTCCACGTGGATGACCTGTCTTGGGTATAGTATGCATGTTCAGGTGGACTTGTGGATATGAATGACAAAATATGTACTTTGAGACCATGTACAAGTGGACATGTACATGTGGATGGTGTGCGCAAATATTCTTAATTGCAATTTTTTTTAATTTATGCATGATGAAATTACTATTTTGTCATCTTCTTCTTCATAAGATCACGACCTCTGTTAACCCTAATCTTCCGATTCCATGGTTTTTTTTCTTCTGATTTTCATGATTTTTCTTGTTTTTCTTATTGTTTTATATGCATATATGATATCTATATCAAATTTATGAAGATTGCATTTTTGAATAAGGATGCAGATCTATGAAACATAAAATATGAAAGAGATGAATTTGTGTAAATATGAAGGAGAAGAACATATACAAATCTCAACATATCTACCACACAAATCTAAGCCGTCGATTTTGGAAGGATTGTTGTTAAGATCAGTGGCTAAAATTGGCTTGGTAGATATCAATTATATTTATGGTTGAGATTTTATTCTTCTATGTTTAAAATATATAGTTTGTTTTAAAATATAAAAAAAAACAAGAAGGACAAAATAGGAATTTCCAAAACAAACTAAATAAATAATTGAAAATGAAAATGCTTTAGTAGTAAAAAGTGTCTAAAAATAAAAGCTAACCTAAGAAAATCCCTTATTATGTAATTGTGTGGAAAAAAAATCATTACTTTAGATCAACAGAAGTAAACTATTACTTAAGTGACTCCTAATTTCTCTCTTTCACAATTTCTTTCGTCACTCTTTCTTCTGTTAATCTGTTAATGGCTTTTCCTCCTTCATCTCGCAATCGGAGCTTACAAGTGTTCCCAAGCTTCAGAGGTGAAGATGTTCGCCAATCATTCCTCAGCCACCTTGTCGCCGCACTCGATCGCAAACTAGTCTTTACAGTATTCAAAGACAGTCAAATCGATCGTGGCCACTCGATTAGCCCAGCTCTTGTCCAAGCGATTAGAGAATCTACGATTTCAATCGTCGTGCTCTCCGAGAACTACGCTTCCTCCAGCTGGTGTTTGGACGAATTGCTCGAGATTTTGAAGTGTAGGAAAGAGTTAGATCAGATTGTGATGACCATCTTCTACGATTTGGATCCTTCTCATGTCAGGAACCAAACTGGAGATTTTGGTAAGGCCTTTGAGAAAACCTGCCAGACAAAAACAGAGGACGAGGAAAAACAATGGCGTCTTGCTTTGACACAAGTAGCAAATATCCATGGACACCATTCTCGTAAATGGTCTGAATCTCTTCTTCTTTTTTTATGTTCTCCTTTCGAGTTTTAGCTATTTTAAATTGATTTGTTTTTGTTTTCCAGGGTTAATGAAGCGGCCATGGTCGAAGATTTCGTCAACGATGTTTCATGTAAGCTGAATTGTTTACCATCATCAGAAGCTTTTGATGACTTGATTGGGATCGAAGCTCATGTAGCAAACATGGTTTCATTGTTGTGTTTGGACGCTAAAGAAGTGGTGATGGTAGGGATTTGGGGTCCTTCAGGAATTGGTAAGAGTACCATTGCAAGAGCTTTATTTGGTAGACTCTCGTATCAATTTCAAAGGTGTGTCTTCATTGATAGATCCTTCATAGATAAGACTCTAGAAAATTTTAGAAGAATCAACTTGGACGATTACGGTGTGAAGCTGCGATTGCAAGAGCTATTTCTATCTGAGGTTTTAGACCAGAAGGATGTAAAGATTAATCATTTAGGTGTGTTGGGAGGAAGGCTCAAGAACCATAAAGTTCTAATAGTTCTTGACGATGTGGATGATCGATTGCTTCTAGATGCCTTAGTGGGACAAGCTCTGTGGTTTGGCTCTGGTAGCAGAATTATTGTGATAACAAAGGATGTACATTTATTAAGAAGCCATGGTATTGAACGTGTTTATGAGGTGGGTTTCCCGTCTGAAGATCAAGCTATTCAGATGTTCTGCCTATCCGCTTTTAGGCGAAAATCTCCATCTGATGGGTTCTTGGAGCTCGCCATCGAAGTTTCAAAACTCGCTGGTAATCTTCCTTTGGGTCTTAAACTTTTGGGTTCTTCTTTGCAAGGGAGGAACAAGGACGACTGGATAAACATGCTACCTGAGCTCAGAACTTGTCTGAATGGAGAGCTCGAGAAAACACTAAAATTCAGTTATGACGGGTTGAAGGAAACGCACAAAAGGTTATTTCTTCACATAGCGTGTATGTTCAATGGTGCAAAAGTTGATAACTTAAAATGGTTGCTCGCTGATGGCGACTTAGATGTTAACATTGGTCTTAGAGTTTTGGTTGATAAGTCGCTCATATGTATAACACACTTGTGGAAAACTGTGGAGATGCACAGTTTGCTACAAGAAATGGGCAGAGGAATTGTATCTGCACAGTCCTTTGACGAGCCTGGAGAACGTCAGTTTTTGGTGGATTCCAAGAAGATATGTGATGTACTTGAGGATAACACTGTAAGAGCTTTTTTCATATTCACTACAAGGACTCAGTCTTTATAATCTCGGCTCCCTAGTTCATATACTAATGTTCTCTCTTCTTTTGATTTTTTTTCAGGGTACTAAAGCTGTTTTAGGTATATCATGGAACATATCAGAATTGGATGAGTTGTTCACATTGGATGAGGAAGCATTCAAAGGGATGTGTAATCTCCGCTTTCTAAAGATTTACAAGAACCTGTTGGAGTGTAATGAAGAAAACAAGTTGTACTTGCCCCAAGGCATAAAATCTTTGTCTCGTCGACTTAGATTGTTACATTGGGATGCATACCCAATGAAATGTATGCCTTCAAAATTCTCACCAGCGAATCTCGTTGAACTCAATATGATAGATAGTGAGCTTGAGAAGATGTGGGAAGGAAGTCAAGTAAGTTTTTTTAAATAAATGTCATGAAGGGTTTAGTCTGTTTATACAACAATTTCCTTATGATGAAAACTTAGTTGATGCAAGGGTGTCTTGATTTTGTTTTTGTACAGCCACTTAAATATCTTAAGAGTATGAGTTTATGGAGATCTAAAAAACTGAAAGAAGTCCCAGATCTTTCGAAAGCTACCAATCTCGAGGAACTGTATCTTGCCGATTGCCAGAGTCTAGAGATGCTTCCTTCTTCTATTCGGAATCTTAAGAAGCTGAAGACTTTGGACATGGAAGAATGCCGAATGCTCGAGGCTCTTCCGACAAACATCAACTTGGAATCTCTCTCTAACCTCACTCTGTATGGATGCTCGCGGATTATAAGCTTTCCTGACATTTCACAGAACTTTTCAGTTCTCTCTCTAGAAAACACTTCAATCGAAGAAGTTCCTTGGTGGATTGAGAATATATCTGGGCTTACTCGCCTATTGATGAGTGGTTGCAGCAAGTTGAGACTTATCTCACCGAATATTTCTAAACTCAAACATCTCGAGGATGTAGATTTTTCGTTCTGCTTGGCATTGACTGAAGATAGCTGGCACAATGATCCGCAGATGGTCGCTGCTCCTATTGGAAATTTAGACATGTCTGATAACACTTTCAGTAGACTTCCACACTCATTTGTTTCCATAAAACCAGAAGAGCTTAACATCGGCAACTGCAGAAATCTCGTCTCGCTGCCTGAGCTCCAGATGTCACTCAAAATACTACGTGCACAGGACTGTGAATCACTCCAGAGTATATCTCACTCCTTTCAAAACCCGGAAACCATTCTCCATTTCATTAACTGCTTCAAATTGGAACAAGAATCTCTCATACGAAGCTCTGTTTTTAAGTACATGATCCTTCCCGGTGGAGAAGTGCCTGGGTATTTCACTCACCAAGCTAGTGGAAGTTACTTGATGATCCCTTTACTTCAGAGCTTTCTCTCCGGATCTTTTTTGCGATTTAGGGCTTGCGTCTTGGTTGATACCGATGCAACTAAGCCCACTTGGTTCAAAAGCATTATACGGGTGTGTTGCCTACTCAAAGGCAAACATGGGAACCACTTTCAGTCCATGGATCTTCATATTCTCATATTCGTTACACATCTTTTGGACCGTCATCTAGCTATATTTGATTGTTGCTTCCCTCTAAACGAAGACGGACATCCTCTAGCCGGATCAAACTATGATGCAGTGGAATTAAAGTTCGGTTGGGATGTTTGCGAAATAAAAGGATGCGGTATACAATTGTTCTCTGAGGTCACTCCATCCTCAGATAATCAGCCTGGTGGTGCAAGTAAGTAACTTTCTTGAAAGGAACAATGTAGACAGCGGAAGATGCAGGAGTATTAAGTAAGAGTCTGCACTCTTGTCTGGCTCTTAACCATCTTTAATCCCAAACCATTCTAGCTGGAATACACAAGAAGCTATACAGAAGCTTTACCTCTGTGGAGAATACTTAGGCAAGTTTTGAGGTTTAAACTGTTAAGTATGAGTCTGCTCTCTCTTCTGCATTTCTGTTCCAGCAACATTCACCAACTTGCAGAATACTGTGCCAACACTCAAATTGAGTTATGGGACGTGATGCCTCCACTTTGAAATGTTGAAGCTGTACAATACCAATATGAAGAGACTTGTAAATTTAAGATTATGTATATACCACTAAAGTTGTAAAATTTAAGATTTTTTTCTTCACTGATAAATAAATGTATGAATAAATGTATATTGTATCTTGATTTTAATAATTGAAGGTTATGTTCTGCATTTGTTGTTTTTTGGGAAAAAAAATAAATAAATAATGAGATCACTTTCCTTGAGCTCACTCTTCAATCCAATATAGAAACCGACCACCGAGTCGTCTCGCCGTCGACGGCACTGGCTTCCGATCATCTTCGCTGCCGCGTATTGCTCTTCTCCAGGTACTTCCCTCGCCGGATTCTTCGTATAACTTTTGAAATTCGTGATTTCCTTCGTTGGATTTGATGAGATCATTTAGATCAATTGTCTCCAGAAGACGTGATCTTTACCGATCTTCCGAAAAAAAGAGACTCGTTTTGATTTTGATTTCTGGATCCGATCCGATGGGAACTTACCCACATCGGAGAAAAGTCCACTCTTTCGGTAGTGTTTTAAGAATTTCGTTCGATTAGTATCACGACGATCAAAGTCACTGAAACTCTATGGTACTGAGAAATTTTGACGATTTTGCTTCGTCTTGGTTCTGTAAACGATGAAGTTTTCATTAAATTCTGTGTAGGATTTTTTCTTCAGCTAACGGATTGGAGAATGTTGGTTTGAATAAGTTGAGATTTTTGTGATCGAAGAAGAAGAAGAAGACGAAGTAACAATGGCTCCAGCTAGCAAAGCGGATAAGAAGGCAACAGTAGATGCTGCTGCGTGGATGTTCAATGTCGTTACTTCTGTTGGAATCATCATTGTCAATAAAGCTTTAATGGCTACGTATGGCTTTAGCTTTGGTAATTCTCACTCAAACCCATATGATCTCTCTTCGTTTCTGTAGAACTGTGCTCTTTGTCCAATAATTTATGTACCTTTTCGATTCACTGCAGCAACAACATTAACCGGTCTGCATTTCGCCACGACGACACTGATGACACTTGTTCTAAGATGTCTAGGCTACATTCAGCCTTCTCATCTTCCATTTACAGAGCTTCTTAAGTTTATTCTATTTGCAAACTTTTCGATTGTTGGAATGAACGTTAGTCTTATGTGGAACTCTGTTGGGTTTTATCAGGTAAGATTTTGCAAAATCTATGCTTTGCTGGAACGTTAGTTTTGATTCCTTATCGCGTCTTCTTTCTTTTGCTTTGTCAGATTGCAAAGCTTAGCATGATTCCTGTATCTTGCCTGCTGGAAGTAGTGTTCGATAAGATTCGTTACTCAAGAGACACGAAACTTAGCATAGGACTTGTACTTGTGGGTGTTGGTGTTTGCACTGTTACTGATGTTAGTGTAAACACCAAAGGTTTCGTTGCTGCTTTTGTTGCTGTCTGGAGTACTGCTCTGCAACAGTACGTAAGTCCTTAGAGGTTTTTGTTATATAACTTCTGTTACCCTTGTTTCAACCTATGTTGCACCGAGACGGAAACGGGGATATATAGGGGAACTGGTACGGGACGGGAAACGTCTCCTGTACGTGAGACGGCTACAAAGAGGCGTACCCGTGCTTCATAGGTTTCAACTCCAAACTTAGATTGACACAGAGTTTCTTTTTTTCTTTGTTATTGCAGTATGTACATTATCTTCAGCGAAAGTATTCGCTTACCTCATTCAACCTACTGGGTCACACTGCTCCAGCCCAGGCTGCAACACTGTTAATAGTCGGTCCATTTCTCGACTATTGGCTGACAGACAAACGAGTAGACATGTATGACTACAACTTTATATCTGTGGTAAGTGCCACTCAAATCAATGCTAAACAATATCTCCTCAAGTCTTCTTGACAAAAGATTCTCAATGCTAATGCCAAATGACAATGTTGACTGCAAACTGAGCCTAGATTGATCTTTGTTGCTGACTATTGTATATAGAGAACATTCACATTTGTTTTTAATGCGATAGCTGTTGAGTTAACCGATCTTTCTTCTTATGAGTGTTTCTTAGTTCTTCCTAGGCTCTCAAGGCCAAACCATGCTGCGCAATGTAATACATATCTATTATATAACTAAGTTGTGATGATTGTGCAGATGTTTATATCCCTCTCGTGCACAATAGCGATCGGGACAAACCTGAGCCAGTTTATCTGCATTGGAAGATTCACAGCGGTGTCATTCCAAGTCCTAGGCCATATGAAGACGATCTTGGTGCTTATTATGGGCTTCTTCTTCTTTGACAGAGACGGTCTAAACCTGCACGTAGTTCTCGGCATGGTTATTGCAGTGCTCGGGATGATCTGGTACGGTAATGCCTCGTCTAAGCCAGGTGGTAAGGAGAAGAAGAGCCATTCTCTTCCAACGACCCGACAGCAGAAACACGGAGCTGATTCGGATTCTGGTAAAGCTTAGCAAGCATTAAGCGAGATAATGCGAGCTTCACACATAGACCACCATTTTTACACTTTATATGAGTTTATTCTTTTGTAGCTGAATTTTGTAAAAAAATCCTATAATATTTTAGTTTATGCATTGGTACGAAATGAACATTTTTCAATACGAGGAACCAACTGTTTCTATTATACATAGACCGATTTATTCGTATTACTTACTCATTAGTAAGACTTAATCACCAAGTTAAACTATTTTTAAGCTGTAATCACGTCAAAGCCACAATAATAGCTAACAATAGATGGCAGGCACAGATGTGACAATGGAAAAAAAAGACATCACCAGAAGATTCAAAAGTGTCACACAAACTAGTTTGAAGAAGAAACATAAATCAAAACCGGTTCTTATGAAGCATATCCAATAAAGCAGTAACTAGCAACATTAGGCTCGATTAACGCTTCTTTGACACACCAACAGTCTTTCCTCTGCGACCAGTTGTCTTGGTGTGTTGTCCACGGACACGGAGACCCCAGTAGTGTCTCAGACCACGGTGGTTCCTGCTCGTAAGAAAACGCAAATCCAGTGTTACATAAAATCATTCAATTCAAACCTCAAGAGAACAGACAGTGGTAATATGATGATTGTGATCAGTATGAGTTTACCTGATTTTCTTGAGACGTTCAAGATCATCCCTAAGCTTCATGTCAAGGGCATTGGAGACAACCTGAGAGTACTTTCCGTCTTTGTAGTCTTTCTGTCTGTTCAAGAACCAGTCTGGAATCTTGTACTGTTTTGGGTTTGCAACAATTGTCATGAGGTTGTCAATCTCAGCTGCAGATAACTCACCAGCCCTGAACCAGAGAGGAGATGAAAACAGGAAGAGCAAATTGGTATACACACGAATATTACAATTTTTGGCTGAACATACAAGACACTGGCTATTCTACAGTTATGATGGTTACAGCGACAAACAAACAACGGCCACAACGTTTTGGCTAACATTGACATTTGAAGACAATGTTAAGGCAACAAAGTGGAAACATAATTCATATCATTGATAAATCAAAGCAGACATGACCTAGAACTTGCAAATGAAAAAGACACAATAATTACACTAATCTGTTCAAGACAAACGAAGTACTAATTTCTTACTCTGACTTTCTAACGATGGGATATTGAGTGACATCAAAATAATAGTTGTTGAGAGACAAAGAAACAAAACACAAGAGAAGAGAGAGACAAGCAAACCTCTTGTTCATGTCGACATCGGCTTTCTTGCAGACAATGTTGGCCAATCGCCTCCCAATACCCTTGATAGAGGTAAGGGCAAACATAATCTTCTGCTTACCATCAACATTTGTGTTCAGCACACGGAGAATGTGCTGAAACTCCTCATTTGCAACTAGAGACTACACACCATAACAAAAAAAATCGAAATCAGCAAATTTCACAATGAACGTAAACGAAAAACGCAAACTTTAAACTTCCTCTTAATACACTCGCATAAACTAACACAACCTAATACTAACTTGACTCCTGAGTCCTGATTTTGGTTTAGTCGAGTAGATTTTGAACGGGATAGATGAATGTAAAAGCCGGGTTTCAATTGTAGATCGACGGAGACTGAGAAACTAAAGTTTTACAAGAGGAAAATGAGATTCTGAAAACCTAGTTACCATTGTGATTTGCAGAGATGAGATGCGTGAGAAGAAGCCGTCTTCAAGCAATGACGATCTCTGCAGACTAAAACACAAAAGAGGTCTGCTACGGCTTTTCAGCGATTTGTATATATACCTCCTTATTTAGGGTTAGTGTAATCCTGAAACTGCAAAGACGATAATACCCTTCATAAAAATGATTTATTACGACTTGGTTTTCTCCGGATAGGAGTGTTACTTTTTCTCTTTGTTATTTTTTTTTGTTAAGAAAATTATTTTTGATGGGAGAGTTATGAAAAATCACTTAAAACTAGAAATCAACATTACCAACTATTTATATTGTATGCAAGATCTTATTATTGGTGATTTTAGGGTAAAAACTACTAATTATTTTAATTTTAAAAAAACTATTAATCTTATATTCAAAATGCAAACTGAAATATTTTACTAAGTTAAAAGATTAGAGAAAAAAGAGTTTAGAACTTTTTCTTCTCTTAAAACATTAGAGATTTGTCTACAATTCTGTTGTATATTTCAAGATAGATTTTCTAGATCTCCTATCGATGTTGACAACAGTTTATTGAACATATGAAGACGAATGTATAGTTCTGTTACGCTAGGTCTATATCTGTCCATTGAACTATTTAGCTTTGATGTCATTTAGATTTGTATAAAATGACTAGGAATTAACAGAACATAGAGAACATAACACTTAATAAAATAAAAAATTTATTATTTATTTATATTGATTTTCATAAGAAGATATAAATATATAGAAGTAAATTTATAAACTCGTTGCTAAGAGTATATAAATGATAAACGCTGATTGGATGAAAAAGAATGCAGCTTAATTTCGTCCTTACGAAATACAAGAGAGAATGTATTTTTATTAAAATGTTGGATGATAAATTAATGATATAACAGATTTAACTTGAGCCAAGAACATCAACAACTACATTTTATCATTCCTCTTCAAGTTTAGCTGGTAAATGTCAATTAAGTCAAACTTGTTTTGAATCTGGTTGCACACCTTTGAGTTAGCAATTTTGGTGAAGATGTATGTAATTTGATTATGCAAGTTGAGAAATGATTTCAGGTCCTACTTTCTCACGAATGTGATGGCAATCGACTTTGATGTGCTTGGTCCGTTCATGAAAGATAGAGTTTGATGCATGTGATGAGTTGCTTAGTTGTCACAATGAATTGTGATATGTTGGAGAGTCCCGATCTCGAGATACAGAAGTAGCGAATTAAACCATATTAATTCACCCATTGAGACGGCCATAGCTCGGTATTATGTCTATGCACTAGACCTTGAAACCATATTTTGCTTCATGCTCTTCTAAGTGACAAAGTTTTCACCAACAAACATGTAATAACTCGGGGCTAATTTTTGGTATGTTTTTTCTCCAGCCCAATTGGCATCACAATTTTCAATTATCTCCATATAGTCATTCTTCTGCACATATCCCTTTGCCCAAAGTTTCCTTAAGGTACCATGCGGATAATATAATATTAAATATATAAAAACTCTGAGATTTTTAAAATTAAAAATTAATATTTTGACATTTTATAAATTTATATATACATATAAACTTTATATCTTCATACAATCATATACCATTTTTATTTAATCACTTAGATTAAGAATTCAAACAATCCGTTTCAATTTGACAAAAAAAATACAATTCGTTTCAAATCTTATCAAATTTCATGAATCTTCTTAATAATCAACAAGAAGGTAATACTACAAATCATTTTGCAACCTTAACCTAAATGAGATCATCAGAAATTAAATACTATAATAATCAATATAATAATATGGGTAGAAAAAGCGATGATCCATACCATGTTCAAAAGGCAACCGAACATTGAGAAACAAGACACAAATGAAATTTAGTTGAAGATATAATTTTCGTTAGTGTGTAGTTAAATGTTAGTAAGAATCCAATTGCATGTAATGAACCAAAAACATATGACTTTGCATATGTTAAAACAAATATTGCATTCAAAGATTCTGCAGTTGGAAACCTACCAAAACAGAATAATTGCAAGCAAAGATAGGAAAAATTAAATTATTATATATGCAAGTTTATTGGATGTTGTGACCATGCTTTGAGTAAAAAAACTAGTGGCCAATCTGAAAAATGATGTTGCCCAATTTGTGTATCAATTCAACTACAACAATTATAAGAATAACATGAAACTTTAGCATGCATGGAGAGAGCTCCAACTCAAAATTGGTATAGTACTTATAGCTATCAAATAAAGGTAGTGGAAGGTTAAAGACGACAAAATTGAATGAAAGTGATATTATTCAGTTCTAGTCCAAAAGAATCCTATACATCTAGATCTAGAAAAAAAAATTTATGTTTCGTCCTTTCGGTGGAAGTCATCAAACCGCAAATAAAAAACGTTTCTAATAAAACAACGGATGAAACAGATGGAGGCTTATTCTCAATCAAGGCTCGATAACTTGTGGACACTAAAGAAGAAAGTTATATTAGAGCGAAATAAACTATCAAGAATGTGAGCTTATAAATTTCATGGCGAAAACATAAAATGTTTAAAAATAGAAGAAACTTTGAAGAACAAGCTCATAGATGAGATGCTCTAGTTTTGAGGGTGGTTATAAATTCTTTTTTTTTTGTAAGTTAAATTATCTTGCAATTAAATTTGTGGTTAATTAACCTAGTTTCAAGTTATTTTGTTGGTTTCTGCTATCTCTTAAAGTAAAGATATCATTGGAAAAAAAATATGCATAAACAATGATTAAATCATTTTAAAAATTAGAAACTTCAATTCAAAATATGTAAATGATTCCTTTAAAAAAAATCAAATGCTATGTGGAAAGATAATTCAAAATCAAATATGTGCGTAAAGAATCTCTTCATATGAATTCAAAATAAAAGAATCTATTAAAAACAATTCCAAATCTCTAATATAAAAGAAATATTTCTATGTCATCTCCTCTTTCAAATCTCTTCATGTTCCCTCTCTTCTTTTTGTTATCTTTGTTATCAAACAACCTTTCATATGTGAGATCTTGTCTCATCTCTATAATCCACTCAATTTTTCGTTAGATGAAAAAATTGAGACTATATTTGATGAGTGGTTGGACGATTATGAACAGCTTCAGAAGGCAAACAATTCAAGATAAAGAAGTCACCGAGAGATCACGAGGAAGGACACCCTCGCTTGTGGAGTGATTATTTTAGTGAAGAAGCGATCTATTTATATGTTATTTCAACGTTGCTTTAGACTGGACAAGCCACTGCTCGCGCATATTGTTGATCGACTCTTGAAATGAAGTAGAATACTTTTAAAAAATATGAGATGCTACCATAAGATTAAATCTTTCCCCACTACAAAAGTTGATTGCACCCCTATGATGATATATGATCGTGCAAATGATGCAATGGATGGATATCTTCATATTAGATTTATGGGTACATTACTGATATCAATGTTCTTGATCACTCATATGTGTTTAATTTAATGATATGTTACAAGGTCAAATTCCGAAAGCGAATTATTTTTTCAATGGGCATCAATATAGTGTAGGTAACTATCTCACATATGGTTTATTGTATAGCTAATATATGTCTGTTTATCCAATCAATTCGGCTTCTCATTATTCTAAAATATCATTATTTGCTCGACAACAAGAAGTCGTCCGAAAGGATGTCGAGCTTGCATTTGGAGCCTTACAAGCTTGGTTTTCTATTATTCAAAATTCAGCTCTTATTTTTAAGATAAGAAAACAATAGGAAAGATAATGAGAGCTTGTATAATATTGCATAGTATGATAGTGAAAGATGAACGAGATAAATACACTTAATATGATGTATCCAATTGCAACAGAAAATAAAGAAATTGGAATGCACAAGTGGATTTTACATACTCTAAAATTATACTTACTAATCTCGACAGCATTCACAGTAGTCAAACTCGACTTCGTGATACATATGTACACCAAAAATTCAAAGCTGATTTGGTTGAGTATATACGGAAAATATTTATCACATCATCACGTGAAAATTAAGCCAAATTAGTTATGTTCTTATCATGGTTTTATATTTTATTTATGTTTTCTAGTGTTTTAAATTTTATTTTTAATAACTTTAATTTATTTAATTTTATGCTTAATTTTGTTAATTAAGAAAATCTACTTATAATTATATATAATATACTACACTAGCAATTAACTCACGCATGGTGATGATTTTTTTTAAACTATTATTATTTTTTTGAATTTAGTGATAAACCTATGTTCTGCTTTAGCGTTTATCAGCATTGTTCAGTCTATTTTTAGATAATTTTCAATGTATGT
This sequence comes from Schrenkiella parvula, assembly GCA_000218505.1. Classification (NCBI taxonomy): domain Eukaryota; kingdom Viridiplantae; phylum Streptophyta; class Magnoliopsida; order Brassicales; family Brassicaceae; genus Schrenkiella; species Schrenkiella parvula. Next base: position 3,454,766 of record CM001192.1, on the reverse strand, counting down.
CGAGCACGTTTCTTGGAAAAGTTCTTGATAGGTTTGATTTAAGAAAGGAAGATAACGTTAATTTGAACCAGATAGAATTTTTAGTATTTTATATAGGTTTGATTTGGCACTAGAAGCTCTGGATTACATGCATGAATTACGATATTGTTTAAACATTAGCTTTTATGATTATGTTCTTATTGCTATGGTAAAGAAAAATGAATTGGGTCTTGCTTTATCTATATTTATGAAATGATCATTGTTAATGAGCTCTTTGAAGGTCTAAGAAAATGTGATCTTAGATTTGATAGGATGTAATTAGGGATGCATTTTTTTTCTTAATTTTATAGCATATAAAAATTTTTGATGAGCGTGGGCAAATTTTTTGGTGAAATCTTAAATAAGAAAATATATTGTTAAATAGAAAGATATAGAATCTCATTGCAAGTGGTATTACTAACACAACAACTGCCACATGTTGTTTACTATGTTTACTAACAGATCAACTACTGAAATGGACATGTTCTCCTTGATCAAGTGATAGATATTGCTGATTTTTCTTAGTTGTTTGTCATTGATAATAAAATCTCTAAAATATACTGCTATTTTTACATGTAGAAATCAATTGAGTAATGTTAACTTTTCAAGTATGAGCTAAGAATTTGGTTTTAAAAAATAATTGTTTTCATATATATATATGACAAATTAAAAAAAAATCTACATTTCCATATGTAATCCCACTTTGGATACTCAGCCATGTCAAGTCAATCGATTAGCATTTTCAAACTCGGTTCTATTATGTTCATCCGCCTCCAAATTTGCAAAAAGAAAAATATATATAAGAGTATTTCTGAAATAAATTCAACACAATACAAATGAATTCAATGAAATGTCAACAAACCTATACGTTAAGAATTTTATATGAAAAGATCAAATATAATTATTTAAAGAATTGCTATTTTATGCAACCTTATGTTCTCTCGATTTATGATATTAACTTAAAGATCTTTTATTTTGGTATTTTTACATTTTTTTGTATTTTATTTATTTGCACCTAATAAAATTTTTATAAACTATTCTATTTAAACTTTTGTGTGCTTAAATCTATCTTATTTTATTATTTTGCACGTAGAAACACTTATTAGTGTACTACTGTTTTTATCTTGTATCATTTTTTATATAACATGTTAATCATTTTCTAATACTATTTATTGATTGGTTTTATAGTCGTAGTACTTTTTCATCCTGACCTAAACCTAGAAAAGCAGCTCGACTCACGCAAGTAGGACAAGCTCGATTCACAAAATTAGAGGAAGCTCGACTCACGCAAGTATGATAAGCTTCCACTCGAAGTTCAATTGCAACTTGTCTGGTTATCGCCAGAAATAAAAAATTATTGGGTTTTTCAGGAAGGTCGACACTGTCAATAAATGATTAGAGTAAGAAGATGAGATATATTGAAGAGATTCATTAAGGTCAAAAATCTCATTTCTTTTATTAAAAAAATTAGTATATTTGCATACAATTTTTTAGATGGTATTTTTGCAAAGTGTAACAAATTCTCAATTATTTTGACATGATATACTTTGAAAACTCAAAATCTGGTGACGATATCGTAAGGTGGAAATTATAATTACAGAACAAATTCTTTTTCTGTTTAAATACGATATTAATTAAATAAAAACAAAAGAGAAAGTTGCAAAGTTTTTTGGTTAGGAACAAAAAAACAGAGCACACCAGTTTTGGTAAGAACATAGCACACTTATAAGTTAAAAACAAAACATTAATTTAACCACGATTAAAAAGGAGCTAAGGCTGATCCAGCGGTCGAGTATATAATCATATTGTGTGTTTGGGTCTTGATGGATTGACTGGATGATGCTCAAGATGTTCTTATGGATCATTTGAGTAAGTAGAGAGAAATAGATTGGTTGCCACTAGTGACGACGTCCATTTCGTTATCTCCAAATGCCATAGATCGTAACTTGGAAGGCAATGCGAGCTACAAGAGAGTCCCCTTTCCTTAGTCTATTCCAGAGGAGGGAGTTGATCATGAGGCTCCAATTAGGGTTGATTCTCTTGAGTAGAAGGTTTGTACACAGCAAAGACCAGACATTGAATGTGTAAAAAACATGTAAAATATAGATGATCTATGGTTTCATTAGGCTCTCGACATAGAGTACAAGGCTGAAAAACACCCCCATGGTTTGTAGTGATCACATGTAGCAAGATGATCGTGGAAGCGACACAATAAGACAATAAGAGGAGCGTATCAGATTCCACGTTTTCCTTGCAAAGAATTTAGACTTGAAGTCATTTGGTCACTGTTTCCACATAATAGGATCATCCCCCGTCGAAGAATTTGGAGCAAGAGCTTCCCGTATAAGTCTCAGTGTATCAGTCAAATGAATCTTGTGACATCGACGAATTCTCCAACCATTTTCATTTCCCACATCTGAAACATTTGCAGCTCGGCTAGTACCAAGTATACAAATTCCTCTATCCCCAAATATATCAATAAGTGATTCAATTTAGAGCCAGTTATCAAAACAAAAAAATGGGTAGACAAACCATCGTGAACCTCAATTTTCAAGAACGAAGCAGCTAAGGGATGAAGCTTGAGTAGTTTTTTCCTCATCCAAGAGCCACTCATCGGTGTCTCAACAACATCCCAAGAAGAATACTCTCGAAGTAGGTAATGGCGAGTCCACGCCGCCTAAAGAGACCTCGAACATTTAAAGAGCCTCCAGATGAGCCAAAGTGAAAACACACGGGAAGAATTCTGAAGTTTTTGGATACCAAGACCACTTTCACTTTTAGGATTAGTAATGTACTCCAAAGAGACTTTAGCTTTTTTGGTAGTATGAGTGGAATCAGGCCATAGGAAGGCAGCATACATATTTTTGATCTTATCAAAACATCTCCTAGGAAGTTTAAAAGCAGAACACAAAAAAAAATTGTACTTGCTATAACCGATTGAATAAGTTGTAATATTTTTCTCAGATAAGACAATTATGTGCTAGCCCAAGAAAACAAGCATGATTTGATCAGGACAATGAAAGGTTCATAGTCGATGATTCTCAAGGTCTCCACAGTAAGAGAAAGAGACATAGATATCGAATAAGGAGCTGTTCTAGTGGGATTCCGATATTCTGAGTTGTTTCTTGGAGATTACTCATCGTTCTACCAGCCATGTAAAGAGCAGATTTTGAGTTGTATATAGAAATACCAGAGACACTTTCAAACTCTTTCAAGACATCAAGAATTCCAAACTTAGGTGGGTTAAAGTCAGCCCGCTAAATAAAGAATGTAACCCAAACTTTAGGCAATGGGACAGAATGTTGATCGCACGATATCAAATGCCTTGGAGATGTTGAGCTTTAGAGCAAATTGTGGGCTAGTAAACTCTTTGTTATAATCTTTCACCAATTCCATCGCTAACAAAACATTTTCGATGAATAGTGTACTCTTTATGAAGGCACTATGATTAGGTAACATTGCTTCAGGTAGTAGAGTCTTAAGGCGATTAGGTAGAATCTTGGAAGTGACCTGATACATCAGATTATAACAAGCAATTGGCCTGTAATTTTTCGTCATGTGTGTATCAGTTTTCTTTAGGATGAGGGCCAAGATAGTATGATTAACTCCATTAGGCATGAAGCCGTAGATAAAGAAAGATTGTACTGCTGTAACAAAGTTAGAGTTAATAATGAGCCACGCGTCGAGAATGAATTCTTTCGTATATCCGTATGAGCACAGAGTTTTATGTGACAACATTGATTGAAGTACATAATTTATCTCTTCTGCCTAGATAGGTCAAACTAACAACTCAGCCATGTTGGGAGGGAAGCAGTAGGAGATCGTATGCAACAGGTCATCAAGAGACAAATCACCCGAATAGCCTGGTTGGACACATCACCCGAATAGCCTGGTTATACTTGAAGAAAATCCTGAAAGTATCCTGAAGCATCAGCTTTAATATCTTTTGGATCCATCAGGGCTACTATTTTAGTAGTATGGATCTGTTATGAATTTTTTAGATCCCCGGGTTTGGACTGAACGGTGGAAAAAATTGTTGTTACAATCTCCATTACGTAACCAAGTGATGTTGGATTTCTGCTGAAAGAATTTCTCCTCAATACTTGCATGATGGTGCCATTCGTTTAAAGCAAAAGCTTCCGCTTCAAGATTTTCCGAGCTAGGATCTATAAGTACTTGCATATGCCTTTCACAGAGAACATCAAAAGCTATATGAGTTTGCTTTGTAATATCGCCATATCTCTCACGGTTTAAAGATCTAAAACCATGCTTAAGAAATTTCAGCTTGCGGTGAAACTGGTGAAGCGCATAACGTGAGTGAAATAGAAGCTCTATTTCCTCCCATGTTCGTGCCACTATCTCAAGAAACCGTGGATGATCTTTCAAGTAGTTAAAAAACTGAAATTGTCTATGTTTCTTAGAGGGGATATTATGTATAATAATAACACACCGGGCGTAATCCGATATTCCATTAGTTTCAAAAGAGGCAAAATATATATTGAAAGATGTACTTCGAGAAGGTTTAATGAAAGATCGATCGAATTTATTTCTGATAGGATCTTCCTGTATACAATTCTACCTCGTGTAATTTGGACCGATGTAACCAAGATTAGTGAGTTTAAAATCTAACATAGAGTCTGGAATTCTCACATACCGAATTGGTCTCCCAAGAAATTTGAAATCCATGAATGCTCTTCTAAAGCATGGATAACATTGTAGTCTCTAATGATAATCGAAAGAACCTTCGGATGCAAATAGATATGTATTCTGTCTTATTTCATCCCATAAGATGGCACGATCAATTTGAAAGTGATTCCACAAATTATGGACTTAAAACTGGATTTAATTCTCTCGCTTAGGGGCTTGAAATGCATTGTCATGGTAATCGAATGACATGTTCGGGTTTTCTTATCCACTTCATAACTCTTTGTCAACCCGGACAACCATTGTTCACTCAAAAAATGGTCTCCCCACCCCTATCCTTAAGCCTTTCCTTTCAACCTACAATATTTGGATTGAGTGAGGCTTTTTTTCTTGATAGTGTTTGACATTTGCAAAAACTGGAGAGTATTGGAAACGAAAAAGTTGTTTCTCATTAAGGCTAGCTAGTACGACATGAAAATGCTAGTAATTAGGCTGGGGAAGAAAGTTTGGGGGCACAACGATAGTCACGTTTGATCGGGGATTGGGAAGAAAAACAAAGGAGAGTGGGCATTTAATGAAAGGAAAGTCATTAGGGAGCAGAATTCAAAAGAGTAAAGCACTAAGTGCAAAAACTAAATAGCCTCCTTAAGTGTTAAAAGAACGAAAATACAAACAAATCTAAGTTTGGAGAAAAAGATATAATGAAAAGTAGGGCTGAAAAATGAGAAAAAAGATTTAGAGAAGCTTCTCTCTAGTCGAAAAAGATATAAAAGTAAAAGGTCAACGGGTAAGCGGGAATAGTGAAAGATCTTTTGGGTACCGATTGTGATGAAAAAGAAAGAAAGCGACATTTAACAAAATAGTAGAACTTCAAATTTCACTTTCGAATTGGGTAGAATAATGAGGATTAAAATTTGTACGCATGAATTGTTCACTTTCTTATACATATTTTGTGTGTTGTCAAATGCTCAGTTGTTTGAAAGAAAAGCTACCAAAAATCTAAATTCACCACAAATTCACTTACATCCAAGCTGATTGAGAATGATTGATACCCCATTTCTGAAATTGCATGAAAATTTTAAATGAATATAAGGAATCGATTTGGCTTGGTTGTAAGAGTTCTATTTGGTCTCGGGATTTAGAGTAGATATCGAATTGCGATGACAATGTGGAAGTACGAGAAAGTAAGATGTTGGTTACTGCAACTCGTAACCATTTTGAAGGACTTTGCGTTGAATCCTAGGTGTGAATTTTGTGGCTCTGAGCCTCCGGTTTCAAACCTCTCCACCTTATTTTTCCTTGACAAGAAAAAGACAGGTTTGTGGGAGTTGATATCTCGCATTTTCATCTACTTTTATGGGTCTTTTTATTGTCTTTCTAGATTATTTAGCACACATATAGACATCATAGTAGTATATACATGTGAATTAGTCCTAATCAGGTTCTCAAGCGATAAGTCGACGTTTTGGAGTGTTCGGGGCGTTTTCGCATGAAGAAAAGGAGAAAAAGAAGGACAGAGGGCTCAACTAGTAGCCCCAACGGGCTTCAGATGATCGCTGCCACCTCAGCGGCTGCCCCTAGCGGACAGAAGCGAGATACATCGATAGTATCCCCTTCGGCCATCTCCAGCGGCAAAAGATAATCCGCTGGCTATGCATGAAGATTCCAGGGCGCACATCGGTCTAACCTAGCGGTCTGCAGCTTTGACCATTGCCACCCCATCGGCCATACAGTACCTGCTGTGAACTCTCGTCCAGTCCACGGCAAAGATTGACCAAGGCTGCCCATTTGAAAACCGCACTATTTTTTGGGTAACCCAGTTTTTTTTTCTAGATATAAATTTGGAAATCCCTAATCTTTTTCCTATGTCTTTTTTTGGCAAGAATATGGCATAACTGTTGAAAGGTTCAAAACACAAAAGTATGAGAGATTCTTGTTTTTGTTATGATCATTAGCAATTCTTTCTTGGTTTTTTGTTTACTTTAATCACCCAATAATCACTCTTGGTTTCATTGTTTCGACTATGGATAGGATGCTGTCTTTTTAAAGATTTTGGGTTAGATATATTAGAGATAATTAGGTGTTGATCCATGGTGCTTAGGCCTTATCTACAATAATCCTTACTCATTGGATTTCTTTAATGCTAGATTTGACTAAGCTATTGAAAGTGTTTGATGCATTGAAAGTATTCGATGAAATGTTTGAATGAATTATTTGAGTGCTTAACATACTTAGCCAACCAGAATTGATGATTAATGTGTTTAGTGGCTATTAGAACTTGACTAAATGTGTGTATATCTTGTGATTATCAATGTAAATTGATGTTAATTACTTGATTAGCATAGGATTAGTGCTATGGAAATGAATTAATATAAATTAATGTTCTTAGACCTAATGATATGGGTGATTAATATTAGATTTTAAACACTTTATTTTTATTTGCATATTACGAGGATCATAATCTATTTTATTATATAAAAATTAGTATTTCAAAGTTATTAATTAACATGGTCGTGACATGTGTCTAGTCTATTGATCAGATTTTCACACATATAACTAAATATTAAAATAAAAAATATAATAATTACTTAATAAGAGTTTTTTATTGTGCGTGAGTGTATATTAAATGATTAAGATATTTAGTGGCTATTAAGACTTGATTAAATGTGTGCTTATTTAAGACACACATGTAATTAAATATTAAAATAAAAAATTATACAATAATTATTTAATAATAGTTTTTATAATGTATGAGTATATATTAAATGATTAAAGCTGTTAGAAAAAAATATTAAATGATTAAGATATTTAGTGGCTATTAAGATTTAAGACTTGATTAAATGCATGTTTATCTTGTGATTACTAATGTAAATTGTTGTTAACTGTTTGATTAACATATAATTAATTCCATAAAAATGAATTAATCTAAATTAGTGTACTTAATATGGGTTATTAATATTAGATTTCAAATAATTTATTCCATATCACGCGGATCCTAATTCATTTTACTATATAAAACTAATATTTCAAAGTTATTAATTAACACGATCGTGACACGTGTCAAGTCTAACCATTAGATTTTCAAACATGTAACTAAATATTAAAATAAAAAAATTATATAATAGTTACTTAATAAAATTTTTTATTGTGTGTGAGTATATATTAAAGATTAAGGTATTTAGTTGCTATTAAAACTTGATTAAATGTGTGCTTACGTTGTGATTACTAATGAGAATTGATGTTAATTATTTGATTAGCATAAAAATCAATCTAAATTAGTGTACCTAAGCCTAATGATATGGGTTTATTGCATATCACGCAAATCTTAATTTATTTTACTATATAAAACTAATATTTCAAAAAATTTAATTAACATGATTGTGACACGTGTCAAATTTAACGATAAAATTTTCATACATATAATTAAATAATAAAATAATAATTATATAATGATAATATGTTATTGTGTGTAAGTATATGTTAGAAAATTTATTTTTAATTTCAAATTATTTTTTCAGTTTTAAAGTTTACAAATCTGAAATTTTTTCATAGGATTCATTAATATATTATTTTTATTCATCAAATACATTTATTTTTAAGTAATATAATATTTAAAATATGTTTTGTAATCTTTTATTTATTTAGAGAGATTACTTTTCAAAATATTTGGATAATCTAAGCCAATAATTTTTTAATTATTTATCTCGATTTTTTATTGCAGTTAATAAATCATAATTTTTGGATAACTAATATGCATCTTAATTTGAAATATAAATATACAAATTATAATTATCAATTTAAAATTTAAAATATTTTATTTTTATCTGTATGTTATGCTGGTCCTAATATAATATAATAGTAAAGTTGCAAAAACGAAAAGAATATAATCAAACACAATAAACGGTTAAGAAAAAAAGGAGAATAAAATTTTGCTAAACAAAAGGCCAAGCATCACGTACTTATTATTCTAAGAAATATATAAGACTTTAGGAGGAATCTTTTCTGTAAACCAGACGTTAATTCGTATGTCAATTCCATTTTTTCAACTCTATTGACTTGATTCCCACATGACGTGGATCTATAAGTAACTATCATTACTTTTATTTATACCCAAAAAAAAGCATCATCCCAAATCTTGAATTATATAGATTATTCTTGCACCATTTTTAACAAAGGATTTCACTAAGCATTACTCTTAAAATACTACAAATTTAAATCATCACGTTTTTGTTTTTGTTTTTTGTTCTTTAATTAAATTAGTATTATGTTTCCTTTCTCGTATTGTATATATTTGACACCACGTTTTTTTACTTCAAACTTAAAATATAAAAAGATAACGAAAAAACTCTAGATGAGTAAGACCGATGATGACAAAACATCAACATTATCTTGTTCAAAGGAGTGGTTATATTAAAACGTGTCGTATGTTGATTTGTTTACTATGCAAGTGGAAGTCAAGTTGAGTTCTGCAATTTACTTCACGCTTTAACTGCGACATAACTAACGAAGCTTATCTGTCTGAAAATCAGCAGCAAAAGGTCTGATTCAGTCGTTACCTACTTTTGTCTCACCGTCCATAATATTATATATCGGAGACGTACCTAAGTAAAACTACAAGAAACTACCTAAGTAATATTATATATCGGATTTACTTCCAAAAAGTGCATATAAGTCAACAGAGCCAGTAGATGCATAACCGACTAAATTTGATTTAATATATGGAGATTTGTTGTAAAAAAAAATAGTAAAACTACAAAAAACAAGCAAAATATTTGATTCAACGGTTGTTTAAAATTCGTCTAGATTGTAACCGGTTTGATTATCCAAATCTTTATAGATTATTTATATTATTAACAAAAAATTTAATATTAGTATATCATCAATTTAGCTATCAATTTCGTAACTTTAGTTTTGTTGACCCAAAAAAATTTTTAGTAGTATAATCTTTTTTTGGAAAAAACTTGTTGGAAAGAGATTATGTCTGCTTCTGGAATTATTTGCTAAAACTTCTAAAAGTCTTCAAAGTTTGTTTAGAGTACTCTTTGAAAATGTCATTGTCTAATCATGGTAACATGATATATTATATGGTTTTATTTAGGCCCAACTGGTACAATAATGTGAATAATGTCTATAATGTAAATGCCATTGTACTTTTTTCTGCGGATAAATAATGCACATTATATTTTGTTTGTTCTTATCATCTTCTAACTATGTTGGATTTTAACCCTGGGTCCATGGAATAGCTTAATAATTTAGTTGGTGTATTGTCATTGCATCACTATCAAGATTTAAACCCAATGATACATATTTGTTTTAAAAAAAACTATGTTGGTTTCATAAACAAAGTTATAATCTTCTCTGAAAATATATATGCTGATAAAATTAACATACAATTTTAATGGAGTTTGTTTAACCTTTGATAAAAGTAATAAAGTCTACAGTATTCAAACTCTCCAAACTATTTATTTAATAATCGCTAGAAGTTTTTATTTCCTCTAAGAATCTTTTTTTTAATTATTTTGGTACTAATAAAGTTCTTTTTTTGTTGATTTTTTTTTCATGCGTTATTTAATATTTACAATTTTATAAAATGAAACCATCTTTCTTTTCTTTTTTTTGTCTTGATCCTCTCTTTTCTAACGACAAAAGTCCATAAATACCTCTTTTCAACACCTCTCTCATTCACCATGCAATTTGTTTTTCCTTCACATCAAGACTTCTCTCCAACTTTTTTATTTTCAAAGTATTTCTCTGATTTCAAGATTCCTTGCAACTTTCTTGGTGAGCTTCTTCTTCTTCTTCCCAAGTTTGATCATTCAGTGAAACAAACTTCTTGATCTTCTGTCAATTGACTGAAACTAAGTACAAAATTCAAAAACAGAGTACTTCTTGTTCTTGATTTTTGTTGTTTCTTGTAATTCAAGATGGCAATAGGAATCTTCGGATTGATCCCAAGCTCATCACCAGACGAGCTAAGGAAGATTCTAGAAACACTTTCGACAAAATGGGGAGATGTAATTGAGGATCTTGAGAGTCTTGAAGTGAAGCCAATGAAAGGAGCAATGACTAACGAAGTGTTCATGGTGAGTTGGCCTAGAAAAGAAACGAATCTTCGAAGTAGGAAACTTCTTGTTCGTGTCTATGGTGAAGGCGTTGAGCTTTTCTTTAACAGAGACGACGAGATTCGAACTTTCGAATTCGTGGCTCGACATGGCCATGGCCCTAGGCTTCTTGGCCGCTTCGCCGGCGGTCGAGTCGAGGAGTTTATACATGCCCGGGTATAACTATTTTTTCACCTTTTCTTGATTTTTTGTTTTTTTAGGAACGCTCTGTTTCTTTGATTGGTCCACGATACCTACGTGATGTATTGATTCGTTGATATAAAATGGTTTACCCTTTTTATGGGGGTTGATAACCGGGAAATCTCAAACCGAGATTCTTCCGGTTTAGCTGTGAAAAGTTATGAAAAACTTCTCTAGTCCTGTTTTTTTTGTTGTAGTTTTTTTTTCTTTCTGTTTGTTCGGTTTACAGAATATAGTTGTCGACAAAAAAACAAAAAAAAACAAAATATAGAAATCGGATTGAAACCGAATACAATTTGGTCTCGGTTTGGTTGGAATTGGTTACTAGAAAACATTTGATCGGTATTTTTTTTTTTCAATTTCCTATGTGTTTTGGTTTTTTGGCTTCGGTTTGGTTAGTATTCGGCTTATAACAATTGACGAATTTTCAAAGAAATCAGGTTTTACTCTGTTTTATTCTTTCGGTTCGGTTTGCTTTTGCTTTTGTGCGATATGAAATCAATGAAACCGAATTGGTCTATACTTTCTTTGGTTTATTTGCACGATTGTGGTCCAGTTCAACTAGATTGAGCAAATCTTGTCGGTCATAAAATTGGTTTACATTTTAGTGTGCGTTTTAAACCGGAATAAACAAAACCGAATTATGCCCGGTTTATCTTTATACCGATTGAGTAAGACAGTGTTTAAGCAAATTCTTGTGTTGATCTCTTACCATTCTAACATTGTTACAATACTAACTCTTGCATCTTAACTTTGTATCAGACACTATCAGCAACCGATCTTCGTGATCCGAAGATATCAGCTTTAGTTGCATCTAAGCTAAGAAAATTTCACAACATAAACATCCCAGGAAATAAAACTGTGCTCATCTGGGACAGGATGAGGTAAAAAACTTAGATTATAAATTTTTTTCAATAAATGTTTCGATCAGTCACATGTAATATTCATTTCAACATAACAGGACTTGGGTAGAACAAGCCAAGAATCTGTGTTCAACTGAAGATTCAACAGAGTTTGGTCTAGACAACATTGAAAATGAAATCAACTTGCTAGAACAAGAACTGAACAATGAGTATCACCAACAAGAAATTGGGTTTTGTCACAATGATTTGCAGTATGGTAACATCATGATTGATGAAGACACCAATGCCATTACTATCATTGTAAGTCTTACTCATAACCAAACAAGTTTTCCTTGACCTTTCTTCGATTACCTCGAGGTAAAACAATATCATCATGCATCGATGAACATGAGATTTCTCTAATAGTTTAGCTAGTTTCTCTGTGTAATCGTTTTTGGAGCTGGTTTGAAATTTGATTTGGACAGGATTATGAGTATGCAAGCTGTAACCCAATTGCTTATGATATTGCAAACCACTTCTGTGAGATGGTAGCAAATTACCATTCTGACACTCCTCATATCTTGGACTACACTCTATATCCAGGTAGTGATAAATCCAAGAAATGTTAATCTATAATCCAGTTTTTCTTTTTTCTTTTTGACTAATGGTTTGGTAATTGCAGGAGAAGATGAAAGGAGGAGATTCATCTGCAACTACCTCACCTCTTCAGGTTCCTTCTGTTTAAAAGACATTTAAGAAATTTCCTCTTGATGACTCAAAACTAAAACTTGGTTTTATAATAGATGAAGAACCAAGAGAGGAAGACATAGAACAGCTTTTGGATGACACTGAGAAGTTTACATTGGCAAGCCATCTCTTCTGGGGGTTATGGGGAATCATCTCTGTAAGCTAACTCTCTCTTTCTTTGGACACATAACAAAGCATTTCAGAAGCTTATGATTGTGTGTACATCTGATTTGTGCAGGGCTATGTGAACAAGATTGAGTTCGATTATCTTGATTATTCAAGACAGAGATTTAAACAGTACTGGCTTCGAAAGCCCCAGCTTTTATCTTTCTACCCATCTCATAAGTAGAACGTTATACAATGATGGATCCATAATATAGCTATGCCAATGCTAAAAACTATGTGTGACTCTTCTGTTCTGATACTATGTAATGAGTAATAAGATATAAATCATCCAGCACAATAATAATTTCCTGAAAAGAAAGAGAAGTTTAATACTAGAATCTTATTTCACTGTGATATTTACCTGTGATCACATTTTATTCTTGAGAACAAAAACATGTCGAAGATAGAGACTTTAAGGATCAAGAGCTGCCATGGAGTGCACGGTATCAATGACCGAGTCTATAAGATCATGAGACTTGCTTGTACCTGCAAGCGTCAGATGTTTTGGTGCTTCTGCTCTATCGAAATAGAATGAACCAGAGACCAGCTTATCTTTAGCTTGCAGTGCTAACCAAACGATTGTGTCTGCTCCTTCTTCGCTTGTTCTAAGTTTACCTGAGAACCTGATTCACAAGTTTTAAACTTTCTTTTAGCACAGAGAGATGTTTTGATACACAAAAAAGTATGCTATTCGTTAGAAATTTTTTCTTACGATTCTTTGAAACTCGGCAAACTCCTGGCAACACCAGGTGTCTCAGCCCAGCCAGGGTGCATTGAGTAGAAACCTATGCCTTTGTTCTTGTACTTATCAGCCCATTTTTCTGTCAGAGCCACCTAAATCATTTTCATACAATCAAACTCACAAAACCGATATAAAGAATAGATTTTTACTACTGGATTCTAATTCTACCGACCTGAATGCGCTTGTTCCGTGCGTATTGTAACACTCCATCGAATTTTTCACCACTAAACTGCAGAAAAATCATTTAAAGCCTGATTATATTTCCGACATACGAGTGTGTCATGCAGATTGATTACCTGAAGATCTGTTGTGAGTGGCGACGTGTACATTCCACCAGAGGATACGGTTATAACTTTGGAGTCTGGTGACGCTTTCTCCAACAGTGGAACCATCAGCTCTGTCATTGTGTATGTTCCGAGTACATTCACCGCAAAATTTAACTCGAATCTGATACCACAGATGATCATATTGAATATAAATCAAGGTAAAGTGAAAATGGAAAGCTCAAGAAAGGTAACTGAGACCAACCCTTCAGGCGTAGTAGTACGTTTGTTCTCAAGTAAACCAGCATTATTAACCTAAAAGTCGAGAATCAGAATCAAACAAGTTCTAGAATAGTTAAGTTTTACTGAAATGTTTTTCTAAGATGCATTACAAAGATAAGACGGCATACCAGCACATGAACTGGAACATCCTTAGAAGCAAAACTCGTAGCAAACGACTTTATATCGTTAACGGAGGACAAATCACACACCTAGCAAAGAAGCAAATCTAAAGGAGTTGATATCTACTAATTTGCATAGACAGAGTATAAAACTTGCTAAAAAAGAATATTCAAACATACTTCAAGGTACACATTCTGGTTTCCTGTTGAGCTTTGGATTTTAGAAAGAGCCTCTTGTCCTCTTTCCTTGTTCCGGCACACCATGTAAACAGTTGCTCCACTGGCAAAAAAAAAAGTAAACAAACAAACAACAAGAAAGACTCTTTATACTTTGTGACAATTTGTTTCCTATTTCCCTCAATTTCATAACTGAGCAACCTTACCGTGCAGCAAGACCTTCTGCAGCAGCGTAACCAATACCAGAGTTAGCCCCAGTAACCACACAGTTCTTTCCTTCTATTTGTATCTGCATATCTTCAGGTTTAAATTTCTTTGAATGGTCTCTGCCAAAACAAGGTTACTCAAGGTATCAAGTCTCATGTAGAAAGCAAATGTTGAATCTATCTACAAATTCTGGTTTCTTCAGTTATGTTACAGGCCACAAAGAACACGAGACAACATGTACAATATAAGTCTCCAAAATCCATAAAGATTCAATCTTTTTCATGGTTTAAGACGCAAAAATGTAGAAACAAAGCAAGACTACTCGAGCACATTCGAAAACATATAAACTGTTCCAAACTTACAGGAAACCATTCTTGGTGAAATTCATGTAGCCGTAAAAACCGAAAGCGGTTGATCTCCATGTCTATAGATCAAAATCACAGACAAGAGTACGATTTAATCAGACAGTAGACAACAAACGGACAAATAGAGATAAGTGAATCCAAAGACAAAGAAAAAGGACGTACCTTTAAGAGGAACATTTTCGTTACGGGAGATAAAACGAGTTCCTGAGTTGGTGGAAAGAGATCTTAGATTAGTAATGGTGCGGCGTCACAAGTCATGCGACGGCGTTTAATCCTTAGTTAAGTTGTCGATTCATATGAGAGAACTTCCGGTGGAGATTGCGCCACGTAGAAGATAGCCTCACCGCGAGAAGGATTAGTGATGACGTGGGAGGTGCTTTTTTTTCTTAGCCAAACAATTTCATTTATAACAACCCAAAAAAATTAATTAGATAAATATATATATATATATATATATAATATATATATATATATATATATATATATATATATATATATAAAATATATAACGTATTTATATGTATAACATGATACAAAGTGATAAGGTGAATTTGACAATAGTTTTGAAATAATTTTTTTTACTCCGACAATTATATCTGGTATTTTTTGTATTGTATTCGATTTTTTGTTAAAGCAGTGTTTGGTTAGTAATCAAAATATTAATATAATTACGATAAAATTTAATATTTTGTTTGAATTTATGTATCCTCAACAAGATACCGATGATTTTATATCCAGATCTTTCCATTAAAATTTGGTTTTGAATTCAGCTTTTGACATCATTTCCAAATATTTCTCATTTCTGCAATTCTTCATATCTATAACCAGAAAATTCTGATGTGTTCTATCTATTGTGATTCAAAAAATTATTGTCCAGTTGATGAATCATATGTTATTAACCCATTGTTGTTTTAAGAAGTTATGTTCTTGTATTTTTTGGTGGTTTTTCGAATTCTCCGAATTTTTTTTATGGTTCATTTCGGCATAATTATAACAATCCATACTAACCGACTAACCTATTAAATCAAACCGAATTAACCAGTTAAACCGAACCCACATGTCTATTTGGTTCCATCACTTAAAACCTGCTAGTGGTGGAAAAAAAATCTATTCAAATGATTTTTATCCACCTTCTTGTTTTGTTGACAAAATATGTAACTTCTAGAAATATATAATATAATAATATATTTTGCGGAAAAATTGCAAGTCAACCAATCACCTTTTTTTTTCGGCCAACCAATCACCTTTATTCAAACCAAAACGCCGGCTGATTCCAGATTATGCTTAATCACAACTTTTATTTTTTCTCTTTACTTCAAAAAAAAATATACATACAAAGTCAAAACCAACATTTTCACTGCATCATAGTCATCAATGGTCGTTAAGATTCCTCAACCGTCTTCTCCTTCTCCCTCCTCGAACCTCTCTGCAACTTTCTTTCCTTAGGGTTTAGTGTTTGATTGATCAGACTGTAATGTCGCCTGGAAAATCACCATTCCGACGAACAGAGGTACACCGATCTCTGTTTTTTTTTCTTTCTCTACTCTGTTTCCGTTTCTCGGAATTTTAGGGCTTTCTCGAATTTTGGGTATGACTGATGTGGAATTTTCGCAGAGGAATTGGGCTACGCTCTGCTTTTCTTCGGCTTCTTCGTCGTGCTTACAGCTCTATTGGGCTCGTTTTCTTCTCCGTAAATGGTTTAACGTTTCGAGTACTGAATCAGATCTTACACCCGATAGTGACGATGATGAAGAAGAAGACAATGATAGTGGTGAAGATTCTGAAATTGAAGGTCAGTGCTTTCTCAATTTTTGTTTTTTACTCATATCTGGCTGTACCCAATTTGTTTGCATTTTGAAATCTGATCTCGAGTTTCAGAAATCGGAGAAGCTCATGTTGATACTGATGGTATTGTGCTGTTCTCTCAATTCTCAATTGTTTTACACATAATGCCTTTAAATCTTCGATGAGATCAAGAATCATCCGTCATGTTTTTTGTTTTTATCTCCGGAATGTTATTAGATGAACAACCAAAGCTGAGAAGAAGGAATTCAGAAACGTTTAGAGTTCAGTATATGGACACCAAATCAATCAGGTCTTTTGAATTTTTTTATTTCTTTCTAAGTTTGAAATGTCTACTGCTACTTTTGTGAATATGTTTAGTTTTGTGTTTTGGTGTGTGGGGCTTAACTTTAGTGTTGGTTTTGATGTAGCTAGAATCTGTGTTGGCACTTGGAATGTTGGAGGAAGAGTTCCACCAAATGACTTGGATATTGATGGTTGGGTAGATACCATTGAACCTGCAGACATTTATGTTCTTGGGTATGTTTCTGTCTTGTTTCGACATTATAAACGACCTTACTTCACTGGTTTCTTGATTTGCATTTTCCTCAGTCTTCAGGAAATTGTTCCACTGAATGCTGGAAACATTTTTGGTGTTGAAGATGACAGGCCTGCTTCTGAATGGGAGGATACTATATGTGATGCTCTAAACAGAATTAGACCTAGAAAGGTAAAGATCCTAAGTTACAGTGATCCTCCTTCTCCGTCGAAGTTTAAGCCATTTGAAGAGGTCCATGATGTAGTAGTAGAAGATATGTTTACTTGCAATGTGATTGATTCGGTCAACGAGAACTTCGAATTTGAGGACGGTATTTTGGATACTAATTACGATAAGAGATCATGCTTGCCAAGACAAGAGTATCTACAGAGGCAATTCTCATCTCCAAAGACACTGGACAGGTTGTTTTCAATGCAGCTTGACACTGGTTCAAAACGTACGAAAAGTTTAAGGCGATGGTTTAGTTACTCCGAAAGAGTTGGTTTAAGCTGGCCAGAGCCTCCATTGAGATTGTTAAACCAACATGTTCGGGAAAGACGTTGTTCATACAAGTCATCGTTGAAGCCGTTTAAGAATTATAACTCTTTCAAAGCAACTGCAAACAACCATGGTGTTTCAGCTGCAGGGAAGAAGATTCCTCTACTTGTAGATTTAGATTTCAAGTCTCTCATGAATGTGAGGCAACCGTCGTATGTACGGATCGTAAGCAAACAGATGGTTGGAGTATTTCTCACCATATGGGTTCGAAGGAGCTTGCGCAAACACATACGTAACCTTAGTGTGTCTACTGTTGGTGTTGGCGTTATGGGTTACATTGGTAACAAGGTCTTATTCATTAATTCTCTTATTTAGTTTGTTTAAACTTGATTTGTGACTGCATTTGAAGATTGTAACAACTGATTACAATTCATTTTGGACTTTACAGGGAGCTGTCTCCGTGAGCATGTCAGTGTATCAGACACCGTTTTGTTTTGTGTGCACACATCTAGCGTCAGGGGAAAAATATGGAGATCACAGGAAAAGAAACGCTGATGTAAGCCACATTCACCGAAGAACGCAGTTTCATCTTCATTCTCTTAGTGCGACTAGACTTCCGAGAAGCATCCGTGATCATGAGTATGCTTTTATCTTCATAATTTCACATTCAAGAAACAGATATTATTGATAAAAACTATAAGAAGAAAAATATTTGTGCTCTACAGAAAAATAATCTGGCTAGGAGATCTGAATTATCGGATTAACTTATCGTATAAGAAGACACATGAGCTTATTGCAAGAAAAGATTGGAAGAGGTTAGCTGAGAAGGACCAGGTACATTTTTACTAACCAAGTAACCATCGATAGTCAATAGCCTTAAATAGATTTCACATGTTATAAGAACCAAGCCAAGATCATGTCTTAACACGTATTATCTTGTCAATCTTTGGTAGCTTGCAAGAGAAATGAGACAAGGGCGTGTATTCGAAGGATGGTCAGAAGGAACACTAGATTTTCCACCAACTTACAAATACGAAATTGATTCAGAAAATTATCGAGGAAACGATCCCAAATCAGGGAAACGAACACCAGCCTGGTATGTACCTCTCTTACACTGAATACAAACCTTTGTATAAGATAAAGATATCAAAATTGATATGTACTTTAAAACTGAATGTGGTTCAGGTGTGATCGGATTATTTGGTATGGGAAAGGAATGAAGCTTATGAGTTACAGAAGAAGTGAGATTAAACTCTCTGATCACCGGCCAGTCACAGCTACATTTGTGGTAGAAGTTGAGGTTTTCTCTCCTCGGAAGCTTCAGCGTACGCTCACGCTCACCAACGCTGAGATTGATAGCCATGAAGCTTTTCTACAGAAGTAGCTATATACTAAAATCAGATCCATTCACTCCATTTGGGTTTTTGCAATTGTTTCAAATCACTTGATGTCCATAGATTCTATTTGTGACATGTCTCGTCAAAGAAACGTCTATATATGTTCGAGGTTGTAACGGTGCTAATAGTTTTAGTGTGCTATACATAATCTTATTACATGTGTGAGTGTATACGTGTTATGTTTCTTAAATCATGATAAAACAAAAAACTAATCGCATCCAAGTCTCTCTAGCTATATTTTTGGGTTTGATTGGTTACAAAACCATATAATTTTTCAGTTTAAACTTGCTCTTTTAATTTAAGAATACATAATAAAATTAGTACTAAGAAACTCATTATCTAATGGAGGTCGCTACTTGGCTGAGAGGAAGAAGGGTTACTGCAGGAAGACTGCTGCAGGTTTTACAAGGTTCTGTTTTTACTTCCAATAAGAGAATTGGTTTTACAAGGTTCTGTTTTTACTGGATCAATGGTGGTGTCTAAAACAGGAGGGCATCTTCGAGATGGTAGCTATGACCCTTACAAATGGTCTACTATGGAAATTGATTACTATTTGCTCAAATTATGAAAATATTAAGTTGGAATTGTCAAGGTTTGGGAAGTAAGTGGACAATCAGTTACTTAAGAGAAATTTGGTTTAAGCATAGACCAACATTCCTCTTCTTATCTGAAACAAAACAAGACTCATCATTTATACAGCAATTTCAGGGACACTTTGGATATGACAGTTTGTACACGGTTGATCCCCGAGGCGCAAGTGGGTTTAGCTCTTTTATATGACAGTGTGGTCAACGTAAAAATTTTATTTGCAAGTAATCGTATTATTGATATTGAAACGGAGTTCGCTGGAAAAATGATTTTTATCTCCTTTGTTTACAGAGACCCAGTTCACAAGTTTAGGGACCAAGTATGGGAACGCTTAACACGGATTGGAATTGTAAGAAATGAACCTTGGTTTCTAATAGGCGATTTTAATGAAATAACTGGTAATCACGAGAAACAAGGTGGTCCTTTGCGAAATGCATCGACTTTTATTCCTTTTAATAATATGATTGAGAATTGTGGTTTGCTGGAATTTCCATCGCTTGGAAACACTCTGTCATGGAGAGGATGGAGAGGAGGCCAAATTGTGCGGTGTAGGTTAGATAGGGTATTAGCTAATGAGGAATGACACTCTTTGTTTGCTTTCTCATTTGTGGAATATTTACAAATGATCGGTTCCGATCATAGGCCGGTACTGGCGACTATTGAGGATAAGATAATTAAGCGTCGAAGTCAATTCAGGTTTGATAAGAGATGGCTCGGTCAGGAAGGATTATATGAAACAATCATGCGTGGGTGGGGTCAGGCTGAGGAACGAGAAGGCTTATCTATCCCATTCGTGTCAAGAATTCAATCATGTGGACATGAGTTATCAAAATGGCGGAAAACATTAAGATCAGTGGGGAAAGAAAGGATAACAACTTTACAAAAAGATCTTGACGAGGCTTTAAGCGATGATTCCCGGAGCCAGACTGAGATCCTCGAAATCACAAGGTCTTTAAAAGATGCGTACGTAAATGAAGAGCTGTTCTGGCAGCAGAAAAGTAGGAATTTATGGTATAAGGCCAGGGATCAAAATACAAAATTTTTCCATGCACTAACTAAACAATGGCGGGCGCGGAATATGATCATTGGGCTTTATAACTCGGAAGGAAATTGGGTCAATACAGAGCCGGAGATAAAGAGGGTCGCAGTGAAATATTTTGACAGTCTATTCACAACTTCTAACCTGTCAGGTATAGACGAATTTTTGAAAGAAATTCCGGTACAAGTCTCTGCACATATGAATGAAATTAACGGCATTGGCAACGGAAGAAGAGGTCCGAAAGGCCCTGTTTTTGATGCATCCTGAAGAGGCACCGGGACCGGATGGAATGACGCCTTTATTTTACCAAGCGGCATGGCCCATCATAAAACAGGATGTTCTTCGTTTGGTTAACAACTTCCTACAAACGGGAGAGCTTGATGCAAGGCTAAATACGACTAATATTTGCTTAATTCCAAAGAAAGGCCTAATCGAATGACGGAACTAAGGCCCATTAGCTTGTGCAATGTAGGCTACAAGATCATCTCCAAGGTTCTTTGTCAACGACTGAGGGAAGTCTTACCGGCTCTAATCTCGGAGACCCAGTCGGCCTTCGTGGCTGGCTGGCTAATAACGGATAATATTCTGGTCGCCCAAGAGATGTTTCATGGTCTCCGAACGAATCCGTCATGCCAAAAGGATTTTATGGCTATTAAAACGGATATGAGTAAAGCATATGATCGCGTTGAGTGGGTGTTCATTGAGAAAACATTGATCAAGATGAGCTTTGCTCAACAATGGATAACTTGGATAATGCACTGCATCACCTCGGTACAGTATAGAGTACTAATTAATGGCCAACCGCGGGGGCGTATTTGCCCACAAAGAGGATTGCGGCAAGGGGATCCTTTATCCCCATATCTTTTTATCATGTGTACGGAATCGCTAACTGCAAACATTGAAAGGGAGGAACGGGAGAAACAGTTAACAGGGTTAAGAGTAGCGAGAACATGCCATCGGGTCACTCATCTGTTGTTTGCGGATGATAGCCTTTTTTTCTGCCGGTCAACTAAGGAGGAATGTCAGATCATCTCGCAAATTCTTCGGGAATATGAAACAGCCTCGGGACATAAGATAAATTTCGACAAATCTTCCATACAGTTCGATCATAAGGTGGAGTATCACATAAGGGAGGAGCTGAAACAAGCCTTAAGGATTTCAAAACTCGGAGGGATGGGGAATTATCTAGGTATCCCAGAGAGCCTAGGGGGAGCAGAAACACAAATATTCAACTTTCTCGAGGAACGACTTCATAATCGGGTTAACGGCTGGACATAGAAGCTTCTACCGAATCATGTTATGTCATGCTTTCGGTTACCGAAAAGGATAATTTCGAAACTTACCAGTGTGACGGCAAAATTTTAGTGGAGCTCAGACAGATCACAGCGAGGCATGCATTGGAAAGCATGGAATAAACTCTGCAAGGGTAAGGAAGTCGGGGGTTTGGAAAACTTTAATACGGCCCTGTTGGCAAAACAATTATGTAGATTAATGGAGAAACCATATTCTCTATTCGCAAAAGTGTTTAAAGGAAGATATTATCGTAAGGCAGAACCTATGGATCCTATCAAATCGTACTCGCCATCATACGGGTGGCAGAGTATTGTATCAGCTAGACCTCTGGTTAAAAAAGGACTAATCAAAAGAGTGGGAACATGATCGACTATTTCAGTTTGGAATGATCCTTGGATCCCAGCCGACCGCCCGAGGCCAGCAACAAGGAAAACTTTGCATATTAATATTAATCTGACGCTCACAGTGGAGCAATTGATCAATCAGGAGCGCATGACCTGGGACAAACATCTAGTTTTGGCTTTGTTTACACCAGAGGATGCGACCTTGATTCTCGCAATGCCAATTAGTAGTTTTCAGAGGCCAGATAAAGATGGATGGCATTTCACAAAGCAAGGAAGATATACAGTAAAATCAGGCTATCAGCTCAGTCGCAGGACAGGCGGACCTGAAGGAATACACACATACTACGGTCCCGATTGCATCCCTTTGCAAGCATTTGTCTGGAAGCTAAAATGTCCGAATAAAATTAAACACTTTATATGGCAGGCAATCTCGGGATGTTTATCGGTAGCAAAAAATCTCAAAGATAGGGGTATAAATTGTGACCCGATCTGTCCTAGATGTGGAACGGCGGATGAAACCATAAATCATGCTCTATTCCAGTGCCCACCAGCTCTACAAGTTTGGGCATTATTGAATATCCCATCACGCCCCGGAATCTTCCCTGCGGAATCAATCTTCACAAACATGGACTATCTATTTTGGCGTGCTCATCAAAACAATGGCAATGACCAATTTCCGTGGCTACTTTGGTATATTTGGAAGAGCCGTAACGACAAAATCTTCAATAACCTGCAACGAGACCCTCGGGACTTAGTAAAACATGCAGAAGCGGATACACTATTATGGGAAGATGCGCATTCGCAAGTGCTAAGGGATGCAGCTCAGCTGCAGCTGTCCAACGAAGCTGGACCGGTCCCTCAACTTAATGAGACGGGGTTATGGTGTTTCACGGATGGTGCGTGGAAAAAAGGAGACAAATTTTCAGGACAAAGATGGAATGTGACACTCAACGGGGTCCCGGTGTGGATGGGAGCAAGGAATACTCGAACTAGCCTTTCTCCGCTACATGCAGAAATGGAGGCTCTTATTTGGGCGATGGAGTGTATGCATGTAGCAGACCAAAAAAGAGGTAACTTTTGCAACAGATTGCTTGGAGCTAGTGAAGATGGTGACGGATCCGCATGACTGGCCTGCCTTTGCATCTCACTTAGAGGAATTTCAACGCTGCAAGGAATACTTCACCACCTTTTCGCTCACATCGACGCCAAGGGCAAACAACATCTTGGCGGATAAGCTAGCTCGGATGGCGCGTCAACAACCAACACTTTCTAGTCACATTGGTTTCTCCTTACGGGAGAACGGCCTATTTCAACCTGAACAAAATCCATCGTGCTTTTTAATACCCAAACAATGGACCAGTGCGAATTTCAACCCAGAGTCCAAAAAAATTCAAATTTCAGACACAAACTTAACACAGTTACCCGTAATCCAACTTTGACTAACGGTGGATTAGTCAACCGTTAATTTTAACTTTTCTTGATTCCCGCCAACACAAAACGACGTCGTTTTGTTTATTAAACGAAACAACATCGTTTTGTTCATTAAATGAAAACAACATCGTTTTGATTTGGGTTTTAAAATTAGAACATAGATAACACTCACCGTGGCTCGAACCCACAACTTTTATGGGTTTCTGAATCGTCCTAATTGTATGATTCTTGCTGACAAAAAAAAAAACTTGCTCTTTTTTCACAGATTAGTAATTCGTTGCAAGGTTTACAATATCATCTCAAATTTGACAACCCGAAAATTGCTTCTTTCATTAAGGTACATAAAACGCACTAGTGCTTGAATCAAAAACGGCAAGACATTGTACTAAATTGCTAGTAAAAGAAGAAGATATATCTTCAAGTACGCTGGCACATGATAGATCTTTCTCTTTCTTGAAAATACGGGTTTATTATTTGTTGTACGTAGAATTATATGTTTTTCTTCTTTAGGTCTCCAATTAAATTTTTGTTCTTCTCTCTCATTCATCTTTGATAAGCAATTTTTTTTCTTTTCAATTTTATTTAACTACTTTGTAATATGTTTTTTTCATTTATTTTTTCAATTTATTTCTCTTCTTCTTTTTCCTACTCTGTACACATTTGATTTTATTCTTCGTATTTATGTAATCTAAAAGATTATATATTTGACACTAAGTATTTATTAAAGTTTTCTTACTTTTAATCATTTTAAATTTATTTATTTTCTAAAAACTTTATACATGATATTTTTTCTTAAATATTTATCCAAAATATCTTATAAATATACTTTTTGTTTAAATTCAAAAACATTAAATAGTATAAATGTTTCTTTTATTTTAATTTTTTATTACATTGCAATCATATATAAAAATGGTGGATTTTGAAATCTTTTTATTTTTATTTGTTGGCCAAATTTTTAATTTTTGATATATATTTAATTATTTGTGAAATATAATAAAAATATTTTAGGAGAAAATACTCATGTCAAAAATGAATTGCTGAGGTAGATAGCCTAAATGGAGAGAAAAATGGCTAATTATATAACATATTTTTATATATATTTAATTATTTGTGAAATATAATTTAAAATTTTTTTAAAAGATGTGACACATGTCAAAAAATGAATTGATGAGATGGATAGCCTAAATAGAGAGAGAGGTGTCTAATTATATATAAAATTATTATATAACAGATTTTTATATATACTAGGTCTGTGCCCGCGCTACACGCAAAAAAAAGATAATCATATTGCATTATTTAATACTGTAAAAACTGTAAAAACTGAAATATTTGAAATTATTTTTAAAAAAACATAACATAGTTCGGAACATGAGTTAAAAAAAAACTGGAAAAAGGAAAATTAAAACCGAAACACAGAGGAAGAAAATCAAATGTTTAATTCAAACGCGGACGCTTCGAGCTGCTACTTTCACCACACTCAGCCGCTTCAACCGCAGTCTTGGAAATCACTTCCTCACCGTCTGCTACGCACTCCTCAATAATGCGAGACACTGTTATCGTCTGTCGAGAGGCAGAGAAGTTGAACGACGTCAACTTGATTTGGAACTTGCAAGTCCGTCCGACAATACCAAGCACACTTGCCGGAGTCACTGGAGCGTCCTCATCAACCTGAAATAAAACCAAATTATTAATCTTGCACAGATATATTAAATTGTAACGTCGTACTAACAAACCTCGCTAATTAAATCAAGAGCTAGGCTGCCAACCAGCTTCATTGCCTCTTTGTCAAAGATGACAAAAGTTGCAACGCCTCCCTCTGAATCAGTTACAATTGTTTCCAGCCGAAACCTACATATTTCACCACTAAATTAATATACTATCTAGAATGCACTACTTAATAAATTTAATCATATACGGTAATCCTAAAAAACTAACCTTATAATGCCGACATTATATGGTTTTCTGCATTTGGGATTGGTGCACACTAATCTTGTTTCTGATATGTCCATCTTAGAGCGACAGAAAGTAAAGGAGATAAAATACCAACCATATTATTCTACGACTTCCTTAATGGTAGCAACACAGATAAAACTAGCCACCTAGTCAATGATTATGGAGTTACAATGTGATATAAACTAATTATTCAGTGTTTAAGGCAGGAAAGTAACCTGTGGGATTTCATTAGAAACGAAAGTATGGATTTCGTTCAAGCTAACAGTCTCCGGCTTAGATACCACAAGGACAAAGCTGTTTACAGCAGCTGCAGGCCCTGTTAGTTCACCGAACCTGTAAAAATCATGGAAAATCATTAGAATACATCAGTTATCTGCATCACGTACCATCAACATTAAAATATAACAGGAAAACATGTGCAGCTAAATCAAAAATCAAAAAAACGAATCACCTAGTTAAATAATCCTTAGTCTCAGAAATGTCCGTGTCAAAGAAAAGCCGAGTTGATGCCATTGAACTCAAGGTTACAACACCTACACATTTGTATTGCCAATCAGATCTGCATATAAAAAACAACAACTGGTTAAACCAAGTAAAACTTCCAGAAATTCTACCTAACTATAATTTCAACAATCATAAATAAAACGTATATCAAATAATTAAAAAACAGTAGGTAATGTCACTACGTACCAAATAACTATGTATGTGTATCCGCCACTTCACTGAAGGCTTTGAAGTCTCGAATCCTAAACTGGTCAACCGGTATGGCGTGGGAGCTTTCTTTCTCTTCTAAAAAAATTGTCTGATCTGTGAAAATAACCATCATCTTATTCGAAGATACCTTGTAAGTTGTTTTGCGGGGTTTGATCATAAACTTGCTCAGTTTATAGATACTCCCCGAGTTCAGCTTATTCCTGAAACGGCCTGCGCGGTGTGCAAATACGAATCCCTGCACAGTGACAGCCTGTTCGGATATTAGTATACAGAAAAAAGTTTAATCAAGGAAGAATAAACCACGTAAATGTCAGAATTGTACCTTGGTGTCGATTAGGAGGAGCTCAACCCCAATCAATGTATTACCTTGCTTGAAATTACGTGCTTCCCAGGAATGGATAAGCCTTACGTAAAGCTCCTGTTTGCAGAAGTCTCCCTGTAGACAATCAAAAGTTGGAACTGAGGACATTGTCAGATAAAGATGTTAGACTGTGTGTGGAAACAATTGTTCTAGGACGGGGTACTTATTACCTTGAAAAGAAGGTCGGGAAACGCCGAATTAATTCAAAGAGAAGTGGAGCATTGAAAGCATATGCAGGAAGTGGGGAGACAAACAATTAGTAACGTATTCTTGAATACGTAACAAAGAAATTGAGTTTTGGAATGTTTTAAAAATTAGGCCCAAAAATAATAACTAAAAAAAGTGAAGGAAAACTTATCTTATCCTTCTGGGCTTCCGGTCAGGGCCCAATAACATGTAAGTCGGGGAAGCCCAAATGCACATACAGAATGAAGTATAAGTTACGACCCAGATTTAATTTTAAATGAGAGAAATGAATTTGGGTTAAAAATCATACCGTAAACAATTAAAACCCAAAAGAAAGCGGATTGGGCTCGTCGGCCCACTACGGGTTACCGGCCTGCACAAAGATATTTTATTTGTTAGTTTTGGGCTTATTGGGCTTTCTAACTTTTTAAAAACTAAACCAATTAAAAAAAGATTGGAAAAGTACATTTGTCGGAAAAGCCCATTAATTGAAACCCATGTAGCCCAAATCTGAAAATAACGGATCGAAATTAGTAACCGGTCCACAACAAATTCAACCCAGAATTAAACAGATTAGTATTTCGAATTTACCTCTAAAACCATTAGAAGCCCAACCGGCCCATACTGACAGAGAGGCCCATTTCCGTAGCCAAACCAGTTAAACGGAAAATCGGGCACCTAACGCCGTCGGAAGATTTCGATGCAATCTCCGGAAAAAGACGGTCCGAATCGTTGATGCATGCCAACAAAAGAGGAAGGGTTAGTTGAGTCAGACTATGAACTTCGGATCTATAAACCCTAGAATATATTTAATGATACAAACTTAAAACGATTATGTTAAAAAAATAAGAAGCGTTCGCAATTTTATACCTCTGGTACATCGCACCGAACGGTCGGAGGCAGCGGAGGATAAGGTCGGAGATGACGGAGGCTAAAATCGGGAACGGTCCAGGATTTGGCAGACGGATCTCGTAGGCGGAAGGAGTTAAGAGAACATAAAAGAAATACTCAAAAAAAAATTAGAAAAGGAAGAGTTCACCTTCATCAAGGTTGACATGCAGAAGAGAAGATGAGAGCAGAGAAGAAGAGGAGAGGAGAGAAGAAGAGGAGAGGAGAGAAGAGAAGCGGAGAGAAGAACCGCGAGAGAAACGGCGAGGAGAGAAGAAGAGAGCTGGCGATGACTGCGTACAGGGTCGGCGAGGACCGCCAGGATGGTCGGCCAACACCACGAAGAGCGTCGGCGATGATGACGGACAGAGACGGCGATGATCGCGAGCAGATACGGCGAGGATCGCCAAATGAGGCGGCGTGATGTTTTGGTTTCTCGATTTTGTCTCGCGGCTAGGGTTTTGAGATTTGACAGAGGAGTTAGTATTCACCAGTTGGGCTGGTTCTTCAATTCACATTACCAGGCCCAGACAGAATTTCGCAGGTTAGGGGAAAAAAATAAGGAGGCCCAAGAAACAGAGAGCTGCCACGTGGCACACGCGGAGAAACACTGTTTTTGCTTAGGTGGGCCTCTTTTGAGTCCCAAATAGTAACTTTTATATAGTGTAATTTAATTATTTGTGAAATATAATTTAAAAATATTTTAAAAGAAGTGACACAAGTCAAAAATGAATTAGTGAGGTGGATAACCTAAATGGAGAGAGATGTGTCTAATTATATATAAAATTATTTATTAAAAAAACCCTTAATGATAACATTAGTTTCGTTTGTCATAAAATTACATAGAATATTAACGTTGTCCATAAATTAGTCTAACATATTTTAGAGTATTTTTTTAATACGTGAACTTTCAAAAATCGATAGTTTAACACCGCGATTTAGACGTAGTTACTTAATTAAACGGAAAAATAAAACATCGTTTATTATGTTAATAACACGTATGTTAAATAATGAAAAATCACATTATTAGTCCTCTCTCTAATCGTTTCCAATTCCAACCAACATATCCTCAATTTTTATTTTTTCTCAAATCAATAACCATAATTTTTTTTCTCTTATTTTCTCCTCTCTTGTCTTTTCTTTTCTTCTCTTCCCTCTCCTCTCCCCCAAATTTCGTGACTATCCCTCTCTTTTGATGTGATGGCTTAGGATTCGAACTTCTTTTTTCTTATCTGAGATTTTCTTTTACAATCCAACTTGATCAAGGTTGAATCAACAAGTGTTCCATCCATAACTTTGACTTCGTTACATTCATTGATTAGGAGAGGAGAAGAAAAGCGTTATGCTATGAAAACGAGTTTTTGAAAGTGTGTATAATACATCCAATGTTGGTTATTTCAAATTTAACGTTATGATATTCTTATAATGATTTTCCCTATTACATGTTTGACTATTTTAAATTCTTCAGTGTTTGCGTTTGATATGAAAAAACTAAGCATATCATTTCATTTTTTTTCTTACAATTAAAGATATTGTAATCAATGTTAATACAAAACATCTCCTGTCAGTCCATTCTTGCTCTCAAGCGTGACTTTTCTTTAGACTCATCAAACCGGCCAATTATAAAACTTCGAGCAATCGAATTCGAGATGAAGGGAGAGGAAATGAACTATTTCTTTGATGTATAACTTTATTATTATTACTTTTTTATTTATCAAATATCTTTATATATTAAATCAAGTTTAAACGATTGGAGCCTGTCACAAGGATATGCTCCATCGAATCAGTCTGGCTTACATGAGAATAAATAAAATCTCTAGAATGGATACTCTGCAAGAGCATACGAGGGATAAGGTATAAATTACATGTCACAAAGGACTCTCTCAGGAAGAAAAATTCGCTGAGTTCCGATTGGAAGGCTGGCCAATCCAATGGTTCGTATATCATCTTAAGCAAGTTCGAACAGTCCGTTTCTAGTTTGATGGATGTGATCCGTAGTTCCCGAAGGCATACTAGGGCCCAAATTAGTCCGTCCATCTCCGCATGAAGTGCCGAGAGACTTCTGTTACAAGTCCTTGTGCCGGTCGTGAAGGTCCCATGGGTATCCTTAAGGACCCACCCAAGGCCACTGAACAAGGAGTGAGCACTCCAAGAAGCATCGATTTGGCATGTGGCGTACGTGGAATGTCTAGTGTGGTCATCGGGGGGATTTTCAGGCTGGTGTCCGCCATCCTCCTCTTCGCGATCATCCTGATTTGCTAGTCGCCAACTCTTCGTTTCCACCATGGCAAGCTGAAGGGTGTCTGCCTCCAGAACATCCTTACTGTTATCATTTATGACTTTCCATATATACCAGATGATCAAAGAATAAGTGTCGCTATGGGGAGCAGGAAGCCCCCCTTCTTTTGCTCTCCAAAATAGATAGTCCATATTTTGGTATAAGAAATTACTCGGGAAGCAACCGGAAGGGACGGAAAGTCCGAAAGTGCCCATACTTGTATAGCAGAAGGGCATTCAAATAGGAGATGTTTAATCGTTTCTTCCACCGTCCCACATCTATGGCAAGATTTATCCGTTCCCATATGTTCATACGTCAGACGTTGGTTCGTCGCCACACATCCGGAGATCGCTTGCCAAATCAAATGGTTTAGTTTTCTGGGGGCTTTGATTTTCCACACCTAGCTCTGAAGAGAAGTAATACTGGGTTCTTGGATCAAGGTATTTGTCCAGTGTAGTTTTTGCATCATCAAAATATCGTATCCCGATTTAACAGTGTAAGCTCCAGATTTTGAGGGTCTTTCGGCTTAACCTCAGCCCGAGAATAAGGCGCACATCCTCCGGATGAAATAGGTTTTCCAAGAGAGCCTCGTTCCACTCCTCCGCATCTTGTCTACATAGATGGCACACAAAGAGGGTGGGGTCCCGCTGAACCAGATGGTTTGCTTCTCTCGGCAAGCGTGCCGGACTATCTGGGATCCACCGTTCACTCCAGACGTTCGTGTTTTCTCCCGAGCCTATCAACTTACGGAGACCCCTGGAGAGGAAGTCTCTTGTCGACGAGATACTCCACCAGTCGAAAGATGGGGAGCAGGCTGCCAGGGGATCTCCTCGTCTAAAATATCTGCTTCGTAGCAGCTGTGCAAGGAGGGAATTAGGGAACTGAATTAGCCGTCAAAGCTGTTTTGGAGGTCTCGGAAACCTAGGCCTCCCATCGCTTGAGGAATACAGATCTTATCCCATGCAATCCAGTGAAGCCTTTTGTTGTTTTGTTGTGAACTCCACCAAAAATTCGAAGTTGCTCCCCTTAGCTTATCGATTGTGCCTTGGGGGAGTAGGAAACACGATATAACATACGTCGGAATGGCATGGGCAACAAATTTAATTTGTACTTCCTTTCTTCCTTTGGAACGGAGTTTGGCTGACCATGTGTTGACCCGATTGTTTAAACGATCTTGAACGAAAGTGAATACTTTTTTCTTGGAGCCGCATATCTGTTCGGGAAGCCCTAGATACATTCCCATCCCACCTTCGTTTGTTATTCCTATCGTCTCCTTAATGGCTCGCTTAGTGCCGCTGTTTAATTTTTTACCAAAAAAGACCGAGGATTTTGCAGGATTCAGCTGTTGTCCCGAAGCCTCACCATATATCTTTACAATAGATATGATCTCTGCACTCTCCAGGATATCAGCTTTACAAAAGAAGAGGCTATCGTCTGCGAAAAGGAGGTGGGAAACAGATGGGCTTGTCCTGGCGATTTTCATTCCTGAAATCTTCTTTTCCCCTTCTGCTCCCTTGAGGAGGGAGATGAGAGCCTCCGTATATAGGATAAATAGGAACGGAGAGAGAGGGTCCCCCTGGCGAATTCCTCTCGAGGGGCGAATTCTCCTTTTTGCTTCACCATTAATAAGGACTTGGTAGGATAGTGATGTTATAGAGGACATCAGCATTTTAACCCACTTCTCCGCGAATCCCAATTTAAGCATAAGGGCACGGAGGAATTCCCATGCTACCATATCGTATGCATTACTTATGTCTGTTTGATGGCCATAAACTCCGAATTACACATGCGGTTTGTACGAAGTGCATGAAAATTTTCTTGAGCTAATAAATGTTATCCGTAATGAGACGTCTAGCCATGAAAGCCGATTGGGTTATGAAGGTTATGAAGGACCTTCCTGAGTCGCTTGCATAATAGCTTAGAGATAATATTGTAACTCACATTACAAAGGCTAATTGGTCAAAACTCTATCATCGTTCTCGGACGGTCCTTCTTTAGGATAAGGCATATGTTGATCTGGTTTAGTCTTGATTCGAAGTTGCCTGAAAGGAAGAAATCTCTGACAAGTCGAATGATATCTTGGCCCATGGTGGGCCAGAACCGTTGGTAGAACCTACTTGTCATGCCATCGAGACCTAGGGCCTTATCTGGGTTTATATCAAACAAGGCAGCTTTGATATTCTGTGGCGAAGGGGTTGCTGTCAAGAAGCTGCTTGCGTTACTTGAAACTTTCTCGGTAATATACCGGAGGGAAGTGGAAAAGTCTGTAGGCGAGGCTGAGGTGAAAATGTCGCGAAAGTAGGATATGGCAACTCTTTCGATCTCGGTCGGTGTTTCTGCCCATCGTCCATATGCCTTTTTTAAGCTGATTATTCGATTTCTCGTTCTTCTCAGCTTG
Organism: Schrenkiella parvula; assembly: GCA_000218505.1. NCBI lineage: Eukaryota > Viridiplantae > Streptophyta > Magnoliopsida > Brassicales > Brassicaceae > Schrenkiella > Schrenkiella parvula. The sequence goes on along the minus strand of CM001192.1, from coordinate 3,422,205 downwards.
GTAGTGGCATGAAAGAACTTCGTATTTTTGTCTCCCTCTTTGTGCCAAAGGTTCCTACTTTTCGGTCTCCAGAAGATCTCTTCCTCTCGAGGGCTGTGCGAAGTTTTTTCCGTACTACTTTGTAGTCTTCCAAAGTTGAATTGTCATCCGTCTGGATCTGGTCTATCTCGTGCTTAAGTTCTTCAATTTGTTTGGCCGTATTCGTGGGCAAGCTTTTCTTCTACGTCGAGATCGAATTGCGGCATGAGGCAATTCTTTGGTGAAAATCACCCCCTGATACACCTTCCGGAATGCCCCACCCCGATTTGACTACATTTTAAAGCCGGGTTTTCCAACCCATCTTTTATCGAAGCGGAAATAATTCCTCCGTTCCGGTAAGTTCGAATTGATTCTGCCCAAAACAGGCCGATGATCCGAGTCTCTCAACTTCAGGGACTCCACCGACGTGTGGGAGAAAAGTGAGTGCCATTCTTCGTTGCTCATGGCTCTGTCTAGGCGGCATTTAACTTTTCCGCTGCGACGCCGTTCCACCCAGGAGAGGGAGTTTCTTTTGTAGGCGAAATCGATCATTCCGCAGTTTTCGGAACGGGATGAAGGTAGATTCCGCTCTGCACCGTCGTCCTTTTTTTTCATGGTTACCGGTAATCTCATTAAAGTCTCCCATCATTAGCCATGCATTATTTCGGTTTAAACTCATCCTAGTGAGACGTTCCCTTACATATTCTCGGTACTCTACTACCGGATCACTGTACACAAAGGTCAAAAATATTTTATGTCCTTCGATCGTAGTCTCGATATCAATCATACGTTCATCATAGTAAGAAATTATAATGTTTGGATCATTCATGTAAAAAACTGCAAAACCGCCACTTTTGCCTCGTGGTTCTACAGTAAAAACATGATCATATCCAAAATATACTTGCAAATTTTGCAGAAAAAGTGTTGGTTCTTAGTCTATGATAAAAATAAAAAACTAGGTAGAAAGCGTCGGTGTAACTCTTCCAAATGTTCTCTCGTCAGGTTGGCTCTCGCCCCCTGACAATTCCACGCGATAACGTTCATTTTAATCTTGGTGTTGTGGCGGGATCTCCCCTCGTCCCGGAGTAGTCAGTTTTGATTTTGCCTTCTTAATTGGGTTCTCCTCATCAAGAGGGATATTTTTCCCGTTTCTTGGGCTTGAGGGAGGCCCACTTTTGCTTCCTCTGGTCTTTGATTTAGAAGATGGTTGGCCCAAGAGAGAGTTGAGTTTCTTTGAGGCCCCAGCCATAATTAGTGTCACTTGTCCCCTTTTCTTTACTGCTTTTGCTTTTTTGGCGATCTCAGGTACACTCCCCCTCGTGTTCTATTGAACCTGTTTTACCGAGAATTTGGCGACCGAGCTTTTTATCGTGATTTTCGGCGGGCACTCGGCAACTGCATCTGGAACCAGTTTTCTCTCTTCCTGCCCAAGTTTTCAGGTTTTGACGGTTTCCCCTTCCAGATCCTTGCCGGGGAAGGAACGGCGCTGCAATCTTTGGTTTGGAGGTTCCCGGTCAAGATTTTCCACCGGGACCCTGGGCTCATCTTAAAGGAGATCATCACCCTCCATCCACCCTCATCAATTACAGAGTCTTCCTCCTCTAGGATCGCGTTGTCCAGATCAAACTGCTCCCAATCCAGATCTTCGCCGTCGTCCTCATTCTCACCTAGCCTAGCATCGGGTTCAAACGCCCGGATCGAATTGGATCCAAAAGCCGTGGCATGGGTAGCCAGAGATGTCTCTTTGACTATCTTTCCTTAGGTATTGTTTAGCTCATTCTCCTCTTCTTCTAAAGTTTGCTCATACCAGCTCTTTGTCTGAGTACTTTTAGCCCTTGAAATGCTTCCCATAGGAGGGAGAATATGATACATAGTAGTACATGTCGGCTCTGCAGAGTTAAAGTGCAGACGTTTCTTCGCCGCACCTCCGGAATCCGATTGTTCCTCGGTATCGATCACTTTCCCCTTTTCATTTGCAGAGATGCTGGACTTCTTATGTAGATTGAGGCGAAAGGGCCTTGAATGTTGATGATTTGGGGAGACATAACCATGAGACACTATTTGTGCAGAGAGGCGCTGGTCTGAGATTGTGGCCTTAGAGTCCGGAGTATTTTTGCCAGGATGTATCTGTTCGAGGGCTTTAACTGGTGTTGGAGTTTTCTGCTTATCCGTTGTTGACCGAGCCACAATCCTCCGATCAGCTTCTGAATCCTTATAATTATCCTTCTTTCTTTTTCGGGAAACCTGGGAATCATCATACTTCTGCTTCTGGTAAGAGGCTTCCGGGTAGCGGGAGTGCTCACCGGGTCTGCTAGTTCTGTACTGACCCTTATGGTAATTCTGGGCATCTGCGGCGGTGTCAATCCGGTTCTAGACAGTTGCTCTGTCTCTAGGTGCTCCTGTTGCATGATCATGATGATATTTACCTTGTGGCGGGGGCTTGGAGGGGTGATTAGATGTTGGTGGTTTCTCTAGACTTCACCTGAGGTGGCTCCTATACCAGTAAAAATCTCAGGCATCCAGTAGTGGGTAGGGATTCCATAGAGGAGGGGAATTCATCTCCTATATGTGGTTTCCATCTCTCAAGGGAGAAGGCCCATTTCTTAAAATGGCATGGCCGTTTCTTCTGTACTTTCTGGAGATCCTTCTCCGAGTCAAAATCAAATTGGAACCGTGAGTTTCCAAGATTCAAGCCTCGAACCCGATCTTCGACATCCCAAATGTGGGCTCTTGGCATAAACGCAAGGAGGACTTCAGTACTCCTTCCTTCTTTGTTGAACATCTGTCCCATCAAGCTAAGGTTAAAGCGGGCTATCAGTTGGGAGTTGTCGACTTGAGGTAGGATGATGATATCCTCATCAGATTGCGCCTGCCTTGATAAGCTTGCTCTATGGCTCGACATTTCTGAGTTAGCAGCAGAGAAGGTAACAACAGCTTGTAGAGAAGAGTAATACGTTGTGGGCAGGTCTTCCCGTCCCAGAACAGGATGCTGAAGGAACAAGCCAAGGTACACAGCCCGAGGTGAGACACTTTCCTTGGATGTTGGTGCCCGGGAGACAAAGGATGCGTGTGAGGGGCGTGAAGAATAGGGCTTCCCAAGGGGGGAGGCGTACCGACCTGAGGGGGCTTTGAAGGCGATGACCACCTACCGGAAACAATGTCCAGTTCAGGGGTTAGTGGACGGAGGCAAGAGTTTCCTGTTTTGGTGAGCCGAGACACGCATAAGAGTTGCAGTGGCCATTATAGGTTCTAGAAACTATATGGGGGGACATGAGAGATTCGGTGGAGGAGGAAAGCTTGGCGGGAGGCAATATCATGAGCTCCGGAGTCCCGTGTGGTTAGGAAGCCATGCCTAATCCGGGCATAAACCAGGTAGGAAAAAAGGAAACCGGATTTTGGCTAAAATCAGGTGGGTAGAGACCTCCTAGGTAAGAGTGCTTGAGAGAAAAAAATTTTGCTCCTGGTTTTTTGTTTGTACAACTTTATTATATAATGTGCTCCAAATATCACTTTAATTCTAGCAAAAATATCACATAGTCATCTACTTGTCGAGTCATTTACTTGTCGATATTAATGCGTAATCAAGATAAAATAGGCAACTGTACGGAATAATGACAATTTCTAGTCCATGGAAAGTTTCTCCGGACTGAGCAATATTTTATCCCAAAAATTGAGTTAGCAACATCAAGATTGATGTTGATGTCTCAAGCACGTATATGTTATACACTATTAAATGTGATGAGATATATACGTGTATGTGTTTGTACATAAAATATATTTAGCATTTGATTGATTCTTTGCTAACCCCGTTAATATTTTGTTTGCAGATGGTAGGATTGGTGGCGTTTAAAAACAATAATTAGAATGCTTTCTATTGCTTCATATCGTTATACGTCGCTTAAAATAAAAAAACTACATCACTTTAGTGTTTGCGGTTACGGACAGTTGGTGGATTATTAAAATTAACTAAAAACCTCAAATTAAAAATAATGTTATAATTATAAGATCTCTAAACTAAAAACGCTCTCGATATTGATCAATAAGACAACTAAAATTCTCTAAATCTAGCATTAATCTCCACAAAAAAAAAAGAATTTCTACATTGAAACACATTTTTATCCAAACTAAAGAAAATTAAGAAATAAACATAAGTATTATACACATATTATATTTTTAAAAATATTTGTTTCATTATTAATTATGTTGAACTAATTACTGTTATATTATATCATAAGAATTTTGGTTTTGATGTTTTTTACAATGATACAATGTCTTTATATTGTTAAAGTATTGTTTAATCGCTATTGCGCCCGCTAGTCAACCATTCATAAGTGTTCCGCAAACGCACCCGTTATTCAACCGTTGTTCTAGTCGTATAAATAGCTTAAAAACGCTTGTAACCGCAACCGTCCGTTTCCGCAAATTCTCACACTCACATCTGCATCCGCTGCGTTTAAACCAGTTATGCCTTTTGTAAAATTACATTGAAAAATAAAATCTTACAAAGAATGCCATTAAAAATAAAAGTTAATTAATAAAAAAATTTGAAAAGTTGGTTAATTACTAAAGCAAATTTCTAAAATATCAGATGACTAAACCAATGCACATTTTGAAGAAAAAGTCATTTAGATTTAATTTTTTAATAACAAAATGACACTTAGTTAAAAATAAAAAATAATAATATAAATAATAAAAATTAATCTTTTTAAACTAGAGTTTGTGATTTGTGTTTACAATTGACTTTTGCGATTGTCGTTTTTAATGATAGTTGACTTTTATCGACATGTTTTCTAAATGATGGTAAACTTATATCATTCGACATTTGTAACCAACGTTTGCGTTAGAAACTTATTGTATTTATATTACAAATCATATCCAAGTCTACCATAATTGGATATAAACACATAAGTCTACTATCATTAGATGTAAACATACAAGTTTACTATCATTGTCTGTAAACATACAAGTTTACTATCATTGTCTGTAAACATACAATTCTACAATCATTGTCTGTAAACATACAACTCTACCATCATTGTTTGTAAACATACAATTCTACTATCATTGTCTATAAATATACAAGCCTACCATCATTGTATGTAAAAATACAAGTCTACATTGACAAATGTTATAAATAAATTTACGACAATAGTAACCAAAAAATATACCAACTCTAGAATATTTTAGTACACTGAGAAAAATTGAAAAATCTACAGCCATAACCAAAAAGTCTACGATTTTATTATATATCTACCATCACTAAAAATATATCTACTATCATATACTACACAAAAAGTCTATTGTCAAAGTAAATAAATCTACTAATGAAAATTAATCTACCATCAAACAATATAAATCTATTATCAATACGAATGCCATTAGCTACGTGGTAAAAAAAGGTAATGACATTTTCGTAAATTCGTTTTTTCTTAAGAAAGAGAAAATGATATTATGGTAATGGAGATTGTTTTAGTAATTACAAAAAATTGACACTAGACATTCTAGACTTTTCAATGTTGTTTTAGGAATTTTCCCTGAAAATAATAAAAATAATTAATTAAATAAAATAGTTAGTAAAAACTCTAAAACATAAATTTATGACTTTAAATACTAACCAATTAGGGTAAAATCAGCAGAAAATCTAAAAACATAATTTTACAGCCTTAAATTTTTTAAAAATTGTTAGAATTTTCAAATTTGTAGCGTTAATTCTTGAAAAGTGTATATTAAATTTAAAGTTCTAATAATAAGTTTAGAATTTCAGTAACGAGAAAAAGTTTATCTAAATATATATAAACTACATAAAGTATAGCATCAACTATATAACAAACACTAATCAATATATATATCATTTTGAAAACATAAATTTTTTGAATAAAAAAATATTTAATCCACTGAAAGACTTGTTTAATAGATTTTTAAAAATAATTATATATACATCTAAATGAAACATAGATGCATAGTTGATGCTAGGTTTGAAGGAGATTTAAGAAATTCCATAGTATATCAATTGTTCTGGACGAGATTTGAGAAATTCTCATTTTTATTATGTCTTACTATATTTTCAAAAACAAATCAAAACTTATACTATACGGGTATATAATCTCATATGAAAGAGATTTCAAAAGTTTTTGTTTTGATTCCATCATGTCTCATTCTCAAAATAGGAATCAAAAGTTTATGTCATACGGAAAAAATATTACAATTAGAAACGATAAATTTAGGACTAGAAATAGAACGTAATTGGAAGGGATATAAAGTTTGTCTGTCCCTATTAATAAAAGAATTGATAAAACATTAAAAAAATATCACTAAATTTTTTAATGTGTAAGAAAATTAATAAAATTCTGTAAAAAAGAAAATTATTTTGCATATAGCGAGTTAATTACCAATCATGTATTATATGATTAATATGGAAAGAGACGACACTTAGTGGAAGAAAGAGATAAGATAAACTTTTCTTATTTCAACTACACTTATCATATCATCTCATTTACATATAGCAACTCTTATTTATATTAACCAACAACATACTTGTCGAGGAAGTGAGTTCAGTTTCAGCCGTAGCCTGACTCACTCTTTGTTTGTAACAGGATGCCGCCAAAGAGAACCAGAGTTGCAGCCAAAACCGAGTCTCGCACCGTGACAACAGCTAATGTGAATGGGAATCGTGCCGAAGAAGAGCCAATGGTAGGAAACCTAACTAGGGTAGTTCTAGGGACTGATCAAGTTGTTGTGGATGTTGCAGCGTTGGAAGAACTGCAAAGGTACCGTGAGACCTATGGAGGTCAGATGCCGGGGAACAATGCTGCAGCTGGTGCAAGAGCTGCGCAACCCCCGCCAGGAGTGGCCCAGAATCCGCCACCCCCACCACCGCCTGTGCATGTGCAAGTGCAAGGACCGTCATATTGGAACATGATGAGGAATATGGAAGATATGCAGATAGAACTCTTCAGTGGGAAAGTGGATGCCATCATTGCAGACAACTGGAGGAAGAGATTGGAGAGGAATTTCGATGCAGCTAGGTGCTCACCAGAGTTTCGTAAGGATCTGGCGGTCCACTACCTGAACGATGGTGCCTTGGTTTGGTGGGAAAGAGTGATCTGTCATTTCCTGAAGGGGATGAGGATTAAGCCCAAGAATCGCTGCAGTTTATGGGATTATCAAGACATCAATGAGTTGGTGGAGAAGGCTGATGAGTAGGAGATTGGGCTGGAGGAAGAACTCAAGCAGGCAAAGAATGCGCAAGCAAGAGTTTCAAAGAGGACGTGGGAAACCTCGAATGTGACAACCGCAATCCCACTCCAGCAGCTGTGCGGAAGGTGTGCGAAGAAGCATTCAAGCGAGTGGTGGGAGAGGGTGTGTTACCAGTGCAATAAGCCATGACACGTTAAGAAGTAATGCTCCATAGGACACCAAGGCTATGTAGAAGGAGCCCTCGCTCGTGCTCATCAGCCAAAGGCAAGATGTTTCCGTTGTGGGCGTATGGGGCATATAGCAAGGGATTGCATTGCACCGATTGCAGAAGCACCGATAGCAGAAGCACCGACTAGGTTGTTACTGCCACCCCACCTAAGAGGCAAGCTATAGGACCGCAAGTCTATGTTGCTGGAGACCATGAGGGAGCTGAGCCGATCGGGTTTGTATTTCTGCCTGTTCTTATGTCGTGAGAAATTCTTGCTGAAGTTAGTATCGGTCGTAGTCTAGTAGCTTAGCCCTAGTGAATCGTGTAGGATCGGTTGTGGTTGGCGGAGTATCTGCCCACACCATTTCGAAGGCTACTCGAGTCGAGACAGCTTGGCCAGAGCAAATGACGACCATGGGCGTCTACAAAGATGTGCCAGTAATGCTAGCATGCATTAGCTTCCCGGAAGATCTGATGAAGATGGAGTTGAACTGTTATGAAGTAATATTGGAGATGAATTGGTTAACCCAACACGAGGCAGTAATAGATTGTGTCAACGGATGTATCCAAATTCCTCAGGAGGAAGGGAAAATAGTCTTTAAGGGAATGAAGAATAGGACGGGAATTTCTATCATCTCGATGCTGCAAGTGAAGGAGTAGCTTGGGAAGGGGAATGGGGCATTCTTGGCCATGATTTCAATGACGGAATATGTAGAAACCTCGAGTTTGGAAGGTATCCCAGTAGCAGCAGAATATGCAGACATATTCGAACCGCTGCAAGGGCCCCCACCGACACGAGACAATCCTTTCACGATAAAGTTGGAGCCCGGAACGGCATCTGTGTCTAAGGCACCATATCGTTTAGCGCCAAGAGATGGCCGAGCTGAAGAAACAGCTAGAAGAATTGGTAGAAAATGGATTTATCCGACCAAGTAGTTCGCCTTGGGAGCACCTATCGTGTTTCTAAAGAAGAAGGATGGGAGTTTTAAGCTCTGTATTGATTACCGGGGCTTGAGAAAGGTGATCATCAAGAATAAGTATCCGTTGCCACGAATCGATGAGTTGTTCGACCAAATACAAGGAGCTTTATGGTTTTCAAAGATAGATTTAGCGGAAGGATATCATCAAATTCCGATAGCAGAGGAGGATATTCAGAATACAGAATTTCAGACCTGTTATAGACAGTACGAGTTTGTTGTTATGCCGTTTGGGTTGACCAACGCACCTGCTGCCTTTATGAAGTTGATGAATAATATTATCCGGGAGTACTTCGATAACTGCATGATTGTGTTTATCGATAAGATATTATTCTATTCGAAGGATAAGGACGAGCACGAATGGCACTTGCGCATTGTTCTGAATAAGCTGCGGGAACATAAGTTGTTTGCTAAGCTGAGTAAATGCAGGTTTTGACAAATGAAGATTGAATTCTTGGGTTAACTACACCACTCATGATATAGAGTTAGCAGCCATAGTTTTTGCTCTAAAGATATGGCGTGCTTACCTGGACGGAGAAAGGGTGCAGGTATTCATAGACCATAAGAGCTTGAAATACATCTTGACCCAAGGAGACCTGAATCTGAAGCTGCGTATATTGGTAAAGTTGTTGGCAGATTATGACCTGAATATCGAGTATCACATCGGAAAGGCCAATCCAGTGGCTGACGCCTTGAGCAGATGGAGGTCGGATGTTTCCGAGACAAAAGAGGTGCATGAGCTTGCAGTGACTCTAGCGAGTTTGCGCTTGTGCGTCACGTCCGTAGAAGATGATGCCACTGGGTTAGAAACTGTCGCTGACCTCTTATAGAAGATCAGGGAAGTCCAACAGAAGGATTGTACCTCCTGTAGTTGGTTGCCAAGGAATTCGTTGGGTACCGTACCAAGTAACAAGGAGCTGAAGGACGAGATTTTGAGGCAAGCTCATCAGTCGCAATTTTTTTACATATCCAGGCATTACGAAGATGTATTGGGATTTGAAGAGATACTACCATTGGGACAGAATAAAGAAGGACGTTGCCACTTGGGTATCTTAGTGCCAGACGTGTCTGTTGGTAGAAGCATAATGGAGAGTTCCTAGCGGGTTACTGCAAGGGTTGCCGTTACCAGGATGGAAATGAGACATGATAACATGGATTTTGTTACGGGGCTAGCAAGGACTACATGGAAGAAAGATGCAGTTTGGGTGATTGTGGACCGACTTACTAAATCCGCTCATTTCTTGGCGATTAAGAAGAAAGACGGAGCTGATCTTCTAGCTCAGAAGTATATGGATTCGATTGTAAGGTTGCATGGGGTGCCGGTGAGCATTGTATGAGACAGAGTCCCAATGTTTACTTTATCTTCTGGCAAGTCTTCTAGAAGGCTTCGGGGACAAAAGTTCACCTAAGTACTGCATACCATCCGCATACATAATGGACAGTCACAGCGGCCGATTCAGACATGGGAAGATATACTGAGAGCATGTGTGCTTGATTGGGAGAGAAAGTGGGGAAGATACCTACCGTTGGTTGAGTTTTCCTATAATAATAGTTACCACTCAAGCATAGGAACGTCTCCATACGAGGCTTTATATAGGAGGCTTTGTCGGACCCCCTTATGCTTGACCGAAGTGGGGGAGAGGCGTGACCTAGAACCCGAAGTGATAAAGGAAGTTACTCAAGGAGAGACTGAAGGAAGCCCACGACCGCCAAAAGTGTTATGCTGATAAGCACCAAAAGGATTTGGAGTGTGCAGTTGGCGACGCTGTATATCTGAAGATGAGGATGTTTCGGGGAAGTGATCCAAATCGTAAGCTGAAGAAGTTAAGACCGAGGTACATGGGACCATTTGTGATCATTGAAAGGATTCTTGCAGTGGCATATCGGCTGGAATTGCCGCAGGAGTTGTCAGATTTTCACAATTTGTTTCATGTATGGGTTTTGCATAAAGTTGTCTGAGAGCCAGAGTTGATTCTACCTAAACGGCCAATAGATATGGGTCGGGATCTGTCAGTAATCAGTAAATCAGTTGAGCAGAAGTTAATCAAAAGAAGACTATGATGGTCTTGGTTTGTTGGGAAAGTGACGGGATACATGAGGACGTTTGGGAACCATAGCCCCAGTTTCGGGCAGGGTATCCCGTGTTTAAAGTGGGTGCCAGTGGGTCGCAGAGTGGTAAGTTGAATTCGAGGGCGAATTCCTAGTTAGTGGAGGAGAATTATAACACTCCTGCCCAGATCCATTATGAGAGGGAGAAATCAATTTGGAAAATACCCAACAAGGATTAAACCTTAGAGAGCACCTCCCTCCCCTTTGGAGGCACAAAAGAGAGAAGCAGCGAAGCCCTAGAGAACTAAGCCGTCGCCGTCGCCCCACTGTCCTGCCGTCGAATCGCCGCGGAGGACCCGCTGAGCAGGAAATCCTAGCCACCGCCTCCTCAATTCTGCTGCGTCTCACCGTCTCCGTTTGTGAGATATGTGGCTGTGGATCTTCCCTCGTCTTCTCTTCTAGATCTATCATATTAGGCAAAGGTTAGGACAAGCTATGAGCTATCTCTCTCTCTATCGCGATCATTCTACGTGTTAGTCTTTTGTTAATCTCAGCTTATATATAGGATTATCTCTAGCTGTTGATTTGTGTTGATGTAGAAAAAGCATTTAGAGATTTACTTCGTCAAAACTGAAATGGTTGTTTGATGCTTGAATGGTGATTGTTGATATGTTGTTGTGCATGGGAGTTGTCCATGTGTAGAGATCATAGCGAGTATGATAGGGTCCTAGGAATGGACGTTTTTTTTAGTTGGACATGTGTTGAGCTGTGCATAGGCGGCATGTCCTCGTCGTGGGGGTGTGACAGACCTAGCGCCGGTTGGGCTGATAGGCGATGCCACTTATGGCTACTAGGTGTACGAGTGGTTTGCTCTATGGGCACCAATGGAGAGAATAAAGAGTCTAAGACGCTTGTTTAATGCACGAGTGCCTCTTGTGAGGTGAGGTTTGCAAGGTGATATTAGCTTATGACTTGTGCTTGTTGTGTTGTGCTAGTTTGAGAAGTGTTTGTAGGTCCCTAGGACCTGCACTCATTGGATAATCCAAATTACTCATCCCTCCTTGTTGCAAGTACGTTCGAGGAGTTGCGGGAGTAGAAGTCTGGTGTGGTGCCAAACCTTTTAGAAAGAAAAAAAGAGTTTTCTTTTATGTTTTTGTTTAAGACTGAAGTTGATTTAATTTAGAATTATGTTTAATGTTTAAATCGGTTTTGTAAGACATTGGTGTTTTGGGAGTTTAATAAGAGTATTGGACTTGGAAATGAATTTTGATGTGATTGGTATGAGAATATTGAAAAAAGGGTATTACAAAATTATACAAGACCCAGTCGTAGCCGGAAGCTAAATCCGATTATAATCGGAAACAAAAAAAGATGAAGCTTTCTCTCTCTCAAAGATATTAGAGAGAGAAGAGAGAGAAAGCTAATACAAATAGATACTCGTCATTTATTTTAGGGAAAATTCCATAAAAATATCCTAACTAAATTTTGATAGGCTTTTTAATTTTCCAACTTTCTGATTGCTCATAACAATACTCTACATAATTTACTTACCCAATTTAATTCCAAACATGTAGTCCGTGTGCTTATTTTAAGATAGTGTTAAATGTAAATTAATCTTCCATTTAAAATTTAACCAAGGTTAAATCTAACTAAAGACTGATTAAAAAATATCCAAACCTTAAACCTGCGATTAACTCCCATAATCTCAAAATCTCAAAATCCCAAATCTATCGTGAACCCTAAATCGAGAATGTGTGTAGCCGAAATTGATGATTGACAAGAAAATCAAGCAAGATGAGGTACAATTCCTCGTTTTTTTGTAGTTTTTGGTCGAATCATGTCGTTATTTTCTTTCATAGAATATGTCTCATCGAGTTTCATCAATTTTGTCAAGTTTTTTTGGCAGTGACGACAAAAAGCTGAGGATGCACATTCATTATGAAGGTGTAGTGTCGATCAAAGGGAAAAAACTATCTTATGAAAGTGGTTCAACTGCACCAAATTTTGTAATCAATCCCGACTATCTAACATTCTCCATTTTTGAAGACTTCACCAAAAATCGACAAGTTATGAGCAATGTGGAAAAAGTCTAGTATAGACTTCCCAATGAGGATATCTAAGTCGCTAGATCAATATACAATGACAAGGATAAAGAGATTAGGAAGATGGCTTCAGAAGCAGCAGAATGTGAAGAGGTTTACATCTATGTTAAACATAGTGAGAGGGCTGATGGTAAGAGGGCTGATGGTGAGAGGGCTGATGATGAAGAGGTTAAGGAAGAGGGTAATTAAGATGATGGTGAGAGGGCTGATGATGAAGAGGTTAAGGAAGAGGGTAATGAAGATGATGGTGAGAGGGCTGATGATGAAGAAAGTGAAGGCAACAACAGAGAGGAAGAAAGCGAAAAAAGTGAACATGAAGAAATTGGTTAGGAAGAAACTAGAGAAGAAGAAGGTGGAGTGCAATCTGAGGATGATAATCAGATATTAGGTGAAGGAGCCGATGACCCTCGGTTTGAGAACATGTTTGCACTAGTTGAACATGAGACTCATGTTGTTCAACATGAGTCTATGCAGCCTAATGTAGATGATGAAGGTGATTACGAAAGTGAAGTAGAGGCTGAAAGACATCGTATTCCTGGTGAATATCTAGATTCTCCAGCGGACGGGGATGAAGAATAGGGAAATTGACAGCAAAAGGATGATCATGGAAGGTGGTTGTAAGGAAAAAGTAAGGCTGATTATGATTGCCTCCATACTTATGGATGATGCAGACGTTTACCGACGGGGAGGAGTTCAAGGATCAGTTACTAATGTATGTTTTGAAGACTCAGTTTGATGTTAAGTTGAACAAGTGGCAAGTTCAGAAGCTAGCCGTCGTGTGCACACACGAAAAATATAAATGGAGGACAAATTGTTCAATTGATAAACCTATACGGAAATTGATGGTTAAAGTATACGAGGAGAAGCACAATCATTTTCCCAAGGGAAGAGTTAGGATGCTGAAGTAGGGAACTACTGCAAAGCTGGTCAAAGAGGAAGCAAGACGGCAACCTGAAATAAGGAGCTCTGATATCAAGGATGAGTTGATGCACATGTATAACGTCTCAGTTTCAACATTTAAATGTAGAAAAGCAAGAAAGATTGCCTTGGATATGGTGTTAGAGACTCAGAAGCAACAGTTTTGCTAAATTATGGTATTATGAGGCTGAGTTGATGAGATCTAACAAAGGTGTTACAACAGAAACTGTGACTGTCGAAAGGGATGGAAAATAGGTTTTTGATAGCTTTTATGTCTGTTTTGAACCCTTACGGAGAACTTGGAAGAAATATTGTAAGCCTTTGATAGGCGTTGATGATGCTTTCTTAAAGTGGAAGTTGAAGGGAGATATATTAGAAGCAGTTGATAGGGATGCATAAATTAGGATTTATCCTATAGCTTGGGCTGTCGTAAAAGGTGAGAATAAGAAGTCTTAGGAATGGTTTTTTAAGAAATTAAAGATTGACTTAGCCTTGGGTCTTGGAGGTGGATTTACATATATATCCAACAAATAGAAGGTATGATTCATCTTTCTTTATATTATCTATTGAGATTTATTGAGTTACCCGTAATGGCAGGACAATAACCGTGACACTTGTAAAAATTCTACTTTCGCCCAAGGTCTGCTTCGCAAACGTGGAAGACCTTAAAAGATTTTTTGTAAGTGTAACTCTTTCTCTCTAACATATACTTGTAAGTGTAGTTCTGTCGGTTTATATGTTTTAACATGTTAATGTTTTAGCTTGTTAGGCTCTTTAACATATCAGGATGATGAAGGGAGCAACTCACATCCACCCAAAACATGGAGGACTAGTCTATCACAGCCTTTTATATCAGCTTCTACACCTAATCAATCCCAATCTTCTATTGTGCCACCTTCATGTACTGCACCTCAACCCTCAACAAAGCAATCTCAATCTACTGCCTTTTGGACGTGGACGTAGACGTCGTGGTCATCCTCCTAGAAGAAGACAAACCCAAAAGAAGGTGACAGTGGTAAGAGGCCATGGGGTATACATGTGCCCCTTTTCAGATAGGGTATTTAAATGTTTTGTTTCTACATCAAGAGAGATAAGAGGTGGCTCTGCAAAACATAACCAGTGTGTCCTTTTGTGGTTTTAAAACCAACAATTAACTATCGTCTTTGTCATTTGTAGTGTTATTTTCCAATCTCTCTACAAATGCTCAATTTGATTTTTCCTTGGAACCAAACCTTATTACCATTTATTGTCAAGAGACAACACCATTACAATCATTACAAAACACATCAACTTACTTCAGAGATTTAATAATTACGGCAGTAAAACATACAAATTCAATTTGCATCTCCACAGACGTAGAAATTTTTACATGGACTTTCATCCGTCCAAGCCTTCTTCACCAAAGACAGCTTCCCACAGAGATATCTCACTTCACCCATTGAGCTCCTTGCATATGAGCCACTTCCAGAACTTTGAGTTTGATTAATTTTTTTTCTCAGCTATCAATAGCAAAAGATCCAAAAATTTGAGTTAAGGTTTTCGATTTGGGGGTTTTTAAAAAGAAGAAGGAACATGCCACATGAGATTTATTTTAAATCATGGTTAGATATTAAACGGAAGATTAATTTATATTTAACACGGTCTTAAATTTTGTTAATGTCTATTAGCAAGTCGTCTTAATATGAGCATACAGACTACATGTTGGGAATTTAATTGGGTAAATAAATTATGTTGGGTATTGTTATGAGTAATCGGAATATTGGAGAATTAAAAAGCTTATCGAAATTTAGTTGAGATATTTTTATGGAATTTCTCTTTATTTGATAACAGTATGTATATTCTATGGCTACAACTTTTATTTTTTTAATAATAAATAAAAATTCACATTAGGAGAAAGACGGCTAAAAGAGGGAACTAAGAACTTTATTGACTACTCTATTTTTCTTACTATTATCAATTCTATAACACTAGTTGCTTTCTACCGTTTTCTATTATGCTGTGAAAAATTATTTAAAATTTGACTTTGAAATCTTCCTAGAAATTTCTATCTTATTAACAAAAACGAAGTGCTAATTTGTATAACAATTTAGATTAACTTATAATATGTCATGTTGATAGATATGAAAGTAAACTATGACGTACACTCGCGGCTCTTCTTCATAACGAGGCTGAAATTTATATAACCATAAATTAAAAATCTAATGTCTCTTTATCTTTTGAAGGTTTAAAGAATATAACCCAATCGTGTTTTTCTACGTATTCTATTTGTTTGTTTGTTCATCATTCTTTTATAAACATAATAAATATAAGAGACCCTAAATATAATAACTTGAAAATGATAAATCTTCTCTCGATTGTATATTCCTCTTGAACTAATCACCAGAAAGACAATTTTTCGAGCTGATTTGATACCTAATTAATGTCCCGATTTCAACATGTCCGATTTTGTTTTATAGGCACTTATGCTTTCAAGCTATTTTTACGTGGAAAAATAAACCAATTTCAAATCTGACTGTCATAGTAATCAGAAAATTAGAAATTTTTTTTTAAAACTGTCTTATTCTTTTACTCTTCCAAAACAAAGAACTTCAGCCCAAGGAGAGCTTGCTGAAACTCTTAGAGAGATGGATGACCAACTATTCTGTTCCGAAGAGCCTCTCTGGGATGGAGACAAGGTCAAGATTTTTCAGATGTACAATGCAACGTATATCTACCACATCAATGGTGAATCCTATACGAGTTAACTATTCAACAATGTCACCAACTTGACTCTGCAAGAGATTTTAAATGATTACGTTGACAATAATGATAAGAGTTACCAAAGCAAATATAGGGAAGACCTAAACGCGGATTGAACAGTTCATATATATATATTAGTAATAATAACATAAAAATTTATGCACATTAATTTACTTAGTCAATGTATCTCAATATATCTTTCATATATATTAACAGTATAAATATCGTATATTGGTACAAGGTAGACATGACCACGGTTACGGTTAATACCGTTAAGGTTATTTAACGGGAGAACGTCCTATTTCAACCCGAACAAAATTCATCGTGCTTTTTAATACTCAAACAATGGACCAGTGCGAATTTCAACCCAGAGTCCAAAAAAATTCAAATTTCAGACCCAAACTTAACACTGTTACACGTAATCCAACTTTGACTAACGGCGGATTAGTCAACCGTTAATTTTAACTTTTCCCGATTCCCGCCAACACAAAACGACGTCGTTTTGTTCATTAAATGAAAACGACATCGTTTTGATTTGGGTTTTAAAATTAGAACATAGATAACACTCACCGTGGCTCGAACCCACAACCTCATAGCCATGGTCTAGTGGATATGGCCAACGAACAATGTCACCGTCGAGACTTCAACAACGATGGAATCCCTAAAGACTACGTACTTAGAATATTT
Organism: Schrenkiella parvula; assembly: GCA_000218505.1. Lineage (NCBI taxonomy): Eukaryota > Viridiplantae > Streptophyta > Magnoliopsida > Brassicales > Brassicaceae > Schrenkiella > Schrenkiella parvula. The sequence continues at coordinate 3,405,310 of CM001192.1, read as the reverse complement.
CACTAGCAGAGTCGGGGAAAATATTATTGAGGAAATGAAGAAAACCATAGAAGCCGAGGAAGGAAATATTCGTGGAAGCTACGCTGTAAAATTTGAGGAGATGGCATCTGAATTTTTCGTGAAACTTATTCTTCGGGATTCAGTTTTCATCATAGAGTTCATTCTGAGACTTCAACAATGTGGTGGAACTTCAGGTGATATGATTGTGGACCACCCTAGTCAAACTGCAATAGTGATAGAAGATCTCCTCTTGCTCGAGAACCAACTTCCCTATTTCATTTTCCAGAAAGTGTTCGGTCCTCATTTAGAGGCATTCTTAATATGTGAGAATCTGGACTTATCCATCCTGGAACTATTTTCGTTGCACACGAAGATCAAAAGAGATACAAACTTCCAGCATTTCACAGACATGTTCCGGTGTGTTTATAAGGAATCGCTTGAATATCTAAAGCTAAACGACGTGAGTGGGCCGCGTATCGTGGGTATGAAGAACGTGGAGAGCCTATCCCTTGCAGGAATTGAATTCAAGGTAAAAACTTTCTACTTCCTTTTCTTCTCAAGTCTTGAATCTTCTATTTACTCATATTTTCAAGTTGAGATTTCCTATTTAGACTTTTTTTTATTATTTAGGTTTTAGGTTTTTGTTTTCTATTATGACAAAACAGTTGTACACAACTGATTTCTTAAATAATATTATAAAAATTTCTATTTGGTTTAAAAATAGTCTAGGTTTTATAAAAAATGTGAAGAATTAGGATTCTAGGTTTTTAGGTTATTTTTTTTTTTACATTTGATAAACAATTTTTTATAGAATTAAAAGCTTTGAGAAAGGTACTCTCAACCCCTTTCTTGTTTTAGGCATTCAATCTCTTGAAACAAGACGGAATTAACAACCAGATTTCCCAAAATCAACTGCCATTGGACTCGCTTCCGATCTCCATCAGAAGCGGGGTTGATGATTACTCGCTGTCTATGGCCTTAAAGAAAGGTTGCTTAGTGATGTCAAGTTTCCCTGCCAATGATACTTTTGATAAGGTTATAAGAAATGTCATTGCTTATGAGCAGTGTCACGTAGAGTTAACACCCTTTACCTCTAACTACATACATTTCATAAATTACCTAATTACTGCTGAGAGAGACGTCGAGATACTCTCCGCACAAGGTAAAAACATCACAAAAATCAATACATTCTCTTTGTATTGATATGAATAATAACAAACATGTGTGCTGGAACACAGGGGTGCTAACACACGTTATGGGTAGGCCGGCCTTGGCGCTTAAGATGCTTAATAAGTTAACGGTTGGCCTGACTGAATGGCCTCACTCCCAGTATCACAGCATAGCCATGAATCTCAAAGCTCACTATAAATCTCCTATAAAAAGGTGTTGGGCTACACTCAGCAGAGTTTACTTTAGCGACTTGTGGACCGGAACAGCGACAGTAGTCGCCGTACTTATCTTGTTTATGACTCTGGTTGGGACAGTGGCTTCTGTCATCCAGACCTATGTAACCTTGTATCCTCTACAGCCATATCCTAATCCTATCCTCTAGAACTTGTTTCCATGTCTTTCTTTTGGATCATTGATGTACTTTGATGATTGATTGTTTGTTTCTGAGAAAACACGATTGTGTTAGCTTTTATTTCTATGATTGGTTTGTATTTATATATTAATTATCCTCATTTCTTTTGGATTATCCAACTTATTTGCAATTTTACAATATGTCAAATCACCATCATGCTATTACTCTATAATAAATCTATAAATGAGCTATATTACTAAAATCCTTTTTAGGTTCCGTCACACTCAATTACTAACATGATTAAGACTAACTCCAACTCTCCAAAGTATTGGTTTGCTATGTTAAACCAAGCAAACCAAACTGGCCTCATTTCCACGTCATGAACAAACGACAATACTCAAGTTGTTATGATTTAGGGCCTGTTCGTTTGCTCACACAGGTGATTCATTTGGGTGAAGGTGATAATCGATGTTCGTTTACCGTGTTTTAACGCATCACCTAGATGGATCATCTGGATGATTTTTTAAAAATAAAATTTACATAAAGAATTAAAATTAATATAATAGTAAATTCAAAAATTCTTTTTTTTTTGAAATCTTTTTTTGAATTTTTTTTTTCAAAATGTCTTTTTTCAAAAAAACAATTTCAAAATGTCTTTTTTCAAAAATATTTTTCAAAATGTCTTTTTTTCAAAAATATTTTTCAAAATGTATTTTTTCAAAAAAAAATATCAAAATGTCTTTTTTTCAAAAAAAATTTAAAATTTTGTTTTTCAAAATTTGTTTTTCAAAAGATTTTTTCAACATTTCTTTTTCCAAATTTTTTTTTCAAATTTTGTTTTTTAAAAACTCTTTACTTAAGTTTTATGAACTATTTCCTAAAACTATGTAAACCATTCCTAAAACTATATAAACCATTCATAAAACTATGCAAACCATTCCTAAAATTTAGTATATTTTTTCTAAAACTGATGAACAAAAATTTTGAAAAGAAAATTCTTTGAAAAAAAATGTTTTTTTGAAAAGAAAATTTTGAAAAACTAATAAGAAAATGATGGATATCTACGCATAGCCTCCATCATAATATGTATCGGTCGGAGATAGAATGATGGAGGCTATGCGTGATTCGATCTTCGTGGAGATGGCAAAAGGAAGTAGACTTCCATATTTTAATAGGTATGTGATCTTATCAACTTGCATATATGACTCTTCTATCTATTACTTTAATAATTGCTAAAAGTGATTTTTTTTGTCTTAAGAAAACAGATGTGGTTGTTTTTAAAGATGATGGTGAAGACGTGTGTTTTATTTTTATTGAGTTTTTGAGATATTTGTTTTTTTGGATATTATTTATGAATGTTTGTGTTTGTGTATTATAACATAGACTTTTTTTAATATATGTGTGTTTTAATTTTCGTTCTTTAGTTGTCTTGATATTTGTTTACCAAAATCATATTATAAAAACAAATTTGGATTTTAATTTATAAATTAATATGAAAGAATATGATATAAATATATTTATAAATATCAAAAATAATAAATTTAAATTATTTAGTTGTATATAAAATTTATATAAAAAATTAAAATTAAGCATCATAAAGAAAAGCGGAGGATGAGATTTTTCTGTATATTATTATCATTTAAGGGCATAAATATAGATAGCAATCGACTGAGCTAAAATCTAGAAAAATCTACAATAAATTACAATTATCCTTTGCCTCTGTTATGGCCTGCAGTTCCGGAGCCAATTAAGAATCTCGAGTATCTTCACTTTGTGAGAAATATGCCGTAAATCATAAACCAATTTGTGCGAATGTGAACCTCGCACGACTTGATTTAGGACTTAATCAAGACTACAAAAAAGAAGAACGAAGAAACTTGACACACACACAATTTCTTCACCTGCTGGTCATTTCACTTCTCTAACCGAGAAGCAACTATACTCAGCGGAGCTGGATGCTTCCAGCAAATCACTAGAACCAGCTCAAAGCCCGAGCTCTTTATCTTCTTCTTTACAAGCGTGTTCACTCTATCTCAATCTCTCCCTCATCGCCGACCCTAGAACTTGGATGGACTTAACAAAGATAATGAAAAAAGAAGAAGATAAAGAACGACAGTATATCTGGTGTTTAACAGCATCCACATCAGTTAGAAACCCACAAAAATTTCTAAAAATTAAAAAAATAATATTTTAATACAATTTAGTTAACCAATTATTTTTTTTAAAAAAAAATTTGAACCAATATAAACAGATAGAAACCCATAAAAGTTTCTAAAAAATTAAAAATAATATTTTGATACAATTTAGTTAAACAATTAAAGTTTATTTTTTTAAAAAAAATTTGAACCAATATAAACAGAACACATGGTTTATGGGGTTTTTAATGAATTTCTTAAAGTTCTCAAATAAGAAACATATCTTGTTCTCTCTCTTCCTTTTTCAATTTTTTTTCTTTTTTTTTAATTATAAAAAAACTCTTTCAAAACCCCCCAATGGAAATGTTCTAACAAGCTGATATACGCGAACTAACCCGGTTCACCTAAACCGGCCGAACCGCCTTCCTTCTTCTGGTTTGATCACACCCTTAAGAATTAGACCGCCAAAGTTAAATCGATACATCAATTCTCCACCTTGTCCATTTATCGCACTCTTGCTCTAAACCTTTATTCAAACTTGAGATAGCATGCCTTGATCAACTTCTCTCTTCCTGGAAAACCTCTCCCATCTTCGTACCTTCCTGGAAAAACCCTTCCTTCTTGTCTTCCTGGAAAAACCCTTCCAACTTCATATCTTTGAACTTCAGAAAGTTCACTTCTTTGTAATTCTTAGCAGTTCCAGAGCTTCTTTGACTCTATAGGTTGAACCTTTGTGAATATATCTGCTGGATTATATGCCATTGAGATTTTCAGTACCTGCACTAGTCCATCACTATTAAGTCTCTGATGAAGGGATACTTGACTTGCATGCGTTTAGTTATCTCATGGTGTACTACATTTTTAGCCAGCGCAATTGCACTCTAAGAGTCACATAAGATATTTATAGCCTCTTGCTTGAACCCTAACTCGTTCTTGAGTCCTTTTAACTACATTGCTTCCTTGGCAACTTCAGCAGTAGATATGAACTCTGCTTCTGTTGTCGAGAGGGCAACCACCTTTTGAAGACTAGATTTCCAGCTGATGGTGTTTCTTCCTACTATGAAAACCATCCCTGTTGTAAATCTTCTGTCCAGATCCCCCATGTAATCAACATCACAGTAACCTTTGAGAACAAAATCGCCATATCTTTTGTAGCATAACTTTGTCTTCAAAGAGCCTTGTATGTATCTAAGGATCCATTTTACTGGTCGCCAGTGCTCCTTAATAGCTTTACTCATAAGTCTACAGACCTGTCCTACTACAAATGCCACATCAGGTCTGGTGCATATCATTGAATACATTAGGCTTCCCACGACACTCTGATAAGGTATTTGCTTCATCTCCTGGAACTGACCGTCAAATTCTTTATGAGTAGGGGTCTGCAACTTGAAATGAACTCACATTGGGGTTCCTACTGGCTTCAAGTGATCCATTCCAAAGTTGCCAAGAACCTTCAGGAGATAACCTTCTTGAGAGATTGTTAACATACCTTTTTCTCTATCTCTTGTGATTTCCGTTCTCAATTTTTTCTTTGCTTCTTCTAGGTCTTTCATGTAAAACTATGAGTTAGGGAGAAATTTTAACTCATAGAGTTGCTTCTTATCCTTTGACGCAATCAGTTTGTCATCTACGTAAAGCAACATATACACGTATTCACCACTCTTTAGACTCTCGAAGTACACACAACTGTCGTAATCACTCATGCTGTAGCCATTTGTTTGCATGAATCCGTCAAACCTGTTGTTCCACTGTCTTGGCGACTGTTTCAGTCCATATAGTGACATTTTCAGAAGACATACTGACACAATCTTCCCAAAGAAATTTCACTTGAAGAATGGTTGTTGCGTTTGGGTAAGGAATTTCGCGAGGTTACTAACGCTCACGGTTCGGTGGTGGAATGAGTCGGACCGTCAAAGGGTGTGAAACCCAATGATATACCGATGAAACCTTTTACCGACCTTTGATATGATGCACCAAGACGTTAGTATAGTCCGGTTGAGAGGATATGACGCACCAAACAACCAAAAGCTCTAAAGAATAAAAGAAAAAAAATCTAAGTCTTTAGGAAATAAGAATAACTCTTAGAATATCATGAAAATTGTTGTGATTACAATGGCAAATAGGATGCCAATTTATAGCCAAAAATCCAAGGGCAAAGATTTATTGGAATCAAAGAAAAATAAAAGAAAATTGAAAACATTAAAGTCGCGGTCTTGGTCGGTCTTTAATGCGGTCTTGGTCTTGACTGGCCTTTAATGCGCTGAGCTGTTGGTCGCTGTTGACCTTTACTCGGCCGTTGTGGTCGACCACACGGTCGTCCTAACCAGGCTGTGCGGTGACCAACACGATAATCAGGTTCGGTTTGGTCGGTCCATTTTGGGTGAAGCTGATTTCACGAACCAAAGCAAGCGTGAATGCATCCTGAAGAATTTTACCGAGGGACCTTGTGAGTGGGCCGGGTGGAGACGTCATTGGGTCGTCGTTAGTTAAGTCAGGGTCACCGGTTCGGTCAATGTGTAAGATTTCTCGGTCAGCTTCAAATCTAGCACGATGCATGGGTAATCCATCTCGATCATTCGTCTTACAAGTACCACTTGGTCGGTAGATAGCTCGGTTCTGGTCGTTGGAGTGATCTTTAGTTTGTGATTTCTGAATCTGCCCTTGGTTGGGTCGTACTGGGTCGATCGGGATTGGGTCAGTGCGAGTATCTTCGGATTCGTTCCATTCCAAGACAATTCTGGCTCGATCGTTCGTCTTGGTCGAGGAATCCGTTGGCCAACCTCCAATTGGTCGAGTGGTTCGTGTTCCTCAGATACGTGGTCCAACCATGGCTCTAGCGGTCCTGATGTAGGACCAAGCTTGTTGGTCTTACAAGGGTGGGTGGCGGGTTGGCCGTACGGCTCTCTTTAGAGAATCAGTCAAGGTGAGTGATATAACAAGGTCTCACGAACCAGGGGGAAGGATAGACGCCACACAGAGGGTGGAAAGCTCTGTGATAAGTCTCACGCACAAGCTTCAAGATGTCTCACCAAGACGACAAGGGTGGCGGCTGCTTTGGTTTAAGCAAAGAATACTCATTTTATTAATTAGGTAAAAAGTTGGTTTACAAAGCTGAGAAATGACTTTATTAAATATTCCAGCAGCTGTGACTTACTTGGGTCGAATCCAAAGGAAAAGGAAAGTCCTTTTGGCCACAAAATACCATGAAAAGAAAAAAATAAAAGAAAAAGAAAAAATCCTGCAAAACAAAAGAAAAGAAAAGTTCATGAATATTCTAAATAATTCAAATGCTTACCTTGGGACCGTTGGAGATTTGTATGTGACGCCTTCTTGGAGCTTAGACTTCAGTAGAAATGACAAAGATGGTCGAGTCGTGGTTTCCTTGAAGAACCGGTAAGAACGATATGGCTGGGGCCTTGAGCAGCAAGCAAGTGTCTTCTTGGGCGTCCTTGGTTTTCTCATCGTTGGCTTTAGTTCCTAGCTCCATTCCTAGCTCAGTGTGGTTGCGGCCTTGTTAAGGACCGATAGGAGTCTCTCGTCTTTGACGGGTTGCGGTCGTCTTAAGGACCGATAGGAGTCTCTTGGGTGATCTCCTTGAAGAGTAATCTCTTCTTCAATTCTTCATGCTCTATGAGTGTGATTAAGCCCTCCACTGACTTGTTAAATTCTTCTCTTATGCTCTTGGTTTCTGACCTTGTCCTTGGTGACCGTCTCATTGTTGGAATGTTGATTGGGTCCTCATGGTCTTCGGGTAGGTTCATGTCTAGGTCCTCATCAGGTCCGGTACCATGGTCAATGATTGCATCATCCCCTCGCTGTTGAAAAGGATTTGCCCTCAAATCCGCTTAATCTGCAAGAAAACGAAATAAGTCAGTCACATTAAAACTGGAACTCACTTGGTACTTACCTTGTAGATCAACTTGGTATGCGTTGTCGTTGATCTTTTTGGTGATGGCGAAAGGACCAGCTACTCCAGGCATGGGTTTTGACCTCCTTTCAGCTGGGAACCAATCTTTCCTTAGATAGATCCAAACTAGATCTCCTTCTTCGAAGGTTTGCTCACGTCGGTGTTTGTTGGCTTGGTCCGCATAACGTTTGGTCCTCTCTACGATATTTTGTCTCGCCTTTTCATGGATCTTCTTGACCTGCTTTGCCTTCCGTTCACTATCTAGGCTGGCCTTTTCACTCAAAGGTAAAGAAATTAAATCCATGGGAGACAAAAAGTTAAAACCATAGAAAATTTTGAACGGTGAAAATTTAGTGGCCGAATGCATCGCATGATTGTAAGCAAATTCAACATGTGGCAAATAATCTTCCCAAGTTCTCAAGTTTTTGCTAACTATGTTCCTAAGCAAGGCAGACAAAGTCCTATTGATCACTTCAGTTTGACCATCAATTTGTAGGTGACAAGTAGTTGAAAACAACAATTTCGTGCCTAACTTAGCCCACAAGGCTTTCCAAAAATGACTCAAAAACTTGGTGTCCCTATCAGAAACGATCGACTTAGGCATGCCATGCAAACAAACAATTTCTTTAAAGAACAACTCAGCAATGTGCACGGCATCATCAGTGGTATGACAAGGTATAAAATGCGACATTTTCGAAAACCTATCTACCACAACAAAAATGGAATCCTTTCCGATTCTTGTTCTAGGAAGTCCTAAAACAAAATCCATTAAGGTCTTCATCCAACGGTGAGTAGGAATAGGCAAATGAAGGTACTTACATGTGGACTGTACCTTAGCTTTGGATTGTTTGCAAGTCTCACACCGAGTACAAACTTTCTCCCCACGTTCTTCTTCAAATTTGGCCAATAAAAATGATCTTGCAAGATCTTGAGCATCTTGTCTATCCCAAAATGTCCCATCAGTTCTCCTCCATGTGCTTTCCTAACATGTAAGTTTCTCAAAGAACAATTAGGAATACACAGTCCGTTAGAGTAAAATAAAAATCCATCATTTCTATCTTCAAATTTGGCCAATAAAAATGATCTTGCAAGATCTTGAGCGTCTTGTCTATCCCAAAATATCCCATCAGTTCTCCTCCATGTGCTTTCCTAACATGTAAGTTTCTCAAAGAACAATTAGGAATACACAGTCCGTTAGAGTAAAATAAAAATCTGTCATTTCTAAACAATTTCCCAAAGGCATATTTGGAACAAGAAATGTATGGTTCCTTAAAATCTAAATCCGAGGCATATAACTCCTTAATTTGCTCAAAGCCTAAGACTTTAGCGGCCATGGTAGTGATCAAGGCATACCTTCTAGACAAAGCATCAATAACAATATTTTTCCTTACCTTGCTTGTACTTAATGACATAATGAACTCTATCCATCTAGCATGATGGTTGTTGAGATTATGCTGCCCTTTTAGATGCTTGAGCGTTTCCTGGTCAGTGTGTACCATAAACTCCTTCGGCCATAGGTAGTTTGCAAAGCCCTCACCAAAGCGTATAGCTCCGTGTCGTAGGTCGGGTAGTTGAGAGTTGCGCCTCCAAGTTTCTCACTAAAATAGGCAATTGGTCTACCTTCCTGCATTAAGATAGCACCAATTCCAAGTCCTGAGGCATCGCATTCAATCTCAAAAGTTTTAAAGAAGTTTGGTAAGACAAGAAGAGGGACGTTAGTAAGCTTAGCCTTTAGCGTTTGGAACGCCTCCTCTTGCGCTTGCTCCCACTTGAATCCCACGGTCTTCTTGATAACTTCGGTGAGTGGGGCTGCTAAGGTGCTAAAATCCTTAACAAAGCGGTGGTAGAAATCGGCTAGCCCATGAAAGCTCCAGACTTCTCCAACGGTCGTAGGACTCGGCCAAGCCCAAATTGCCTTTACCTTCTCCTCATCGACCCGCACGCCTTCAGCATCTACAACAAATCCAAGAAACACTAGATTATCTGTCCCAAAATTGTATTTTTCATAATTAGCATGAAGTCGCTCTTTCCTAAGCACTTCTCAAACCGATTTCAAGTGAAACAAGTGATCTTGATAGTTCTTTCTATAAACCAAAATGTCATCAAAGTAGACAACTAGAAAGACGCCAATGAATGATCTAAGCCCATGATTCATCAACTTCATAAACGTACTAGGTGCATTTGTCAGCCCAAATGGCATAACCAAACATTCATACAATTCTAGTCTAGTTTTAAAGGCTGTTTTCCATTCATCGCCCTCCTTCATCCTAATTTGACGATAACCGCTTTTCAAATCGATTTTTGAGAAATAACATGAACCATGCAACTAGGTGCATTTGTTAGCCCAAATGGCATAACCAACTATTCATACAATCCTAGTTTAGTTTTAAAGGTTGTTTTCCATTCATCGCCCTCCTTCATCCTAATTTGATGATAATCACTTTTCAAATTGATTTTTGAGAAATAACATGAACCATGCAACTCATCAAGCATATCATCTAATCTAGGAATAGGGTGTCGATACTTAACCGTGATATTGTTGATGGCTCGGCAATCAACGCACATGTACCAGTTTTCGTCTTTCTTTGGGACGAAGAGGACCAGTACGCCACAAGCACTTATAATCTTACGAATACAGCCTTTCTCCATGAGCTCTTGAATATATTTTTGAAGCTCCTTGGTCTCCACGGGGTTTGTCCTATAAGCCGGTCGGTTTGGCAATGAAGCTTTTGGGACAAAGTCGATTTGGTGTTCAATCCCACAGATTAGAGGTAAACTACTCGGGTTCCGATATGTCTATATTTGCATGATTTAAGCATTCATTTGTCACCATTTCAGCATTGTTTCATCCCTTGTTCATACCATTTTTTGTTCTTTTCATCCATTTTGCATACTTAGTACTGTTTGCATTAGTATTGCATACATCCTTGCATTTAGAGATGTTATTAGGTGTTTCTTGGACATTATGGGAACTATAATGGTCAAAGACTCTATTGCTAGAACGAGACGAAAAAGGGAGTCAAGAAGAGAAGAAGGACAGGAAGTTATGCCTTACTAAACAACTTTGCTTGACCATCACCTAGAGCTGGAGTCAAAGGAGCAGTCTTGAACCCTGCTCGACCAAGTAGCTCGACCTTCACCTCGAGCTGGAGCCACCTTTGCACCAGCTCGACCAGCTAGCCCGATCACCACCTTGAGCCAGACCGACCACTTCGAAATTTTATCTATTTCTTTTTTAAGGTTTTAAACCAACCCTATATATACTCACCCTTGGTCATTATCCAAGGGTCTGTCAAAATTTTTAGGGTTTATTTAGTTTTAAACACTTCAAAAAGAACTTTGTAATTTTCTCTTGATATATTGCCTTTTTGCATTTGATTCCTTGATCACATATGTTCTTCTCATCTTCATCTATCTGTTTATGCTGTGTTTATTCATTTATGGATTTGTGTTCATAATGATGATTAGTGAGTAGTCATTAGAGTTCTTGAGGATGAGATAGATTAGTGAGGAAACTTAATCTCCTTTGGTGTTTAAGCTTAGATTCTTGTATATCCCTTTTTGATTAGTGTTTTTAATGCTTGTTTCTCTCTGATCAATTGAAGCTTGAGCTTAGGCATTTCCACACCCATAAGGTGTTTAATAAAATGTCTGAACCAACTAATTCAAAAGATTTGCATATCTAGCCTAAGGGATTAGTTGTCTTGAGTGCTTATTGGCTTTAATAGACTAAATCTCAGTGACTGCTCTGTTATATTTCGCTAGTGATGATTAGGTCTAGAAGTAGCTTGGGTTAAGGTCGTCTGCCTTGAAAATGGATTTTTCTGGTTTTGATGTCTATTTTCTAGGGATTAGCTCTGATTGAGTTTTGTTAAACATCTAGAATTGTTTAAGAAGAGTCACTGGTCGATTACCCCATCCTTAGGAGCTTTCATTCTCTGATTTGTTTATTGCTTCTGCTTACTTGTTTAATTTCAGCTATTTTGCTTCTAGCTTTTTTTAATCTCATTGCAGTAGTTTCATTATGTGCTTATGCATTTGATAGCTCCTGGTCTTTAGTTTTATATTGCTTTTCATTTCTATCATTTAGGTTGTTAGATTCTACAACTGAACTGCTTGGCTTGACTTAATTAGCTCTGATCATATCCTGATTGCTAGCATCTCACCCATTTGGATTTATAACCTATTGACTGCAAAGAAAATGATAGTGCATAGGATAATTGGTTAGTAGTACACCGAAAAATCCTACTATTAATTTGGCGCCGTTGCCGGGGAGGTGATCATTTGCTACATTCCCACATAGAAGGAGCTGTTGGCACTAGTGTTTGCATTTGAGAAGTTCAGAAGTTACTTAGTTGGTTCTCAGGTCATTGTCTACACTGACCATGCAGCCCTAAAGCACATCTACACCAAGAAGGACACAAAGCCAAGACTGGTGAGATGGATACTTCTGCTTCATGAGTTTGACATGGAGATAGTGGATAAGAAGGGCATAGAAAATGGAGTGGCTGATCACCTGTCAAGAATGAGGATAGAAGATGCAGTCCCAATAGATGACTCTATGCCTGAAGAACAACTCATGGTTGTCCAGATTTTTGAGGAGAATAGTCTGACTAAACTTAAACTCGATGGAGCCAAGGCATTAATGGAGGAGAAGCTGCCCTGGTATGCAGACATAGTGAACTACCAAGTATGTGGAGAAATTCCCAAGAGTCTGAATGCCTACCAAAGGAAGAAGTTCTTTAGGGATTTGAATCACTATTACTGGGATAAACCATACCTCTACAAGAAGGGGTCATATGGTCTTTTTAGAAGATGCATAGCTGAGGAGAAAGTAAGAGGAGTACAAGAGCATTGCCATGGTTCCGCCTATGGAGGTCACTTTGCAACATTCAAGACGGTTCAAAAGGTGCTACAAGCTGGGTTATGGTGGCCAACCATGTTTAAAGACACACGAGCCTTTATCTCCAGATGTGACTCTTGCCAAAGGACGGAGAATATAAGCATAAGGAACGAGATGCCTCTGAACCCGATACTAGAAGTGGAAGTGTTTGATGTCTGGGGAATATACTTCATGAGACCTTTCAACCCACCATCCTATGAGAACATCTACATTCTGGTTGCTGTTGATTATGTGTCAAAATGGTTGAAGCGATTGCTAGTCTCACCAATTTTGCAAGGGTTGTCTTGAAAATGTTCAAAAGCATCATATTTCCCAGATTTGGTGTGCCAAGGGTAGTGATAAGTGATGGGGGTTCTCATTTCATCAACAAGGTATTTGAGAATCTTCTTAAGAAACATGGAGTGAAGCACAATGTGGCAACACCATATCATCCTCACACCAGTGGCCAAGTAGAGGTTTCCAACAAGCAGATCCCCATAGGAAGAACGTTTTTCCAGCTACTCTATGGGAAATCATGCCACTTTCTAGTAGAGATTGAGTACAAAGCCATATGGACAACCAAACTCCTCAACCTAGACATCAAGATAACTCAGGAAAAGAGAGCAATAGACCTGCATGAGCTAGAAGAGATTTGGTTGGAAGCTTATGAGAGCTATAAGGTCTACAAAGAGAGAAAAAAGTCTTCCATGACAAGAGGATTCTCCCCAAGGAGTTTAAGGCTGGGGATCAAGTTCTCCTTTATAACTCAAGACTCAAGCTGTTCCCAGACAAGCTGAAGTCAAGATGGTCAGGACCATTCAGCATCAAGGAAGTCTTACCTTACGGTGCCATCACTCTGGTCAGCAAGGAAGGAAATGAGTTCACGGTGAATGGACAGAGGCTAAAGCGCTACTTGGTCGATCAAATTATACCTGAGGGGATCTTAGTTCCTCTCTCTGAACCCTCCCAAGCTTAAAAAAAGTGAGAACTCAAGCTCAGAGACTTAAAACAAGCTCATTTGGAAGGAAATCCTATGCCTATCCTTGTACATAAAACTTTTAGTTTTCTTGGTGTTTTTAATCTTTTTCCTAGTGTTTGTATTGATAAGGTCGCAAGAAAGGAGTTCGAGCCCATGGTAATCAAGAAACAAGGGAGAGAAATTGGAAAAAGCGCTGGCTCGACGTCCAAGCTCGATATGCTGGCCGAGCCAGAATCAGCAAATGGGCAACTGCTTGACGTGACGAGTCAACCAAATTAACACCTCTAGCCAGAACCCGTCGCCACAGAAACGGCCTTCTTCTCCCAATTTTGAGGTAACATCGCCAACCTTTTATTGTATATACCATTGCATCTTTGTTATTTGTTGTTGTTGTTTCTTGAATCTTCTTTCAAATTTTTATGACACAAGGGACCTTGTCATTTAAGTTTGGGGGAGGATTTGAGATGTGTCTAATCAAGTTTTTTTTTGTGTCTTATTTTTATCTTTCCATATTTGAGTCTGCATATCATCTAAGACATAGAAAATCCAAAAAAATTTGAAAATTTCGAAAATTATCCTTAAAAAAACCAGAGTATTCATGTATTTGCATTTCCATTTTGGGATTGAGTCTAGTTGCATTTAATTTAGGATTGATGCATTTGCATAGGGGACTAGGATGATCATGACCTTGTAAGCATGTTGATATACTTGATAGCCTCAATGCCCACATTTTTAGTTGTCTGATGCATAATCAAGTGAGTTTGAAGTAAGATAGCACCATGCTTTGAATGCATAATTAGACATTCTGGTCTTGATTGAAGCATGCTTTGATTTGGCACATTTTCCTATCTATTTGAACCTTAACTTGACTTGTAATTATCATGTGTATGCATTGCATCTGAACTCATGGATACCGATATACGTACTTGGATTTTCTTTCATCCTTTCACCATTCTTGTTAATCCAAGTAGCTGATTCCCTTCATTGGAACAATTTCCCTGCCTTAAGCCTGCTTTTCTTTCAAGCCTTGATTATTTAGTGTGTGGAATGAATTTTTTGGAATGAGCTTGGTAGAAAGTGTTGGGTTTGAGCCGACAAGGATAGTATCTCATTTAGTTATAGTTCACGATTTATGGACTAGATAGGACTAGGTGGGAGCTCGATTTTGGGTATGAGATTAGTTGTGCTGAAAAGAGAAGATTTAGGAAAAGAGTTGAAAGAAAGAAAAGGGTAAGAGTTCTTAGGAGAGGAAAAAGAGAAAAAGGGTACTGATCTGGTAAATGATTTGGGGGTATCAAAAAGGAGAATGATAGGTTCTGTGCAAAAGAGTAAAAGAAAAGGCAAAAAAGCTTAACTAAGTCTTATGAAGAAGAAGAAAAGGGAGCCATAATTTGTTAGAGAAAAACCCAATCTGCTGGATATCATCAAGTCAGTGAAAACCTCTCCTTGGAATGAAAACAAAAACATTGATCAAGGCAAAAGAGTGCCTCAGAAAAAAAGGGTAGAATTAGAATCATCTCTCTGGGTTTAGAAATAGGAAGATGAAGTCACCGCTGTTTCTCTGGGTAGTTGATATTTTATCCTTGTATGCATAGGTTGGTTCTTACCCTTAACATTCTTTTAAAGCTCATTCATTTCTTGAGAGATCCTTGTTGTGAATTGGATAGACCAGATGAGAAGAGACCATTTTTGTCTCTTAACTTTACCCTTAGCCAAATGAGTTCATTGAATGTGCATAACTTGATTCATGGTTTCTACTTAATGAATGTTAAAGGGACTGGTAGATTTGAATGCATATCTAGGTTGAGATTGAAGTGATGTTGTATTGTGAAGAGTATGGCTAACGTTTTTAAGTAGAACTCGCTCACCTTGCTGAGTCCCCTCCTTCAAACCTCTTCTCCATCTTGGTCTTGTTTATTTGCTTGAGGGAGTTGATATGTCTATAATTTGCATGATTTAAGCATTCATTTGTCACAATTTCAGCATTGTTTCATTCCTTGTTCATACAATTTTTAGTTCTTTTCATCCATTTTGCATACTTACATTGTTTGCATTAGCATTGCATACATCATTGCATTTGGAGATGTTATTAGGTGTTTCTTGGAAATTTTGGGAACTATAGTGGACAAGGACTCAATTGCTAGAACCAGATGAAAAGGGGAGTCAAGAAGAGAAGAAGGAGAGAAAGTTATGCCTGACTAGACCACTTGGCTCGACCATCACCTAAAGCTGGAGTCAAGGAGCAGTCTTGAACCTAGCTCGGCCAAGCAGCTCGACCTTCACCTCGAGCTGGAGCTAAAGGAGCCACATTTGCACCAGCTCGATCATCCAGCTCGATCAACACATCGAGCCAGACGGACCACTTTGCAATTTTATCCTTTTCTTTTTTAGGGTTTTTGACCAACCCTATAAATACTCACCCTTGGTCATTACCCAAGGGTCTGTCAAATTTTTACGGTTTATCTAGTTTTAAACACTTCAAAAAGAACATTAATTTTCTCTTGATCTATTGCCTTTTTGCATTTGATTCCTTGATCACATCTGTTCTTCTCATCTTCATCTATCTGTTTATCCTGTGTTTATTGATTTCTGGGTTTGTGTTCATAATGATGATTAGTGAGTAGTCATTAGGGTTCTTGAGGATGGGATAGATTAGTGAGGAAACTTAATCTCTTTAGGTGTTTAACCTTAGATTCTTGTAGATCTCTTCTTGATTAGTGTTTTTAATGCATGTTTCTCTCTGATCAATTGAAGCTTGAGCTTAGGCATTTCCACACCCAGAAGGTGTTTGATGAAATGTCTGAACCAACTAATTCAAAAGATTTGCATATCTAGCCTAAAGGATTAGTTGTTTAGAGTGCTTATTGGCTTTAATAGACTGATTCTTAGTGCATTCTCTGTTATATTTCGCTAATGATCATTAGGTCTGCAAGTAGCTTGGCTTGATGGCGTTTGCCATGAAAATGGATTTGTCTAGTATTGATGTCTATTGTGTAGGGATTAGCTCTGATTGAGTTTTGTTAAACACCTAGAGTTGATTAAGAAGAGTCCCTGGTCGATTACCCCATCCTTAGGAGCTTTCATTCTCTGATTTGTTTATTGCTTCTGCTTGGTTGTTTAATTTCAGCTATTTTGCTTATAGCTTTGTTTAATCTCATCCCAGTAGTTTCATTCTGTGCTTATGCATTTGATAGCTCCTGGTCTTTAGTTTTATATTGCTTTTCATTTCTATCACTTAGGATGTTAGATTCTACAACTAAACTGCTTGGCTTGACTTCATTAGCTCTGATCATATCCTGATTGCTAGCATCTCACCCATTTGGATTGATAATCTATTGTACTGCAATGACAATGATAGTGCATAGGATAATTGGTTAGTAGTAAACCGAAAAATCCTACTATCAGGTTCTCTTCTGGAAACACGTCACCAAACTCTAGCAAACGTTTCTTAAGTTCACTCGGAAGCTCCGGTAAAAGGTCAGTTTTTGCCATTAGTGTTTCTTTAAACATAAGAAAAATTATGGATTGATGATAACAAAGATTCTTTCTTACTTGACTTGCTTTGCCAAAGAAGTTAGACTTCTTGGGTTTAGATTTGGCGTAAACCTTGTCTTGCTCTCAGCTCTTCTTGATCTCTCTCGGTGATAAAGGCGCAAGCGTGAATTTCTTGCCGTTGTGTTCAAATGTGTGGCGGTTGGTATAGCCGTCATGTAAGGCCTTCTTGTCGAATTGCCAAGGCAGCCCTAGAAGTATCTGGCTAGCGTCCATGGGTAGGACATCGCACAGAATTTTATCCTCGTACCGCCCAATGGCAAGAGACATCTCAACTTGCTCTTGCACTTGCATCTCTCCATCTTCCTTTAACCATTCAAGTTTCTATGGTTTTGGATGTTTCTTCTTTGTCAAGCCGAATTTGCTGACAAGAGCCTCACTAGCAACGATAGTTCAACTGCCACCATCAATTCCTAAGCTACTTACCTTTTCTTGAATAAGGCATCATGTGTCGAAGAGATTCTCTCTTTGCGCTTTCTCTTCAAGCTTGCTTTGGATATTGAGAGTCAGGCGGGTTACTAGTAACCATCCTTCAGCTGGAGAGTCCACAGTGTTGTTCTCATCTTATTCTTCATCAAAAATTGGACCTGTGTCTTCCTTCTCTTCTTCCGATTCTACATCGCTATTCTCACGTAAGAGCATTATGCGGCTGTTGGGACATTTACTAGCATAGTGGCCTAATCCACGATACTTTAAACATATAATGTCTCTAGCACACCCTTGGCTGCTTTTTGCTTGGGTTTATCAATAGCAACCAGGTTAGTTGTAAAATCGAAATTGGGTTTAGCCAGATACTTACCTTTGTCTTGGTAAGTTGGTTTTGGAGCATTGGAAAAGATTGGCCTTGAGTATCCCCTTCCTTTTGACTTGTTTCTCAACCACGATTGCTTTGTGAAGCATCTCTTCCAAGCTATCATATTATTGCAACTCCATTGGGTCTTGTATCTCTCGGTTTAGACCGCTAAAAAAAACGCGCCATAGTTGCCTCCGGATCTTCATCCGAATCAGTATTGATCATGAGCGTTTCCATCTCTTGGAAGTAGTCATCTACACTCTTCGTACCTTGGGTCAAACGCTGCAGCTTTTGATGAAGCTCCCAAAGATAGTGACTAGGAACAAATCATTTCCTCATAAGAGTCAACAATTCTTCCCATGAAGCCAGCGACTCTTCTTCTGTCCTTCTCCAAGTAGTCACAAGTTGATCCCACCAATTTAGTGCATAACCATTAATTCAGTGGTAGCAAGACTTATGTTTTTGTGGTTGGAGAAGCTTTGGCAGTCAAACACCAGATCAATTTTTTGTTGCCATTCAAGAAACGCATCCGGGTCATTCTTCCCATGGAAGGCCGGTATTTTGAGTTTGAGCCCACCAAAGTTGTCACCTGACTGTCCTCTAGCCTCGCTAGCAAAGGGGATGACAGTCTCTCTCCCACGAATGGGTTGTCTTAACCAGGATCTCCTTTGACTAAAACCGGAAGAGTGTTCTCCCTCATCGTCCTCTTCAAAGACCGTCTGGGTCCTTTGCCGTTTTTTCTTTTTGAACAGGCTCGTTTGTCCGGATTGTTGATCCAATTGGATCTTGTCCAACCTTGTGTGAGTTCTTCCATACCTGCACTCATAAAATGCTTTCATTTGTAAACTAGACAAACGGGATGCTATTTGCTCGGACTCGTCTCGGCTCCGGTCCACTGTTTTTCTGAAAATCACTTAGCAAACGTGGTTAAATAAACCCTCTCTCACTTTTCTTTTGTGGCCCTCTCAAGTGTTTGCTCTCAAATTTCTCCCTAGTGTTCCAAATGAGCAATCAGTCAAATCCAAGAAAGAAAAATATAGAAAGATTGCAAGATTTTTTTCGGTAACCGATTTACCAAAAACATAGAACCGATTTCTCCTGGTTTTTTAAGCTACTAGCTTGTAAATATATATATATATATATATATTCTTAAAGAATTTATCAAGGCAGACTCGGTTTTCTTACACAAAATAGATAGAGAATAAATGTTTAGACAAATTTTTTTTTTATAAAAAAAATTGAAAAGAAAGAGATACCAACCTTTCAAGTGTCCTCTGATACCACTTGACAGAATCTTCCCAATGAAATTTCACTTGAAGAATGATTGTTGTGTTTGGGTAAGGGACTTCATGAGGTTACTAACACTCACGGTTCGGTGGTGGAATGAGTCGGACCATCACAATGTGTGAAAGCCCAATGGTATACCAATGAAACCTTTTACCAACTTTGGATATGACGCACCAAGACGTTAGTATAGGCCGGTTGAGAGGATATGACGCACCAAACAACGAAAAGCTCTAAAAAACAAAAGAAAGAAATCTAAATCTTTGGGAAATAAGAAAAACTCTTAGAATATCATGAAAATTGTTGCGATTACAAATGGCATATATAATGCCAATTTATAGCCAAAAATCTTATGGCAAACATTAAAGTCGCGGTCTTTGTCTTGGCAAGCCTTTAATGCCCTGAGCTGTTGGTCGTTGTCGACCCTGACTCGGCTGTTGAGATCGAGCCCGTGGTCGGCCTAACCGGGTTGTGCGGCGATGAACATGGTAATCGGATCCGGTTTGGTCGGTCCATTTTGGGTGAAGCTGAATTCACGAACCAAAGCAAGTGTGAATGCATCCTGAAGTCTTTTACCGCGGGATCTTGTGATTGGGCCGGGTGGAAACGTCATTGGGTCGTCGTTGGTTAAGTCCGATTTGGTCCATGGGTAAGATTTCATGGTCATCTTAAAATCTAGCCCAATGCATGGGTAATCCGTCTCGATAATTCGTCTTCAAAGTACCACTTGGTCGGTAGATAGCTCGGTTCCGGTCATTGGAGTGAACTTTAGTTTGTGATTTTTGAATATGCACTTGGTGGGGTGGTAACGTGTTGGTCGGGATTGGGTCAGTGCGAGTATATTCGGATTCGTCTTGTTCCAAGGCAATTCAGGCTCGATAATTCGTCTTGTCATGTCCATTTGGTTGAGGAATCCGTTGGCAAACCTCCAATTGGTCGAGTGGTTCGTGCTAGTCAGATACGTGGTCCAACCGTGGGTCGAGCGGTCCGGTACCATGGTCCATGATTGCACCACATACTTTCTCCGGACATTTTGCATCAATGTATCCCTCGGGTTGTTCCATGTAAGTTGTCTCATCCAGATAACCGTGTAGAAAAGCTGTCTTTACATCTATCTATTGCAGTTCCATGTCGAAGTGAGCCACCTTTGAAAGTAGGAATCTGATGGAAACATGCTTCACCAGTCGAGAAAAGATCTCCTGATCTGCGAGTACCCTTTCGCTATTAACCTAGCTTTAAACCTAGGACCTTCAACCCAAGCAATGCCAGCCTTTGTCTTGAATAACCATTTGAAACCTATGGGTTTCTGACCCTTATCTTTGTCTACGTACACCCATGTTCTGTTTTTTATAATTGAAATCATCTCTTCATCATATGCTTCTAACCATTTATCACTATCTGGGTCTTCCAAAGCATCTTAATAGCTTGCCAGTTCTAATTTACCACCATCTTCTATCATAAAGTAGGCATATCCAGCAATGTCTTCATCATTATTATAGCCTTGATAGTCTTGGAGTTTTGTTGACATTTGAGTTGTTTTTCTAGGGCGGTCCCTTGCTAGCTGATATTCACTGGGTCTTTAGTTTCTGTTTCCATATAAGCTTACTCATTATTTAGATCACTTTGTGGATCAGGTTGCCTGTTAATCTGTGTAGCTCCACCTTGAGCTTGCTCCTCTTTTTCACTGTTAATACCTGCACGATCATATCTCACAAACTTGTTAGTAACAGTTTAGTCACTATGTGTACATGATTTTTCTTCTGACTTGATGTTCTTGTACATCATCTCCTCTTTGAACACCACATTGCGGCTGATAAGAACATGATCCATACCCTGAACCCTTTCACACCTTCAAGATATCCTGTGAAGACGCCCTTTTTTTGCTCTTGGATTTAATTTTCCTTCGTCTGAGTGCATATAGGTTACACAACCAAATCTCCTTAGTTTTGACAAGTTTGATACCGCTGAGTCCATGTCTCCTCCGTTATGTCAAAGTCTATTAATGAGGAAGGTGTTCTATTTATGAGGTAAACTGAAGTAGATGCGGCTTCAGCCCAAAATCTCTTATCTAGGCCACTCTTACTCAGCATGTTCCTTACATTATTCATAATGGTCCTGTTGAGTCTTTCTGCAACTTTGTTCTACTGAAGGGTATATGTACATGTCTTGTGCCTTATGATCTCATGCTCTTTACATAAGTTGTCAAATTTCATATTGCAGAATTCCAAGCCATTATCCGTTATAAGTTTCTTCACCTTTCTCTCTGTTTGGACTTCAACTAGCTTCTTCCATTCCATGAACCTATCAAGTGCTTCATCCTTGGTCCTAAGAAAATAAATCCAAACCTTCCTTGACTAATTGTCGGTAAATATAATGAAGTATTGACATCTACCTAAATTTACACGAACATTAGGCAACCCCAATAGGTGTGGATGTAGATAGTCGAGCTTTCCTTTGTAACATGTTGAGCTTGGCCAAAACTTATTTTGTGTGTCTTTCCAATAACACAATATTCACAGAACTGGATTTCTGTGATCTTCTCAATTTCAAAAAGCCCCTTTAACTAGCACATCAAGGGCCTTTTGCCCCACATGCCCTATCCAACTATGCCAAAGCTTTGTGTAATCCGTTTTAGAAGCTTGTTCTATTGCTTTTGATTCTACAGTACATGCTTCTGAGATCTTTGCTGATATTTGGAGTACGTATAGGGTGTCTCTGTCTTTTCTGGCTCCCTTCAATATCACCGTACACCCCTTGATTACTTTCAGGATGCCATTTGACCCCTTGAACTCCTATCCTTTGTTTTCTAGGGTGTCGAGGGAAATTAAGTTTCTACCTATCCCAAGGAAACCAAGTTTTAAACCCTATAAAACTCCAGCAAGTGCGATGAGCTTCTCGTTACGGGCACTATTCAGTGTAGACGATGCTAGGAGTGAAAAGGCTAATGTAGTGGTGATGTTTAGAGTGTTTAGGGTTGCCATTGTTTTGTAGAGGGTTCAGTATATCGCACAAATTGATAGAATGGTTCCATTGGTGTTCCACAACCTCTAATCACCCTTTTCTGTAAAGACGTCCAGTTGTTAAATCTGATCTTCATCTTGCTTGTATTCTTCTTATGCCGAGAGACACGTTCTTGAGTTACTAACTCACTAGTCTTCATCGTCTTTATCTTCTCATTTTTTGAAGAGGTTATTGTGTTTTTTTTTGTGTCTCTCAAGCACGTCACAAATTGTTTATTGCTCCAAACGAAAATGAGATACCTTGTTGAGACGATTTTTCTCGGTGGGAGCAAGTGCTATAGTAAGGAGTGACTGCTCCGAGAGAGCAAGTGTTCTGGCTTTCTTGTTTCTTCGTTTTCACGCAGACTTGTAGCAAAGGCGAGTTAGAGGCTGCGTTGATCCTTTTCTCTCCGACCCTTTCGCACATATCTGCACGTATGAAACTAAGAGCACAAGATGCAAGTGGTATGAAAAGAGGTGAGATTTAAGATGGGTACTAGCTAAAAATGAGCTAGCTATTCATGATCAGCAAGAGTGGTAGAAGAATAAGAAGTCCTGAAAATTTTTCATTTCCCTAATCTAATGCGCATAACAAGTAGAATTTCAGTCAAGTTAGTTCTATAGAGCTTATGTCGTTCCGATGAAACCTCGATAAATTGAAGTTTTCTGGGGAGGGAGGGATCTGATATTGACGTGTTCCAGGTCGACTGTGCACTCATAGTTATGCAATAATGATCACTAGGAAAGATAATCAAAAACATAAGGTGGTCTAAAATCATCACATATGAAAGTTATAGTTTTCCACTGATTTTGACTCCATAAAAGAAACTGACTAAAATAACATCAAGATGACTTAACACAAAGAAATAAAATGACATTAGTAGCAACAGAGGCCCTCCCTCGGACTTACATAACACTGTCTCGGTGGGAGAATAAATCAATATAAGGAGTAAAAAGAAAGAAAATGGAATGGAAAAGATAGGATAGAGGTAACGTGATACACATTCTTCAAAAGGTGGTGGGGCTCTCACTTCCTTCGCGTCCGGGCTGCCTCCTATGTCTGGGAAATCGCTCCGAGGTGCTTGGTACAATGTCATCACCGCTCATCTGCTCGACATCCCAGGTTCTACTATATGGGGGTCATGCTCATCTAGCTGCAACCATAGACAAAATATGCTTCATGAGCCTGTTATTTTTCCGTTGGGCAGTGATCATCCATTTCCGATACTCCACGCCATCGTCATCGTCTTCAATGGTTGGCAGCTCGAACTCGCTGCGGAAGGAGGGACATTGGAGAGGTGAGATAGAGCGAGGGTTGGTCAACTCTTTGTCGGCCAGACGTGGATGTGAGGGGCAAGAGGGGCGGTGTGGGAGCGCGAGGGCGTGCGATCATATGTGTAGGGGTAAAGAAACTCAGCAGAAGGGAGGAAACGAATATCTGTCTCAATGTTCAGCGATATCTGTATCTAGAAGATTGTGTTTTAAACGATGGCCATTGACAACGAACTCTCCTCAAGAAGTGTCCAGCAACACAACAGCTCCATATGGTCGAACCTCTTTGATAGTGAATGATGCAATCATGGACCATGGTACCGGACCGCTCGGATCACAACCTTGAATCAGTTGTAATAAAATTGTGGCCAAATAGTGCACCAAAGAGTTTTCACAATTTTACTTTGTAGTGTGTTCGCTATTAGACCGTACGTAATCCGTGTTTGAATCTACAAAATCTGCTGAAATAAGATTCATTCACTCCCTTTGTTTTGCTCTTTTTTTTTTGCAAAATTTTCAAATCGCACATCTATTTGTGTCATGTCTCGCCAAGCACACATCTCTGTTAAAATGCTGGAAGGTTGTCAATAGTTTTAGTCTTAAATATGCAATCTTATTATATGTTTGTATGTTACGTGTTTGTTATGTGTATCTCTCTAGCTATATTTGATCTATTAACTGAAGAGAACCTTGTGACATTATCCTGTTCAGTTTATATAAGCCTAAAAAATCATCGATTATATCCGTTGATATTTTTGTAATTCTTAAAGATATAGCGATCTTTTATTCAGGAATTTCTTATATGTGTATATGTCGAAAAAAATGAAAGAGGCAACTTCGCGATTTATGAGTGCCATCTTTGCGCAGGGACATGCTAATCATCTCAGTATGGTTCCAATTTTCTCGGATTTCTCCGAATGAACTAGGGATATATTTTGTATGGATGTATATATATGGTTAGAGTAGTTTTAATACAACTAATGTGGGACGTGTTAATTAGATAAATTGCAAACTATTTGTTGCAAATACTTAAATATCGAGCTTTTTGGCCCATTAACGATTTTGGTTCTCATTAAACCACATTGGAGGACGAAAACTATATAGCCTTAATTTTTACTAAAATTATGTAAAGAGACATCATAGGATTTAAAATGACCGGTCAAATTGGGGAGGGGAGGCGTTAATAAAGCTTCTCAGACACTCTGTTACAATACATCTCATATGTTTTTCTCCCACTCTTCATGTGATGTGGAACAACTTCGGTAGTGATTATTTAGTTACAAACCAAAGATTAGTATGGTACTCCCTCCTCTTGTCAAACGGAAAAAATAAGAAAAATAAGTAACGACAACATTGGTCCTAGTCGCTTCCTTTTTATAGCTACAGCTTTGGTCTCTTTTTATTATATCTTCTCGATGTGGGACAATTCCTTCTCACTTTGTTTTCTAAGTTGAAGAAAAGTCCCACCGTCTTTCCATATTTACTTGTTCTTGTCATATCACTACAAGAAAAATAGCCACGACAACATTCGTGTAAATATTTTCAAGCCATACCTAGGCACAAACCAGCCACACTCTTAAGAAACCTACAATTTGTGGCTATTTTGTGTTTTTTTGGGACTAAAGAGCCATAATTTATATTTTGTTGCTATTCAAAACCATCAATCCTGGATTAACCACAAACAAGTTGTGGAAATCTAAAATCTACGATTAACCATTGAAATGGTTATCGAACATTTAAGCTATTTTAGTTATTTTAATATAGCCACAACTTTCAACAAACAATTCCTTGGCTATAGAAAATTAAAAATTATGTAACGAAAATTTTAATATACAGAAAAAGTTAAAATATGCAGAAAAAGTTTCATTAGACAATTAGTTCCCGGTTTAGTTTTTCCCATAACAAAAGTTAATTCGCGGTTGAATTTCATAACCAAAAAATTATTTTAATAAAGTCACAATATCTACAAACGTGTTCGTGGCTATAGAAAATTAAAAATTTCGTACTGAAAGTTTTAATTCTTTGCTTAATTTTTATTGGGCAATTAGTTTTGCGGTTTGGTTTTTTCAGTACCAACAGTTAATTCGCGGTTTAATTTGAAAACCACAAAATTATTTCATCAAACCAATCTCTAAAAATTCCTAATCTTCTTCCTCTCTTTCTGCCTCCAAACAGAAAACTCATATTTGCGCGATTATGCTTCCTCTCTTTCGCGATTCTTCTTCTCCGTTGATTAAGCCTCCTCGATTCTTCTTCCTCTCTTTCCCTTCTTCTTCTTCTCTGTGGATTTACCCTCCTCGGTTCTTCTTCCTCTCTTTCCCTTCTTCTTCTTCTCTGTCAATTTTCTCTCGTCGCTTCTTCTTCTTGTCTTTCGAGTCTTCTTTCCTCTCGCGGTAAGTTTAATTTACCCTCCTCGGTTCTTCTTCTTTTGTTTGTTTCTATTGCCTTCTGTATATGGTAACCTCTATTTTCACTTTGCAAATGAATCTCCGACGATGTTCTTCAATAGCGCGTGGTAACCGAGCTCGGCAATCTCGTCTTACTCCTCCTCCTGGAGCAACGAGGCCAGCTACTTCCTCCGCTTCTCAGCATCCACGTCCTAGCCTTGCTGCAATGATG
This sequence comes from Schrenkiella parvula, assembly GCA_000218505.1. Classification (NCBI taxonomy): domain Eukaryota; kingdom Viridiplantae; phylum Streptophyta; class Magnoliopsida; order Brassicales; family Brassicaceae; genus Schrenkiella; species Schrenkiella parvula. Next base: position 3,379,366 of record CM001192.1, on the reverse strand, counting down.
AGTGCACTGGAGAGACAGAACATGCCTCACCTCCATCCATAAAGGCCCGATGGGAGTTTATGGTAAGTTGAACATATTGATCAAGATGGTTGAGTCAAGGGAGTCAAGGTGGTCAAGCCAGCTCACGTGATGGTTCTAGCTCGACTTGGCTAGCGAGCTCACACCTCGAGTCAAGGTGGTCAATTCAAAGAGGTACAGACCAAGAGTGTGAATGGGCTCACAAGGGTTTGAACAATTGTGCACACCTTTTAGAAGAACTCGACAACTTGAAGAAATGACCGTTGGAGGAAAGGATCCCAAGAAGTCACATGCAAGCTTAAGCCTAGGACATGTCACGTTCAAGACCTTGGATCCAGCAATTTCTCTTTTGTTTATTCTTTATGTCATTGTCATTGTTTAAACCTAGCGAGACCAAGATGTGTAGCCTCATCTATAAATGGGATCAATCCCCCAATTGTAAAACTCAACCAAAAGGAAATAAAACATTCCTTTGTCTAAACTCTCTCTCGCTACTCTCTCTATCTCTCTTTCTTTTTCTTATAATTCCGCAAAACTAACATTGTATCAGAGCAAGGATTCATGATTTCTTGCTACTTATCTCCTTCATTCTCTCTATTCTCTCGCTCAAAAGTCTCATTTACTCATTCTCTTCTTCGGTTTCTTTTTATCCAGTGGGTAATAGCTTTACCCAAAGGTCCATACCAAAACCACCATGGAAAACTCAAAATCCTTGGTGGCTCTTTTCATGCTGAAGGGTAGGAACTACCTGTTGTGGGAAAGAACCACAAAGACAGCATTGTGCAGTCGAGGGCTTTGGAGCCATATCTTGAAGAATGAAGCTCCTAAAGTGACGGTTGAGAAAGAGGGTAAAGAAATCATTCTGGTTGATGAAGAGAAGTTGTTTCAGGAAGACCAGACTGTCTTAGAAATTCTCCAAAACTCCCTTGAAGCATCTATCCTTGAGGCTTACTCCTACTGTGAAACCGCCAAGGAGCTATGTGAAACCTTCAAAATGTGTTTGGAAACATCTCTAACCTCAGCCGAGTCTTGAAGTTAAGAAAGCTATCAATGAGCTCAGCCAGGAAGACATGGAGTTCACTAAGAATTTTGGAAAGTTCAGAACTCTATGGGCTGAACTTGAAATGCTTAGACCAAACTCGGTGGATCCAGTGGTCTTGAATGAGAGGAGAGAGCAAGATAAGGTCTTTGGCCTCTTGTTAACTCTAAATTCAGCCTATAACGACCTGATCAAACACCTCTTGAGAGCCGATAAGCTTCCTAGTCTTGAAGAAGAGTGTGCACAAATCCAAAGAGAACAAGGTTCACTTGGCTTATTTGGGGAAAAGGAGAACTAGTACTGCCAACAAAGGAGAGCTGGCCACAGCCAACAAAGGCACCTACAAGTGTGAAGACAGAAAGGCTTGGGTTTGTCATTATTGCAAGAAGAAAGGCCACAACAAAGAAAAATGTTGGATTCTTCACCCTCACCTTAAACCTAGCAAGTGGAACAAGCCGAGGGTAAATTACTCAGCTGAATCAGTTGAAGCTCACAACCAGGCCGGTCCCTCAATGCAGCTAACTACTGGAGAAGGGGCAGCTATGGCAGCTTCCTCACTATTTGTTAGAAGGTCAGATCTGGATGCCCTCATCAAAGTCTTAAAGGACTCGATCGGTAACACTTTCTCTGCCCTTCATACTTTTAATACCAAAAGGCCATTAGTTGTTGACTCGGGTGCCTCTCACCATATGATTAGTGATCTAAATCTAATTAGCATTATAGAACCGGCCCTAGGAAGTGTTGTTATTGCAAATGGGGAGAAGGTTCCCATTAAGGGTGTTGGTGATCTAAAATTGTTTGATAAGAAGTCTAAAGCATTTTACATGCCTACCTTTACATCAAATCTCTTATCAGTTAGGAAGGCAACCTCTGATTTAAATTGCTATGCCATTTTTGGACCTAATGAGGTATATTTCAGGATATTGACACTAGTAAGATAATTGGAAAAGGAGTGACAAAGGATGGCCTTTATGTTCTTGAAGACACTAAGCCAACCTCCTTACTACCTTGTTCGTTTAATGGAATTCTTGCTACTGCTAATAATGCTATTTGGCATGCTAGACTAGGATCATCCTCATTCTCATGCCTTAAAGTTGTTGTTGCCTAGTGTTTCTTTTCAAAACTATGATTGTGAGGCTTGTATCCTTGGAAAACATTGCAAGTCGGTTTTTCCTAAGTCATCTACAATTTCTGAAAAAATTTTTGACTTAATTCATTCTGATGTTTGGACCTCTCCTTGTGCATCTAGAGAAAATCATAAGTATTTTGTCACCTTTATTGATGAAAAATCAAAATACACTTTGCTCCGATCTAAGGACTGTGTGCTTGAATCATTTACTAATTTTCATAAATATGCTATTAACCATTACAATGCCAAAGTTAAAATTTTAAGATCAGATAATGGTGGTGAATACACAATTCATGCCTTCAAGCACTATCTCTCCACACATGGGATTATACACCAAACAAGCTGTCCTTACACTCCAAACAAGCCATCTATGGACTATAACAGTCACCTAGAGCTTGGTACCATAACTTTAGCTCAACCCTGTTGAAGAGAGGTTTTAGGAAATCAGAGGCAGACCATACACTCTTCACTCTCCCCAGCCAACAAGTTATTGTAATCATTCTCATCTATGTAGATGATATTATCATCTCTGGGAATGACAAGGTAGGCATTCAAGAAACTAAGATTTTAGAAAAATCTGTCTTTGATATCAAGGATCTAGGAGAATTGAAATACTTTCTAGGAATTGAAGTTTGTAGGTCTAATGAATGACTATTTTTATCTCAAAGAAAATATACCCTTGATCTGTTAAGTGAGGCAGGTAAGCTTGGAGCAAAACCAGCCAAAACTCCTCTAGAAGAGGATTACAAAGTAGACCGGCACGAGGAGCTTGAGGATGAACCATATGAAGATGTCACTCAATACCGCATGATGGTTGGTAAGCTAATTTACCTAACCATAACTAGACCTGACTTGTACTTAGCTGTGAATCAGGTTAGTCAGCATATGAAAGCCCCAAAGATTCACCATTGGAACATGGTCAACCGCATTCTCAAGTAGTTAAAGGGAGCTCCGGGACAAGGCATTTGGATGGGATGCAATGGAAGCTCAGAGATTGTGGGATAGTGTGATGCAGATTGGGCTGGAGATCGTGTGGATATAAGATTAACCACTGGCTATTGCACATTCATTGGTGGTAATATGGTCACTTGGAAAAGCAAGAAGCAGAAGGTATTTGCATGCTCAAGTGCTGAGGCAGAATATCAAGCCATGAGAAAGCTCACCACAGAAATCATTTGGCTCAAGGTATTACTCAAAGACTTGGAAATAGAGACACCAAATCCTATCACCATGCATTATGACAATCAGGCCGCCATTCACATAGCATCAAAGACACTGTTCCATGAGAAAACCAAACATATTGAAGTGGACTGCCATAAGGTGCGTGAACAAGTTCAACAAGCAGTAATCCTTCCTTGCTATACACGAAGCTCAGATCAGTTGGCAGATATCTTTACCAAAGCAGCTAGTACAAAGGTTTGTGAGTTCATATGCTCAAAGCTTGGACTCATAGACATGCCTAGACCGTGATCCTCTAAACTGTGAAGATCACACTCTTTTTCCTTAGTATAGTTTTGTCCCACGTGATTTTCTATACTAAGGTTTTTAAAGAGGTTGTCCTCACAGTTCCAAGCTTAACCATTGCACACACCAAGGTTAAGCTCGAGGGGGAATATTGATCAAGATGGTCGAGTCAAGGGAGTCCAGGTGGTCAAGCCAGTTCACGTGATGGTTCTAGCTCGACTTGGCAAGCGAGCTCTCACCTCGTGTCAAGGTGGTCAAGTCAGACAGGTACGGACCAAGAGTGTGAATGGGCTCACAAGGGTTTGTACAATTGTGCACACCTTCTAGAAGAACTCCCCAACTTGCTAACTTGAAGAAATGACCGTTGGAGGAGAGGATCCCAAGAAGTCACATGCAAGCTTAAGGCTAGGACATGTCGCTTTCAAGACCTTGGATCCAGCAATTTCTCTTTTGTTGATTCTTTATGTCATTGTCATTGTTTAAAACTAGCAAGACCAGGATGTGTATCCTCCTCAATAAATGGGATAAATCCCACAATTGTGAAACTCAACCAAAAGGAAATAAAATCTTCCTTCGTCTAAACTCTCTCGCTACTTTCTCTATCTCTCTTTCTTTCTCGTATAATTCCGCAAAACTATCAGAACATGCGTCACCTCTATCCATAAATAGTTGACGTTGTTGATTGGGTTTAGGTGAAAGAAATGGTTTGATTGTGATATTGAGAGTTGGTAGTGATTGTGATTGTGATATTGGTTTAGATGAATGTTATTGACGTGTTTAGTAGTAATGGAAGTATAAAGTCATTTTGATTGTGATAGTGAGAGTTGGTAGTAATTTTGAAACCTGCGATTGTCTTTAGTAGTAATGAAGTATAAAGTCAATCCATAATTACATCTGCCTAAAATTAGATGGTTGTGATTGTCTTTAGTAGTGATTGTCTGTAGTAGTGGTGGTTGTGATTGTCTTTATCATAGTTGTGGCATAGATGATTGTATCCGGAAAAATGTAGTGGAATCATAATAATCAAACTTTTGAGGGACCATGGTGGAACTTCACGATGGTGCCACCAGATAATAAAGATGCATGGTGGACTTGTTTTGTGGTAATTTAGTCTTTCTTACCTTATTCCATTGGCTTGGCAGATTAATGCATTATGTGTTTCTTATTAATATTTTGTATATCTTGGTTGTAGCAAAAATACTATTGAGCCTGAACATCAAGATCTTGTTCATCTTCGTTGGGAAGATATTCTCAAGAGTTCAATTAGAGATATTGGAAGTAAAAGGACAAGATCTGGAAAGAAGCCATATTGGCTTGGCAGATTGAAACACTATGCTTGGTGCATGGGAGAAGGAGCAACACCAAAAACAGAAAAGTAAATTCAGAGAATTCTTCCTCAAATCCAGATGGATTAGGCAGTCACCTTCATACTTCAGGAGCTAAGAAACTCAGCCGAGTTGTCTATTTGATGGTAAGGCAGTTTTCTTAATGCTTATTAAAGTCTAATGTTTCTGACATATTAACACTTTTTTTGTTACTCGCTTGAGGCTGGTGGAGTACCACCGCCAGGAACTGAAGTAGTACGTAAGACACACACCCAAAAAAATGGCACTTACATTGGCAAACGAGCAGAGATTTTTGTGAAGAATGTCGAAGATTTGGCTTTGGAGTGATCAGAAGAATCCACTATCTTTGATGGAACTACCCCTGACGTTATCCAGTTCAGTTTATATAAGTCTAAAAAATTATCATTTATATCTGTTATCACGGAGAGCACACGGTATTCTTTAGTAAAAGGCGAAAGAATAGTTCGCTCTGTGCTCACCGCACGGCTCCGTAACTTCTGTGAAACTCACACGACAGATTTATAAGTTAAATGTATTTCAATGTATAGTTTCCTGCCTGACGATGTGGGACAAAACATAATGGAAACTACCAGCCTTACTGAAAAAGGGAACCTGTCAGACCGCCATGCAACCACCCCGACAAGGAAGAGACCCAGCCGAGTAACGATCCTCTACAGCGCCAGAAACTCTAAGAGAGAAGTAGCCGTCAATCACGCTCTGATCGCATGGTCATGGTTCATCCACCAGGGTTCAGAGCCTGTCTCCTTAGAAATCAAGGACACAGAGGTACGAGCCTATAGAACAGATCCTGTTCAAGTAAGGTCGTGACCGTTGCTTCCCTCTCTTTCTTTAATAAGATGGAACTTCTTGCCACAATCACTCGATGTGGGACACTTTGATATTATGAGCCACATTAGTTAATAATTGTTTCGGTGTTGGATTTGGAACTTGAGAATTGATTGGGGTTGTTGCTCGGTGAGCTTTAAAACCCTTCCAAAAATAGGCGTATGCCGTTTAGCACGGAGAGCACACGGTATTCTTTAGTAAAAGGCGAAAGAATAGTTCGCTGTATGCTCACCACACGGCTCCGTAACTTCTATGAAACTCACATGACAGATTTATAAGTTAAGTGTATTTCAATGTATAGTTTGCGGCCTGACGATGTGGGACAAAACATAATGGAAACTATGAGCCTAACTGAAATACAATTGTAGCCAAATAGTCCACCAAAAAGTTTTCACAATTTTACTTTGAAGTGTGTTCGCTATTTGACCGTATGTAATCCGTGTTTAAATCTACAAAATCTATTGAAATCACATCCATTCACTTCCTTTTTTTCCTTTATTTGGCAAACTTTTCAAATCGCACATCTATTTCATGTCTTGCCAAACACACATCTGTGTTAAAAGGCTGGAAGGCTGTCAATAGTTTTAGTCTTAAATACACAATCTTATTACATGTTTGTGTGTTACGTGTTTGTTCTGTGTATCTCTCTAGCTATAGTTGATCTATTAACTGAAGAGAACCTTTTGAGTTTCTCCTGTTAAGTTTATATAAGCCTCAAAAATCATCCTTTGATATTTGTGTATATGTCTAAAAATGAAAGATCAATATGACCGTACGTAATCCATGTTTGAGAAGAGAAAAGTCTCTTGTTCTATATTCTTTCCTAGAAAAGAGAAAACTCTCTACTAAGTACATTGGACATAAGGTTTTAAGTTGTTACTGGTTAAGGTATCATACAGATGATTGACCAATTTGTTGTGGGGGTGCATCAAATTGTGTAAGCATGGAAATAAGATAATTACTAAAAAAACTTTGACTACCAAAAAAAAATGTATAAAATTATTAAAAAAAATTATTAATTAATATAAAAAGTAAACGTGGGATAAAAAAAAACTAACTCAAAGTCTAACACATCAAAGTTTCCATGAAACTAAATCATATGTAATTCATGCCACCAATCAAAGTCTCTAAAGTTTACCAATATTTTTTTATTTTTTTTAAGCAATTCTCCACTTAATAGTTAATAACAAAACATTCATTTATTTAAAAAATATCTACGCCATAACTCAATTTGGATAATAACCATTACTTCTCCAAACGAATATAATACATGTCATATACAGACTTTACTGATATTATAGCCGGTCAAAAGTTTATGAGTTTCTATCAACGCAAAAGTGAATTTCTTCTCTCGATATGAAATTCGTAGAAGAAAAGACATTACTGGTCTCTCAAGATGATTCATCTTTAATGCTTTTGTAATTATAATCCGACCATAATTCACTTTTCTACTGACTTTTAACTTTCCTGAAGTTAACCAGAATGTAATCAAGAAGAGGCTCTAGGGGCAGAAGACCGACCTCTGAACCCAACAACACTTAGTTTCTTACCTGTTCTTTCTGAACCCTTCTTCCCCCTCGCAGCTATCGATCTAGATCCAACCATTTTTAATATTTTTCTTTTCGGCTTTGTAGATTTTTCTGGAGAAGATGATGTTCTTCCCGGTTTTGAAACCGAAGTTGACTTTCTCACTGAAGTGGACTTTCTTAATGGTGTCTTCACACCTGCTGATCTTGCAGGAGGAGATGATGATGCTCCTCTGTCTTTGGTGTTTCGTTGCTTGCTCACTGCTCTGATCTGCTTAACGCTTCTTCCTTTCTCTTGAGTGATTTGGGTTCTTGCAGCATCCCTCCTCACGTTATCGTTGGTGAGTGCTTCTAAACTCTCGTTGTTTCTCATAGCTTCTTCGATTCTTCCTGCTAGCATTTGGTCCTTCCTGCTTATCAGACTCGTAACTTTTCCTGTAAAGAGACACACATTAACACCTTTAAAGCAAGGATCATTTTTTATTACACAGAGCCTCAAAAAATAAGCAGCTGAATCAATAAACCAATTAGGATTCATTGTTATATATGTGAACAAAGCATAACCGAAACTGAACCAAAAGTAAATTTAAAGATTCTTTGAAAATTCTTTAAATATTTTGTAGGAAAACTGAATCTGAACCAAAACGGTCAACCGAACAAAATAGGTTGTTTCCAAAAAGCCGAAAACCAAACTGAAAACCACATTCGATATCATAGCTGAAACTATTTGAAATACGAAGCATCTTGAAACGTGGTAATGTAGAACTAAGGAACAAACCTTTAGCACCCATGCGAGCTGTTCTTCCAGTGCGATGAAGGTAGTCAATCTAAAGCGATTCAAGTTAGTTAAAGTAAAATTAAGGTCTCAAGACACGTGAATCAATAAGTAAGAGAAGAAAGAATCAGAATTATAGGCAAGAATTTTTATTTAATATACTTACAGAGTTCTTCGGAAAATCAAACATGATTACATGATCGACATCAAGGTCCAGACCCCTCGCAGCCAGATCCGTGCACACCAGCGTCGGACAGTCTCCTTCTTCATCCTTAAACTTTTTCAAATTCTCAACCCTGGATAGATGAAATGCAAACCGATTTAAGAATGCGTCCCTCAAGAAATGAACTACGTTTTAGGCTAAAGCTGTTTTAATCACACCTTTGTTCTGCTGGAACTTCACCGTGATAGTTCACAGTGGAGACCTGGTTTTCAGAGAGATAGTGATCGACGGCGCGGCTCGAGTTTAAAGTGTTACAGAAGACCATCACCTTGCTCCCTTTGGCTAAGCTAGGTTCAAGAACCTGCATTCTCATCAATTCATAAGTAAAGTATCTAGAAGTACTGCACGTGCATACAAGAAAGAATGTAACATGTCTGATTGCTTTCAAAAATCAGAATCATAATGGTGCGTTTACCTGTAGTAGGGCTTCTAGCTTATCTTCACCACCTGAAAGCTTGACAAAGTCATGCCGAGCATTTGCTATCTTTTTATGCAATGTTGATGTTCGCAAATGCTCTATCCCTTGAAACTCCTCATCAACTAACTTCTGAACAGCCTGAAAACTCAAAATTTCATTCATTACCTTGTCTTAAATTTAAGATACTTCATCAATCGTGATCATAGCAAAGGTGCAAGCGTGTGATATTGAGCCCAATGAACATATACATACCATTGTCATAGTAGCAGTCACTAAGACGGTTTGAAATCCTTGGTCATTTGTTTTCAACGCACGCTGTTTCAATGGGGCAAGGAACTTACGAATGTCGGGACCAAAACCACGATCAAACATAGTGTCTGCCTCATCCAGCACCTGTATAAGAATATATCTTCATTGCCCTGTGCTTAATGCAGATTCCAAATCATGGACATAATGTCAAGATCCCAGAATAGAGCATACCAAATATGCGATATCTCCATAGACCATGTTTCCCTCTTCGATATGCTGAAGAATCCTACCAGGGGTCCCAACAACCATGTCTATCGCATTGTTCAAAGAATCCTCTTGTGGTCTTATCCGAGAACCACCACTAACCAATATAGATCTGAACCTCGCGTGGTGGCTTACAGACTTTGCCACACGGTAAACCTAATGCAATCCTTAATTAGGATTTCCCAATTTCTGTCTAAAATTTTTATGAGACTGGCACAAATACTCTAATCACATACTCTACCATTCTCCAAATTAAATATTCCAATTTTTCTTTTCTTCCAGCAACCGGAAGGTCATATTGATTCAATAGTTGAACCAAACAAGGAATTCACATTTACAATTGCTAAGACATGCATCTATCGAGACTAGAATACCTGCTCAGATAGTTCTCTCGTGGGACAAAGAACAACAGTCCTAGGACGCCTTGGCTTTGTTATTTTACCAAGAGATGCCTCATCTTCTCTCATCAGCTGCAAAACTCAAATCAATAAAACTTAAACCGCCATGTTTTCAAGAACATGAATAAAATCAAGTGATATAGATATCTACTGTTACATGGCGTAAGAATATGAAAGAAAATCAACAGAAACCAACCTTTTATCGAATAGCTAAAACGCAATTCATGAGCCAAACACTGTGTATGCAGCGACATTCTAACTAACTTTGGAGCTCACAAAGCATATCGAGAAGAAAGACAATGACCCGCAAAACGAAATTGCAATAATAACAGTGGCCAGAAAAATTCATGACTCACCTGAACGATAGGAAGCAAGTAGGCAAGAGTCTTGCCGGAACCAGTGTGCGAACCCAAGACAACGCTCTTGCGTTCCATAACAGCAGGTATTCCGATACACTGAATCTCAGTAGGAACCTCAATGTTCAACTCTTTCAAAGCTCCCATTACTTCCTCGCTTAGCCCTAACGCCTCGAAATTCTCAGCCATCTTCTTTTTCTTCTTGCCGTTACTGATTTCTTCATCGACGCCAACAACGCTGCTTGGCCGTTGTTGTTTCGCCGCTGATTCCTTCAAATGCCGCAGCCGAAGCCTCTCCAGCAAGATCGTGTGTTTTAACTGACCTGGATCTGCGATATTCGTTTCCGTCGGAGCAGTTGCGGCGGCGCATAGAGGGCGAAGAGAGTGGTAAAATCTAGAGGAAGGTTTGTGGAGGCGGAGAAATGGGATACGGTGAGGGATTCTAGAGAAGGTGAAGAGGGAAGACGAGAGAGAGAGGGAAAGGATTGTTCTCGAAGCTCCTACCATAGCTTTCGCGCGTGTTTCTGGGTTTGTAACTGTAGTATCAGGAAGAAGATTAGAGAGGTTTATTGGAAGGTTTATGAAGTGTTGTTCATGGAGGTCATTTGGTACGAGCGAAGTAGGAAGAAGATAGGTTTTGCAAGTGGAGTGAAATAGCAACAGATCAAAGCCTTTCAAAGCCCATAAACTCTCGTGCGTGTTTCTATAGCAACTAGAGCTGCGACTTTGGTTAATTCGGACTCGGTTTGCATCGGATATTAGATTTTTCGGTTAATTCGGTTAAAAGAAATTGTGTGGAAGCTAATTGAATAAAATATTGGTTCGGTCTGGTTATCGGTTAGTTCGGTTATTTATTTTGTTATCGAAATAAACCAAAATTTTTGCTTTTTGCTTCAAATTTAGATAAAAACGGTTAAATTCGGTAATTCGGTTTGAAAATTTAATATAGTTTGGTTAAATTTTGGTATAACTCGATTTGGATGCAGTTACTAATTCATGATCTGACATGTACAGAATGAAAATTTCATTCTCGAGTAAATATTTTTCATATTCAAAGATTTGAGCCTTGAATAATTATTTGAGCCGCTAAAAAATGAGTAATGATGTGTCTCATTTTCTCTCAATATTCTTTTTTTTATAAAAGCTCAAATTGTGGTCCATTTTTCGCAAGCTTGCCACGTCTAGTGATTGTTAAAATTTTCAGATTCTATTGTTATTGGTTTATGAATTCCAACATTCTTACTAAAATCTAGTGTTATTGGTTTATTGATTTTTTAAATTCCATACAAAATCTATTGTTATTCAAAAAAAATTGATTTTTAATGATTCTATAATTCTATCAAAATCTTGTGTTATTGGGCCTTGAATTTTAAACAATTTTTTTTTGTATCATTATTTATAATGACCAAGATATCATTACTTATAATGACTCGGAAAACCACGGAGGTGGTGTGTATCCTATATGGTAAGAATAGGATGACTGCATGCGAGCACTCCTCGCCAGCTTCTCCGCCACTGTGTTCCTAGTTCTGGGGATATGCCTTAGTTTGAAGTTGGTGAAGAGCTCCTTGCAGCGCTGTACCTCCTCTATATGTGTTGAGAATGCTGGCCATTTTGTCGGTTCTGCAACCATCTTAACTACCTGCAAGCAGTCTGTAGCAAAAAATACTTCCTTCTGTTCCGCTGTATGCATGCATTCCATGGCCCAGATGAGAGCCTCAATTTCCGCATGCAGAGGTGAAAGGCTACTACGTGTATTCCTTGTGCCCAACCATCCAGCTGCACCTATTTTTATTGTTGTCCATCCTTGTCCTACAAATTTATCTCCTGCTTTCCATGAAGCATCTACAAAACAGCATAAGTGATTGTGATCCGTGAGGTAATCGTGTTGTCCTTCTGCTTGTGAAAGGTCCTGATTCGTCTCTATATGTGTTTTTGTATTAGCCTCCGTCCATAATATTGCCTCTGATTCTCAAGTTTGGTCACCTCTCTGGGATCTCTTTCCAAATTGTTATAAACTTTGTCGTTTCGACTTTTCCATATATATCAGAGTATCCATGGGAATTGATTGTTTTCATGTCCTTGTGGACATCGCCAGAACAAATAATTATATTAGAGAAGACCGAAGCCATTGGAAATTTATTGGGATTTGACGGAATCTTTGATAGAGCCCAGGTCTGTAAGGCCGGCGGACATTGAAATAGTACATGATTAATAGTTTCCTCCTCTGCACCACATCTGGTACAAACCGGATCACACTGTATTCCTCTATCTCGCAAGTTCTTAGCGACCGGTAGACATCCCGATAAGGCTTGCCAGGTGAAGTGTTTTATCTTCCTTGGACATTTAAGATCCCATGTTTGTGCCAGTAGCGGTAGAACATTTGGTCCCTGTATAGGGGGACCTTCGTCCTTCAGGGCTGACCGAATAATATGATATCCCAATTTCACCGTATATTTTCCTGAATGTGTAAAATGCCAGCCAGATGAATCTGGTTTTTGGGTCCGACTAATCGGCATTCTCAGTATTATCTCTGCATCCTCCGGAATTATGATTGCACGAATCAATTGTTCGTTCCATGTCCGAGTTCTATGATCAATAAGATGGTTTACCTTTAGAGCCGGATAGTAGTTGTGGGTTTTGCATATTGCTGGCCTCGGGCAGTTGGATGGGATCCAGGGGTCATTCCATACAGAAATTGACGAACCTGTTCCCATCCTTTTGATTAGTCCTTTATTAACCAGAGGGCGCGCTGATACTATACTCCTCCAACCATAGGAAGGGGAGTAAGATTTAACCGAGTCAAGTGGACCTGATTTGCGATAGTATCAACCTTTGAGAACTCTTGCAAAAAGTGAGTTCGATTTCTCTATCAACCTCCATAGTTGCTTTGCTAGTAACGCTGTATTAAATTCCTCCAAAGCCCGAAAGCCCAGTCCCCCCTCCTTTTTGTCCGAAGAAAGTTTCGCCCATGCTTTCCAATGCATTCCTCTCTGCTTGTTCTCCGAACTCCACCAAAATTGTGCCAGTATACTAGTGAGTTTGGCCAGAATTGATTTAGGAAGCTTAAAACACGACATTACGTGGTTGGGTAATGCTGTTGCGACCGATTTAATTAGCACTTCTTTGCCTCCTTTTGACAATAATTTCGAAGTCCACCCATTAACCTTATTATGAAGTATGCTTCTTAGGAAGCTGAAGATTTGTGTTTTTGCTCCTCCTAAACTTTCAGGGATAGCAAGATATACGTACCCATTCCCCCAATGGTTGAAATTCCTAACACCAGCTTCAATTCGTCCTTGCGAATTTCCTCAATCTTATGTCCAAATTGTAAAGATGATTTATTGTGGTTAATCTGTTGACCAGATACCCTCTCATAGTTCTTTAGGATATCTAATATGACCTGACACTGCTCTTTAATAGCTTGACAGAAAAATAAATTGTCGTCCGCAAATAAAAGATGTGTTATAGGAGGACTAGCTCGTGCTACCTTTATTCCTATAACTCGTTTTTCCTTCTCTGCTCTCTTTATATTTGAAATGAGTATTTCCGTGCATAAAATAAAGAGATATGGTGAGAGAGGGTCCCCTTGTCGCAGTCCCCTCTTAGGTAATATGAGACCCCTCGGTTGACCATTGACCAGCACTTTATATTGTACGATAGAAATGCATTTCATTATCCAGCTGACCCATTTTTGTGCGAATCCCATTTTTGGAGCGTTTTTTCTATAAAGATCCACTCCACCCGATCGTATGCCTTGCTCATATCCGTTTTTATAGCCATGTATTTCTCCTGGCACGATGCATTTGTTCTTAAACCATGGAACATTTCTTGTGCAATCATAATATTATCCGTAATTAAGCATTCTGAAACAAAAGCCGATTGTGTTTCCGATATGATATCCGGCAATAGTGGCCGCAGCCTTTGACATAGAACCTTGGATATTATTTTATAAGCCACATTGCACAGGCTAATAGGCCTGAATTCCATCATTTTACTTGGTCATTTTGTTTTAGGGATCAAACAGATATTCGTCACATTCAATCTTGAGACCAAATCGCCCGTCCTGAGAAAATTATTTACCAGCTGAAGCACCTCATCCTTAATAACGGGCCATGCCTTTTGGTAGAACAGTGCCGTCATTCCATCAGGTCCTGGCGCTTTTTCTTGATGCATAAGAAATAGTGCTTGTCGCACCTCTTCCTCTGATGTCAGTGCCGTAAGTTTGTTGTTCATTTCCTCCGTAATTGACTCTGGTATTTCTTTTAAGAATTCATCAAATTCCCCAGGTTCCGTTGTTGTCAATAAATTCTGAAAGTAGTTAACTGCCACTCTTTCAATTTATGGTTCCGAACACACCCACTCACCGTTCGAATTGTGTAAACTGATTATTATATTTTGTGTGCGCCGCTGTTTAGTTATGGCATGAAAAAATTTCGTGTTCTGGTCGCCCTTTGTGTACCATAAATTCCGACTTTTCTGTTGCCAATACAATTCCTCATCTACATAGGCTTCCTTTAATTGCCGGGTAATTTCTAATATTTGGTATTGGGTGGTGGAATCATCATTCAGAGCCTCATCCAGAGCTTTTTGTAAGTCCTCAATCCGCTCTTTTCCGTAAGGTTTTTTCTGTTTTCTCCATTTTGATATCTCTCTGCGACAGTTTTGAATCCTCTTAACAAAGGTCGTACTCTGTCCCTCCCCCCCCTACCGTTTTTTTCCATCCCATCTCTATTGCTTCTTGTAGACCCTCTTGACCTATCCATTGTTTGTCAAACCAAAATTGCCGTCTTTTATTTATAAGTTTATCGTCAAGCACAGCTATCAGAGGTCGGTGATCCGATCAGACCATCTCTAAATATTCCACAAACGAGAAGGGAAATAGTGTATGCCATTCTTCATTTCTCAAAGCTCGATCAAGTCGGCACCTGATTATTTGGCCCCCTCTCCTGCCCCGCCATGAAAACGTATTTCCTAACAACGGAAATTCCAATAGTCCTGAATTCTCGATCATATTATTAAAAGGTACAAATGACGAGGCATGACGTAACGGGCCGCCTTCTTTTTCGTGATTCCCTGTTATTTCATTTAAGTCACCTATGATAAACCATGGGTCTAAACGTCCTATTCCTATGCGAGTTAATCGTTCCCATACCATGTCTCTGAACTTTTGTACCGGGTCCCCATAGATAAATGATAAAAAGATTTTTTTCCTTGGAACTCCGCTTCGATATCTATGATTCTATTGTTGGCGAACACAATGTTGACGTTGAAGGAATCATTATAAAACAAAGTCAACCCCCCACTTGTGCCCCTTGGTTCATCCGTGTAGATATTATCGTAACCAAAATGACTCTGAAATTGTTGTACAAACATAAATTCTTGTTTTGTCTCAGAGAAGAACATGAATTCAGGTTTATGCTTATACCATATTTTCCGTAAATAGCTTATTGTCCATTTAGAACTCATGTCTTGACAATTCCAACTCAAAATCCTCATATTTGTATTTTCCACAATGTACCAATATAGTTTACCAATAGTTTACCACTACGTAGGGTTGGCAATTTCTTATAGGAGAATATACCAATAATAACCTCACAAATCATAAAGTTTTCCCGTATCCCACCGTTCCAGTAATCCATGAATGAAGTAATTTCCTTCTCATAGTCATGCGTTTGGCGTATTAGCCATTTCCATGAAGTCATGCCTACAATTCGATCCAATCGTGTATATAATGTCAATCTAGCTGCTGTTTCAGACCATGTGAACGCCCAGGGATTCCTCGTTTCCTTTTTCAATGTTAATCTTAACTTCTTGTTATCCTTCCTATCTAGCCCAAGCTCTCCACCTTGTGTTATACAATCACCTTTATTCCATTCCTGACATATTATGTGCCAGCTTATCCCTGATTCTTGTTCGTCCATGTCTAATATGTTCCCATAGATTCTTGGCTTGATTCCGAACAAAAAAAGCCGCAAGATATCCTGTTTACCTCTGCTTGTCCAAGTAAAGTGCTGACAAACCTCACCCTTAATAACATTATTAAATACAAGCTCCATGACAATTATAACAACACTAATAATCGTTATAGTAATCTGCGACATTTTATTGTCAATATCCTTTATTATAAAAACCTTCATACAATCATATGAATTCTCCAAATCATAACATACTAAAGAGCTCTTAAAAACATACTTTAAGACCTTAGACGGCAACCACCAATGAATCTTGTTCCTCCTTAGTCCAAGCTTTTTATTATCAATTAAAAACCACCATACCACACTTAATATCCTGTCCAAATCGACATTTTCCCCCTCAAATATTCCCATTTCTACTCAATTACCTTTTTCTGTTACCGCCCCTTCCATTTCCTTCACCTTGTGTTTTGTCATTCATCTTTGTTATAACCCTCTTTCTTGGTGAGAGCATCGTCTGCACCAACCTCTTTTTTGTGCCGCCACCGAGGAGCAAAGCCCCTAGTTTCCCCTGCTTCTTTTTTGGTCCGACGTGCTCCTTGAGTCTTTGTGCCTCATTATGGGGTTCTGTAACAGGCACATCCTCATTCTCCTCTTCCGCATTCCATTCTTGTACCTCCATGTTATCCATTGTTTCATCTGCCTCCTCTTGTCGAGAGAGAATATCCTCAGAAAAAACCTCTTCCTGTTGCTCAGGTTGGGCAGTCTTTCCACTGTCTCCATCGATTTCTCCCTCTTCCTGTCCCGTTTCTTCAGAATGACCCATACAGATCTCCTGTCTACCCGTTTCACCTGTTTTCGAATCCAAGGAGATCACATCTTAACCACTACCAGTCTGAGCAGGACTATCCTGTTTCAGTGTCTCCTTTTCTTCCTTCCCTTCAGCTTTTGGTTCATCGAATCGCAGCTCCTTCCTTGCCTTTGGGGCTGCCATCCCTCTTTGTTATGTCTCTGCATCCACCTTAAGAAAGGCTTCTACCATCTTTAACTCATGGTCTGACAAGTGTTTACCAACATTGGGATGTTGAAGTTGATGGATACTTCGGGTGGACATCAAGTGTCTCTTCTGTTGTTCCTGACCAGGAGGGTTACCAGCCTGTCTTGCGTTGCGGCTTGAACTTTCCCCATGTTCCCGAGTCTGTTTGCCTTTATAACCCCTTGATTCCTTCTCCAACCGTCCATACCGATGATACTCCTTCATAGTGCCCTTCCCATTGTAATGCTCCCTTTCTAAAGGTTTTGTTCCCACTTCCTTTGCTTTCTCCAGTCCTTGTGTTGTTGCTGCCTTATAACTCGTTATAGCAGACCCCTTACTCCCATGATCAACCTTCCTCTCATCTCCTTTGTCAATTGACGCCTCCTGAGCCGGACAGCGAGTGTGATCGTGGCACAAGCTAAAACAGCTCCTGCAATACCCAAACAGTTTCTCATACCGCAAGGATACCATTGTCTCTTCCCCACTATGGAACTCGACCATAATTGTGAAATTCAGCAGTTTAAAACCATCAACACTAACTTGAATCCTCCCTTCATCTATATCAATAGCTTTTACTACTCCTAAGGCCTCTCCTATGCTCGTAAACGTAGGGTCTGCCCAGAAGTGTAGCGGAACCCCTAAAATCCGCACCCAGAAAGTAATCTCTGAGGGGTAATTCATAGTAACAATCGGCTGCCATCTCACTAAAGCCAACATCCAATAATCAAAGTGGAAGGGTTCCGTTTTCAATACCTCAATTATATCCTCTTCTCTGTCAAAGTCAAACTGGAAACGACCAAGATCCAAATCAGCTCCAGCTACCCGGTCTTCAACTTGCCAAATCCGAGGTAACATGTATAAGAGGGTCTTCATATCCTGTTTTGGATGATTCATACACCTGCCAATACGGGTCCGTGAATAGCTCTGGATAAGTGAGGAGTTGTCGAATTTTGGGATGACGATCTTCATCCCACCACCCGTATTCCTTCCTTTCTGCCCATCCGATTTTTAACCAACAGAGATTGAGTCATCTTGCTGTTCCACCTCCGCGATAATTGAAAACTTAAAGCGTAAGAAGAACAGAGAAGAGGAGATAATGATAATGATACTTTGTGAATAGATGTGTATATCGTCTTCCCCTTATATATACTGCTTCCTCGCCTTGCCCAGGATCTGCAGTGATCTACCAAATCAATCTGCCAAATTTTCTTTGTCCTCCCCTCTCCCATCTTCACGGGTCCTCTAATCCTCTTATTGCCCATTTTGATTTTCTTTCCAAAACTTTGACAGGCCTCCAAATATTTGCTTGCCCGATTCTGAAACTTTAGAATCTCCTTCAAACCTCTCCATCGAAAACCAATTATTTGCCCGAATAATCGAATAACAGACCATATATACAATGGCCATCCTATCTCACAGATCCGATTATGGATTTCCGAAATCAATCCCAAATCCCGTATCGCAGGAGATCGCGTTCCTTCGCTGATTTTCCCATCCTTACTTTTTTCCAGATCAAGATCCTCTTGCTTCTGTGAAGCGTTCTCACCGTGTACCCCCAGATTCTCCGTGGTGATGGCCACAACATCATCCTAACCTAGCCGCCGCCATCGTAATCGCTTTTCGAATTTTAAACAATTTAACTCATAAAATAAAATTTTCAAAATATTATAGAAATTTGATAGAAATTTTAAATATAAAAAACTCTCTACATATATAACAATACTCTTTACAAATTTAGCAAATCTCTCAATTCTTACAATCAACCAACTCTATATAAATTCAACTCCTAATAGAAAAGTTAAAAGATACGGTTACTGATTGATTTGGTCAAATTAAACCCAACCAGTAACCGAACTGATTTCAAAATGTTGTCTATCAGTTCAACTTAAATAACCGAACCAGAACCGAAAACCCAAAATACTCAGTTCAGTTTGGTTCAAAAACTTTGGTGTGGTTAAAATTTCCAGCCCTAGTAGCAACTATAAAACCACATAATATCGCTCAGCTGCTTCAAGAAGTGCTCTTCGCTCAGCTAGGCACGATCCTAGTTTTGCTCCCTCGTCCACTCGATATTACACGATCGATGAACTTTTGGTAAATTTTTGATAAACTTCTATCATTTGAGCAAAAGCCAATAGCCATGCAAAATAAACTAATTTACACATGCAAAATGAATATATTGTCTCCAAATATAGATTAGCGAAACCAAATATAACTTTATCTCGCTCTTGCCACATGGGTTAAGAGCCATAACGGTTCTTCCGAAAATAACAATATATCCAGCAGAATCGATTAGATCATACAGACTCCTCCAATCAATCAATTAATATATGACGGAATGGCGAAAAAATTGCTTCTACAAGCTTATCGTTCTGCAGCTCAAAAGTACACCAACCTTCAATGAATAAAGAGCAAAAATGAATCCTGGAATCCACGGTTTAGCAAGCGCAACCACCCCCTTTTGGCTCGTTTTCGGTCACTGCATCTGGTATGCCTTGGAAGTATCTGCAATAACCGGAAAATTAAAACTTTGTATGAGGGACTGATTTTATAAGTATTCAGCTTACTCTTTGCATGCTTGGTTTTCAATTTCAGATCACACGGACTATGGAATTTAGAGGTATACAAATCTAAGATAGGCATGTAATGAATGTCTCTGTCTTGATCAAGTTAAGAAATTAGTCATTTCGAGTAATCACAAAACTTCAGAACCACTATCAGATTTCTACCTTTTACGACTTTACGTTTAAACGTCATATTCAGATTTAGATTCAGATTCTGCACTACTCAGCTTCTCGGCTTTAAGAATTAGATAATCCAAACATGGTTCTACCAAAAACATCTAGAAAAAAGAATCTTAACTGAGCCAAGATTTCATGGTTTCCAAGCTCTCGTATAATAAAGGTAAAGCAAAGAGAAAACTTACATGTCCTGTTCATGCTCGTTCGCAAGAGCGGTTTTGGCAATGGTAAAGAATGCCTCATCAACATTGTAGTCTTCTTTTGCTGATGTCTCGAAATAGGGTATGTTACCATTTGAAGCACACCAATCAGCTGCTTTCTTCTCAGAGACCTGTATTTTTACATAAAGGATCAACAAGACAGAATAAGAGACTTAAAGCAGGATGGAAAAAGTTTCTAATTACGCTTACCGCTCTACTGCTCCCTCCATCTATGTCAACCTTGTTTCCAAGCACAGTAAACGGAAATGTCTTTGGATCCGATGGACTTGCCTGGGCAGGACAAGAAGATGCCACGGAAAAAAGTTAGCATATTATAAGCTGCTAAAAGGATTGAAAGTACGAGTTCAGAAAAGCAAAGAACATAAGGCACAAGGTTTTGTAGATTAATGAATTCTAAAAATGTTATGAACACAAAATAAGCATAGATTTAACCATCTGCCTAAGTTAGTAATGGCTAAACCTGTAAACCGAGGACCAGGTAAAGGCAAATCATCGTTCAAACATAAGAAACATGTTACATTGCTCAGTCATCTTGTTGTCTAATGGGAAGGAAAAAAAACTTCAGATATGGTCCTAAGAACTAAAAGATAATCAACAGCTCTTCAACAAACAATGAAAACAAAAGCCAACCTCAACAATGAAGCATGCCAAAGAAAATGAAAAGCCAAAATGCGATAGCAAGAAGGACATTTCCTAAGAACCTGTTTAAGAAACTCCTCATGCCAATTTTCGAGGGAATCAAAGGACTTGGTCACGTTAACATCATAAACCAACGCACAACAATCTGCGCCTCTGTAAAACGCAGCACCAAGACTCTGGAACCTTTCTTGTCCAGCAGTATCCCAAATCTACAAACCACACAAAAATTAAAAAAAGTGAATCTTGACAAAGAAATTTCAAAGGAAAACACTAAACAAGAAAAATCCACCTGTAAAGTAACAAGCTTATCTCCAATCTGAAGCTCCTTCGTCACGAAATCAGCACCAATAGTCGCTTTGTACTGCAGACTAAACTTTTTATGCACATATCTAAAATCACCCGTTAAAGACCCCAAATAAATACATCAAAAGAACGAATCTGTTTCTAAGTAATTGCAGATTGTCTACAATTGCCTGAATCAACTCGAATAATCTTTCCAATCTTGCAGATTAGGGAAAAAAAGTTAAATCGAAGGATACTGATTCATCAATGAAGTCTTACCAACCCTGGAAAGCGACAATCACAGATCAAAAATCAAATATCGAAGCATCGAACACAACCAAAAGTGAGGAATAAATTAAGAATCAGCCTTTATTACCCGCTATCGCCGAGGACAATGACCTTGAGCAAAGTACGTCTTCTCGTCGCCATTGGAATCGAAAGAACAAAACAGCGTTAAAGATTATGTAGATCTCGTAGATTCGAAAACAGTGTGGGAATTTTCTAGGGATCCAAGTTCTACTTTTATCGATTTGAAAAAGAATCCGAAGAAGGACATGGAAATAGTAAAGGAGCGCCAATTAGATAGATCCCTATTGTTTTTTTTTTGTCCTCCGAGTCTGAATCTGATGAATCTAATTAATATTTTGTAAATATGTAACTTTGTGGGGTTCTTTCGATGAATAGCAAATAATCTCAGGTAGTTTATATAAAATAGCAAATAATATGGGCCGGACCGAAACTTATAGATTAATTCGTTAAATAACAAAAGATCTGAGATCTTTGGTAAATACAGAAAGAAAATGGTCGTTAAGTTTGGGAAAATTGCCATTTAAAATTCTAATTTTTTGTAATTGACACTTTTATTCTCCAACTTTGTAAATTTAGATATGGAAAAAGTTAACGTTAACATATAAAACTGTTATTTTAACATTGACTTTTCTGAGTCCAACTTTGCAAAGTCAACGTAAACCTAAATAATTAATTTGTCAACTTAAAAGTTTGAGATTTAATCTATAAAATTTTAAAACTTGAGAAATTAAATGATTATTTCTAAAATATCATATCGATTAGTTAAGATTATTTTATTAGTATCATAAAATAAAATAAAATTTTATATAGCCATAAAAATTTACTGATTAAGTTTTTATATAGTTGTATATATAGTTTATTGTTTTTTCCCAACTTAATATTTTTAGAGTTATAAAATTATTTTTAAAGTTGTTACGAATAAACTTTAATAATGTATGTCTATATAAAAAATATATAATATTTTGGAAATAATCATTTAATTTCTCAATTTCTACAATTTTACAGATTAAATCTCGAACTTTTAAGTTGACAAATTAATTCCTTAAGTTTGCGTGGACTTTGCAAAATTGGACTCTGAAAAGTCAACGTTAAAATCACTGGTTTATATGTTAACGTTAAATTTTCTCATACATAAATTTATAAAGTCAACACATAAATTTATAAAGTCAACACAAAATTAATGATTTATTCTGCGCACACGATAGTTGGAGAATAAAAATGTCAATTACAAAAACTTGGGGATTTAAATAACCATTTTATAACCCTCAAATTTAGAGTTTCCTTCGTTTCTGCACCTATACTTTAACCTACTCCAATCTAATAGAAGCATGTTCATTGTTTTCATTTACATTTTAGTTAAACCCAAGAGTATTACAAATTTACAATGAATAAAAAGGGAAAAAAAGGGAAAAAAAAAAACTAAATTTCGGGCTGATTGTGTTGTTGAGAAGAAAGAGCGCCCCAATTACAAAAAAAAAAATAGACATCGACGTTTTAAAAATATCATCATCACGTAATTAGCAAACCTTGGAGAAGGCTCCAGGCTCGGACCAACGTATCCACTTGGCATACTTCATTACCCCAAACGTTCTGCAGAGTAAGTCTTGTAGTCTCCATGTCCACACACTGTTCTCTCTCCAAATGCTGAATCATTTTCATGTCCATTGAGCTTGCGGTTACATCCTGCTTAAACCAGAACAATGAAGACAGAAGTGGAAGATCGGTTTCAGTTTTACTAAAAATTTAAGATCACAAGTGGAAACAACGCAAGGACCGAGTACATTGTGTGTTTCAATACTATTACCATCAAATTCAGACCATTTAGTAATGGTCAGGATTCAGGAGAATGAGAACGCAATCAAATCAAGGAGTATAAAAGGGATGAAACGTACCCATATGGGGCCGCTAGTGACATTTAGTATCAACAACTTGAGAAACTTATCCTCTGACTTGGTGAGAAGTTGTTGTGAAGCAACATCAATTGTGATGTATTGAAAGAGTGCATCAATCTGGGATCCATTGACCTTCATCACTATTCTCTTGTGAACCCAAACAATTTTTTCAAGATGGTAAGCTGTGGTGCTCCGGCTCCTGTAACTTCTGATCCATTGGGCCACATCGATGGCGTTTTCAGGCAATTCTTCGTGCAGCCTAAGGAATGTAAACGCTCTTTGCCCACTTGTCCAGCAAAGATAAGTAGATGATCCGTCATCTAAATCAAGAAAAGAGAAACTCATGAAAGGATACAACATGGTATATCAGGTGTATCTAATACAAACATATATATTATTAACCAATTTATCAATTGACACGTTGTCAAGTAAGTGAAAACGGCTACTCAGGAGCATAAAATGAATTTTAAGTATCCGCTCAGTAAGACAGAAGGTTATGCAAACATAAATGTATAGTCTCATGCACATCGTCATATGTTTTCTGCCTTTCAGCACAGAGCGCTTAGTGAGAAGCTCTTAAGAAGATGTTATTCATTTACTGAACGTAAATCTGTTCTACATGTTGAAGACTGAATAAGAGAGAAACTCTAAGAAACAGCAGTTGTTTCATGTTATCAGTTGTACAAATAGGATAATTTAATATGATAAGGCCTTTTTCTAATTGGGGCTGTAGTATATGAAACAAAACGCGAATGTGTCTGTAAATTTGGCTCAATTTTCTCTTTCTGGCAATATGCCCTACGTCATGCCTTATTCTAAGCCCTGTAGCTGTTACCCTATAATAGAAAGTGTGACTCACCTACCACAAATCCTGCAAGTGGAATATCGATATTTTCTCCACATTTGTTTTCTGAGGGATCATCAGATCCCGCTTGGAGAACCAGAATATGAACTGAAAGAACCTGTTGCATCAAATATTAGATATAGAAGAATACAAGCAATGAGGCCTTCCAAACAGTACACATAAATAAATGGAAGTAGAAACAACTTTGCTAATTTATCAAAAGATTACCTTGCAGACAAGATTTATTTGCTGATTATCCTTGTTTCCTGAGGATTCCTGAGGTGTAATCTTGGGCAGATTCAGAATAGCTCGATGTGTTGGTTCATCTGAAATCAGACCATCCAATGGCTTTCGGGAGTTTATTTTGACAAAAGATGCTGATGACAGCAGAAACCTGTTTTCCTCTCTACATAAGCAATAATGCAAGGGACTGAAGATGAGTTTGTAACTTAATGAAAAACTAATTAATCAACGGTTGTTATTTAGGTATTATACCCCGTTCCAAGAATCCGGTAAAATGTTGCATTCACCCTAGGTCCAAATCCAGTGAGATATGAATGCCTGTTTAGTGGACCAAAAATCTTCACCTGAAACACATCGTTAAGGACATAAGAGGTACACAAATACAAACAGCAGACAGAACAGAGAATGATATACACTCACCATTTGATGATCGACTAGAACATAAATGCAGTAGCTGCTCAGAACATCAATAACACAAGAGTCAACAGCATCAACTGCTACTACATCGCCTCTGAAAGTCGCTAAATTTCCCTCAGGAAACAAGCTGTTGGAAAGAGGTAGTCGAGACGGCTCTGCATGCATGATCATCTCCCCCTGAGTACCGCATGAAATTTTATCTTTGTCTTTTCCAGCAGAGACTGGCTTATTAACTTCTTCTAAGTTCTTGAGATATTCTGAGAAGAGACTTTTTGCATCATGAGGGAGAAGAAGCGAAACATCTGAACAAGATTGTGGACTGGAAACATTTCGTTGTTCCACCACAAGAGATGGTTGAGAAGACACCAGAGGATACACATCCATAGATCCACCATGGGTGAAATCTTCATCAAAAGATAATTCCAGATTCCATAAACGTGTTTCGGGTCCAAAATTGATTTTGTCATTGTTAGATATGCTAGACCGTCCAAAACAGAAAGAATCATCAGTGCCATGCTTCATCAAATAGCAACCGCCAATCTGCACCCCCTGCCGTAACAATTCCAAAGCATCAGTTAATATTAATATATCATTAGTCTTTGTGCAGCATACATTTTTTCACTGGAATCATATGTCAATAAGAAATTAATACTTACATTATAGTTTTTGCATTCACGTATGAATTCTAACAGCACCCGCTTAATACTGTGCATGTTACCACTTTTGTTTTCCTTTAAATTAGACAGAGTTGCTGCGATGGTCAAACAGTGAGTACGAGAATATCTTATGGTCATCTGGCAGGAAATTTCATCTGGCACAGACAATACTCTTTCCTTCTGTAATGCGTTATTAGTTTTACATCTCTTATGCGGACGTTCTTCTTGGGACGTCTTACTTTCACCAAATTGGAGAGCAGCTGCATCTTCTTCAGTGACAGTGCAAATGAGTTCCCAGGGAATGATTACAGCCTCGATGAAAACACTGGCGCAGTCAGGTATTCCTGGTAGACCCTGGTACAAGTTCAATAATCATAAAAGACCTTCGTTAGAAATTAGTAGCATAAACAACAGCTTTTCCTTCTTGAATTAAAAGAAATAAATAATATTGACATTATGGCGATTGCTATTTTGAGAAATAAAATCACACCTTTTTTAAAATTGGAAATTTATGGGTCACTCTAAATAGATGAAACCTTCCTTCATTGAACTCATCGAAATCATGCCTCCAGTCAATAGAATGATCCAGGAGAACATTTCTGCAACTTGCAGCACTAAATGATAGAGAAAATGGCATTGTCAAGGTGTTTTCTGTAGCCAATGGAGTGGGATTGACCACACTTCTACAGGGAGGTGGCTTTTGAGGAAACGGCATGTGGAGCATTGACTCAGGTATTCCTTCCATAATAAGATAATAATCAGAAACCTACAAAGAATAAAAGAGAATAAATTGAATATAAAAAGTTTGGTATCCTCCAAGGTGCCGGGTAGGCGAAGAAATGCAGTTTGAAGTACAGAATTAACCTCATATATTCTGCCGGCATCTCTGTCACTCAGAAGCTCTGGCATCAGAACATTAATGCTACTAGTTCTGTCATGCAATTGTAGTATTCCAGAAGATGAGATCTATATAAAAGGATAATGTCACAGCTACATAAGTGTATAAATAGAGGAAAACGAAAGCTAGAAATATGTTCCAGCTATTAAGTGGATTAAATCAACCTTTAAAATAAGTTGATTAACGGCACAATACTGTACTCATGTAAGCCTTCAGATATCTAGGGAGCTATATGGAGGCATATATATGCAATTCAGGAGTAATATACCTTGAATCTTCCAAGCAAGATGACACCAATATCTTTACTTCTAAGAATCTTTGTATTTGTATGACCGTATCTTTTCTGAGTTGATGAAGGTTGACTTAAGCAATTACTAGCAATAAACTCGGTATCATCTTTCTTAGTCCGAGAAAGCGATTCATTCAGCATGGCCTTGTAGTGGTGGACAAACCTTGAGATAGGCATTACCTGTTTGCCATATAAAAGGGTGGAACTAATATTATAAGATCTAAAAATAATCATGACAATTAAACAGAGATCGAACCTGTTATAATCTAATGATGATCTACAAAAAATGGACTTACCAGTTGAAGGTTACAATCCCTAGCTTCACTATTGCATCCGCATGATCCATGCACGCAGAATTCAGTAAAAAGCCCACACTGTAAATGTAAAAGATTTTGAATAAGTCAAATTGATGAGCATGGTTATTCCCTAAGAAGAGTATAAAATTGTACATATTGTTGAATTTTAAATATACCAATTTACCCTAGGTTGAAACATGGATGGCTGTATTCGTGACTCTGCATACATCTTTGTCAGTTCATCCTTCTGATGACGCCTCACAAATATGAGAAAAACCATAGAAAACAGGAAAAGACCTTGTGTCATATATATATAAACAAAGAATCAAGCCTGCTTTAAGTTACCTGACAGGATCTTAAGCTTTCCTTATCTAATGGCATTCCATCAAAGTTCTGGAAGCATGAACTAACAAGTAATGTCCTGCAAAGCATTTTGTGTAGCTATATCACTCACAAGTCATAGCATAGCATGAAATTACTTAAGATATTGCTAAAAATATTAGAGAGAAAGAGTACCAAAATCTTGCAGGAAAGGACAAAGACTCCATGAATCGAGTCAGAGGTGTCTGCCGACATGAATCTACAAAACAACTGAAGCACCAGCTGGATAAATCAACAGACATATGAGAAAGCATCCATGATTCACTGCTTTATAGCAAAACCTTACCTCGTTTCAAAAGGTGAAAAAGCCACGACTGTGATGCTTGTCTTGAAGCATGCCCCAAGTATGAGCACTTCTCCCCAAGAAAATTTGGTATTCACAAAATGAACATTTCTGACAAAAATCTGCACTAAATTAAGTCAAACAATCAAAGATCTCAAACCAGCACAAATAGACTGACTTCTCAAACACTTATAGCCAATACAAATACAACCATCTTATCATTACACACCAAACCAAAGCAAGAGGGAACTGTCTTACCAGGGAACCAGTTCGGATACTGTGTGATCTGTTATGTATCTGATCAGTCAATAAAAGCCAAACATCTTTATCCAGCTCAACAAGCTTTCCTTTCATGTACAAACCTTTGACAAATCCGAGGTAATAACCGCAGTTACCTCTCCTATCAACAACTGTTTTCGAAACTAGGTCTTTCTTAGAAATCAAAGGTAAATGAAGAACAGAGTTTTCAGTCGTCACAAACACCAGCAGAGAATCACATTTGCTTATATAAACCAACTTCTTCTTCAAGCCGGACAAAGCAATGTTTCTTCCAACTAGCTTCGTTATCGCAGGGTGCCAACTCACAGCCACTGAACCACAGAAGTAAACGAAAATTGTCTTTTCAAAAGAGTGACTGTAATCAATCGAATCAAACACATCGTTCCTTCTACATTCTTCACACACACAGGCCATTACCCTTACTAAGAACCCCCTCACAGGAACCTTTACAGAATCATCAGAACCTCCTTCCATACAAGGAACAACAGACACAGGGCTAATAGACTCTAACACACCATGGACGCTATATCGTGACTTACCGTCACCATTTTCAAGTGAGCTCACAGGAGAAATCAGTGGAAACGAACACCGAGAAAGCAACTCAACGGTATCGACCACAAATTTCCACTTGATAATCTCCAAAAACCCACCGAAATGCCTCATAGGAATGAAATTCCAAGATAGAACACATATCTTACTCCCAATCGCGCGAATTTCAAAACCGATGATATCACAGCAGATTGTCAAGTCACCGTCTATGAATCGAAAGCAGAAGCGATTCGGACATTTTAGGGTTTCGGAAGGAAGAGCGAGCGTCCCGACGATAACCGCTGGTTGGTCCAACGGCGCGAGAAATTTACGGCTAAAGTCGGAATCGACGGTGCCGGGACGTGATTGAGTGTTCCTACTGCCTGATTCGGAAAAGGAGTGAGAAGCCGATGAAAAGAATAGCGACGATGCACCGGTGACGGCTTGGCCTCGGTTGACTAGCTCTGAAGTTGAGATGACTGTCGCGTTCTCCATTTATCAGGAGCTCTTCGGATTTTAGACTCGCAGCGACGACGGCTCGCTGTGTCTGACTGTGAATTGTGTAGTGGATG
Organism: Schrenkiella parvula; assembly: GCA_000218505.1. Lineage (NCBI taxonomy): Eukaryota > Viridiplantae > Streptophyta > Magnoliopsida > Brassicales > Brassicaceae > Schrenkiella > Schrenkiella parvula. The sequence continues at coordinate 3,350,594 of CM001192.1, read as the reverse complement.
TGGAAATAGAGCGGGAACCCGAGAATAGTGGTCCGATTCGTGAACCCGGCCCGGATTCAGATTGAGAAGCTCAAACTTCATACCGTTTAGGTGTAACGTCAACGAAATGGCTTACGTTTTTGATTTTTAATTCACTTTCTGTTATAAATGGTCTAATGGTAAATCGTCACTATCTTAAGTAGGTTTGGAGAGGACCTGAATCACCTCTTATTTCGTTGCAGAATATTAAGGGAGATTTGAGATTAAGAACCACGAAAGAAACTACAAGATAATATTTTATTTTCTTCAATGCTTCATTAGAATATGTGTAAGAATGATAAAGATGACATTTTCTGTTTATTGTTTGGAGAGTTTACAAGATGAAAAACACTTTATTTTTCCAAAATAAAATACAGTACATTCCGCAGATTATAAATAGGATTGAAAGTGCGGTTCAAAACTGGTGGGACCTGATCCGTTAGACCCCCTCTCAAGATGTGTGCGGCTCAGAAAATAAAATTTTGCAAATTAACATAGCAGATGCGAATCTTGTTTATATTTTGCAAGGCGGAGGCGAGTAATGTCTTTTTTTAAGTGAGTTTACGGGTATCCACGTTATTATACATTGTGTTGTTTTTTATATACAAATGGTGAGTCATTTTGATATTGTATTTTTTTAGTGTGAGTTATTTCTATGTTTTAGACCAAAACTGTCTGTCGTTCTGGTTTTTCAATTTTTTGCGGGTTACCCGCCATATCCGCTAGACCCGCATGATTTTTGCGGGATGGGTGCAGATCTTGGGTTTTCAGTTTAGCGGGTCTAACGGGTAGATTTTGAATGAAAAGTTTTACTCAAACCCGCGGCGTGACGGATCTAACTCGCAATTCAAGCCTAATTATAAGTAGAGCCTTTATGGATAAGTAACTGTGGAAGAGTTAAAGCTGCGGAATAAGAATAAAATTTAAAATAAGCATAAAAAAACTAAATTGTTTGTATAATATTCTAGAGGACCTTTGCAACCAAAGAGATAATGAATAATATTGTATAGTAGATGCATTGTGGTCTTCAAAAACAAGTAGAGTAGGAATTACCATATGTTTGTGTAAAAAGATGAGCGTATCTCACAGGAACATCCTACATCAACGCCATTGGTAGCAGAGGCTGAGACATTGTTTATGGTAGTGAAAGAGTTGAGAAGACTAGCATACAAGCATGTCCAGTTTGCAGGAGAATGTCTTAATAATCTTTTCAGCAAAAATAAAGCTAAGACTTGGTGTCATTTGAAAATAGTCATATATCTCATGGACATAAAAAGTCTTGCTGCAACACACTATAACTACTCTTTTGTTCATGTGCATATACATGTAATATCTGAGCAGATAAATTGGCAACAAAAGCCAAGAAACAAGCATCACAATATCTTGTATCATAGATTATGTTCTTTTTTCATTGAAATGACACATATATTATCCATACAAAGATATAAGAAAAATTACAAAGCAGGATAAGTTGGAAATATTTTACGCGAAAGCGAAGCCTTAATGTTTTTAGAAAAACAAAACCGGCAAGATCTAGTCTTCCGGAGCCAAAGAAAATATAAATAATCCGAAAAAACATAAAAACCACTAATTGCAAGAAAATGAAAAAAACACTCGTAATGAAAAGAAAGCAAAGAAAAAACAGCATACGCGAAACTGAAATGCTCACAAATTGCCACCTAAAAAACTATAAACGGAGACCAAATAAAATCGATGCAAGAGGAAACCGTGAAAAAGAATACGGCAATTAGCAAGAACAAAGAACCACAAATAAGAATCTAAATTCTCAACCACCTGATCTTCATCTCAAAAAGTCTAAATCATAGACTTTGCATCCCCACAAAATGATAACCTTACAAAAACTGACCACGTAAAACCACAAGAAAAAATAATTTATTCATATAAACTAAAGGGCGGTCGAAAAGGGTGATAGAAGATTCAACGAATAAAAAAGGATTTAATCGAAGATAATCCTAGCTAAACAAACAACTACGCACACACAACCCCTAGATTAATGAAAGATAGCCATCCTCCTAAGTAGCAGTAGACTATAGACACTTTAGATGACCCACCCTAACATAAACTAAACAAACACAAAACCATGAAAAAGAAATGTCTCAAAGGTTGAGAAGAGAATCTGAGAACGACCTCATGAGAAGAGTCAAAGACGAGTTCTAATGCTTAATATATAGAGAAATTAGCATGAATAACCATACAAAAATCTATAAATAACTAACTAACAAAAAAACTAATCGATCGTGATATTCTCTATATTATTTATAATATATTATAAAATACCTCCATTAAACATATTTGTCTCTTCTCTCTTTCCTTTTTTATTGGTTTATATTTTTTTACCCCTCTCATCCTTTTTCCCTTCCATCTTTTTAAAAACAAAATTATTCAAAATACTAAAAAAAAACATTTTTTTTGTTTCTGCATGTGATGCGGTTTGAAATTTTGAAAACAGACACAATTTTTTCTTAAAAAAAATTAATGGTTATAATTAGAGATTCATCATTCTATATACTACATTAGATTATTCTATATCAAATGATGAATATTCAATTAAATTAATTTATTCAATTTTTGACATATTTCTCTATTTTTAAACTTCTAACAATATCATTATATGAGGATTACAACTTATATTGTAAATAATGTTTTAATCTTTTAAATTTAGAACATCTAACTTATATTAAAATTAAATTTTAGTAGGATTATGAGAAATTACCTCTTAGTTATCTTTTTATAAGTTATATTCATGTATGAAAATGTTATTATGCTATAAAACTTTCATACAGTTTTAGTTTCTGTTTTTTTATAAAGATAAAAAATTTATAAGTAAATATGTGTTATTCTATAAATGTTGCAATAATAGTCTATTTTATGATTTTTTTGTAGAATCATATATATATTTCACTCTATTTTATATTAATAACATTATATTCTATGTGTTTCTTATTTACGGGCATTTTTGTCCAACAAATTTTTTCATGATATTTTTTTATCAACAGTAATTTAATTACCTAAAACATTTATTACAATGTCCATCCCACTGGTCTGGTACTATATTTGATATTCTGGTTACAACATAATGAAGTTGCTGATGTCTTGCATTTCTGGATGTAACATCTACTTCAGTGAGTAACTCTCTTGCTACTTTCTTATAAGAAAATTGGAATATATGGTAATGGCCAATTGATCCTAATATATATGATAAGTTAACTTAAATAAAAAAAAAATCTATAGGTAGGCTCCACTCTTTTATAAAAACGTTTCATCTATTTCCTACCGAACTTCCCACGTTAAGGCACACACTCCCAAATTTTTGTGTCCAATTCGAAGTGGTCTCTTCTTTCGATTAACCTCTCTTGTTTGGTATCCTGAAGCTCCACATCTCTTATCTATCCTCCTACTTCTCTCTCTATCACGCACCATTCTCTCTAATCTCTCGCCGGAGAAATCAACAGCTATGGCCACCGATACCCCAATCCGAATCGGAGTAATGGGTTGCGCCGAAATCGCTAGAAAAGTCTCTCGTGCCATCCACCTCGCTCCAAACGCCACAATCGCCGCCGTCGCAAGCCGCTCTTTAGAAAAGGCCAAATCTTTCGCTTCATCCAATGGCTACCCTCAATCGACCAAAATCCACGGCTCTTACGAATCGATTCTCGAAGATTCAGACGTTGATGCGCTCTATGTTCCTCTACCCACTAGTCTCCACGTCGAGTGGGCTATACGCGCCGCCGAGAAAGGGAAACACATACTTCTCGAGAAGCCCGTCGCGATGAATGTAGCTGAGTTTGATAAGATTGTTGCGGCTTGTGAAGCTAATGGAGTTCAGATTATGGATGGTACTATGTGGGTTCATAATCCTAGAACTGCTAAGCTTAAGGAGTTTCTCTCTGATTCAGAGCGTTTTGGTCAGCTCAAAACCGTAAGTTGTCAATTTGATTCCATTGAAACTAGGTTTCTTCAAATTCATTAGCTTAGGTTCTTAAATTAGGGTTATAGGGTTTGAATCATGTACAGTAGATGTTCTCAGTCTCTAGATTAGATCAATTTAGTTAATACTGAGATTAACATCTTGCTACGCTCTTTGAAAGATTTGACATTGAGAAAACTTATAATGTTTGCTCCATATAGATGATGAGCTCCCCATTTCAATGATAAAGTTTCTGGCTTTTGTAAAACTTTGTCAGTTTCTTGAGAGATTCAACAGTAAACAACTTAATTAGTGTGGTTTCTAGTTTCTTGAAGATCAGATAGTGTCAAGAGCTGTCTCTTGAAAGTCTTATTTTTACTAGATGTTGGTATCTGCAGGTACATAGTTGCTTCTCATTTGCTGGAGACGAAGATTTCCTGAAAAACGATATCCGTGTGAAACCAGGTCTTGATGGGCTTGGTGCGCTTGGAGACGCTGGATGGTACACAATCCGAGCAAGTCTCTTAGCAAACAACTTCGAGCTTCCCAAAACCGTCACGGCGTTTCCAGGCGCTGTCCTAAACGAGTCAGGAGTGATTCTCTCCTGTGGAGCTTCTCTGACTTGGGAAGACGGACGAACCGCAACCATATACTGCTCCTTCTTAGCAAACCTAACAATGGAGATAACCGCCATTGGAACCAACGGCACACTTCGAGTTAATGACTTCATTATCCCGTTTAAGGAGACGGAGGCATCGTTCACCACGAGTACTAAAGCTTGGTTCAATGAGCTTGTGACTGCTTGGGTTAGTCCCCCGAGCGAACACACGGTTAAGACAGAATTTCCACAAGAGGTGTGTATGGTAAGAGAGTTTGCTCGATTGGTTGGTGAAATCAAGAACAAAGGTGCAAAGCCTGATGCGTTTTGGCCGAGCATTAGCCGGAAGACACAGCTAGTGGTTGATGCTGTTAAAGAGTCTGTTGATAAAAACTATGAACAGATTAGTATCTCTGGTCGTTGAAGGGAATGGCTCATATTAGTGATGATGTCATGAGTCCTCTCATCTCTCTATTTTCAAACTTGGATCATCCGTTTAAGTGTCGTCATCTGTCTGTATCCGTACGGTTATATGTATGTTGTTACTACTAACATTTTAAGTTTAATGTTATAATATTTGTTAGTCATTGGTCACTATAAGCACTTGTGAATCTCTTAATTCCATAATTCCATGTAATTTTAGCTTTGACGAATCTTGTGCTTGTACACCACGTGTATCTTAATTTAGATCTATAAATTACTGTTGTATTTTAATTTATAATTAGTGGTCTTTTGGTCTAGTTTGAAAGCTGTGTCAGGATTTTGTTTGTCGGTCAGCTGGCACAAACAGTAATGATAATAGATGGTAATAATATTAAATCTACGAAAGTAAATGCAATTATATCAAATCAACCAGAGTATGTAGAAACCAACAAAGGAAATGGACGACTGATTCTCTATTCTTAATTTTGTAAAATGCTCAAAAGTGCTTAATACTAAAAGCCATTTGTTCCACTTTCTTCTAAGTTTTTGTTCATTTAGTCTTTTCTCTTTTTAATATTAAATTCTTTCATATTTGATCCAAAACCCATTCAAATCTTTGTTTTATACAAGATAAATTTGGTCTTCTAACTATTCATATTTACAAATTACGACACTTGTATTTTTTGCTACAACAATACTGATGTTAGTTTCGAACATCCCAATTGTTTAGTCTTTTTCACTCTAAATATAGATTTCTTTATATAAAAGTAGAGAACATGTTTATTCTAATGGTTTCTTCTATATTTAATCATAAAAAGTGAATATTTTAAATATATTATATTTTAATTAATTATTAGTTTCACAACACCTTTTACTTTAAAATATACAAATATTATCCATTTATTTTGTGATTTTATTATCATCAAAATTTTACCATCAAAATCAAATTCATTACATCATATAAATAGAAAAATGAATAACTAATTCTTTAAGCATCATCATTAGTGTATTTCTCACATAAATGATCAATTAACATATTTCTAGTTTAACTTATCTTAAAGTGAAAAATAAGATTCTTTATCTTTAATCTTCTATAACTTAACAAAATATTTTTTGGAATCGAGTATTTTTAATCTTTTACGATTTTACTTCATTCAAACAATATTTTATATTTTGTTTGTTCTTTAATTTTTAGTATCAGTTATGTATTTAAAATGTATCATTTGCTATGTCATCATATTTTTAGTTTTTAGTATTAGCTATTATGTAGCAAATTAGAACATCTCCAATCCATCTCTATATTTGCCTCTAAACTTTATTTCAACTATAAAATAGAGATTACTATTTTTGCTCTATATTTGGAGGAACTCTATTTCTTCCTATAAATAGTCGATAAATTTTAAGAATTATAGTCATTACAATAAATTATATTCATAATGGTAATAATATTTTAATAAATATATTGAGCATATATATATAAATTTAATAAGATAATTTCATGCGTATTTTATAAAATAATTTCATTAAATTCATACAAATCATATTTTTCTGTGATCACATAATTTTATGAAATTTAAGTAAATTATCTAGGTTGAAATTATGGAATTTAAGTAAATTCTCTGGGTCAAAACTCATTTTCAAATAGAATATTTTCAAATTCCTTATCACTAAATAAGGGTTCCACTTTCCAGGTAATCATCATTTTGGGCTTGGATATAACACCTCAGGACACCACAAAGTCAAGGTTTAGCTTTGTGAAAGATCTTGACAACTCGTGAAGGAGACAGCTCTTGCTCTAGGTAAGCTTTGCTGCAGCTTCGTTTAGGTTAGCTTAAATTGAATATCCAAAGACCTTCAAATAATTTTTCTGTTTATTTCAATGTCTATCAAAAGAAATTTGAAGTTTAAAACATCAATATACAAATTGAATTACTACCACAAATTTTCACACTATTGTTACGAGCATTCAATTATCTACAAGTTTTATTATACCTTAGGTAAGGAATATTTTTATAAAAATTCTATAATTTTTTTAATTGCTAACTAGGCGTTTAGCAAATAGCCAGATCAAACTATAAAACAAACTCATTTTAGATCAAATATAACGATTAATTAAATCCAAATTAAACATAAACTAAACAACATTGATGAGATAAAGCGTTTGGAAATTGGAACATAACCATATCGTAAAAGTAGAGTTTAAGTAAAGGAAGAGTATTTGGTCGCAGAAACAACTTTAAATTTGATCTCAACTTTCAAAGTGTCTTCCTTGTCCAAATAAGATTCTCGTAGATTAGCCAAAGACACGTACCGACGCCAACCGAAACTCTCGCCTGCCTTTTCAAACCACCCATTAACTGCAGTAAAATAGATTATGTAATGTAAGTATTGGTTAATTGAGAATCGTGGACGACAAATAAATCTAGTTATCTAACTTAACGTAGGGAAATAACAAGCGAACTAGTGTTTGATAACATACATTTGGATGGTAAGTCATTAGATCCATGTGGGTCTTTCACTTTCAGATCTGCTTAAACGTAAATCTTCTCATCTTCCTTAAACATTTCACCATTATCTAAATCCTTAAAAATGGATAACCACTTATCATCTGCTGCAGTGTAGCCCTTGGGGTACACCTCTAGAAACCTAAAACATTATTATGCACTTGTTAATATAAGCTCATATATATATTATACATATACTTAGCAATATATGTACCGTATTTAATAATTACAAACTAAAAAAGAAAAAATTTGTTGTAAACTATCTATTTGTACTCTTACCATTGCCTTTCTCCCATTGAAAACTTATTTGATGTGTGACGATTCTCTTTTATCTAAGAGAAATTTTTTAACAGTCCAAGAAAACTTAGGAAAAGGAAGTTTCTCACCAAAAGAGACGAGTTCCCATTTGGTTGGAGGTGGAGAAACAATGATATCAACACCAAACTCACAATGATCTTCATCGAAGAGGTATCCGTTTTTACGGTCATTGAATGTGTCAAGAGGTAGCACTTGAGACAATCCCCACTTTGTTCTTAATGTATTGAACGGTTTTAAATAAAATTAAGATTTCATTAAAAATAAAATATACCAAAAATTAAATTTTAATATATCCAATAAATAGAAAACGAGTAAGTAAAACAATTTTTTAATATTGTATTTTTTCCGATGATAAATAGTTATTTTTTGTCTTTGATTTTTCTATATGGTGTAAAAAAATTATTAGAATTGAGTATCTTTATTCTCTACTATTTCTACTTCATATGGGATGTTGGAACCGATTTTGCGTAGACGAAATTTCAGTTGTCACATGATTTAGTGGGTTCTATCTAAGAAACATATAATCTATGGGAAGTTGGCAGCATGAAAAGTCTGATACCCATGGACATGTCGCGCGGTAAAGAGAAGGAGAAGATCGAAGAAGACGAAGGAGGAGGACGAGAAGAAGAAGTTCGAAGAAAAAGAAGAAGGAGGAGAAGGAGAAGAAATAGAAGACGATGGAGAAATCGAAAAAAAATAATGAAAAAAGATATATTGAGTAGAAGAGAGAATCTGAATTAAGGTAGTAAATTAGATTAAAAAAGATGATAGTGTGGTTGGTAAATAGTTAGATTCAATAAAGATTAATGGAACTTTTATTATTTTTCTGAATTAAAAAAGAAAATTAAATGATTTTTATAAGAAGAGCATTTAAGCTATTTCACAAATAAATAAAAGTATATGAGATTTTGATGTATTTTAAATGTCTCCACCAACACCTTGTAAAAAAAGTTCCATTACATTTTTTTATGTAGACTAGGGATTATCCCGGGCTACGCCCGGACTTTTTATAGATTTTTATATCATTCCATTTTTTTTACTAATAATCATAAAAAAACTTTTAGAACTTCGCTTAAAAAAATATAACTTTTCATAAATCTACTATTAGATTATTAAAAAAGAATATAAAAAATTGTTGGAAAAGTCTAATATAAATGTCTAATTGATATTTTTAATAGAACACTAACTAATCCTTCCCAGAAATTGACATTGTTAATGTACTAAAAGAAATCAAGAAGCTTGAATGTTTAAAAATATGAAACTGACTTTAAAATAACAAATTCCAAATTAACAAAGTCTGAAAATTTTTTTTTAAAAGGAAAACATGATCCAAATGATAACAATGCGGAGAACATAAAATTAGTGCAAGACTAAAATCTTCTTTTGCAGTACTCAAATTAATTCAAGCATAACGTGGACGTTTCTCTTTCTTGTTACTGTTTTCTCCGACCTCACACGTCTCGGTTGTGGTGCTAATGTTGTTGATGTCAAATGTCTCACCATTACAAAGACGGTCTTCAATAATGCGGGATACGGTAATTGTTTGGCGTGAAGCTGTAAAGTTAAACGACGTCAGCTTCACCTGAAATTTACATGTCCGCCCGGCTATGTCGAGAATGCATGGTGGCATTGGCATAGATTCCACGTTTGCATCAGCCTGAGCAATCTGCAAGGATAGCAAAATAAGACTAGAAAAAACGGTTTAATGTATGTAAAAGCGAATGTTAGTTAACACACCTCTGCCACCAAATCAGATGCTTGCCTTCCAAACAATTTCACAGCCTCTTTGTCGAAAATAACAAACGTTGCCACACCATCGTTTGTATCTCTAATGGTTGTTTCCAACCGATATCTGCACGTTTAAGAGATACAGAAGATGCACTGTATAAAATTGGACATAACATATTGGAATAAAACAGTAATGTCTTACGGTTTCAAGTTTGCGAGTTTTGCAACAGAGACTAACCTGATTAGACCGACATTGTGGGGCCGTTTGCACTTGGAATTAGTATAGTACAGCCTATCATCTCCCCTATCCATTTTCGAACGACAACTCGTACAGGATATGAAATACCATATGTAATCTACGACCACTTCCGTAATTGTTGCTACACAAACAAAGCTAGTGACCTACAGATTTTGATGCATGTTTTTTTAGACTATTTGTAACATTTTTAAAGCTAAAGGACATAGACAAACCTGCGAAGTCTCGTTTGCCAAGAAAGTGTGAATGTCATTAAGAAAGTGTGAATGTCATTAAGAAACAATTTTCATCGTGGTCTTTAATACCTGAACCCAACACAAGTGCTTAATACGACCCAAACGACTAAAAAAATTAAATTCCATACCCAAACATAACATCGTTAATCGTAAACCAACACTCACTAACGATACGTCAGTCAACCGTTAACGCCGAGTTTTTAGAATCCCGCCAATGCAGAACAACGTCGTTTTGTTCATTAAACGTTAATGAACAAAACGACATCGTTTTGCAATTGGGGATAAAATCCCTAATTTCTCTTCTTCCTTCACCCTTCTTCTCCAAAAACGCGATTGCTCAACCAAAATTCTTCTTCTAAAAAACAGAGTGGTCGTTGGACCTTGGAAACCTGAAGACCGAAGGAGACGTTGCTCTGAGAAAGGTATTCGCTCAATCTCTTCTTACTTTCATCAAGTTTCATGATTATGTAAGTGTGGAGGAGATAATTTTATAAGTAGGGTCATTTTTAGTTGTCTCATGTGCGGATCAAGGAAGAGGTTTCCCTAGGAGATGTAGGTGTGGTGAACCTGTTGAAATGAAGACGTCAAACACTGCTAGAAACCCAGGAAGATTGTTTCATGCTTGTCCTTTTGGAAGAGATAGGGTAATTTAGAACATGTAATTTTAGTGTCTATGAGTGTAAGAAATTGGAATTGAAATTAGGCATTTAATTTGACAGGATTGGTATCATACCTTTAAATGGACGGATAGGTGTATGGTTGAAGAAATTGAAGACTTGATTGAAAAAATCGACAATGTAGAAGGAGCTTCAATCACATTGCAAAAAGGTTTCAATACTTGCGAAAACGAGATAGATTGCTTGGCAAAGGAGACGCGAGTGTGTGAGGCTGTGATTGAGAAGGAGATTAGAGAATGCAAAATGCAGCTCCGTAGCTTGAAGAACGTTGTCGGTTTTGTTATGGTCATGTTTGTATTTTTCAAATTTATATTTTGAGTGTGAGATTTGAAAACTTATGTAGGCATGCTTGTGTTCTAATAGTCTCTAGCATCTCAACCATATGCATGTACCTTCCAGGATCAATGGCGTTGTTGAAAGATTTTGAGATATTATTATGGACGTCTACACAAGAAGATGTCGGTGTGCAGAATGCAAAAGAGCAATTCTTCGGGTTCCTCTCCATGATGGCATCAAAAAGTTGCATGTCATACTGTTTAACCGTTTCCAAACTTGCCTCATACTGCGGCATTGTGCAGCTTTCAGCCACTCTCCAAAACAGGCCCTTCATCTCACTTTGATGAGGGAACACCTTCTTGAGATTCCCATATATATGCCGAGCACACATTTTGTGCTCAACGTGAGGCAATATCCGTTCAACAGCATTCAACAACCCCTGATCATAGAACCAGCAACAAACCAGCAATTAAAACCGACACTAAAACCAGCAATTCAAACTAAACCTAACACTAAAACCAGCAATTAAATCTAACAAAAACTAATTAAACAAACAACTAACTTTTTGTCTATCGGATATGATAGTAAAACCTTGACCATCTTGTAGATTAAAATCCATTTGCAGCTTCTCTATGAACCATGTCCAATTCTCCTCGTTCTCCACGTCAACCACAGCCCAAGCAATGGGATACATCCCATTGTTGGCGTCTCTTCCGACAGCAGCCAAGAGTTGTCCTTTGAGTGTGCATTTTAGGAAACAGCCATCTATTCCGAAAATGGGGCGACACCACATGGACCACAGCTTCCGTATGGTTGCAAAGCACACGTAAAATCTCTGAAAGATTTCTGATCCATCGTCATTTAAGATCGTGTCTAGTACAACCGTTGATCCAGGATTCGATTTAACACGAAAAAAATGTAAACAATTATGATAAACACTTAGACACTTAAACACTTAAACAATTATAATAAACACTTACTCAATGAGCGCCAACCGGTAATCTTTCAGTCTAGAAAACTGCTCTTCATGCTCACGGTTGATAATATCCAATGCCTTTGCCTTCACCTTTTTGCACTTGTCAATCGTTATTATCATGTTAAACCTCTGCTCAATCTGCTCTTGCATACTCGTCGGTCTAAAGTCTTGATCAGCCCTCATATCATCTAAAAAAAGCTTCGTGATCACAGCCGTCTTCAACATCTTGTAATACCCATCTTTTTGACAGCTATGTTCATCTTCAAATGTCTTCACCATCAATTTTCCAAATCGCTCCTCATAAGAGCAATAGATTCTCCATGGGCAGCCATCATCAATCCCACACACAGCCGATGACTTCAACTTCCCCCATTTACTCAACTTGATATTCCAACCTCCCTTTAATACATAATCAACCAACGCGTCCTTGAATTCCTCGACGCTATCAAAAACCTGTCTCAACTTTAACTCACCACTACCTCGTTCACATCTCACCAAGTTCTCCTCTTCTTCTTCACCTTCAGAGTTGGGAGGTGTGTTGTGATAATCAAACTCTTCATCTTCATCCTCAAAACCGAGAACATTGTCTTCAACCCGAGTCTCTTCTACACAGGGCAGAGGGTCCTCTTCTTCATTATCCTTGTCTGAACTCACTAGGAAGATGTTGACTATCCCTGTCCATCTACCCGCTTCACACATCTTCTCAAAGCTTGGATCTCCATTAACTACTTTCTTCCTATCTTGATTGTCTTTGAATGGGAGCTTGTACCACATACTCTGCCCGTACAGTTTGTCTCCCAATTCAGCCGACAACATAACAAAAAATTCCTCCGCTTTACACTCAATGCTTGTAGTTTCCCCCCCAATGTAACCAACATCACCAGCATGATTCTTCACCCAATAGCCAACATAACTAACACTGAACGTTACATTTTCCCAAGTGCTGCAAAAGACAGAAGAAAGTTCAAAACTCAGAAAAAAAACTCTTTCAGACATTTTCACAAACACTTGGTGTCCTAGATTTTCCACAGCCTCTACACTCACAAAAACTCTTAAATTACACACACATTCTCTTCAACCTACGACTATTGAACAAAATTCAAAGGAAACCGATACTTAATCAACATTTTCCAGATTCAAAACTACTTAATTCATCATGCTAAATCATACCTCATTTTCGGTTGATTTCGTTTTTTGACTTCCCGGGAGATTAAAACTCGTTCATAGATTCTCTTCCAGTCCCTAAACGCCTCGGTAATAGACGTTCTTCAACGCCCCTAAATTTAACGCTCGATTTTTTTCCAAGTGTTTGAAGCTTTAGAAATCGCGCTAAGGAAGAAGAGGGAAGAGGGAAATCGCGAGAAGAAAGAAGATTAGGGATTTTAGCCCCAATACAAAACGACCGTGTTTTGTATCATATGAGTTTAATGAACAAGACGACGTCGTTTTGTTCATTAACGTTTAATGAACAAAACGATATCGTTTTGCATTGGCGGGATTCTAAAAACTCGGCGCTAACGGGTGAGTGACGTATTATTAGTCAATGTTGGTTTACGATTAACGACGTTATGTTTGGGTATAGAATTCAAATTTTTTAGTCGTTTAGATCGTATTAAGCACTTGTGTTGGGTTCAGATATTAAAAAGCACTATGAAAATTGTTTAGGTCTAAATTTGCACTCTTCTCCACGGAGCCTGTCACTGAAGGGAAAGACTTACTGGGTTGCTCAAAAGAAAACAGAAACGCTCCTCGACCAAATGTCCTTGCTCATATTTGATTTTGCAGCAGAGAAAGCATCTGTGCCCGCGACAAACACGGTTCTAACCTTTCGATATTTTCATAGGAACATCATCAAAGATCAACGGTGGATGCTTCCATAAATCTAGGAAGCAATTGTAAATTTTTTGAACCGTTTCTAGTAACGTTCATTGAACAACTAGCTCCATATACAGTTTTTTTGTTCTTTTTGGGTCAAAGTAGCTCTATAGTATCTTTCCACCTAGAAATCATCAAAGAACACACAGGTCTTGCAAGACTCGCAATTTATGATATCGCATAAGAGAAACAAACAAACAAAAAAGCCCATTTCTAGTGTTCTTTGTGGTCTAATTATACGTAAGGACTTCTCGAGAAGGAACACGAAGTGATGGTGGATCTCTTGATCTACAAGTGGAAGAAACTTAAAGTTCCCAAGTCTATCTAGTTTTGTTCCTTATTCTTACTCTACGTAGATCGTTGTTTCAAAGCAGATCTTGTCTATCTATCATGAGAGATTGTAATCTTAACTCGAACAAAACTATTGAAGAAGATTATTATATCAGTATATATTATGTTGATGATTGATGGAGAAAGAAGAAGAAGAAGAAGAGAAAAGAATTAACTTGCAAAAAGAAGAAGAAGAGATTCTTATTACAAATTTTTCAAGCAGCTAACTGAATCTCGCCGAGCTCTAGCTGAGCAGCGATATCTTCAAGCTGCTTCTTCACACTCATATCAATAAGCTTTGACCCAGAATCACCATACCGAATCGTAAACCCAGCCACAAGACTCGGATCAATCACCGTCTTAACCCTCACGTTCTTCGCTCCGGTTAACTTCTGAACCTGTTTCGCTATCTGAGCAAGTTGCGGCGGCTCAAGTTTCACCACCGATTTAACCTCCGCCAATTGCGTATCCGTTATCTTGTTGTACACAATCTCAAACTCCTTCACGATCTCCGTCACTATGTTGATCCGGTTCGCATCGACCAAGATGTTGAGGAAATTCGAGGTGTGGCTCTGGAGAGACGATGATTTCACGATGTCGTCTATCACGAGACGCTTCTTCTCTACCTCGACGGTTGGGTTAGCGAAGAAATTGAGAACCTGTGGATCTGAGAAAACCATCTCGAGCTTCTCGACGTCTGCGCTCGTCAACTCGAGTGTATCGTTCCTCTTCGCGACGTCCGCGAGTGCCATCGCGTAGCTTCCCGCCGCCGTCGCTGACATTCTCGCTCCGGCCGCGTTTCCACCGCCGATTCGGAGTGGTAAGGTCGTCTTTCGCATAGGGAGAGATCTCGCGATTTGAAAGGAGGATGGTGGGAGTTTGGATTGCAGAGAGAATAGAGTTTGCTGAAGAGACGCCATTGCAGAGAGTAGAGAGAGGAGAGGAGAGGAGAGAGAGAGAGAGAGAAATAGCGATTTGCGGTTTCTCGACGACGAATGGAGAAGAAGAAGGTAAGGTTTTGGGAATTATAAACGGACGGTGGAGATTTCTTGAGGAGGAAAGATCGAGGGTAGAGAATAGAAGGTTTATCTTGTGTTGAGGTTCCAGAAGGATTAGGCTATGGTTACAGGAGGAGGGAGGAATCGACACGTGGAGTTATATGATAGGTAAGATATCTGTGTTCGATAATGAGTAAAAAGGTTCGATTTCAATTATCCAATTATTTTTTTATTATAATGATTTTATCGTATTAGCTACAAAAATTTGAACAAATAGAGATTGATGTGGTCAAAGAGAAGTTTTAGTTTTGAACATTGTTAGACAGAGACTCTGATCCAGCTGGAGGGTTTCCGCTAAAATCAATTTCACCTAACCTAGGTTGGTTTAGTCTGTGCAACGTCATTTAGGAGGTTATAGAGTTTGTTAATGTACAACTGCACATATGTCTTAAATTTGGCTGATGTGTACAGTGTGCATTGCAAGGAGGGCAAGATCTTATTATCTTGCAAGTGTGGATTGCAAAGTGTGGATTGGAAAGTGTGGATTGCAAAGTGTGGATTGGAAAGTGTGGATTGCAAGCTGTATAAGCTACACAACAAAATGTGTAAGTTTTTTATATATGTTACAGCTGTTAGTTTAAGGTTTTTACATGGGTTTAAGCTAATAATCATAAATATGATTAGTGTTAACTAGAGTATCAGTTATATACTTATATTCTAAAACTTTTGCCTCCATTAATAAATTAAGACTCATATATCGTAGTGATAACTGACACATCGTTGGTGGACCATGTTAAAATTTTGTATTAACTAGGATTATTCCCACGTTACGCGCAGGTTATTTGAATAAATTTAGATTTGTTTTATTTGATAAAATTAGACGTGTATTTTGTTCTTTTAAATGACAAATTATATTTTTATTGTACTTTTTATTTATTGTGTATTTGATGAAATCAGAGAGTTAAAAAATCAGTGGAGTTGATGTATGTTTAAACAAAAAGATCTGATAATTTAAAATAAAATAAAAAGTTAGATAAAAAAAGCCTAATTAGAAATATGCACCTTGTAGAATAAAATACTTTTTCGTGACATGTCTAACCAGACCCATATTAACGGGAACAATATCAACCATACACATCCCACATTCTTTCGACACATATTGCACCATCGGTAAGCCGGTGTTACCTCCAATCAATTGCGATGGGACGTCGTATCTCATTTGGCGGGCAGAGAGAATGATGAAGAGGGTTGAAAAAAAAGTTAATACATAAAAACCTAGATTACATAAATGACTTGAAGAAGAAAAAAAAAGGAAATTAAGAGTTCAAATCTTTACATGAGATAAACAACATGATGATTCGAAGTTGCAAACTTCAATCATCTGATGGATTTGTTCCAGTAGTTTTGATCGGTGACGCTATCATTCGCCTGCATCACCGTCTTTTTGGCGCTGCGAGTTCCGAAATAGAACTCACGGCTTGTCGTATGCAATCCTTATTCTCCTCATCTCTTTACTTATTTGTGATTTAGGCATGAATTGGAGAATTAATAATTCATTTATTGGGTCTGGGTTGGCAACCCAATTTGTTTTAAAAACAAACTTTTTACAATTGGACCTGCACATTTGAGACATATAAGAAAGTGTGACATTCTTCAGAGGCCCAAACAGGTCCAAAAAAAAAAAACAAGTCGTCAAAGATTGCTAAATTTGAGGGACTAATTTAAAAATTGTTTAAATCATAATATTTTGTAGTTTTTGTTTTTTCGCCATCCATGTTAGGTTTTTTTTTGTAATGTTGTTTTTAGGTTTTAATAAATTAATTAGCTATGTCTGTAATTCTTATGAATTTGAATAGTATAAAAATATGTATTGTTTTGGTCAAGTTATGGGTAAATATGATTTTATAGAGAATTTTAAGCATACAAAATTGTGATTTGATGATTTATGATTTAAGCATAAATATAACTTATTGTCACCGAACTCTTAGCTACAAAGTTACGATTCATCATCTACACCTCTAAAAAAGAATCAAAATATGATGAAAAAAAAAAGTAAGAGTTAATTCTCAGAATCTGGAGATCTTTTGGTTTATTTAATAGAAAGGAGAAAAAAAAATGATGTAAAGAGGGAGAAAAATGGACTAATTTTTTTTATAATTAATGAAAAAAGTAAAGAATTGGAAAATTAAGAGAATTTAATTATGCCACATGTCTTTGTGTTTTTTTTGTCCACAAAAAACGAAAAGAGAAAAACAAAATCAAAAAGACACCCAAGAGGGTGGAGAATAGTCTAGGTGAACTACCAAAAAATTTTGAACGCACGCTCCCTTTGCAAGCATGTCCACCATTTTGTTGTTTGTTCTCGGAACTTGTGATAGGATGAAAGTGGAGAAGGAGTCCTTACGATGTTTGAATTCTTCAACGTAGATGAGGAAGGCAGTCCATTGTTCTGGATTTTCAACAATCTTCAGAAGTTCCAAGCAGTCTGTGGCGAATGCGACATCCCAGACCTGTGCTGCTAACATGCAGTCCATTACCCATAGAAGTACCTTAAACTCTGCGTGCACTGGAGAAAAGCTTTCTCTAGTGTTCCTGGCTTCCATTGTCCCTTGTATCCTATTGAAGCTAGTAATCTAATCCTGCCCTGAGTATATGTCATCCACATGTCGTGTTAATCTTGAGTTTTTGCTGAGATGACACTTTTTAGGAACTCCAAACTTAAATTTTTATATAGTAGTATTTTATGCTTTTACTTTATGTTTTTCACACCCGTTACACACACATTGGTGTCAAAACGCTAGGTTTAAAGGATTTCCGCATTAAGTGAAAAGAAGTATTCTACAGATATTAAGATAAACAAATTCAGAGAAAGAAACAATTTCAGTCTCTGTGAGATGAAGATGCAAGCGTTGTTGAAGCAACAAAGCTTGTGAGCGTCTTTGATGAAAGATAAAAAGAGTGATGCTGCTGAGATGGCGAGTCTCGACAAAAAAGCACACTCAACGATTATGCTTTGTCTTGCAGATAAGATCATCATCGAGGTTTATAACAAAACGACTACTACTGGTCTATGGGGGAAGTTAAAGACGTACATGAAAAAGTCTCTAACTAACAAGTTTCTTTTAAAGCAACGCTTGTTTTCACTGTACATGCACGAAGGTATGCAACTCGGGGATCAGTTAGATCATATGAACACGGTATTACTAGAACTGTGTAATATCAATGTTAAGGTGGAGGGGATGTTGCTTTGCTTTTGTTGGTATTTTTTCGCTTTCATATGAAAAATTCGTGCAATCATTTATATTAGGTAAAGATATAATATCATTATAGAAGGTCAAATCGTCACATCACAGCAGGGAGCTGCATCACAAGGCGTCTGGTACATGCACATATAATCAAGCGTTATGATTGTTTGTCAGTGGTGGTAAAGGACATGGAAACAACAACAAAAAAGAAAAGAAGTGATTTCCAAAGGACCCTAAGCCAAATGATGTTTGTAATTACTGTAATGAGAAAGGACATTGGAAATTTTACTGTCTTAAGAAGAAGAAGCAGTCCGGTTCAGCTACAGTAGCAGAGGGTGACACCAAGTCCAAAGAGGACATTGCTCTGGTTGTTGATGGACAAACACATCGTTCTAATGTGTGGGTTCTAGACACATGATCATCTTATCATATGTGTCCAGCGAGAGAGAGGTTCTCAGTATATGTTCATGTAGATGATTGTAGCATCACGACGGCAAACAGTTTTTCTTGCAAGGTTGTTGGAATTGGCTCGATTAAAACCAGGACACATGATGGTAGATTCTGCACATTGAAATATGTCAAAAATGTTCCATCAATGACGAAGAAATTGATATCTCTCAGTCTCTTTGACAGTAGGGGTTTCAAGAATTCAAGTGGAGATTGAATTGTGAAGGTATGCAAGGGTTCTAATGTGATTTAAAAAGATGTCATACATGGTACTTTGTATTTTCTGCAAGGTTCCACAATTATAGATTTTGCTAATGTTGCATCTCTAGAGTTTGACAAAGATATGACGAAGTTGCGTCATGAATTTTGGTCATATCGGTGAAAGAGGAATGCAAATCATGCATAAGGAAGGTCTTCTTTGTGGCCATGAGGTCAAGAGTTTGGAGTTTTGTGACATTGTGTCTTTGGAAAGCTTTATTGCAACAAATTTATTAAGGCTGTTCATATAAAAAAGGCACGCTGGATTACATCTACTCTAATTATGGGGGTCCATCTCGAGTGGAGTCTTTGGAAGGTCACAAATACTTATGTCTATTATTGATGATTACTCAAAGAAAACATAGATGATTATGCTAAAGCATAAAAGTGAAGCTTTCAAGAACTTGTAACAGTGGAAAACTGTGGTGGAGAATCAATCAGAGAAGAAGATGAAGAGGCTGCGAACTAATAATGGTTTGGAGTTTTGTTCATCATCATACAATTAGAGATACATTTTTATAAGGATGAAGGTGTTGCTCGTCATCATATAATTAGAGATACACTTTAGCATAATGGTGTAGCTGAACGGATGAATCAAACGGTGATGGAGAGAGCGAAGTACATGTTATCTAACATTGGCTTAGAAAGAAGGTTCTAGGCTAATGTTGTAAGTACAATGTGTTGTGGACCACGTTTAAATATCAAGTGTAAGACGCCAACTGAAGTGTGTTCAGGTAAATCTACTGATTATTCTAATTGGAATTTTTTGGGCTGCATGTCTTACAATCATATGAATGCAGCTAAATAGAACCAAGAGGAAAGAAAAGAGTGGTAATAGGCTACGAAGATGGGGTCAAAGGATACTGAGAAGGAACGTAGTCTTTGGTGAAAATTATATGCTTAAATGTTATAGTAAAGCATGGAGCTGCAGCAGAAAATGATAGCTCTCACAAAGAGGTGGAGCTTTATAATGATTGCAACAATTGCAATATTTTTGCTAGGAAGAAAATATCCATTTTTTCCAAAACTTTTGATGACAGGTTCACCTGAAAAGATATTGAGAGGATATAGTGCAAATCATTTTCAAAATTTGGTCTAGAGTAGTTCAAGTACATGAAAGGCACTTATTAATCAGGGAACCAAACTTGTCTGGCAAAAGTTTTTGGGATCTACTAAGTATTCTAGTAAAACATTCTTTAATGACTACTTACTTACCCATGTCTTTTCTAAAGTAGATTTCATGGTCTCAATAAACTTATTCTTGATCAGATGTGTAGGTGATTACAAGGCAGCCAAATGGTCGGGGAGAGAGAAGACACAATTTGATGGTGATAGAGAATCTCAACTTTCGTAGAAATATTTTTCACGAGTACAATTTTAAAGGCACTCTATTCGTGCGTTTTTATGAGCACTATTGGTGATGGTGCAGAAGAGGTTATGATAGATCCTAAGCTTTTCAAAGATGAACAATTCATCGGTGTACTTCATCAAGGACTCAAAACATAACCTCCAAAGTGCGGCCATGAACGACTTTAGCTTCCTAGATGTGAGTTTTTTCATTGCTCTCTATACCTAATTACTTTATTTATTTAAAATTTTGGTTGCATTATTCAATCCATACATGATCCTCTGGAACAAAATATGGCAGAGCATAAACGCATAGAGGGACTTGAACAGAGCTAAATAAAATTTGGGCCTTGAGCCCCCCATTTTTATTGGCCCTCGATTTTTAGATAAAAGTTATATATATATAATATTTTTAAATTGTTTTACAATACATAAAGAAATTTAAGGAAATAATATAACTTAAACAAAAAATGAAATGAGGATAATAACAAAAAAAAGAATCATTTGACTGAATGGTTTATGTTTTTGGTTATTGGGTATTTTAAAAGTTATCTTAATAATATTATTTGAGAAGTCGGTTTCTTACATGTTGCGGTCACATTAACTCTCACAACGGTCAACTACATAGATAACCTTAATGAATTAAAATCATTACGACTAATTGACATTATTTCTATTTTTCTTTTTCCTTTTTTATTTAAAA
Source organism: Schrenkiella parvula (assembly GCA_000218505.1). Classification (NCBI taxonomy): domain Eukaryota; kingdom Viridiplantae; phylum Streptophyta; class Magnoliopsida; order Brassicales; family Brassicaceae; genus Schrenkiella; species Schrenkiella parvula. Next base: position 3,329,453 of record CM001192.1, on the reverse strand, counting down.
ATTTTTATTTTCTACTATTTTTCTAAATAACAAAATAAAAATATATTCCTTCTTTATTTAATAAATTTATTTTAAATTATCTTTATAGAATAACAAAAATAGAAAATTTCTCAAAGTCTTTGTAATATTATTCGAAAAGTCTTATATAAAAAATTATTTCTCAAACAACATAATAGATATTAAAAAATGAATCAAAAGTAGTTTTATTATGAATCCATTTTTTGGCAAAATAATTTGGAAAAAAACAAAATAATGTAATCCGATTATTTGATATCATGTGTTTTTTTCTAAAAGATTTATTTATTTTTATATTACGACCACTTTCATATCAAATAAACAATTTAAATAATATAGGACAATAATTTAAAATTACGGCCGTCATTTGATCCGAACCGAACATGACAAAAATGATGGAATCAAACTTCTCAGTTTTTCGTATATTATTACGTTCTCGATTCCTAATCGATCGATGAACTTTTTAAAATATTACCTCTAATTTGAATCAAATAAAATTGTAGTCAATTCAGTGGAATTATGGTTCAAATTGATTTTAATTTTCAAAAGATTACTGATTTGGTTTACTTACGTAACTCTAAACCGATCAACAATTTAAATTATTTTCCTAATTTGTTTATAGATATTTAAGAATAGCTCCTGCATAAACCTATTGGACTACCCAGTGCGCGTGGGAGTATACTTGGAGAGGTGCCAAGTAGTGTGCGGGATTATTGACTACCTGAAGCAGTACACGTGGGACATGAGTTACGCATGTCGCATTCTTTAAAAATTGTCGTACTGCCTTTTGTAGGTTAAGTGTTAATGAGTCTAGTCCTAGCTTTCATGGGCTAGAACTTGAGCAAAACCCTCTCGACCTTACTCTTTCTCTTCTCTGTAATAATATTTAGTTCCTTTCAGATTCGTAGTTGCTGCTGAGGATTTGACATTCCAATTTGTCCCAATAATGATAAACATGTTAAAATCTTATTACGATGAGTGTTTCTTTCGTATTGATAACAGAAACTGAAGTTTCTTTTAGAAGTTAGTGTTTGTAAATTCTGCTTTTCTGAGACAAGGACCAATCATAACGACTGTTGCTTTTGTTTTTGTTTCGGACTTTCAAAACTATACTATATATATGGTACATTTTCAAAAGAAGAAACATAAATCACAGATTATTTATATCCATATTTATCAATATCATCTGAATATCACATCCAACAATCAAGCACTTGCCTCAGCTGTTGGTAACCCCCTCGATTGCTGAGTTCTTCCTCAAGGGACCTTCCAATTTCGCAGCTCCATCTACGCGCTTAGAATCGGAAAGAAAGGTGCAGATGCCATATTTTTAATGGGAAGGAAGAGAATAGGAGGATCAAAACGACGAAGAAGAGAGAATAAGAGAAGAATGTAAGCAGGGAGATCTATATTTTGGTCATTGATGATGCTACCTTGGGACTCATTGCTTGCTTAGATCTCGGGGAACTCCATCGCCTTTATATCAGTTCATGTTTCTTAATCAAGATTTTGAAAGATTGTTCAGCCTGTCTTAGGTCCCTGCAAAGAAGATCCGACCAACGCTGAAACATTCCTTACGTAGAAGCCACTCATGTTCTACCTATTCACTGTAACTGATACATCGGCTAAAGGATTTGGAGCCAAAGGCTTGGTCATCTCCACGATTCCTTCTAGCATCTGCACTACTTTCCCCATGGATGGCCTCTGAGACGGGTGCCTTTGTATGCACCAGAAACCGGCCTGAACCATCCTCTTCACTTGTTCCATATCTACTGTTTCATCTGTGTGAAGACATTTGTCCAAGATTGCTTTATTATTACCCTTCTCGAATTCCTCGTACGCCCAATCTGAGAACTTCTTGTGGTTTGTTTCGTCCGAGACTTCAAAATTCCGTCTTCCACTCACAATCTCTAACAGAACCATTCCATAGCTGTAGACATCAGAGTTTGAAGTTATTGGAAGATTTGCAAGCCATTCTGGGGCTAGATATCCCCTGGTTCCTCTGACACAGCTCATGTTCCAGTATCTATTGTCGCTTGGTATGAGTTTTGCAAGTCCAAAATCCGACACTTTCGCATTAAAGTTTTCATCCAAGAGAATGTTCTCAGGTTTAATATCGCAGTGTACAATGCAATTAGAACACTCCTCATGGAGGTAAAGAATTGCCTTAGCGGTTCCAAGGGCAATAGAAAACCGGTGCTGCCAGTTAAATAATCTCCCAGACTCTGCCGCGAAAAGGAAGTTGTCGAGCGACCCATTTTTCATAAACTCATAGACAAGAAGCCTGTGCCGTCCTTGTGAGCAGAAACCTATCAACCTGACCAGATTCAAATGATGTGTGCTTCCTATGGTGGCAACCTCTGTCCTAAACTGCTTCTCTCCTTGCTCTATCCCCTCCAATCGTTTCACGGCAATCACGGTTCTGTTAGCGAGCATGCCTTTGTACACAACTCCAAAACCTCCAGCACCAAGCTTCTCCTTGAAACCTTTGGTGCAACGCTGCAGCTCCTTATAAGAGAACCTCATGGGCGCACTAGATGCATACTCAAGTAAAGTGTGGTGAGATGACAAAGCTCCAAACTTCAAACTATTTCTGCAGCAGCACCACCACAAAACTCCCTCTATTGCAACCAAACCAAAAACCGTGGCTATAACAACAACAGCTATGATCCACACACGAATTATCCACCGTTCATCACTTTTCTTCACTGTTAAAGAAGAATATGGTAAAACTGGTTTACAAACTTTTAAAGAAGAGGTACTAGGTAGCGAAGGGTTCCTATAGCCACAAACAAAACCAGGTGGCTTAAGGAAACAAACACCAGATCCATCAGCCATTGGAACAGAAGCAACACAGAAACCACCAACAAGACAATTAACACGGCACGCCTCTATCCCGAGAGTGAAACGTTGAGCAGACACTTCAGGTGGGTATGTCAAGAACCTAGTGTGCTCCAAATCAAGCATGGCTTCGTTACCACGACAATCCTCAAGCTCCACTCTTCTCCTACAACCTTTTCTCATATCCTTTACATCTATAGGAACAAAATTCTCAGATGGACACTCGCATTTTGGACCCGAATCATCATATCTACAAATCCCAAAGTTCCCACAGAAACCAAACACTTGACACTGATCAACAACAGCAACCCATCTCTGCGTTTGAATCTCACTACCTTTAGAAACACTATAGATTCTCAAATTCCCATCATCCTCTAACCTCAAAAACCTAAACACATCGTCTCCTTCTCCGTAATCGCTGCTGTAAACAGAAATCACGCCGCCCTTTGGCAATTCAGAATCGAGAATCGACGCGACTCCACTAGATTTCAGTACAAAACTCGGAGACGAGAGATTGAAATTCGAATTCGAATCATCATTAGAGGAATTATTAAGCCCTTGGTTCCAGTAAACTACGCTATTGTTCCACTTAAGATTCAGATTCCCTTCTTCCGTAAGCTGAAACGAGTAAGAAGCAGATCGGAGAGACTTACCGACTGTGAAACTCTGCGTCGGGACGATTACGTCGGTCGGGTGAGCAAACGAAGACCACACGGTCAAGTTTCTCCGACTGAGAAGGATGAAATTTCCAGAATCTTCGAGAGAGGCGGAAGCAACTCCTTGATTGTCGGTGCCGGAGTCCCAAACAGTAGCGCCGGAGCCGTTCACGAGGCGGAGGGAGCCAGAACGGAGAAGGCGGAGAGATCCACCGGAATCGACGACTCCGGCTGACCAGATAGGAACAGTGTGGGAAAAGACAACGGCGGAGAGGAAGGAGCCGGGAATTGCGGCGGGGATGAAGGATACAGAGAACGAAGAGCTTGGAGAATACCATGAGTGGTTGGGATTTGAGGCGTGAAGAGCAGATCCGAGTGGTATTGAAAGAGACGAAGAGAAATCGAGACGGAGAAGAAGCAGAAGAAATAGTTGCAGAAACGTCAATGCTACAACAATCGCCATTGATGTGCAGGAGTGTTCTGTGTCACACTCTCTCTCACTTCCTATATACAACAATGGAAAATGAAAGAAGAGCGCGGGATACGTATACTGATCTTATACTTAGCCTCAAAAATCTGAATAAACTATCACTGCAATTTGGACATTTTAAATTTTAAATTCACAATTTTGTCAACATTTTGCATAGTTTTAAATTTGTATGTATTGTGGTGTAGAAGATTTTAAAACAACCAAACTTTTTGTTAACAAATAATATTTGTAAGACGAATAATATTGAGTTTTAAAAAGCCGAATAATTTGGAGAAGATATTTTATTTCCTCGTATGACTTGCAACGAGGAATTAATAAATGATGATAACAACATTTATTAATTTAAACCTCCTTTTTTCTTTTATTAAATTTAACCTTTTAAACATTTAATTCTTGTGAATAATTTTTTTTATTAATCAAATTAAATTTTAACCCAAAATATACCAACTTTTTATTTTTCTTTGAGCGAATTGAGTGAATAAAACATATTAAAACCAATTTTAATAAAACTAAAATCCGAATAATATAAAAAAGAACTGCAACATAAAATTAATAAAATAAAAGAAGTATAATGAATAGTTAAACCAGTCATTTAAACAGAAATTTAATCAAATTAAAATATTTTAAAAAGACAAAATTAAAAATTTATATATTAAAAACTTACTTAAAGGAGATCATAATATTCAAGACTACACATATAAGAAATATGAGAGAAAAGATGTATGGAAGAGAAGGAAAACGTGAAAATGAAATTTTGGTTTATAAATGAAACTTAGACTCTTTTATGTAAAAATTTGTAAGAGGTATAATAATATATTTTAGATAAAAAATAAACTTGTGACATAAATAGATAAGGAAAAAAATATATATATATATATGTATATATGCTTTAGCTTTTTTCAAAATATGTTACTTCAAATAGCGTTAACATCTCTTGAAATGATCATATCAAATATTTAAAGTTGTCATTAGATAAGTTGATGTTTCATAAGGATAAAATTGTCACCAAAGACTATCTTTTAACACTTTTTTGCAAGGCGTTAGATCTAAATATTATTATAGTCAACAAGGTTACATGACCAATTCGCCCAAACCAATATCATGTGATTTTATTTGATAGTCTTTACCTAATATCACTTGTTTTTTGTTTTTTCATACGATACCACACTATTTTGTTTAAACACACTGCCTTGTACCTACACTATTAAATCAAATTTCCACATTGTTATTTACCTAAGCTGATGATATAGTTGAGTTATTTAGATTATTTGCTAATGAACCCCATAATTGATGATAAAATGAATAAGCTAGAGTAGTTGTGTATGAGTGGCGCGTATGAGTAGGTATAAGCTTGTCGGAGAAAGAAAGTCAAAAGAACAAGATAGAGTAGTTGTGTATCACAAGAATTTTTCATCCTTAATTATTAGACCATTGTATCTTGATTTGACAATTGTCTATGCTTGTTTTGCTTGAACCTCATGTTCTATTGCTTTAGTTTTTTTTGCTTAATCCTTTCAATGTTCAAGGTGTTTAGTATCTTTTATTTGATTGTTTTAGCTAACCATATGTTTCTTATTTGATCTCACCTTAGTTTACAAGCTATCACATTTGAAATAATATGTAACTTATAACCACATAAAAGAACATAGATCAATTCATTCACTATATTTTATATGCTGCTTCACTATAGTTTATATGCTGCTTCTAGTGCCTATATTTTCTAAAATACTTCTAGATTGGTGTTACGATTTCGGTTATAGCCTCGTTTGTTTAGTGATTTGATACATTGAGTTCTCATCTAGTCTACATTACTTTTTTTGCAAGGAATTGTGGTATGGTTTTGTAACTTATTGGTATCATAATTAAGTGTGTTTTTTTGTACCATATGGATTCGGAGCTGTTTTAGCAATGTGCTATCTTTGATGGTGATTGTCTCTCAAATCAATTTTTTTTTACGATCTGGTTTCTTTTCGTCTTGGAGGTTTCTTTTACCAGGCAAGACAAATGCTGGTTTTGGATAGAGTTGTTAATGATGGGCAAAAATCCATATAGTATCCTAAACTCAGTTGGAAATTTGAATCAAAAATCTGCTTATTTAATGTTAAAATTTTACGGGTTCAAAATGGATGGATACCTTATATATAAATATTTAGATAGGGTTTACCCTACTAGGTTTAGAATATCCGTAGGATTTTTTGTTTGTTTTTAATTAAAACAATATTTTTTAAATGATTTTATAATAAAATATTTACAATTTTTTTCATATTTCAATAAACCTTGAAATAACATTTTAATTATTTTAATTTCAAAAATAATACTAAATAAATTAAATCCTTTTTTCCAAATTAAAATGTACAATCATGTTTTTCCGCCAAAAATATAAAATTATTTTCTTTTCACTAAAAACATAAAATTATGTTTTTTTCTACCAAAAACATAAATTTTGTTTTTCCTGCCAAAACAGTAAAATCAGTTCCACTAAAAATGTAATATCTCGTTTTTTCGATTAAAATGTAAAATCATGTTTTTTCTCCAGAAAGGTAAAATCCCATTATTTTGACAAAAAACATAAAATTTGGTGGTTCAGCGACGCTGCTTTGATGGTTGAAGGATACTACAACAACAACAAATAGCTTGAAGATTTTAGATATATGATTTTTGCTGTTTTAGAGAGGTTGAAGAGTATAAGACTTGAATTTTGTTGGATTTGGTTATTATCTAAACAATCTTAACTTCTTCATCATTTTAATCCTTATGTTAGACAACTGTTTGCATTTGACTATTGTATCTTTACTTTTTCTTTGAAAAAAGTTTAATACAAATATTAGATACTAGATCAGTTTTTTTAAATCTGTTACATCAAAACACAAATTTCAGAAAATTGATAAAATTTGTTCACGCAGAAAAATAGACATTTATTTTTAAAATGTATCCTTATTTACAATTCAAAAAAAACATAATAAAAGCTGAAAATAATAATGTTTAAAAATCTTTAAAAAAATAAATAAACAGGATACAAATAACCACATCAGCATTTCAAACTCTCTAAATTGAAGCCACGTAAGCACACATTCTTTTACGAGATAAAACTGAAGTTGACAAAATAACAGCCAATATTAGAGCTCTGTTTATACAAATATTTAATTACTTAGGGTAATTCAGTTTTTTTGAAACTGATTCTCTTTATCTCTCCATATGTTAGAAACAAAATCCTCATTCTTCGTGGAAATTGAAACGTTTTTTTATTGTTGTTTCTTGTTCTCTTACCCTCTATTATTCACTCTTTCATGGATAATTCTTTACTTTCAAATTACGATTTCTTTGAAGACTTGGATTTGAAGGGAGCTTCTCAAGTGGTTCAATCCGTCAGATTTAGCTTCATGACAGAACAAGATGTCCAAAAACATTGTGTTCTGAAAACTATTAATCGCGTATTACTCGGTAACGTTGAGAGACCTGTACTTGTGGCCAGCTTGTCTATCCTACTTGCCACCTTTTGCTGTTCAATCTTCTATACAATTTGTTTTTGCAAAGGACATGTTTCTTCTGTCATTGCTTTCTTGTAAAAAAGAAAGAGGTAAGATATACATATACAATTTTTTTCTTATAACAATTGTCTCTCATTTGCACTTAATTACTAATTCGCTTCATGTTCCTTAAGGTTGTAAGTTTTGCTGATAAGAGACATGATGAAAGTTGCTTGTAGTAAGTTTTCAAGCTGCTTGTGTGTTTTGTTTTGACAAGACGGATGAATAAGAGTTATGTTTCGCAATTGCTTGTTTAAACATGTGGTTGAGGTGAATTACAATAGTGTAAGTTGTTGATGAGATTGATTGCAGGTTGAATTCTGGTTAGAGGCTAATATGATCTCAGTGCGCATGAGAAAATCATAAAAACTAGCAAGGTAATCAAGTGTAATGGTATTCAGTCACTGAAACATGATTATGGTTTTAATATAAGTCATGGTGAAGGATGCGTGATACAACGTCTTAGAAGTCGTGAAGCTTATGGAGTTTACAATTGAGATATAGGCTGAAGTTGTTTCTAAGCTTGGTAATAGAGCTTTTTGAGCGGTTATATCAAGTATTAAAGTGGTGAATGTATCACGAGGTGATCACCAAAGAGTTGAGCTTAATACATATTTGTATTAAAGCTGGTTTTCACAATTCTTGAAAACTGACAATGTATTGATATCTAATGCTCAAAATGTGATTAGTTATTGGTGAAGTATATGGAATATGATGTTCAATGCAATAAGGATTAAACATATTTATGGTGTTTAAATTTCTTTATATCAAAGCTGAGTAATGATATTCAGAAACCAAAAATGAACTCCGAAAAAACTAGAAAAGGATCTCTTTCTCCATTTTTTTTCTCTTTTTCACTCCCTCCCTCCTCTCTTTCTCTCTCCCTCTCTTTCTCTCTCCTCTCTCTCTCTCCCCCTTCCCCTTCCCCTTCCCCTTCCTCTTCCTTGATTGTCACAACTCCAAAGTACTTCATGTCTTCATCCTTGCAAATTGAACCCAGGTTCCAACTTTGAAAAAATGTTAAAATGAAATAACATAAGCTTGCAAGTTACAATTATATAAAATAACGTTTAAAGTAATGAAAATTATTTCTCATTATATCATCTTGGTCCTGCACTTCCGAAAAAGTGTTATATTGTAAGAACTCCCTTTTCATTGATCCGGATTTCACATTTCAACCATTACTCAGTGCATATCAACACTTCAACCATATATGGCGTTAAACATCTCCTATAAGGGTCTAATACTCCTATTAGTACTAAATGAAGATTCTGAAGCGACTGAAGACACTTGCATATCATGTATATCCCTAGCTATAAGAGACAAAACTGAAAACTATGGACTATTTTTTCTCAACTAATCTAAGACATTATAATATGTATGTTTCATAAGCCCTGGACGTTTGATTGGTTCTTTCAAATACAGCTCCAACTCATTGGCTGATTCTGGAATTCCAGATTCTTCCACTAGCTCTTCGTAAAGGCTATCCATTCTCTCATAACCAACATTATTACTCAAAATTCTTCTCTCAAAAACTTCATCTCTAACTTGATCTTGGCGCTGAGTAGAGGATGTTCCTTGTGACTGAGAAGAGGTACCAGCATTCTTGATAACAAATCCGTTGTACTCATCAAACAAACTATTCAAGATCTTCGTCACTTATTCAGAGAGAATATTGAAGTTGATGCTTTCTTTCTCATAAAGCTTATCAAAACATAGGTCAGCAAACTTCATATTCCTCCTTGGGTCAAACACGCTTTCTACAATCAAAAGCTTGTTCATCTCATAGTTTTGAGAATTAGCATTCTCACTTCTACCTTTTCAAAATGGATTCCAGTATTTCTTTAGTTTGGTCATCATATTTAAAGCTTTGTACTATAGCAATTCATCAGGATCTGGACAGCTACTTATTGCATAAATGTTCTTAGTGATTGTGACTATATCTGCGTATATCTTATGAGCAGTGACTGAAGTAGAAGCTGAAAGACTTAAAGTGGAGTTATAAAAGATGATAAAGAATTGAATTAACCTCTCAATCTCCTCCCAAATCCGACCCTCTTCTTCCCCTCTAGAATTTCCAATAAGTAATCGTTATAAGGTTTATCTTTAGCCTCCATCTTCTCAAATGCCAATTTAAACTTCATAGCTTGATCTAGCATGAGATAGGTTGACTTCTCCCCAGTCTTCACATCTAAAGGTAAGCTTCTCCTTGACATCTTTCATGTTTCAACTCTATACTCAAAAGACTGAAGTTTTTTTTTGTTGATGATCGCGCATATTGAAAACCATTACGAATAGCATAAACACTGGCATATATCTTCATCAAGCCTCCTTCATGATCAAGTTTAAGATGTGAGTTGAACATTTTAAATGCAGAAATCATTTTTCACTAAAAAAATATTCATTTAGTTTTTTAAGAATTTGAAATTTACAAATTTTTTCTCAACTATCGTATGCATATTTTAAATTTTTAGGTTTTGGTTCCAAAAACTCAAACTTTAAATTCTCATCAAAGACAGTAATAAAAAAATATCACAATTTTTGTTGTATTATTCAAAAAAAATTAAATAATAAATTCAAAACAATCATGTGAGAGTTAAAAGGTAAAATTTGGCGGATTCTACGACTAAATCTGATAAATTCTGGTATGTTCCAATGAATTTTATTGTGATGTTAAATAATATAAATTCACTGAAATTCACCAAAATTCGTGTTAACTTACCAAAAATCTTAGAATTTTAATTTTTGAATTTTTCTGAGTACCATACAAGAAATTGTGATGTATCTTTCACTTTTTTGATAAGTTTACAAATTAATATTTTTTTAAGCATGAATATATGCAGTCAGTCAAAATGAGATTTAATCTACATACTCAATAATTGGAAAATAAAATTTCTAATTTTAAATATTTGAAGAATCAAATAAGCATTTTTCTGCTGTCAAACACTTTATAATCACCATAGTATAAACACATCTAACGTCAAACGATCGCGAAGACTATGTTTTAGAACGTTAATATCAAAAAATAAAAAATAAAAAGAAATTCAATTATTACCATCTTAGTTCCTAAATTATTTCAAAACCATAACTCCATTCATATATATATATATATACCATCTACTTACCAAAATATTAATATAAAATATCATTTAACGTCAACCCTTTTTTGGTCTTTTATTTTCAAACTTTTGTCGTATCTGAAATATTTAATAAATATTAATGGATTTACCGTTACTAGTAAAATAGTCAAACATAAAACAAAGATAATATGTTGCCAAAAATAAAGATAATATTAAAAGAAATTCTCTTAGCCATAAAAGAACACAACATAGATTTAATAGGATTAGCAATTAATGAAAAGCGTCACACGTGTGTAAGTGATCAAGTCTCTCATTAAATGGATAACCATTTCTTCCTCCTCCCGCCATTTGCCTTCCCATGCAAAACTTCTTCTCACTTTCCTATTTATTCCCTCTCTCTCTAACACAATCCACATTTCATTCATCTAGTGAGAGAGAAAATAAATAAAGAGAGAGAGAGAGCTATGAAGAAGTCCAATACGACGACGTTCCACCTTTCCCAATCGCAATCGCAAACGCCAACGCAAACGCCATCGTCTTCTTCTTCTTCTTCGTCTTCACCGCTGAAACAAACAATCGCGGTTGCGTCAATCGCAGCGGGTATACAATTTGGGTGGGCCCTACAGCTCTCGCTCCTGACTCCTTACGTTCAGCTTCTAGGCATTCCTCATAAATGGGCCTCACTAATATGGCTATGCGGGCCCATTTCAGGAATGCTTGTTCAGCCCACTGTTGGTTACCATAGCGATCGCTGCGAATCGCGTTTTGGTCGCCGTCGTCCTTTTATCGCCGCTGGAGCTGTACTCGTCGCTATCGCCGTCGTTCTCATCGGTTACGCCGCCGATATCGGTGTGATTCTGGGAGATCGCGTTGACGTGACGCCAAAATCGAAAGCAATCGCTGTTTTCGCCGTCGGATTTTGGATCCTCGATGTCGCTAACAACATGCTTCAAGGACCTTGTCGAGCTTTGCTCGCCGATCTCTCCGGGAACAGTGGGAAGAAGACGAGAACTGCTAACTCTTTCTTCTCCTTTTTCATGGCCGTCGGAAACGTACTCGGATTCTCCGCCGGAGCTTTCACGCATCTTCACGACGCGTTTCCTTTCACGATGACGAAAGCTTGCGACGTTTACTGCGCGAATCTCAAGAGCTGTTTCTTCTTCTCGATTCTCCTTTTGATTACCTTAACGGTGTTCGCTCTCTGGTACGTCGACGAGAAACAATGGTCGCCGGAGACGGAAGTAAACGGCGGAGAGAAGGAGGAAGATGACCAGAACGAGATAACGGAGGAAGTAACAGTGACGGCGTCTAGAGTAGTTAAACTTCCGTTATCTGGGCAATTATTGGGTGCGGTAAAGGATATGAATAGACCAATGGTGATGCTTTTAGTGGTGACGTGTCTTAATTGGATTGCTTGGTTTCCTTTTCTTCTCTTTGATACTGATTGGATGGGGAGAGAAGTGTACGGTGGTGACTCAGGTGGTGATAACGACGATGTTCGGCGCGTGTACAATATCGGTGTACGCGCCGGCGCGTTGGGGTTAATGCTTAATTCTGTAGTTCTCGGGTTTACTTCGTTAGGGCTTGAGTGGTTGGCGCGTGGAGTTGGTGGTGTGAAAAGGTTATGGGGAATCGTTAATTTCATTCTCGCCTTCTGTTTGGGAATGACGGTGCTAATTACAAAGTTGGCTGAGTCAAGCCGCCGTGGCTCCGCCGTGTCAGAGATGGTTTCTCCGCCGGTTGGTGTTAAAATTGGTGCTTTGTCGCTCTTCGCTCTCCTCGGTGTTCCTCTAGCTGTACGTCCACACTTTTTTTAAATAACTAATTCATTTATTGGTCATAAATTTATTAAACATGCAAAAATTTCAAAAAGAGAACTATATTATATACAATTTTTAATCATATCTTTAATAAATTAATGTTTTTGTATTTTCAGATTACTTACAGCATCCCTTTCGCTTTGGCATCCATATTTTCTTCTTCGTCTGGTGCTGGCCAAGGTAAGCTTTTGTACAATTCTATATGAATATACATTTTTATATCTACTTTTTTTTGTTAAAGAAACGTCATATCGATACTTACTTGCATTCATGGGTTTAACTTTATATGAGTATTTTACTAAGAGTAATTATTTTTCATTTTGTTGCATGCAGGACTCTCGTTGGGGGTTCTAAATCTTGCAATAGTTGTACCACAGGTTATATATATAGTTTTTATATCAATTTCTGCAATTTCTGCTTCTGTTTCAAGAAAAGTATCATTTAAAATAATTATTTCTTCTATGAATATTATATTATTATTATTATTATTATTATTATTATTATTATTATTATTATTATTATTATTATTATTATTATTATTATTATTATTATTATTATTATTATTATTATTATTATTATTATTATTATTATTATTATTATTATTATTATTATTATTATTATTATTATTATTATTATTATTATTTCGCATACATCGTTGAATGCATGTAATTAATGATGAATGTAGATGGTGGTGTCGGTAGGAGCAGGACCGTTTGATGAGATGTTCGGAGGAGGAAACATGCCGGGTTTTGTGTTGGCGGCGGTGGCGGCGGCCGTGAGTGGAGTTTTAGCGCTCACTGTGCTTCCTTCTCCACCGCCCGAAGCTGATATTCTCAAAGTTTCTGCTGTGGGAGGGCACTAACTAAGACGTTAATAAGCTTTTTTATTTTTGTTTTTTGTTTACAACAAAGTTAAAAAGAAGAAGTGTGACAAACGAGAAGTTTTGGGTAAAAAACATATTAACTTCTCTTGCTTGACACTTGTAAAGACACTCGGAACGAGTGTCATTTGTTCATTAATGGCAATTTAATGTACTTTTTGGATAAGACATAGCTGTTATTAGTTTGGCATGCATGAACTGAGTGTTGCATGAAAGTTGAGATAGTAGTTAATGATTTGTATCTTTCGATTTTAAAGAGCGTTTAATAGCAGTCATTGACACTTTTACATGCATGTGTGCTTCGCGTTTTCATTAACCTCATCCGAGCTTTTTTTTTTGTCTCCAACAACCTAATCCCAAAAACTTATATATATTTTTATTTTATTATAAGATTAGATCCGTATGATATACAAATAAAATAAATTATTTAAAATCTAAAATTAATAACTTATATAAATAGAATAATGTTTTGTAACCATTGAGAAATCTAGATAATCAATTGAGAAAATTTGTAGTTGCATGACTTCAATATCCAAAACTTCTCTTTGAGAAGCAATCCCTCTTAATTAATCAAAGAGTTATAAAAACAAATTTTAAATATTATGTTACTTAAAGCTAAATATATTTGATGAATAAAATAAATATTATAGCGAATCTTATAAAAAATAGTCAAACGGAAAGAATGAAGTTTATATTAAAAAGAAATTTCTAAGATAAAATTACAGATAATAACAAACTATTATGAAATAATTATAGTATAATTTTCTTTTTAATTAAAAAGTATTTTTTATACATGTTAAAATTTGATTGATAGATTTAACATATTTTGCGATAATATAATTACTAATTTAGAAATAGCATGCTATATATATAAAATATATTATGATTACTCATAATATGTAGATTATAATAAAAATGTTTAGAATCTAAAATTAATAAACCACATAATTATAACATGTATATTTAGATTTTATATTAAAATCTACATTAAATTATTCAAAAATTATGTTTTGTAATCCCTAATTGATAAACTCATTGAAGAAATTAATAAAAAATTTAACTGACTTAGAGTACTAAAAATTCCGAAAATGATATCATATAATTCTTAAATCGTTTATAAATATTATGTTATTTAAAACTAAATATAATTGATAAATAAAAAAAGGTATTAATGAATCTTATGGAAAAAAATTAGATGGGTACATTTTAACCATATGCATGTAACTTAACAAGATTCTTGCAATCAATATTCTGAATCTTGAAGCATGCACCAACGATTTGGTTTGTATCTTTAGTATCATTCATTTGTGGTATGTCTTAAATTGTGAATATATCTGATTATAGCATGAGCATGGTTCAAATTCTCGTAACCTTAAACATGAGCATGGTTTCATGAATGCACAAACAAGTTATGTTATATTCACAATATCATACATACCACAAATGAACGGTACTAAGAATACAACGATGCATGCTTCAAAAAGGCAGAATATTGATTGCAACAATCTGGTCAAATAAATGTGTATACATGTGTATGTGTTATTTTCATTTATTACTCTCAAAACACTTATAAATTGAGAAATAATTTTTCTGTACTTACAAATCAGAACGGGATGAAATCCTCAAACGTATCATATGACGTGGCATAAAGACACATACCGAAACAGAACCGATCCATATTAGAAAACTCAAATTTTGTCTCTTTTTTAGTTCTATATCAGATTTGTTCGAAATGAAGATCAAGAGTCAAGTTTTGATTTAGATTAAGAGTGAACAATTGAATGTATAATATGATATGGTGATGGAACTAATGGGAATGATTAAGCGAAATGATAAAAGTGGTGAAATAGGAAACTCAATTTTCAGAGTGTATTCTGATACCACTTGATGAGATCCTCCTAAGGACTCAGCACTTTTAAGTGGAGTAAGAATAGATTTAGATGTGAAACGTGATGACGGATAGACTTGAATGATTGAACGATAGCATTTATGCTTGCGGAAGAGCTTCAAGATATCGAAATTTAATATCTTTGGATATACACACCAAAGAGACTAAAGGTTTTGTTGGATATACGCACCGACAAGATAATCTTCTTTAGAAAGATTTTTGATAAAAGGAATGATGAATCTCGAAATTTAGGTTATATGATATAAGGAAAGAGAAGAAAACAAAGAGGCACAAGAGTTACGTCTTGGAACAAACTCCAAAGACAAACTCGAAAATGAAACACAATTAAAATTAAGTTTGAATTTGAATTTGAAATTGAAAACAAACAAGGAAAATTCAATTTCTTCTTCTTGTAATGGGCTTTGGGTCTTGATCATCAAATAGATTATATGAGTTGAATCATAAGCCTCTTTCATGGGAGGCTTCCCCCTCTTTTCAGAGTTGCGGGTTAACTTTGGGGATGATATTTTCATCTACATGAGAGACTATAATAAAACGACTTTGGAGCGACGCGTAATTAGAAATTCATTTGAGGGTAATATTGAATATCGCTGTAGGAAGAATCCAAACCTCCCAATATCAATTTTCGAATAAGTACACAATGTTCTTAGGATGGACTTGCCCTAGTTGTCTCTGACATGGTGTGCGCCCAAAGATGAAGTGCACTTTCATAGGGATTAAATCTATGTCTAAGTGGTCTAATGAGATGGTTAGGTAAGTTCATTGACGACTTTAGATTCCCTAGACGCATTCTTGGCAATGTGTTTGTCTTTTGGATTAAATAGGATTTCAGATCTTCCTTTTAGAGCCTTTTGTTCGAACATAATTTTGGAGTTTCTGTATGTGTAATTTTGCGGATGGTTAGGTGGGTCTTGATTTCAGTGAAATAACAGAAGAATCTATTGTACCAGTTCCATCTGTTGGGGAATGAGAAACACTTGGCATAGAAAGGTTATGTCGTGACAAGAGGCTTAACTAGGGATATGATTGAGAATGGCTACATGCATATATAACATGACCTCAAAGAAGGAGAAAAGAGATTTTCTCCCACAGGTTTTCCAACATCCAAATCAGACACGTCCGTAGAGAGATTAGATGGTATTTGATGCTTGTGTGAAGGATCTCGTATGGAGATCATGGTTCCTATATGTGGTATAGTGGTGTTTTAGTATAGAAGTTTTTTTTCTTTTTTTCTTATTCATTTTTGAGAAGTGTTTATAGGAAAACTCTTTTGATGGCTGTCTCTACGTTTTGGTTTCCTCTCAATGTTTTGGCCTATTAACTTATTATCAGAGTGTATTTGAATGTGTGTTAATGGCTGAATAACGATGCAGTTAATCTTTTTGGTGCCTATATTCATAATATTCTATGTTAATTTTTTAGATGCGTTTAAAGGTCTATGGATTAAGTAATAACTAGATTTTCACCCGCGTGTCCGCGCGGACAAATGTTTTGCAGAATTTAAAAAATAATAAAATTTCATATAAGATGTAAAATATGATTTGTTATGATTCTATATATGAGACTTAAATGTTTTTAAAATGTTATGAGAAAATATATTAAATAATATAACTAATGTTTTAGAATATAGAGATTGTATATTGTTGATTGCAAAGTAAAAAAAAAGAGTTTCAAGATTTTTCTACAGTAAGATTAGTGAAAATCTCTTTGAAAACCATATTCATGATTTTTTCTGTGGGTTACCTTCTTTGTCTACAATTAAGATTTTCAAACCTTTCTTAGATGTAACCCTTGAGAATGCCACACAGAGTTGTTTGTGTAAAAATACAAGCTTAGATAAAAAGAAACCAACCTGAGATAGTGATTGTCCTTGATTCTTATTGATTGTTATCGCAAATACAACACAAAAATGACAATTTTCTTCTACGCATCTTAAATGGTAGTCTTAGATCTTATGATGTTATGAACAATCTTGGAATTAGAACTTCAACACCAACTTTATCCCCAGTTATAAATCAGATTCCTTGATTTGGTTTAGAAATTCAAGACCTAGAACGTCATTATTCAAAGAGATCATATCAGATAGATCAATAGAATCATCAATATACTCATGGTCATCTTCTAACAAATCATTAATATGTTTTGGGTAAAAAACATATTAACTTCTCTTTCTTGACACTTGTAAAGCCACTCGGAACGAGTGTCATTTGCGCATTAATGGCAATTTAATGTACTTTTTGGATAAGACAAAGCTGTTATTAGTTTGGCATGCATGAACTGAGTGTTGCATGAAAGTTGACATAGTAGTTAATGATTTGTATATTTGGATTTTAAAGATAGCGTTTAATAGCAGTCATTGACACTTTTACATGCATGTGTGCTTCGTTTTCATTAACCTCATCCGAGCTTTTTTTCTGTCTCCAACAACCTAATTTCAAAAACTTATATAATTTTTTATATAAAATTAGGATCTGTATAATACACAAATCAAATAAATTATTTAAAATCTAAAATTACTAACCTATATAAATATAATTATAATTCGTATTAAATTATCTAAAAATTATGCTTTGTAACACAATTGAGAAATCTAGATAATCAATTGAGATGACTTCAGTATCCAAAAAAATTGAGAAGCAACCCCTCTTAATTAATCAGAAGATTATAAAAACAGATTTTAAATATTATATTACTTAAAAATGAATAAAATAAATATTATGATTAATCTTATCAAAAATATTCAGATTTGTAAATTTTAAAATTGAAAACACAAGTTTATATTAAAAAGAAAATTTATAAGATAAAATCACAGACAATAGCAAACTATTATGAAATAAGTATAGTATAATTGTTTTTTAATTAAAAACATATTTTTTACATGTGTTAAAATCTGGTTGATAAATTTGACATATGTCGCAATCATATTAATTATTAATTTAGAAATAGCATGCTTTAATAAGAAGATAGATTATGATTCGCATGATATGTAAATTAAAATAAAAATGTTCAAATCTAAAATTAATAAACTATATAATTATAACATGTATTTAAATTTTATATTAAGATCTGCGTTAAGTTATTCAAAAATATGTTTTGTAACCCCCAATTAATAAATTCATAGAAGAAATTAATAAAAATTGATTTAGAGTACTAAAAAGTTCCAAAAAACTAAATCATATAATTCTAAAATAGTTTTAATTGATAAATAAAGAAAAGTCTTAATGAATCTTTTAAAAAAATTAGATGTGTAAATTATAACCATATGCATTTAACTTAACAAGATTATTGCAATCAATATTCTGCATCTTGAAGCATGCACAAACGATTTGGTTTGTATTTTTAGTATCTTTCATTTATGATATGTCTTAGATTGTGAATTCATCTGTTTATAGCATGAACATGGTTCAGATTCTCGTAACATGCTTTCAACATGAGCCTGGTTCAGATTCTCGTAACCTGCTTCAAAAAGGCAGAATATTGATTGCAACAATCTGGTCAAGTAAATGCGTATCCATGTGTATGTGTTATTTTCATCTATCACTCTCAAAAAACTTATAAATGGAGCAATAATTTCTCTATACTTACAAATCAGAATTATGTAAAATCCTCAACCGTATCATACGACGTGGCATAAAGACACATGCCGGAATAGAACCGATTAGTATTAGAAAACACAAATTTTGTCTTTCTTTCAGTTCGAGATCCAATTTGTTCGAGATGATGTCTTTCTTTCAGTTCGAGATCCAATTTGTTCGAGATGAAGATGAAGAGTTTAGATATAGCAGTAAAAATGGTGAGATAGAAAACTCAACTTTTAGAGTGTGCTCTGATATCACTTGATGAGATTCTCCTGAAGGTTCGACACTCTTAGGTTGAATAAGGATAGATTTGACTGTGAAACCATGATGATGGATACACATAAACTTACGGAAGAGCTTTCAGACATCGAAACGTAATACTTTTGAATATATGCACCAAAAGACTAAGGATTTTGTTGGATATATACACCAACAAGATGATCTTCTTTAGGAAGGTTTTTGGTAAAAAGAAAGATGAATCTCAAAATTTAAGTTACATGAGAGTGTAAAGGAAAGAGAAGAAAAATAAAAGAGACACAAGAGTTAAGTCTTGGAACAAACTCGAAAATGACACATAATTAAAATTAAATTTGGGTTTGAAAACAAACAAGGCCAATTCGATTTCTTCTTCTTGTTATGAGCCTTGGATCATGATCATCAAATAGATTATATGAAGTGAATCATAAGCCTCATTAAAATTCATCCTTTAAAAAAAATCTATTAAGACAAAATCAAAGGTAAGGGAAAAACAATTAATGGATCACTTGTCCATTTGATTAGATCATTGAACTTGGATCGAAACCAAAGAGGTTTGGACTTGGTTCAAGTCATTTGGTCGGCTCCAAACTCTAAAATGAGTCATTGGACCAGCTAGTCCTGCTAAAGCGTTATCGCCAGCATGTTCCTCCTCATATACAAGCTCTGGTTCATGATCCAAGTCTTTAATGCTGTCTAGGATCATATCATTGATTAACATGCTTGAGAAGATTCAGGGGCTTGCCATAAAACATATATCTCGGATTCATGAGAAAACAAACAAATGTAATAGCAAATTTCCACCAAACATAATGGAGATTTTTGAGCAAACTTGTACCGACCATGAGGTATGCTTTATCATAAAAAGTAGTAAAAGCTTGTACGAGGTTATTGAGCATGATTATAGCTACAAGTTTTTTTTCCGGTAAGCATTGTGCTTGTACAGTTGGATATCACAGGAATATCTTATCACCATGCAATTAATGTCATAAGTGAACCTAAATTTGATGCAGAAGAGTAACTGATATTACACATTTTTGTTTTGTATTCCTAAATATAGTCTTACTCTTTTTAATTCTCATTGTGTAATATGATACGGCTATGTAGATGAGTATTACTTGACATCTAAGTGACAAAAAATTTATAGTGACAACATTAAACATGTGAATGGTGAGAGATTGTGGAATAAGATGAGAAAAGATCCAATTCAAGTACCTAAGAACACGAAAATGCCAGGATGTCCCAAAATATTTGATAGGATAAAACAGTCACACATCATCATATCCGACGAAGGCCACAAGAAACGGAAGAACAATAACATGTAGCAATTGTAAGAAAACTGGGAGGCTTAAACAAATCATGCTCTTTCACGGGAGGCTTCCCTCTGTTTGTAGAGTCGCGAGTTCACTTTGGGGATGATCTTTTTATCTACATGAGAGGCTATAATGAGGCAACTTTGGATCGATGCGTAACGGGAAGTTCATATGAAGGTAATATCGAATATCGCTGTAGGGAGAATCCAAACCTCCTAATATTAATTTTCGAAATAGGTAGACAATGTTCTTAGGGTGGGCTCACCCTAGTTGTCTCTGATATGTGTACGCCCAAGGATGATGTGCACTTTTATAGAGATTAAATCCATGTCTAAGTGGTCTAATGAGATGGTTAGGTAAGTTCCTTCTTGATTTTAGGTTCCCTAGACGCATTCTTGGGCGATGTGTTTTTCTTTTTGATCAAATAGGATTTCAGATCCTCTTTCTAGTGCCATTTGTTCGAACATAATTTTAGATTCTATGTATGTGTAACTTTGCAGATGGTTAGGTGGATCTTGATTCTAGTGGAATAACAGGAGAACCTATTGTAGGAGTTCCGTCTGTTGGAGAATGAAAAACACTCGGCCTAGAAAGGTTATTTCATGACAAGAAGGTTAGGGATGTGATCGAGAAGGGCTACATGTATAATATGACCTCAAAAGGCCTTTGAAGAGAGAGAAAAGAGATTTCCTCCCACATGTTTTCCAACGTCCAAGTCATACACGTCCATAGAGAAGTTGTTATCAGATGATATTTGATGGTTGTATGAAGAATCTAATACAAAGATCATTAGTTCGAATTTTGGATTTATGAATTTTTTATATAATATTTTTAATAAATTAAAATGGCTTATAATTCTTTTTAGCTTGTTGCATTCTCAAATTTAAGGCTGGTTTTGGGGTGTCTTCTAATTGAGTTAATTGAATGACACAAAATCGTCTCCAACCTAAACCATGATTAGACTAAAGGATGTGTGTACTAACCCACAACGAACCTAAAAGAGAAAAACAAAAACATAAAAACCGTATTCTCAATGATAACAAATCCAATCTGAAACTTCAACAATATGTTTCCACAATTAAAATGTGGACAAATCTGTTTCTTTCAATGAAGCTTTCGTAGGAATAGAGAAATGAATAAATGTGCGGACTTACTAGCACGACGGACAGTCATATCTAATATTTTTTGGAGTATATATCATGTTTGTCCATAGTTTCTAAACAATTATGTAACTTTTGATAATATCGTATAAATAAAGTTTGGTTGACAAAAAAAAAACCTTTTAAGTATAAATTGAAAACAGAACCGGATCAGTCTGGATTAAATTTTGACCGGGTAAACCAGCCGGTCTGGATTTGTTTTGAAAACACTTTGCGTGCGTGGTGTCAATTGTCTGTTGGATACAACGTAAAGACGCAATTTCAGAAAACGACCTTCTTTTTTTGCTTTCTTTCATTTCTCGACAACAATGGTTGGTTCAGACTTCTCTAACTTCTACAAAAAAGCCTTCTCAATATCATCGGTTTCAGACTCGTCTACCTGACTCGGTTCCATATCTGACTCAGTGATTCGGCTTCGTCGGCGACCGAGTTAAGAGTATCTTCGTACTCCAGGTATCCGATTATGAAAATCCTCCGACTTGCGTCGTCATTGATGTCTCGATCGTCGTTTCAATTTCGTCAAATCTTTTGTTTTCCTAAATTTAGATTCTCGAATCCGACTAGTTCTTGGGTTTAGGGTTACGGAAAATTCGGGATTTTTTTATATATCACAAAAAGCTTCTGAAATGGTTTAGCACAAGACTTTGTGTTTTATTGAAAAGAGTAGAGTTGGTCTTGTATGAATCTAAGAAATTGAGAAGAATAATATTTCCTTAGTGATTCTGTTCATCAATTCTCTCTGCTTTAGATTTCGTTCCTTAAACAAATTCACACTTGGGTTTTGTCCTTTGTTCCTGGAGCTTTAGTATAATGTATTTTCTAAATATGATTCTCAATTTAGATTGTAATGGTTACTCAAAGCCCATTTGTGGTTGAGGACTATCACTTCTTCAGTTACTATTAGCTTTCACTGTTCTTGATGGTATTCAAGATCAGTCATAACTCATAAGATGTCATTGTGTTAGAGCTTGATTATTCGATTGTATTGCGTAACTGATACAGACATTGTGTTTTTTGGAGAAGAGTAGAGTTGGTCTTGTCTAGATTCTACAAAATTGAGAAAAATGTACTTCCATTATGACTCTCTGTTCATTAAACATCTCTGCCTTGGATGAAAGTTGAACATATTAGTATGCCTTCTCAAGATAATTGAGATGAGCTATCAAAACTTATACTTCTGTTCCTGCAAGCTCTGTAATTGATTCACACTCGATTTTGTCCTTTGATCTGGGAGCTTCAGGTTTTATGATGTTCTAGTATTATTCCACTGAGATTCTATTGTTGTTCAAAACCCATTTGTGATTGAGCACTATCACTCTCCTTGCTGGGATTCATAATCATACATGGGATTAAGAGCTTGATTATTTGATTGTCTTGTTATACCAATTGATACAAGTATTGTTGTGCATGGAGTTACTGATTTTTTTTTTTCTGGATGCTCTTTGGTTTACTGAAACAGGAGATGTTAGGAAACTCATTAGCTTCACCTTTGGCAACATCGGGTTCTGCCAAATGTTTCCATCATTCTGCTGCAGTACGTAACATATCTCCTGGTTATATACTTATATTTCTCGTGGTCTTCTCCAAAATCCCATGAGACATACATTGTGTTCGTTTTGCAGGGTGATCTTGTAACATACACTAATGTTCCACCATTGAGCCTGAACTTGTCGTATCATGGTCTGGTTGGAGGAGTAAGGACATCTCGTGTGCCACGAAACAAGTCGATAGTGGTTTGTTGTTCAACAATACAAGTGGAAACCTCTAGTGATGAGTCGAAGACATGGCAAGAATGCAAAGAAGCTCTGTCTTGTTTTAATTTTAGTGTAGAGGAGCAAGACAAGATACTAGGAAAAGCATTTGGTCATATCCACTCGCCGTACTGGACAGAAGAACGAGTGAAAGAGAATCCAAAAGTGGAAACTCTGAATCAAATACTGGAGTTCCTTAGAAGTCTTGGTTTATCAGACGAAGATCTGCATAAGGTGATGAAGAAGTTCCCGGAAGTACTCGGTTGCAGCCTAGAAGAGGAGATGAAACCCAACATTGGGATCTTGGAAAATCAATGGGGGATTACGGGTAAGTCGCTGCGAAATCTGTTGCTTCGGAATCCGAAAGTATTGGGATACAATGTGGATTGTAAAGGAGATTGTATTGCTCAATGCACTCGGTGTTGGGTTCGGTTTTAATCCTTTATTAGTTCGTTTGTTTGTCAAGCAGAGTGATCATTGATACTTTTACCATTATCAGTGTTGTTAGCTTAGAATTATAGCAAAAGTTGATTTGTATCTAGTCCTCCATCTTATGCTTTCATCACATTGACTTGTATAATCAATCATATATCTTGATTGAAGGACCAAAGTGAAGGCTTGCACCAATTTGTTCTACATATATCGAAATAAGTAACTGGCAAAGAATAAATAGTTGCAATTGTCAAAATTTGTAATAAAAATGATTTGACAATCCAAACCAGACTCGTACAAAACGAAGAGTTAAATGGCTTTACAGCAAATGACAAAATATAGAACTCAAAAATGAAATATTAGATTGAGATAAGAATTTAGAGAAAAAAAATAAAAGCAAATGATTTTTAGTATTTTAACTTCAAACGTTTATAAAAACAAAAACAAAGTACAATTGAATATAAAAAATTAGTGTCTTAGTCTAGTGGTGATGAAAGAGTTATTATTTTTGATTTCTGTTCTTTCTCATAGTTTTATAATTTAAAATGTTGTTTAAAGTTTTTATATATTCTATATAATATGATATTAATGATATTTATAGTGGATTTAGTTATTTTTAATTAAAATTTTGACTTTTTTTGCTTCAATATATTTTTTGATTTTTTGAAACCAATTTCAATTTTTACCGCATAAGTTTTAATTTTCTTATTTATTCCAAAATAGTTTGAATTTGCTGCCGACTAACTTTTTTTTTTGAACTTTCATTTTACTTTTTAACCGAAAAACGAAATTTATATACATTCTAAATGAATATTAAAAATTATGTTTTTATATTTTAACAAGACAATAACAATATAATTGTATAAAAAATGATTATTTTGTTGTTATTTATAATTTTTAATTGAATCCAGATACTTTTGTAATTTTTGGTTTGAATTATAAATTATTCAGATGGTTTATGTGTATAGTGTGTTTAACAATATTAAACGAATATAGTTGACAAAAACGAATATATTACAACTTAATCTTATTTAGATAGAGCATCTGAGTAGGATCAAAGTCATAATGTCTACACGCGTTAAAGTCATATTGTTGATTCACGTGTACAAAGGAAAGGCGTAGACCGAATAATGTGTGTTACAATACTGGAGTCTTTATATCACTATGTGCCATGTGGATTCTACCTTGCTGGCTTTGTTCATATCCTTCCACATCGTCCTCTACACTTTCATCTCCCAACACATGTCTTCATGCAGACAATATATTAATTCCATTTAACATGTTATGCTTTTATATCTTGTTTTTTTTCTGTTTATGTTACTAAAATTTATTACACTTCATTACTTTGCTCATGCAAAAATGCATGTATGGATTAATTATTGTTTTTTAGTGATAACAAAATCAAAAAACAAATTTTATACAATATAATATTTGGATTACCCTCTATAAATATACCAAGGAGGTTAACTTCATACCATAAAAGACAGAAAATCGTTTTGTATCCTGCACAACGCTGCTTTTGGGAGATGGCGATCTTAAGACGAACAACACTACTTCTGTTGCTAATCCTTTTCTGTCTCGCCACATATGAGGTTCTTATTTAAATTCTTCTTTATATTTTTCAAGAATCATTTAATTAATTTGAATCATATTATTCTTGATTCATATGTGTATGGTGATGATGATTGATCATTCTCTTCAGCTTCACGTTAACGCTGCTGAAGGCGCAACGGGCGGTGAAGGCGAAGTTAAGATAGGTACGTAACCTTAACATGTAGTATTTTTTATGTTTGTATGGCCTTGTTAACATCAATAGCTAATGTTATTCGTTAGTTTTTTTGGCAACTGGTCGTTGTGATTTACAGTTTTGACTCTTATGTATATGTGAAAGTGTAGATTGCCATGGGAGATGCCAAGGGAGATGTAGCAAATCGTCTAGGACGAATCTATGCTTGAGAGCATGCAAAAGCTGTTGTTTCCGCTGCAACTGTGTTCCACCTGGAACACACGGAAACCACCACCTATGCCCTTGCTATGCCTCCATTACCACTCGTGGTGGCCGCCTTAAGTGCCCTTGAAACTATAAATCTATGTACACATGTATGTGTATTTACACGATGTTAAATATGTTTTGTAAGGACAATAATATATAGATCGTGTTAAACTTTTGAACGATAAACTTTAGAGGTCCTACTTACTCAATTAAGTGGTGCAAGATCTAGAGCCAGTCAAGTTTAAAGATGATTGAAAGTAGAGTAAATATGCAAGCGAAGAAAATGACTGATATATAATATTCTGTATTGTCTCTAACAACGTTCTTTATGCCTTTGATCTTGAGCTAAGAAACTGTGCATGCATCTCCTTTTTTCTTTAGATGAAGCTTACGTTTGGGTCTTTGATACTCTCACCACATGAGCGTTGTACTTGGCTGGCCCAAAAAAAAGCAACGATCCCTCGCCTCCTTTTTCTTCATTACTCTTTTGTTTCACACCCGATAGTATATTCGTATTTTTGTCGTCTTGAAATTTATGGCTTTTTAGTTCAAACCAAACCCAAATTTATGTTATTCTAGATTTTTCGGTGTGGAATATTATTCATATGTTCCTTATGTTTCCTTTCGACTTTTTTTTTTTATGTTTCCTTTTGACTTTTTTGTTTTTTTGTTATCATCTGATGTTATTATAAACAAAGAGAGTCACAACATATAAGATGCAACATATAAGATACAACATATAATAGACAAAAATCGCATAAGAAATAAAAAATAGATTATTAAAAAGTTGCTTTTTTTAATAATAAAAGAATATTATTTAGATGGATATGATGTGTTCTAAAAATTAGGTTGAATAGATCCGGCTCGGTTATTGATAGATCTGTTATTTTTTAAAAATCTCTCTTCTAATTCAAAAATTTTGGCAATCTTCCGCTTAGTTCATAATAATATCAAATTTTTCCATATATTTATGATTTTTATTATGCACTTAAAGAAACGGTATGAGATGAAAATCTCACATAATATTAATACATAAACAAATAATTCTATTATATAACTCCAGATCCAAATGGAACAGAATTGATTCATCGACTGGTGCTAACAGTTCACTCACTATTTTGAATACTATTTGATATCCAAAAAGTGATTTAAAAGTCATAAACAACAACCAAAAGTACCAATTTTCATTAACCAAGTCCTTAAGCCAACAAGGAAAACCAAAGTCAACATAGGACTGAAACCGGTTCTCCTTAAGATTAACACTTCTATTCCAATAAGCACTTTCAGAAACCGACTACCAGTCCTGAAGGTTATAGATGCACAACTGAGTTCATTTTCTTGATAACTGAAGGAGGGCCATATGTAACATCTGTTTTCCGTGGATGGTCAGATTAAGAGAAAACGTTTTCTTAAGACAAAAAAAGAGAAAACATAGCTCAATGGGAGCCAGTCTGTGTTTTTTGGGTTATCTGGACGGTTATTTCCGACCAAGCGTGATATTCAGACACCATTTGTCGGATTCAGACAACCGTGATCGTATTTGGACAGCCGTGGTCGGAGAAAGCTGGGATGGTTTGGCAGTTGGTCAACCCAGCTACGATCCGTGCTAAGTGTTTTGGCGGGAACGGTTACTAGGTCGTATTCGCGGACTAAATGCATAACCGTTTCGCCGGGAATGGTTATTAGGCAAAAGTCGTGCAAATCTGTTGTTCGAATGAGGGGTAGAGCGGTTACATCGCGGGCGATGGAAAATTGGGCGCGGAAACGGTTACTCGGGTGCGGGAGCGGTTTCTGCGACGATTTTTTATCTTCGTTTATTTTAGACGATTCTGTGGATAGTTTTGCGGGAGGAAAACTGAAAGAAAAACTTAGAAAATTTGAGAGAGAAATCTGAGCGAAGGATCGAGAGTTTTGTCGAGAGTTTCTTGTTGCGGTCGAGAGTTTGTTTGTGGTGGTCGAGAGACTCGGGCCGTGGGGATCGTGCGGATCGGACTGTTCTGTTATGGGTAACGCGTGCGCAAGAACTGTCAGAAAGCATTCGATAGACTAATGGTGAGTGCGTAACCGTGGGCGTAACCGTAGGCTACATAGGGGCCGAATGTTCCTGATTCACTTGTTCTAGGTTTGCTAGGTATCTGACTTGCTTGGTTATCCTTATTATGTTTCTGCTTGGCTTGGATCGGACGATCGATTCCAATCACGGGGCGTTCAGATCAGATAGTGCGCTTAGGGCGTGATGGCCGCTAAGGCATGTCTGTATCGCGGGCAATCGACCAGTGACTTGGGGTGGTTGGGCCGATCAAACGCCTGTTGGATATGCATGTCTGGACTGTTTGGATTATGTTTTCTGCGATGTTTATGTGGCTAAGTAAGACGGGATGACCGCTCTCACTAAGCAATTATGTTGCTTATGCCTCTTTTGTGGATGCAGATAAGGAAATCGAGCATGCTGGATCGCGAGACTAAGGATGGTGGGTTCGGGTAGATTCGGGTTAACTAGAATGTAATAGCTTATAACGGACTTATCATTATAGTTGAACCTTGTTTATCTATCTGAATTCGTTTTATGCTATTTGACTTGTCTATAATGCTCAAAATTGCTGAAATAATACTAAGTATGAAAAATTTTTAAAAGTGACCTAAGCCGTGCGGTCGTGGTCATAAAAACTGGGTTAGGGCGTTTCAATTTGGTATCAGAGCATGGTCGGTTCTATGACAGTCTTACTATAATGGGTTAGTGGGTCAAATCCATCATTCCAAGTGCCTAACGTCTCGCGGTAAGCTGTTTCCTGTCTGAAATTTTTTTAAAATAGTGAGAAGGCTAACTTACATGTGCTATGGCCATGGCAGATGGCTAAGAGCAACCGTAATATGAGAAGGGTCCATGCAGATTCAGGGGAAAATTCTTGGAACAATGTTCCAAGGAACGAGGCAGTTGATCAGGATGCTGTATTCATTGACGTGGGTTATCTTGGAAATCAAAATGCTAATGTTGGAGCTCCGGCGGATTTGGAGGCAGTGTTAGGTCTATTGGCGCAAGTGTTGGAAAGGCTACTTGCCGTTGCGCCTGCGCCCAACGCACCACCGCCAGCAGTGCATGTGGCGCTACTGGTCGAAGAGGGAGACATGTTGCCCGTGATAAGGCCTCCGTCTTACCTTAAGGTTATGGACCACATGCAGAACTTGGGAACGAAGTTCTTTGCGGGTTGTTCGAAGCCTATTGAGGGGGATAAGTGGTTGACTAGGTTGGAGAGAAACTTTGAGTCAATCCGTTGTTCTGATGGCTACAAAAAGAACATTACCATGCACAATCTCGATGGTGATTCGCTCACTTGGTGGCAGGCTGTGGCGAGTCGGATTGGTAGGCGACATTGTACCTGGGTAATGTTTTGCGATAAGTTCAGGGCTAAGTACTTTCCAGTCGAGGTGTTTGATAAGCTGGAGGGTGCGTTCCTTAAGTTGGAACAAGGAACAATGACTGTGCGAGAGTATGAGGCGGAATTTAGCCGACTCAAGAAGTATGTGACTCGTGACAGCGAGGATGAAGGATCACTATTGCGCAAGTTCATGCGTGGTTTGCGTCTCGAACTAAACACTCGATGCAAGATCCGCAACTATGAGTCTATTGCTGAGCTGGTCGAGAAAGCTGCCGAGCAGGTGGCTGGTTTGCTTGAGGAAGCTAAGTTTCTGGGTAATGGACCGTAAGGTCAATCTGTAAACGATGCGGGGAAACACAAGAAGCATGGGAAAGGTTCGAGAAAGCAATCTGGGGGAACCAGTGTGTGTACGATGTGCGGAAAGACGCACAGTTTGACTTGTAGGACTGCTTTTGGTGCATGTCACCATTGCAGCAGCATGGAGCATAAGGTGCGTGACTGCCCAGAAGAGGATACAAGGCCTAAGGATCAGGGCAAGAGTGTCGCGGAGAGATTGTGCTAAAACTGGGGTGAGGCTGGCCATTTCCAGAACAAGTGTCCGAAGCCGCCTCAGTAGTCGGGGAAGCGGGCGAGTGATGGATCTTAGTCGAGTGGGAAAAGACAGGCGATCACGCCACGTGTGTACGCCTTGGAGGATGGTACATCTGACCCAAGCACTTCTCGTCCGATCACTGGTAAGTCCTAACACTTACCTTAGGATAAACGTGAATTGATTGAACCGTGTTAGAACTAAACCCTTAGCAATAGGCGGTGTGGCAAGCCATGTCTTGTTTGAATTGGGTGCATCGCATTACTTCGTTCATCCGGACATGGTTGAATCTCGGAAATTTTAGAAGGACCTAGAAGTTGATGTTGGGATGTCCAGGCGGCCGGAGGCTAAGTCCTGTTCACGTTAGGTAAGGTCAGGAGCGTCTCTGTGATGATCGGCCATGTGAACATGCCTCCCGACCTGATCATCTGCCCGGTGAAGTCATATGATAAAAATTTTGGTATGTATTGGCTCAGGAAGCATACTGCGCATCTAGACTGTCGCCGTGGTCGAGTAGCGTTTGAGAACGAGAGCGGAAAGTTAGAGTATCAGGATGTTAGACCGACAAAAGGGAGCTTGATTGTCTCGACAATCCATGCGGAGCGGATGCTGGAGAAAGGGTGCGAAGCATACTTAGCCGCGATCACAACAGTGTAGTCGATCCAGATGCGGAGCTATGAGAGATTCCGGTGGTAAGCGAGTTTGAGGATGTGTACCAGTCCCTGACTGGATTACCACCAACTCAATCTGACCCATTCACGATCGAACTGGAGCAGGGTACTGCTCCAATCTCTAAAGCCATATACCGGATGGCGCTAGTAGACAAGACCGAGTTGAAGAAGCAGCTGACCGAATTGATGGTTTGTGTGACCAAGCAGTTCACCTTGGGGCACACCGGTTATGTTTGTCAAGAAGAAAGATGGGAGTTTCAGACTTTGCATCGATTACTGTGGGTTGAATCGGATTACTGTGAAGAACAAGTACCCCCTGCCGAGGATATATGAGTTGTTGGATCAGCTCTAGGGCGCTACATGGTTCTCTAAGATCGATCTGGCTTCGGCTTATCACCAGATTCCGATAGCTGAGCTGGATATCTGAAAGACTGCGTTCAGGATGAGATATGGGCACTATGAGTTTGTGGTCGTGCCCTTCGGGTTAGCTAATGCTCCTGCCGCATTTAGGAAACTGATGAAAAAGGTGCTAAGGACTGTTTGGACGAATCGGTAATCATCTTCATCGATAACATCCTAGTCTATTAAAGGAGCTAAGAAGAGCACAAGGCTCATTTGCGGACGTTGATGAATATGCTGCGAGAGCATAAGTTGTTTGCAAAGCTCAGCAAGTGTAGCTTCTGGCAAAGGGAAATCGGATGCTTGGATCATGTGGTCTCGGACAAGGATGAGTCCGTGGATCCTGAAAAGATCAAAGCAATTGCAGATTGGCCTCGACCCAAGGATGCGTCGGAGATAAGGAGCTTTCTGGATTTGGCTGGGTATTACCAGAGATTTGTCAAGGGTTTTGCGAGTATGGCACAGCCGATGACAAAGTTAACTAGGAAAGATGTTCAGTTCGTATGGACGGCGGAATATGAGACGAGTTTCTCTAAGCTGAAGAACATGCTTAAGAGTACGCCGGTGTTGGCCTTGCCCATGACGGACGAGACGTATGTGGTTTACACCGATGCATCGAGAGTCGGGTTGGGGTGTGTTCTGATGCAGCAAGGTAATGTAATCGCCTATGCTTCGAGGCAGTTGAAGAAACATGAGGGCAATTATCCTACCCATGACTTAGAGATGGCCGCAATAGTGTTCGAACTTAAAATTTGGCGGTCTTATCTTTATGGTGTTAAGGTTAAAGTGTTCACGGATCATAAGAGTTTGAAGTACATCTTCACTAAACCAGAACTGAATCTTAGGCAAAAGAGATGGATGTAAACAGTGGCGGATTTTGACTTAGATATTGCTTACTATCCGGGTAAGGTAAACAGTGGCTGATGCGTTGAGCTGTAAGCGAGTGCTTGTTGATTCAAAAAAGGATATGGAAGGGCTAATGCACATGATTGGGACGTTGCGTCTTACTGCGTTGACTGACGAGGTAGAGTCGTTGGATCTGAGTGCAACTGATCAAGCGGATCTGTTGAGTAGGGTACCATTGGCGCATGAAAGGGATGATTTTCTACCGAGAGTGGCAAAGAACGATCATGCCGAGTATCAGACTTCCAAGAACGGGACGATTGTGGTGAATGGTCAAGTGTGTGTTCCGGAGGATCAAGCGTTGTGGCATGAAATCCTTAAGGAAGCACATCAGTCGAGATTCTCTATTCATCCCGGAGCGACTAAGATGTATCGTGACCTCAAGCGGTACTACCATTGGGCCAGGATGAAGAAAGATGTAGCAAAGTAGGTTCTAAGTGTCCAACGTGTCAGATGGTCAAGGCCGAGCATCAAGTTCCTAGCGGATTGTTGCAAAGCTTACCCATTCTGGAGTGGAAGTGGGACATGATCACGATGGACCTCATCACTGGTTTATCGAGTTGCGATGGTAAGGACACGATCTGGGTAATAGTCGACAAACTGACCAAGTCCGCGCATTTTCTTGCAATCAACAAGAAGAATAATGCGGCGATTTTGGCTAATTTATATGTGGAGCAGATTGTGCAGTTGCATGGAGTACCATTTAGCATTGTTTCCGACCGGGACTCTAAGTTTAACTCAATTTTCTGGAAGGCGATGCAGAAGGCAATGGGGACAAATGTCTATATGAGTACGGCTTATCACGCCCATACTGATGGGCAGTCTGAAAGGACGATCAGAACACTCGAGGATTTGTTGCGAGCGTGTGTTCTGAATTGGAGCGGTAAGTGGGAACGGTATTTGCACCTGGCTGAATTCTCATACAAAAATAGCTACCAAGCTAGTATTGGGATGTCGCCATATGAAGCATTTTATGGCCGGCCGTGTAGAACACTGTTATGCCGGACCCAAATGGCGGAGCGCAGCATTTTTGGTGGAAATTTGGTGGTACAGACGACAGAAAAGATAAAGGTTCTGAAGCTTAAGTTGAAAGAAGCTCATGATAGACAGAAGAGTTATGCGGACAAGCGCATAAAACAGCTGGAGTTTTCAGTGGGAGATATGGTTTATCTCATGACAGGGCCTTTCAAGGGTAAGGAACGGGCTGTTAATAATGCAAAACTCTGGCCAAGGTACATGGGCCCGTATGAGATCGTGGAACGAATCAGACCAGTGGCTTAGCGGTTGGATCTGCCTTCGTCTATGGATGCGTTCCATAACTTGTTTCATGTATCTCAGCTGAGAAGGTGCATATTCGACCGACATCATGTAATGTCTGAGCTACCTCTGAACTTAAGAGAGAATTGGACCGTGGAAGGACGGCCAGTTCGGATCATGGGCAAGAAGTCTATACCGGATGGCAGAAAGAAAATGAAGATGATTCAAGTTGTTTGGGACTGTGATGGTGATGAAGATACAACTTGGGAACCTAAGTGGGTCGAGAAACTTAAGGAAAACCCAAAAAAAGGAGCAGACTTGAGGACAAGTCTTAGCCAAGTCGGGGAGAGTTGTAACACCCATTTTCCGTGGATGGCTAGGTTGGGTCGGAAGAGAAAATGTCTTTTTAAGACAAAAAAATAAAAAACAGAGCTGGATGGGAGCCAGTCCATGTTTTTCGGGTTAGCTGGACGGTTATTTCCGACCAAGCGTGATTTTCGGACAGCCTATGTCGGATTCGGACAGCCATGGTCGGATTCGAACAGCCGTGGTCAGAGTAGGTCGGGACGGTTCGACAGTTGGTTGAACCAGCTACAATCCGTGCTAAGTGTTTTGGCGGAAACGGTTACAGAGTCAAATTCGCAGACTAAATGCATAACCGTTTGGGCGGGAACGGTTATTGGGCAAAAGTCACACAAATCTGTTGTTCGAACGCGGGGTAGAGCGGTTACATCATGGGCGATGGAAAATTAGGCCCAGAAATAGTTACTCGAGCGCGGGAGCGGTTTCTGCGACGGTTTCCTACCCTTCGTCTAGTTTTACACCATTATGTGGGCAGTTTCGCGGGAGGAAAATTCAAAGAACGACTTATAAATTTCGAGAGAGAAATCTGAGCGAAGGATCGAGAGTTTGGTCGAGAGTTGCTTGTTGCGGTCGAGAGTTTGCTTGTGGTGGTCGAGAGACACAGGCTGTAAGGATCGTGCGGATTGGACTGTTCTGTTCTGGGTAACGCGTGCGCAAGAGGTGTCAGAAAACCTTAGATAGAATAAAGTGAGTGTGTAAGCGTAGGCTACATAGGGGTCGAGTCTGCGTGATTCACTTGGTCTAGGTTTGCTAGGATTATCCGATTTGCTTGCTTATCCTTATTTTGTTTCTACTTGGCTTGGATCGGATGATCGATTCCAGTCATGGGGCGTTCGGATCAGACAGTGCGCTTATGGTGTGATGGCCGCTAAGGCATGTCTGTATCGCAGGCGATCGACCAGTGACTTGGGGTGGTCCGGCCAATCAAGCGCCTATTGGATATGCTTGTCTGGACTGTTTGAATTATGTTTGCTGCGATGTTTATATGGCTAAGTGGGACGGGATAAGCAATTATGTTGCTTATGCCTCTTTTGTGGATGTAGGGAAGGAAACCGAGCAGGCTGGATCGCAAGACTAAGGCAGTGGTCGGAAAGATGGTGGGTTCGGGTAGATTTGGGTTAAGTATGATGTAATAGCTTATAGCGGACTTATCATTGTACTTGAACCTTGTTTATCTATCTGAATTCGTTTTATGCTATTTGATTTGTCTACAATGCTCAAAATCGCTGAAATAATACTAAGTATGGAAAAATTTTAAAAGTGACATAAGCCGTGCGGCCGCAGTCGTATAAGCTGGATTAGGGCGTTTCACCATGCCTCGGGATGGTTAATTACACCCGCAAATTTTAAAGCATCAATCGCAAAAATATGCGATTTAACTTGTCGGTGATCATACTACGGATAGTCCACACCAAACATGGTATAACTTTGCATCATCTAAATATTTGATTCTTCCAAGAGCCTTTTTACTATGCATGATTGTCTCACCATAAGAATTTATGAGAACCCAAGCACAACAAGACACTTTTATATTACATTTCAGCCAATTTCTTTTTAGGTGGAACCTACCATTTCATAACTAAAACCTCCGTTGCACTACCATTAACAACACTATCATGATCAACGGATTGGACTAAAAACCATTAAAAACCTCATGTTTAACTTGATTCACCTATTCCAAAGGCGAGAAACATTTTCCTTCAAATAAGAACTTATTTCTATTTTTCTATAATAACCACATGATCCAAGGAAACCTTTTACGAATTTCCACAGGTACACCAACCTTTTCACTTATCACCAAAAAGGAATGACAATTTTGAAAATAAAGAACTAGACTCAAACCCCTCTACTGGAAACGAAAAATTATATAGTGCCCATACCTGACGAGCTACCACGGAAGAAAACAAAACATGACCTATTGATTCACCTTCATGTCCACAAAATCTGACAACGAGAATCCACTCTCACTCCTCTGTGCATAAGACCCAATTAATCCATTGATGAAACCCCATAGCTGACAATAAAGCTCTCAAATAATCCCACTCCATTCTATCATATGTTTTTGAAATATCTTACTTGGTTGCCATAAAATCCCGAGATAGCTTTTCAACCGTCTTCAGCCCATGAACGACCTCATGAGCAGTCAAAATATTGTTTAAAATAAGACGCTCTGCCATAAATCTGATTGATTAGGAGACACTAAGTCCGTGAGAAATGGTTTTAATATCCGAACCAACACTTTGGAAATGATCTTATACATCACATAGCATAAACTAATAGGTCTCAGGTTAGACATATGAATCACATTCACCTTTTTAGGGATAAGACAACAAAGTATAATTCTAATCCACATGGAAAGAGCCAGAAACAAATATATTTTGTTTTCTGAAGTGACTAAATCACTAAAAACTTCTCAATACTTCTGAAAAAAGAGACCAGTAAACCCATCAGCCCTAGGAGCGCTCGATGCATTAATAGCAAACACTGCCCTTTAATTTCTCCCTTGGAAACTTCTTTAATCAGATTATCATTCATTTCCCTTGTAACTCTAGGTTGAAAATTCTGAAAAAGCTCTTGACATGAGTATGGATTGGAGGATTGAACAAATTCCTAAAATAAGAGACATCAACTTCCCCTTTAGATGTCTCAGCTCGTTGAACCAATCTAGTTTCATCAACTAATTTGTCCCAAAAATTTCTAGTCGTATTAGTTTTCATAGATGCATAAATTTCTTTTGTGTTCCTATCCCTAACCTTTAGCCATCTGTCACGATTTTTTTGCCACCAAAATTTCTCTTCTTCCTTAAACGCTATACATAACTCCTTTTTCAAACAAAACAGTTTCCAAAACCTAGGATAGCTAGACGATTGCTCTTGTTCAAGCTCTATTTTCAAATGAGAAATGTTATCCAAGGAGTTATGATTATTACTTTTTTCCAAGCAGTTAGAGCTTTCCTACAAAATATGAGCTTATCCGACACTTTAGAACTGCCATTACTATTTGTTGAACTTCGAGCTCTTTGAATCACTATTGTAACGTTTGGCTTATCCAAAAATCTTCTGTCGAATCTGAAGTTACCCCTATAAGCATCTTTAGAATCAAGTAACCTCACTAACACCGGTCTATGATCCGACCCTCTTTTATCTAAGAAAGTTTGATATGCCCTTAGAGAACATTTAAATCACTCATTGTTGTCGAAGCTGCGATATATCCTTCTTATTCTCTCAAGATTATCAAATCTCCAATATGGTGACTTTTTAGATTCTTCCTTGCTGAGCACGTATAACCGACTTGGTATCTCCACATCATCTACATAGCTCTCGTTCCTCCTCACGTAGCTCTTGTTTCTGCGTATATATATATATCTCTTTTTCGGATAAGAGTGCAATAATTAATATAAATTAAGCGAAAAATTAACAATGTCTAACCAGAATAATATCAATATTTATACATAAAAATATACGATTTGATTTCTACATAAGAAAAGATATGATTTGATTTCTGGTATGAGACTTCCTTACCAAAAAAATCCGCTTTTTTGGATTTTGTTTTTAAATAGTAACTTCGTTTTGTCTTTTGTGAATAGATTCAAAATGACTAGTGCTATTGAAAACACTAACTTCAATTGGAACAATGGAGGTTCGATTGAGACGAACAAAAACATTGAGGCGGCAATCTTAAATGGGAATGATCAGCCACTTGTAATTTCGTCTATGCCGAACAACATAAGCATAAGGCTTTCACTTGTCAAGTTTGAGGGAAATAACTTAAACTAATGGCAGCAAAAGATGCACTTCTTTCTGACCATACTAAATTTAGCAAGGTATCTCACCTAAGTTAAATCAGTGTTGCCGTCTGACAATACTTAAAAACTAAATATATTAACATTTTAATATTGTTGTTTTTTTTTATCGGCCAAACATTATGGACTGAAAAGAAAGTTTGTACACAAAACGTTATGCTACATTCCAAGAGATAAGGTAAGATAACTTCTTAATTCTAGCATTCTTAGCAAGAAAATCTGAAAGAGAGTTTGCTTTCCTGCTTATGTGCTTAAAAGTGTAATTGTCGTTAGCTAGAACAATGATATCATTCAGTTGATTCTGAATGGCTAAAAGTCGTGGGGTTTCCTTAACCGAAGATTTGGATGAGGAGTGTTCAAGCCTTTGATACAGCTCAGTTGAGTCTCCACAAAAGAAGACCGTAATTAAGCTTTTTAACTTGGATAAGTGCCTCCTTTAAAACAATTACCTCCGCTTCTAGTGGAGTGTCTGTTGGATCAATCGAGGAGGAGCTTTTAAGGATTAGAATTCCTGAATTGTTGAAGATAGACCAACCAATTCCTGCCCTTTCATTTGCTGCAACCCATGAAGCATCTCTACAGCAATAATAGGAAGAATGAGAGTATATCTTGAAGGGATGAGGGAATCTTCCTGTTATTGCTAAGACTGATTGGCCTCTGACTTTCAGCATGAGGAGACGCTTCAGTCCATAGACGATGGTCTAAAATTGCTTAACTAATGATATCTGGTATTGACATCTTTTATTATCAAAGATGAAAGTATTACGCGCCTTCCAAATGCGTCAGCCAATGTATGAAAATAGATATTGAGAGATTGGGATTATGTCTAGTAGACATAAAGAAGTGAAGGTAATCATTTGGAGTGGTGTGAAAAAACGATCACTTTGCGACAAATCAATAGAGGAGAGTTCCTAAATTTTTTTTGCGAAACAGCATTGGAAAAGCAAATGGACCATTTTTTCTGGAGCATCACTGCAAAATTTTCAATCTAGAGAAATTTTGAAAGATCTTCTTTGGAAAGCATGTGCAACAGGAAGAGCATTATGTAAAATTGTTTGAGTTTGGGTAGAATTGAAAGCTGCCAAATGAATTTCCAAAGCTTTTGTTGGATACTGTCATTGTGTGGTGCAAGAGTGGATTTGATAAGCTGATGGTAGCCTGATTTATATTTTGAAAATCTTTATAACTGTAAATGCGGTTCACCAACTAGTTTAGTTAATTTTGTGTTTATGTTTTACACGTGGCAGTTCCTGATGCGTTTAACATTAGCTTATCGGGAAGATGTATTTATCTTCGTATTGTTTATGCCGGTTTGGTTGGATTATAAATTTGTAAGTTGTCTCAACAATTAGTTGGTTTGGCGTAAACCACATTGTCTTTACGGTTTGTTCTTTCACCTTCTGAAGAATTTTCTTTTCGTAAAACAATCTCCATCACCGTAGAACTCATAAACGTTAAATTGCAGTGTAGATTATCCTTGCCACAACTTGTCGCCGTCGCTCGATTCAAAGGTATTGTTTGAGCTCGTTTCGTAAGCAACTTAAAGTCTTCTAAACGGGAATTTAGGGTTTCTTT
Organism: Schrenkiella parvula; assembly: GCA_000218505.1. Lineage (NCBI taxonomy): Eukaryota > Viridiplantae > Streptophyta > Magnoliopsida > Brassicales > Brassicaceae > Schrenkiella > Schrenkiella parvula. The sequence continues at coordinate 3,290,817 of CM001192.1, read as the reverse complement.
TGATTCTGTTTATAGCATTCCTTGCACACCCAAATCGCTATTATGATCTCTCTGTGAACATGGTGTCTCAAGTTTCGATTTTTAACTTCCGGGTTTTGATTTCTTAGCCCAATTCAAGTTTCCATCTGGATGATTGGAGATTCCTGGCTCAAACTATTAATTTTCGGTTTTAGGGTTTATTGATTGGTTTTGGAATCTGATTTCAGGGATTGAACGAAATGGGTAAGCACAGGAAGAGAGATACTGATTCGGATGATGAAACTCCATCTTCTTCGTCTTGTTCCTCTTACAGCTCCGATGAGTCCGATTCGTCTTCTAGAAAGCGACGGAGGAAGCGGAAGGAGCGGCGGAAAAGTAATGACGGAAGTTACGAGAGAGAGAAGCGAAGGAAGAGAGAGAAGGAAAAGAGGAGGAAGAAGATGGAGAGGAGAGAGAGAAAGAGGAAAGACAGGAAGAAGAGGACCAAGAAGCGTGACTATGAATCTGATTCCGAGTCTCAGTCTGGTTCTGATTCCATGTCTGATCACGAGGGTTCACGAGATGAGCCTGAAAGTGTTGTAAAGGAGATGCTTTTGGAGTTTCCTAACGTTGGCGATGATTTGAAACAGGTAATGTGATATTTCATTATTAGTGTTATACGTCCAATGATGCTTATATTCTGATCTTTTATGCTCTTTATCTGTAGCTTTTGAGAATGATAGATGATGGGCAAGCGGTTGATATAAAGGGTATCTCGGAGATCGCTCTGAAGAAGAGGTTGAAGAAGCTGTTTCTATCTTTGAAGTTGAAGGAACGTGGGGATAGAGTCTTTTTGTTACCACCAGGTGCTTCTCCTTCTTTAGATATGGTAGGACATCTAATTAAAGGCGGGGAAGAAAAAATTGAGAAAAACCTTGATGATTCTGCCCCATTGAAGAACACTGAAGCAGGTACTACTGTGGATGATGGGGCAAAAAAGGTTATGGCAGATGAGAACACTCTTAGAGCAGATGATGTTGATGTTGCTGGTCCAAAGAAAAGGTGATTCACACTTTGAATGATTAGATCTGAAAGTTGTCTACAGAACAAACATGATGGTTTTGTAATTTGATTGCAGGGTGATTGGACCGGCAATGCCATCAGCTGAGCTACTTGCTGCAGCAGCAAAGCTAACGGAAGCTCAAGCTGAACTCAGGTGCTTTTAATTGATTACCAGCTCAAAGATTATCTTTCTTTTTCTTTTACGTGGGAATAACTCGTTTCTTAAGAAATGTTCTTTGAAAATGCTTCAGAGAAGCTGAGCTAGAAGAAGATTCAGAATATTTTATAGGACCTGCTCCCCCAGCTGTTGTTGCAGAAGTTGCATCGTCAAACGAAGCAGAGCGATTCGAAGAGGTTCTTAATTTTCTTTCTGGCACTTTATATACAATTGTTTCTTTTCCAAAATTTGTGGAGAGCATATTCGCTAGATTAGCTACTCATACTCCTTGCATAAGCAGGTGACACGGATCATGGAAGCTGAAGCTAATAGTCCATACGATGTTTTAGGAGTGAACCACAAAATGGCTGCTGATAACATGAAGAAGAGGTAGGGTTTCTGGTACATTTTTGAAATCAAGAAAAATGATTTTTAGTCACTAAATAACTGCTTAATTAATCAGTTCCATGATTGGTATAGACATCTTGCCATTGTTTCTCAACGAATCCAGATAAAGAGTGATGTTTGTTCATTTATACTATATGGTTTCCGAAAAACATTCTGGTCTGAAATATTCTATATTAAGTAGGCGCTTAGGAACTTCTAATTTCAACTTTGGAGTCTCTCCAATTATTCTTGATGTAGCTAGCTTATTTGTGGATCTCTATATGATCTGTCAGTAGTATGAAGAACTAAGACAACTTTGGTGTGTAGATACTGGAAACTGTCTCTATTAGTTCACCCAGACAAATGCTCTCATCCGCAAGCCCAACAAGCTTTCGTTTTGCTGAATAAAGCTTTCAAGGAATTACAAGATCCAGAAAAGGTGAGTTTCTGAATTATGTGATTGATTATGTCTCCAATATGTTCTCTGAATCAGAGACTTACTGAATCATGGGGGGGAACGTATTTTCTATCCATCATCTCTTTTTATAGTGTTGTCCAAACTTTTAGCCCTTTTTATAACTCTAATAGATTAAGTACTGCAGAGAAAAGCTATGGATGACAAGATTAAACTCAAGGAGGAACAAGAGGCTTTTAAGGTTTGTTATTCTGCTGAATTGATCGATGTTATCTTTCGGGATAAATCTGGATGTATCATTTAAGAAACATGGTGATTTTGTTCTGCAGGCTGAACTACGCTCAATGCAAGAAGCAGCACAATGGAGAAGATCCCAAGGTGATAATGATGATTCACAGTGTCATGCAGGCTCTTTAATCTATGTCTTTATGGGATGAATTAGTAATGGAGTTTTTCTCGGTTTGCAGGAATATCAATGGAAGGCGATGAAGAGCTCCTAGCAGCAACCGAGGTTAAACCTGTACCTAAAAGAGAGGAGTGGATGACCACCCTTCCTCCTGAAAGAAAGGTCAGAGACCCCACATTTGAATCAAAAACGCTTTTTAAACCATCTTTTTAGGCTTCAAGTTTCCAGTCTCATCTGGGGTTCTTCTTTTGTAGACCGGCGTGCCTGTGCAGCAATCAACCACGACATTTAGCAGAAATGCTAGAGAAGGACGCGGAGACACTACAGCCTGGACTGATACTCCTATGGACAAAGCTGAAAGAGCAAAGATGAAGTAAGAATACACATGTATTTCAACCTCTCGCTAGCACTTGTAAACTACATTTCTGATCCACAAAATTGTTTTGCGTTAAAGTCACATTGCGTCTCTCTATCTGAAGACGTTTAGCTGCTCAAACTTTAGCTATAGGTCTACTATAACTAGCCTGGACTGAGTGTAGCTGATTGTAGGTGTAGTGAGTTGGTTCGATTGCAGTTAGTGAGGGCTGCGTTTAAGAAACATACAAATCACTTATCTGATCCACGAGGTTGTTTTGTGATAGAGCCAAAGACACAATGTCTCAATTTGTGTTAGTTGGTTATGTTGCAGTTAGTGAGGACTGCGTTTAAGAAACATACAAACCACTTGTCTGATCCACGAGTTTGTTTTGTGATATAGCCAAAGACACATTGTGTATCAGTTTGAAGACGTCAAGCTGCTCAAACTTTAGCTATAAGTCTACTATAACTAGCCTAGGACTCAACATAGCAGTTTGTAGCTGTTGTGAGTTAGATAGATTACAGTTAGTGAGGGCTGCTGCGTTTGTAGGGCTATCTCTGCATTTTGGTTGGGCATGAAGTTGAGAATAGAGAACCCGAACTGCTCTGATTTTGTGATCGCGTTTTCATAGCTTTCTTCTTATCACATTGCTCTCTCTGGTGATGCAGCTACTTAGAGGCTTACAACAAGGCGAATGCGCTTGCTTCAAACGAAGGGGAGAATATGAAAAGAAGCTTAGATGCTGATCTTGTGGACAAGTATAACAAAGAGAAAAGATCAAAGTCTCTGGTAGAGAAGCACAGAGAAGAGTCTTCTTCTTCATCTTCGAGCCGTCTGAAGAAGAAGAAGAAACTGTCTTCTTCCAAAGAGAAAAACGAGAAGGACGAGTGGGTGGGGAAGCATCCGTGGAAGCCATGGGATCGTGAGAACGACCTCACTGCCGGGAGACAGAAGGTGAAACTTGATGCTGAGGGTATGGCTGAAGGTTTGGCTTCCAAGTTTTCTTCTGCCAATTTCCAAAGAAGCTTTCTTTGAAGCTTATTCGTATTCCAGGCAATCTATTTGAGTATACAGATAAGGCCAACGCTCTTAGACCTTGTTGTAGAATTGTTATCAATACCAAAGTGGATTGACACATCTGATCATCTTTATGACCATCTCGTTCTATACATGTAGAACTAGACCAATTATACTCCTTTAAAATTGTTTAGCCCTTACTCTTATCATTGGTTCTACGGATACAAGTAACGCATCCTCTGATTCAAGCATAGCTTCCTAAGATTCAAGCCTAACTCCCATTTGATCACCCATGTCGCTTCCTATCACCACATCATTACCAGAGAATTTTGCTGGAAGAAGATGTACATAGAATTACCAAATTGCTTTAGGGATGAATCTCTTGACATTGGTGACAGTTGCTTCCATATTACCACTTTGAATGATTTCTTGCATGTCAGACGAATCATGCAGTCTGAATATGACGATCTTCTTCTCCACCATCAACGTCCTTTGTTAAAAGAATTCATATCTTGTAGCCGTATAGCCATGTCTTGTAGAATTCATCTTGAAGCGATTCAACATATGAATCAGAACATCTCGTAATGCATTGCTCGTGTCTCAACCATCTCGAGCTCAGGAAAGCTTCGAATTGGGAAACACTTTTTTCTTAGATTAGTAGGTTTTGACACCCGCGCGTATTGATTGGATTAAGAATATTTTGATTATCTTTTTAAATTCGTAGGATGTATAGTACTAAGAATATTTTTTAAACAAAAATAATATTATTTATTTACCTACATGGATTTAGACAACCAAATGGGTGCTATAAAATCTATGTGACAAGTAAAAGACAGATTGTATCTTATCACATCATGCAAATTTATCCGCTTTTGTGTTTGTTTCTTGTAGGACGAATGAAATAGCACAGTTAGTAAAGAAAATTTTACACCGCTGTAACTCCTCTAAATGGATTGCGAAAGTCGGTCATTCATGTTTTAATATATCTTGTTAATTTATTAGCTAGATTTTAGTATGTAAGTGTTTGATGTATACATTATTTTTTATTTGTACTATGTAAAATAAGATCCTTAGATAATAGCAAATACTTGTATTTGATATATTTTTTATCTAAAATTATTATAATTCTTTTTTAATAAATAGTTGGTGGTTTATCTTATTCAATATAAACAATCATTGTATTTTCAAATTTATAATTTTTCATTCATTAATAATGTATATCTTTTTTGTCAACAATATATATATTTAGATAATATAAATCACCCATGTTCTTTTCTTATGGTCTAGAAAGAATTATAATTTTTACATATCTTTTATCATCAATACTTTTTTGTTAACTTCACTACTTCTATTAGTGCATTGATGTTTTCTACATATATTACATCTTAGAAGTATTTAGTATTTGCAGATTATACTCAACTCAAATATATTAGTCACTTAAATTTATCTAGAAATGTCCATTTGGTGTTTTTGGAAAACAATTCTTGCTTTTGTTCACAGCTTTTTTAATTACATATTTATAAAAAAATATCAAATTTAATTATAGGTTTCTGACTGAAAACTTAGTTTGAACTCACATCATAATCTATATAATTATTCAGTATTTAACTAACTATGTAAATGTTTATAAAAAGCCTTTCACTAAATTGACTTCAATTTTTTTTAAATAAAAAAAACTCAATTTAATTACTTTGGACTTGTGGAATTTCTGACTTTAAAAATATTAAACATGAATTCTACTTACCATGAAGGATTAGCTACATAGAAAAGTTTCACATTCGACAATAAATCCAATACTTTTTAAAAGAAAAACTTTAAAATTTAAAAAGTTGCTAATGCTTATTAGTGGATCGTATGTATATGACGACAAACCACATACAAACTCTCTTACATATGGTCGCATGATATCAATTTCTCTTTAATTTCCTCTCAAGCTCCAAACGGGCTTTTATTTTCTTTTTTTTAGAGAAATCATCAAAATTTTTATTAAGTTTCTTAAACTAAATATTTTTTTTGGTTAACTTACTTTAAATTATAATGTCTAAAGTACCATTAGCATATTTCAAATAATTAAATTCATTAGCATGTTTACTATATAACTTGGTCCGTTGGCTTTAGGTTATCAAAACCTACAAATAAAATGGTAAATTAAGTATATATTATTTATAGACAAAATAATTAGGTAGATAGCATGTGTGTAGGCAAAATTAGGAATCGAATAAAAAATATGATAAAATGACCATTTTACCCTTAATGATAAATCAAATAATAAAAATTGTAAAAAAATAAGTTGGAAAAAAAATAGTGGGAAAACCAAAAATTGAAAAGTGCAAAAACACAAAAACTACAAAAGGAAAGAAGGAAGACAAAACAAAATCAGGCAATTATTGCAACAATTGTACTAACCAAAAATCGAAAGTTTTTAAAAGGTGGAGCTTTATCAAATGAATTTAGGGTTTTGGGAATCACTTTCGATTTTTAGGGTTTTGGGATTGTGGATCCCTGGTATCATTGTCCTGAAGCAAAAATATATAATAAGTTATTTAAAAAGATGTACAATATAGTTGGCTATATAGATAGAATATCCGACTATAGTGGATGCCTTATACCTTTCCTCGGTGTTGGTGGCAGTCCCATCCTCGGGATCGATCTCTTTGGAATGTGTATCCCTGGTCTCATCGCACAAAAACAAAACGAAACACTTAGTATAGTTGGATATGGTTAGAACAATGTACTATTAGGATATTATAGTTGACTATAAGGGTTACCTCAGCCCCTTCCTCGGTGTTGTCTGCAGTGCCATCTTCATGTTCGCTATGTCGAGAATATGTATCCCTGGTCTCATTGCACTTAAACAGAACAATACAGTCAATATAGTTGGATATGGTCAGAACAGTTGAGTATTCGGATATTATAGTTGACTATAATGGTTGCCTCAGGTCCTTCCTTGGTGTTGCCTGCAGTTCCATCCACGGGTTCGCTATGTCCAGAATGTGTATCTTTGGACTCATTGCCCTTAAGCTGAAAGATACAGTCAGTTTTTTTCTACAAAAACAAGTCAATATAGGTGATTATTCTGATATTATACATGATATCATAAACAATATAGTTGACTACACTGGTTACATGTTCTGCGGTGTTGTCTGCATCTCCATCTTTGGGATCACTATCTTCAGACTCTTTGGCTTAGCCTGAAGTGTCAATGTCGTTGTCAATGTCACTCATCTCATTGGTCGGGCCTTGGGTTTTGAAAATATCGTCTATCTTCTTAGCCATAGACCTTATATCTTTGTTGAATTTGATCCTAATCGCTTCATCCTGTTTTTCAACAATAATGTATTATATTTCACAGAATAGAAAATTATGCAACATACTATTTTAGAGCCTATAATTTTATAAAAACAATCTTAATTCTAACGACAACAATATCCTAACAGAAAAGCCGACTATATTTATTAATATAGCCAAAAGCCGACTATGGTTACCAACCTCTCTATCCAAACTCCTGCCATATGCCCTGAGTCTGATTCTCTGCAAAAGCATTTTTTTTTAATTCAAACTTCTGAAACACTAATGACTTGTCGAAGATTAACAAACATGTTGAAATCTAATGGCTTCCAAGTTTTCTTTTCAGAATTTCCAAAGAAGCCTTTTGTCATTCAAACATCAAATATTTTATGATTATGTATTAAAAAATAATTCTACTATTTAGTATGATCGTGTTAAAAAATATATAATTAGATAAATGCAAAAATCCAGAAAAACTTGATTTTCATGGGTTTTGGAGTTTACTGAATCTTGTAACGGAGGTTGAAGTTCCTTTCTAAGCGAGTTACGTTTTAAGTTAAGACAGAAGGAGAAAGAAAAGAGAAAAGGTACAAGATATGGTATATACTCAAAGAACGTTAAAAAAAAAACAAATCATATAGTATATACTCTAATTGCAATTTATTTATAAAAATTTAATTTCGACTCTTGCGTCTGAAATTACACATTTTTATTTCCAACAAATAAGCAAACGAAACACAAAAGAAGAAAGCTAAAAACTTTTTGTGAAACTCAATTAATTTCCTTTGGAATTGGGTTTTTGCATTCCAGTAATGGCGGCACCTCGGAATTTAACCGGCGACGGCGGCGGAAGGCTACTGGTAAAGGACGAAGAAAGTGCCGCCGCGTCGTCGGCAGCTAAAGGGCTCCTCAACGATGACTCGAAACGCACCAAATCGGAGCGATTTCCTCTTTCACGGTGGGAATTCGTCGTGTTTTTCACCGTCTTCCTCGTATTCACCACCGGACTTTTGAGTATTTACCTCACCATGCCCGCCGCTGAATACGGCAAGCTCAAACTTCCCAGAACTATCTCCGATCTCCGATTGCTCAAGTGAGATTTACATCCTTCTTCTTTGTTTCTTTCCCATTTGTTGGATAGATTCAAGCTAAGGTAGAAACTCAAAGTCTTTAGCTTTTTTTCAGTAGCGTCTATTGAATTTGGATCCTAATTAAAATTCCGTAAATTGAAAGTTCTGATCTTTCTATAGATGCAAAAAATTTGGTTTAGAGAGCATGCATAATCAGCTTAAAGACATGATTTTGAAGAGTTGATGTAAAAGTGTTTAGCTTTTCTAGTAGTGTCTCTCGAGTTTATATCATAATCTAAAACCCGAAACTGAAAGCTCTGATCTTTCCCAAGATGTCAAAATTTGGTTTAGAGAGCAACACAAATTAGCTTAAAAACATGGTTTTGTATGAGAAACTTTTTTTTTGATATACATGTGAGTTGCTTTGACTAACTATATGATGATACATTGATGTTGAACATATTGCAGAGATAATCTTGGGTCTTATGCAAGTGAGTACCCAGCAAGATTTATTTTAGGTTACTGTTCGACGTATATCTTTATGCAAACCTTTATGATACCTGGAACAATCTTTATGTCATTACTTGCCGGAGCTCTATTCGGTGTTGTTAGAGGTTTTGTTCTTGTTGTCCTCAATGCAACAGCTGGAGCGTGTTCTTGTTTCTTCTTATCGAAATTGGTCGGAAGGCCACTTGTTTGCTGGTTGTGGCCCGAGAAGTTGAGGTTTTTCCAAGCCGAGGTAAGTTCTCTTTTGTGTTTGATTAGTTTTGATAAGTCTCTGGCTCCTAAGGATTAGTGCCCTGAAATCTTTAAATGCTCTTGGTCAGATTGGGAAACGAAGAGATAAGCTGCTAAACTACATGCTGTTCTTAAGGATAACACCGACACTTCCAAACCTCTTCATCAATTTGTCTTCTCCAATCGTTGACATACCCTTTCACGTCTTCTTTTTGGCGACTCTAGTTGGCCTTATGCCAGCTTCGTACATCACCGTTAGAGTGAGTCTCTCGACTTTGATCTCTTCTTGCTGTTCTGTGACATTTAAACAGGCTAACGTCATACTTTCACTGGGTGTTTATAGGCTGGTCTGGCTCTTGGAGATCTCCGATCAGTGAAAGATCTGTATGATTTCAAGACTTTGTCAGTGTTGTTCCTCATTGGATCCATCTCCATATTCCCTGCTCTGCTAAAGAGAAAGAGAGTATATGAATGAAGACGAGGAACATATATATTTATATAGATATTGATGAGCAGCACTATACTGTTGCAATGCGGGGATTTTCAAGGTGTTTATGAGCTAGAACTAAAGAAGATCGCTTCCGAGACATCACGGAGCTTAAAACCTGCTAACTTTGGCTTTGATTGGTTTATAACTTTGTTGTGGATTCGAAATCCGTTATTTGTAGTCTCTCATTCCCTTTGTAGTAAGGTCTTTTACTGATTCTTGAATCAAAAGATTGGGTTTGTATATATTGAATCTCGATTCAGAGATCGCTGCAGCCTAGTGGCTTATGTATCAACATGATTATGTAAATGCTTGAAGATATTGCTTTGACAAAAAGATGGATAATTCTGATTCTGTACGCAAAAGATTGGCGTCATAGCGAAAGAAGAGTTCAAGAGATTACATACAAACTATACCCAAACATCCAAGAATATGATTCTATAGATTCTGACCAAAAGATAGATAATTCTGATTCTGTAGACATTTCTTAATCTACTATTTACTTAATTTTCATTGTTGCTATGGCTATATAATACAAATTCTCAAGTTTTGGCTGAAAGTTAGTGAAGGCAGAAAATATGAAGCAAAAATAGTCCATGCTATAACAAAATTGAGAAAGTTGCTCATCTACACAAAAACAAAAAAAAAGTGAAAACGAAAACAAAAAGGGAGAGATAAAAGATTCAGTTTTTTCTTTTGTGGGTTCTGATTTCTCAATTCCAAAATGTATATTAATAGTATAATTAGTTTGGTTTGTCATCAGATTGAGCAGTGCTAGTTTCCTCAACCCCAAAAGCATCAGCTATATTGAAGTTCAAGTTTTTCATCATGGTTCTGCTCCTCCCAACTCCATCTCCTTTCTTCATCATAGCAGTAAACTCCGAGAAATCAATCCTCCCGTCCTAAACCAAACCAAACCGCGCATTTTCATGATCAGGTTTTACTTACCAAACTCACTAAGAAACAAGACAAAAGAAAAGGACATAGATCATGAAGGCTTCTTCTTACGTTGTCAAGATCAATCTCCTTGATCATGTCGTCAAGAGGAGTGTCACAGAGACCAAACTCTGTGCAGGCTTGTTGAAGTTCGTCAATGGTAATATAACCACTACCGTCTTTATCAAAGTACGAAAACGCAACCACCAAATTCTCCTCTCTTTCCATCTTGTTCATATGTAATGTCGCTGCTAGAAATTCACCATAATCTATTGTCCCACTGTTGTCTATATCCGCCTGCCAAACACCATGATTCTTAGAATCTAACACAACAGCTTTCGTATGGAGAAATCGATATTCTAAAAGAGGGTTTATGTTTTGAATATACCGCTTCCATAAGAGACTTAATTTCTGATTCCATCAGTTCAGATCCGACTCTCTTCAGACCAGCTTTAAGCTCCTCAAAGGTGATTGTTCCACTGTTGTCAGTATCTATCATCTTGAACAATTCCCTAAGACCACCAATTTCTTCCTCTGAGAGTCTCTCAGCGATTACCTAACCGCGAAAATCAGTTCCTCAACATAAGCAATGGGACGGGATATTAAAGAAAGAGAAACAGATCTACTACTATCTTAATTCTTACCCGTAAGGCCATTTTCTTAATCTTATTCATTTGAGAGAACTGTTTTAGTCGTGACAACACTGCTGGATCAAGAGGCTTATCTGGTGCAGCATGTTCATCAACAATCCACGGGTGACCTGATAAATCATCAGAGGAAAAATCAATTGTTACATCTTATAGGAACTAACAACGAAATACAATCATTACGAATAGCTTACACAATGCTTCATGTGCAGAAATGCGTTTCTTGGGACTCCTATCAAGCATTTTGTATATCAAGTCTTTAGCACCTTCAGAGATACTAGGCCACGGGTCAGATTTGAAATCTATCTTCCCTTGCAAAATCTGTCTAAAGATTCCTGACTCGGTTTCTGCAAAGCAAATAAGAACATAGATGCATAAATCACATAAGCAATGTGCATGATTTGGTACGCCGTAACAAAAGTACCGGTTTTTATGAACTTACCTGCCCAGAAAGGAGGAACACCACTTAGTAAGATGTAAAGAATAACACCGGCGCTCCACACGTCTATCTCTGGTCCATAACATTTCTTCAGAACCTCGGGTGCAACATAATACGGACTTCCCACTACATCATACAGATACTGCCCTGAAGAGCAAAATAACACAATGACAGTTCGTTAGACAGTGAAATTGGCCATCCGAAGGCATTGCTGCATATTAGCATACGTATCTGTTACACACTTGAAATGATGAAGCTTTTGCTAGAAGGGATTCATATATATCAGCTAAATTTCAAATGCCTGATTCAGAAAAATCTGTCCAAAGAAAATAGATGTTTCCTTAACAAGAACACTCAAGCAGCAAATTTGAATTGATCATTTAAGAAGATCCTGCAAATAGCATATCAAGAAATCTGATTTTCAGCAGAGACAGAACCATTTTTTGGATCAAGAAACCAAACAAGCATATGTTAAACATTTGAAATGATGAAACTTTTCGATAGAAGGGCTTCAAATAATCTCAACTAAGTGTCAAAGCCTGATCCAAATCAAGAAACCATTTTTTTGGATCAAGAAACGAGACAAGAGATTTCTTGAAAAGTGTATCAAGTAGCAATCAATCAACGAAAGAAGACAAAACCCATTTGGCAAAACCAGATTATAGTCAAAAGGATGAGATCAAAGAAAGCTAACCTGGCTTGTAGAAGACAGACAAACCAAAATCTGTAGCCTTAAGCTTAGCATCATCATTAGGGCTATCAAACAAAAAATTCTCAGGTTTGAGATCTCTATGCATAACACCAAGCGAATGACAAGCCTCAACAACACCAAGAATCGTCTTAATCAGCTTCGCAGCCTCACGCTCGCTGAAATGCCCTTTTGAAACAATCCGATCGAAAAGCTCACCACCTTCACAAACCTCCATAACAATGTGAACAAACACCGAATCCTCATAAGTACCCTTGATCCGAACAACGTTCGGGTGTTCAGAGAGATGATGCATGATCTGAATCTCTCTCCACACATCCTCGTAATCTTCGCGACACACGAGCTTGCGTTTAGGGATTGATTTGCAGGCGTAGTTAGCGGAAGATGATTTCTCTGTGCAGAGATAGGTCGTGCCAAATTGGCCTTGGCCTAGCTTTTTGCCGAGGAGGTAGTGATCTCGTAATCTAGGTGTTTCGTAAGGAAGAACACTGGTTGAAGGTCGTCTAGGGTTTGGTTTCTCCATTTTTTTTCGCAATCTGGATTTTGAAAGATGAAGATGAAGACGAAGAAGAAGAGAAGGATTTTTCTTTTTTTTTGGTTTTAAGTGTGGAAGAGAAGACGAGAGACACCCTTCGTTCTTGTCCATGTTTGACTCGTCTTTATGCAATTATTACATTATTATTATTGCTCTTTATTATCCCGTGACTATTCGCATTTACATTTTTATTTTTATTTTATTTTTTACCAACTTCTTTTTGTTACAATAAATTGAATCGATAACAAAAAATCTAAGCCTCTACGGTCAATTAGGATAGGTGTGTGACCAAATTTAGTTTAATAATGAAGAAAATAACATCTTTAATTGGATAATTAAGTGGATAACATTTAGCCATTTGAGTCGATTTTTTTTCTGGCTAAAATTGATTTATAGTAAAAATTTGTTGGTCATTTTTATGCAATCATATATGCCTGAATGTTGTTTGATCTTTTCGTATATCGAAAGCAAAATCTTGCAAACACATTAAATCATTTGAGTCGGTTTTATCCTTAAAAACACAAGCGAAACGAAAAAAATTGTAATACAGGTTTTTATTATCTCATGTATATATACTATTTTGTGTAAAACAAAAATGTTTATCACTTTTGACCCAAAAAATGTTTATTTTTAATGTTTTTGTTTATTCCACTGGCCCCATGCTATTGATTGATTAAATTTTGCAATCAGTAGCGTATCTAGGAGAATTTTTAGTAGGAGCATTATCATGGGCTTTGAGTTAGTTGGGTGCATTATCATAAGCTCTGAGTTAATTACTTAGAAAAAATAAAGCTTTAGTCGTAACCTACATCCGTCCCTGTTTGCAATCCTTACCAAAAAAAAATATTTTGTCTTTAACATGACTTGCATTTAAAAAATATACATGAATTACTTAACTTGGTAAGTAGTATTGTTAATTTCTGTATAAACATAGAATATAATATCCTATTATGGTATTTATTATATGTGTTATTTTATTGTAAGTATATTTTTATAATGTTTTAAAATAATATGATTTTCTTTTTTATATATATTTACATGAAACGGTGTATTTTTAACAACATAATTTACGAAGTTACGAACTGTATGTTTGGTTTTTAATCCATTAGATTATAATTTGATGATGCCCAAATCACATTGTGGAAAAATGGGTTTGCTTGCCATTCAATAAATCTAATGGAGGAGAATGCTATATTGGTGAGATTTAATCTAAGGGTTGATCAAACTTTGTGTCTCTCAATTGGAGAAGGTTGTTTCCAATAGAATACTTAAATAGGCATTGGTTTTACATTTTAAACTTAAAAGATTTCGATTCTTTTTTGTTTTCAAACAACTGTTTCAATCTATTTTGTGTATTATTTTATTCACGGTATTATAATTTGCTACACAAGATTTTTGATGATGCATTCATTAGGCAATGTCGGATTCTCAAAATATTTTAGTTATACTTTAAGTACCACTATTTTTTATCATATGATTAATTATTAAAATTTTGTTGGTTACTAAGCCAAATTTTCCAAAAATCTATTGAGAGGAAAATGACTTGGGATGGGCCGTTTCAGAATTTTACTATTATTAGGTCTGTGCCTGACGCACGGGTGGTGATTTTTTTTTAATGTTCATATAATTTTTTTATTTTATGTAATTGTTCAATGATTGTTTTTTTGTTGATGTGCATGTGGTACTTTTATTGTATTTGTAAAAATGTTAAGATGATTCAACTGAGAAATAAAATAAAAGGTACATAATAAAATGAATAAATTGATAAAAATTCAACAATATCATGAAACAAAAAGAACATTATTAAATCCATAGAAGTCTTGTTGTCTGTAATGTTGAGATCATATGTTTTTTTATTGCATCCTGTAAAATTAATAAGAAGTAAATTAAATAACAATAGTTGATAATGAATTATGGTTAAATAAAATTAGTAAAAATATTTATGATATAAATAATAAAACATATAACCTTAATAAATTTTAATTCTATGCAAATCTGGACTCCGTAGCATTGTACTACCTGTAAAAATAAATTGTAAGAAAATAAGTGAATTTAGATACTTCAACTTTGTGTTATTCAATATAATTTTTTAATAAAAAAAAATTATTACCTTGTTATTGTAAGATATTATTGAAGATCTCTTTGTATACAATGTTGTTAACACCATTGTATGTAATCTCTTCGGGCTGATAGATGGTTAAGCCTTTGGGTGATGTTACCCTGGAAAGGGCTACGTATAGTTGACCATGGCTAAAAACCGGTTTAGGTAGATATAACAACACTGATTCCAAGCTTTGTCCTTGGCTTTCGTTGATGGTCATAGCATAACACACTCTAACTGTAAATTGTCTTCTTTTAAGCATAAAAGGGTGATCTGATAGAAGTGGAGACAAAATGATTCTTGGTAGTAAAACCTTGTTCCCAACATGTGTTCCTGTGATTATTTCCCCTTCGATTACCCGATCAGCCATTTGAGTGACAATTAATATTGTACCATTACATAACCCTTCCTTTTGGTTAATATTCCTTAAAAGCATTATAGGGGTACCTTTTTTGAGAAGCAGTTTATGTTGCAATGGATTACCCGTTGGCGTTATAAGAAATTCTTTTTCAACAGCAATAATTTCTTCATTCTCGCTCTGGTTAGTAGAAGTGATAGGTAGTACTGGTGCAGTTCCGTTTCCAACACTGATTAGCCACTCTGCAAATCTAGCTTCAGTTGGCTGTAAACGCATGTTTCTATGTAATACAAATACCTTACACTCATTCTAGAGATATGAACGACTAATTGAAGCAGAAACCGTGTCGCCTCGTGTGCCGTCTGAGATAACAGGGAGTATTTGTCTAAAATCTCTGCCTAATAGCACGGTTATCCCACCGAAAACCTTCTCACTGGCAGATGCATTTTCTGTAGATAATAAATCCCTTAATGTCCTATCAAGGGCCTCAAATGTGTGGCGATGAGCCATTGGTGCTTCGTCCCATATAATTAGATCAGTTTTCAGAATCAATTCAGCAAGCATCGTACCAGGTTTAATGTTGCACATTGAATCTTCGTTTACATGTAAGGGTATCTTGAATCTGGAATGAGCTGTCCAGCCACCAGGTAGAAGTAGAGCTGCAATACCCGAAGAAGCAACTGGTAGAACAATTATTTTTGTTGATCTTAATTTCGAGATAATCGTTTTATAAACAAACGTTTTTCCTGTGCCTCCAGGACCATTTAAGAAGAAAAGTTGGCCAAGTTTGGAGCTAACTGACATCAGCACAGCATCATAAATCTCCTTTTGCTCACTGTTCAAACTCTTATGATATAGCTCATGTAACTCGCTTTCTTGTTTCAAGTTATACTATAACTCTTGAGTAAGCAAACTATTCCCTAATTCCTTGATGATATTCAAATCTGGTGTAGGCATTGGTTTGAACTCAATAATTGAATGTTCATGTTGATGCAGGAGTTTCTCTAACTCAATTAAAGTATACTGCTGTAACTCTTTATCTTTAAGCATCATTGTTTGAAACCCAAATTGTTTACGCTGCTTATAAAGGATGTCTTCAGATAATGATCTCCAACAATGCTCCCATAGATGCAACGGATTACTGATTTCACAATAGATAAGCAAAATCACAAATAAATGGCGTAGTTGATGTGGATTGGCCCAGTAATTCGCATAGTCCATAGCTCTATGCCATTCCTGATCGTTGTCTAATAATCTTTTAGCATAACATGCTGCTTTAAAAGTAACTTGTACCTCACCATTAACTGATTTCAGATATTCATAGCTTGTTGCTCCTCTAACAACATTTACCAAGATCCGTAAGTAGTATAGCTCACCTGCTGCTGGATGGATGTTTACAATTCTCCCAATTGTGTGCCCTCTTTTTCGTCTACTCCAGACTTTTGAATTAGTGTCACAAACATAATATTTTGGGATCTCTATGTAGAGTAGTGTTCTGGCACATTCATCAAGTATTAAGAAAAAACCATCCAATTAGCATAGCTCGCTCAATCCCAAATCTTGATATGACGCGATCGAGATCATCAGTGGCTCGGTATGTAATACTTTGCTGGTCCTTTAGATGAAGAATCAGTTTCTGAACGGCTGGTTTCCTTTTGTGAATGTGAAATGCGAAAGTCCACCACATTTCTTCGCACGATGATAAGTATCTACAATCAAGGTACTCTTGTATTTCATTTCTTTCTTGAACAACATTCTCTAAACGTTCCCCATCTGTAATAGATGTGCTGCCTTTTTCAATAAGCACAGTAGCTTTGTCCACTCCCTTGGTATAACATATCGATTATCTAATTTATCTCGGCCTTTGAGAATGAAGTTATCCTCAATGAATCGACGACGATATATTATATAACCAGACTGATTAATCGTAGTCGATTCAGAATATGGACGCGGGTATTTTTTTGTGCAAACCTGTTTATCCATGCAAGGTGACGTTGGCCTATCTCGTCCACATGGTCCGTGCATCATGTGTCTTCCCACAAGTTCAAACCCTATTGGATCGCTGATTTTGTTAGGTAGTTCGGCTGAGATGATTGCATTTATATCATTTCCTGAGGGTATTTTAGGCGCGTCTTCTAGCCATAGAAGCAAATGAGCACGAGGGATGCCTGTTTTTTGGAATTCAATGGTGTACAATACTGCAAGAACTTAATAATATTAGATATGACGTTACAGAATAACGTAACATTTTTTTTGAACATAATTCAAAATAACTCACCGGCTTTATATGGGCTGAAAAATGTTCCACTTTCAAGATCCTTAAGCAGCTCGTCCAACTTCATTTTGAAAATCCGGCATTCAATATCTGGTCTTTCATTTCCAGTAAGGCTACCGTAGGTTTGTAAATGGTCTTTTATTTCCGGCCAGTTTGGATTAGCCGTCATTATGATAAACAAATTTGGATTCCCAAAGGTCCGACATATCGCCATAGCATCATGATACTTCTCTATCATGTATCTAGGTCCTCCAGTGAAACTTGAAGGTAGAATAACCCTCTGACCAACTATGTTAGCTTCAGTCGTACCTCTGCCAACTGCATCAAATACATTGTTGTAAAGATCTACTTGTAGCTGTTCTTAATTGTTTCGAGCCCAAACCAGCCTTTCTTGTTCAATAGCGGTGTATGCATCTACAACATACTGATGAAGCAGCCTTCCACCTTTTATAATTGTCATCCCTTCAGATAGCCTTGTATGAATTTGGTAAGAATAATAATCGCGTATGCTGATATACGATCTACTACTACTTTCTTCTTGAGTAGCAGATTTAGGGATTTCAGAGTGGTAGCCATATTCTCCATATGAAAATAACAGCGGGTACTGCAAGCTCATAAATAAGGGATGGTCGTCTTTAATATCTTGTAGATGGTTTGATTGCAACTCTAAAATGATATCTCTATAACTCACAGATGCTGAAAAGTCACCAAGAATTAAACCGGCTACTTCATTCATTTCAGGTAAATCATACTGCCTTCCTCTACCTTTTTGGCCAACTAATCTTATACTCAAGTCTTGGTACTGATTTGCTTCAAAACGATCTCTTACCTTTCGGAAAAACTTAGCTAAACAGTTGGTTTGATCAAGCATATTAATCAAACCAATCATTATCGATTCATCAAGTTCTCCAGATGACTTTGTTCTTGACATGGTATTCATACGATTCGAGACCTCATTTATGGTGTCTACTATCCACATTTGTAAGAACTTAGGTGTTTCACCCGGCATTGGAATCAGAGATCCTATACGATGAAACAACTGACCACGAATTCTATAAGCTGGGGGCCCACCGCCTGTTGTGACGCTTTGATCTATATTAGCTCCTACTGATGTGAAAGCTAGCAAAGAGTTATAAACCCGTATGTTGTCACGAAAAGTTATACTATTTGCGTGGAGGTCTTTTAGATAGATTGGTGGTTCTTTTACTGGTGGGAGTTTAACACGTCCTAGTTGGCAACAAATCGTGAATGTATGCAGTCCTGTTTTCATATCATCTCCGTTTCTTTCAGAATACCACACCAATGCTTTGCAATATGGGCACTCCATAATAGGATTATCTTGGGCCATTAAAACTAAGAAATAAAGATATTGAAAATTATTCCATTGTTCTAAGCAATTTGATTGTCTTACTAATTAAGACATACTTTTTTGTTTTTTTTCTCCTCGCGTGATAATACTCGTACGTTTGTAGATGTACTACCTATAAATATATTATATTACTATTATTAACTTTTTATACCAACATTGATAGAAATTTATAATAACATATAATAAAAAAAATTAATTTATTATTTCAATGAACCAAAAAATTTCCTTCCCGAATAAATTAAGCTATTTAATCAGAATTTAATATAAATATTTATAAATTTTAAAGATGTAAATACTAACCTTGATGAATTCTTGAAACTCTCTTTTATAATCTAAATGCTGTAAGTTATTTTTAATTATACCTAGAATTTCAACCAAATCATTTGGATGATGCTTTCGCTTGCCATGTTGAGATGCTTTTATTGTGTAAAACGTCTACAACTTCGAAATTCTGTTTAGTAAATTAAATAATTGATACATAAGTATTAAAAGACTTCGATTAATATATTATTAATAAATTGTTTTTAATATTAACTATATGATAAATGTTTCCTTATTTATTAAAACCGAGCAATATTAAATAGTCAACCATAGTAATATCTTGACAATTTGTAAAACCAAAGTAAGCGAATAAAATATTATTTAGTTTATACATATTTGAATGATTTGGATTTAAATCTAAATTTTTTATTTGTAGGCTATTTTAGTTTATACATATTTAGTTTATAACAAATTAATAAAGATTAGTTTACATGTTTTTTAAACGTAAACAATAAACATTAAGCGTTAAATTATTTATATGTTTGTAAAGGCTTCAAGTCATAAATTTTCTTTTATCTTAACCCCAAAAAAACTATATATAAAAATTATTACGAAAATTAAATTAAGTTTTTAGAATAAAAAATGAATGTATTTTCATAATCTAATAACCTATTTGATTTAGTTTAAGTTAAAGAAAATATTTAATTTTCCTTTAAAAATTAATAGTAGTTGAAAAAAATATTTATTTTTTACAACATAAAAATATTTTTGTATATTACCCTAAAAAATTAAATTTAAAACATAGTATATGTAATAATTAATTAGTAACAAATAAATTTTTTTTTCTGGTTTGACGAAATTAATGATGCAATATAATTTATAAATTAATAAAAAAATAATCATAAAACTATTACTTTTTTTCGTAAACTAATACATTACAAACAATTACTTTTAAAGTTTATAAATAAATTAAACAATAATAAAAATGGAAATGTTTTGACATGTTCCCAAAGGCTTTATTTTATTATATTTAATTTGCCTCTATACAATAATATATGAATAACATACTTAAGTTACATAAAATGAGTAGGGAAATATATTTTATTTCATAATATAATTTTATGTTATTTTTATGTTATTAAAATGGTAAACTAAAAAGCGGAACCAATTAATGATATTCTATTTAAAAAATTTAAGATATAAAAAGCAGTTTTTCCCCCAATTTAAATATGTATAAATAACAGATCTAATTTCATAAGATTCATAATAATAAAAGTATATTAGAAATTATGTTTAGTTAAAGTACTTACATGGCTGAAGGGTTGTTCTACCAAAATAAGCAAAAGTCTTGCTATTGTAGAGAATAATATATTTCTGGAAAAAATAAACATATAGAAAAACATATAAATGAATAAAGTTATAAAATATCTTAACTATTTATAGCGATAAACATACTGACATCAAATAACTATGAGAAAAGAAACATACCAACGTTTTTTTTTCAGAAATCCCTCAATTTTTTTTTTTTGTGATAAAAGGACGTCTGAGAGAGAAGGTAGAAAAGAACCTTCAAGTAAAATAATATAAAGCTAACATTGGTCAGAATGTATATATAGAGTGAAATATACGTGGTGTATTTAATAACCAAATATTCAGAATCTGTATTGAATGCATTAGATTAGGTAAAAGGAAATAAATAATTATGTCAATTAAGTGAGAACCGTATAATATCTTTTTTTATTATCTGTCATTAAGGAAACTGATTTAGAAAATATTTGATTTAAAATTAATTTTATTTAGTTTTTAAATGTTAATTGTGATATATACATTTTTTTCAAAACTATTAAATGTTGATAGATCTAATTCTCATAGTCCGAAATTCAGTTCTTATTTTAAAATTGAATCCGAATTTCATAAACATAAAATTTAACATCACCATAAATATGGAAAAACATATTATAAAATCATAACATAACCAAAATAGCAAATAACAATTGATGTTTATTAAACATAAGTGAAACTAAAAAAAAGAACCAAATTCCAAACGTTTGCAACCCAACCAAAAAAAAACATCGAAATGTCTATGCATAGCGTGGGCGTTTATCTTTTGATTTTGTGTTCTCCTCAACCTTTTACTCTGCCGTGGGACTGGGATTGATTTGCTTACCATCTGGAATTGTTTCTTCAATTATTCTGGACACTGTAATAGTTTGACGGGAAGCTGTGAAGTTGAACGACGTCAACTTCACTTGAAACTTGTACGTCCGACCAACAACATCCAAAATACATGCTGGCGTCGTTGGTTCGTTTTCGTCAACCTGGAAAATCAACACAAGTAAGCCTGAAAACAAACACAATTGTAAAACAAACTACAACATATAAATTGGAGATGAGCGAGTCTGTCTTACCTCGGCCATCAGGTTTGGCGCGAGCCGACCTACCAATTTGGCAGCTTCTTTGTCAAATATGACAAAAGTGGCAGCCCCACCATTTTCGTCGGTAACGGTGGTTTCTAAGCGGTACCTTGACATTAAAAATGAAAGTGGAAAACGTTATTCTCAGATATGAACAGCGTAATTTACATTAAAAGACCATGTGAAAATTCCTCTAAAACTAACCTGATAATGCCAACATTGTTTGGCCTTTTGCACTTTGAATTACTGCATACTAAACTTGTCTCACTCCTGTCCATCTTAGAGCGGCAGCTGGTACATGATATAAAGTACCAGCCGTACTCCTCTACAACATCCTTAATAATTGCAGTACAGATAAAGCTAGCCACCTAATGAAGTTAAACCACGTTACTATACACCTGCATTCACTACTAAGGGGGAGGGAGGAAGATGTACCTGAGGGTTTTCATTCGCAATGAAAGTATGCAGCTCATCCAATGTGACAGACTATGGCTTCGCAACGGCAGTGTAGGTACTGTTAACAACCACTGCATCACCCGCTCCTAACCTATAAAGATCAGTAAACGTCAGTGATGATAACGTGTAAACATAAAGTATAGCACGAATATTAGACAGATATATAACAAATATAAATTTACCTTGACAAATATGTTGTTGTTTCAGGAATGTCCATGTCAAAAAAGAACTGGGTAGATGGTGTAGAACTTAGTGTGACAACACTTAAAAATAAAAGAATTATTAATAATAAAAATAACATACTAAAACGACTAAACAACAAGCTAAAAACTTATAGAAAATCTCACCTCCCAAAGTCTTTGAGTTCAATGTTGTAATCAAAACAACAATGGGCTTCTTTTCCCGCTCATTCCATACGGCCCGAAAAGCAGCTGCAATGTCTGTCCATAAGTAAATACGGGCAGTCTCCCCACTGTAAAAAACAAACTGTCAGTCTGAACTATATAAATATAAGTAATAAATTTATAAACGAATAAGGTACAACTTACTCTTCAAGCTGTATGTGCAAAAAGATCATCTCCTTTGATCTTCCAGAACCATTTATTGGAGCAGATGTTAGGGGCGTCTGATGGTTAAGACTCTCACCATTGATCAACTTTATGTGACCAATCAGATCTGCAAATACATAAAAGCAGAATTCCAAGAAATCAATTGTATAACCAAACAAATAAAAGCAAGAACTTACCCTTGAATCGGATTGCACGGTGAGCAGAGATAAACACTGCATTGTCTCTGCCTATTGGAGTATTAGCAAGAAGCGAGAAGATAAATATCAGATATTTAAAAGAAGTGGAAAGATGTTTTATCTTCCCGTCAATCATGATTACTTCCACCCCGATGAGAGCGTTAGCTTGTTTAAAGTTTTTTGCCTCCCATGCATGTAAAAGCCTCACAAGAATTACTTCTTTGCAGAACTCTCCCTGTATAGCATCAAAACATTTTGCAGAAGACATAGTTAGATTCGGGTTTAGATTTGCGCGTATTATGTTGTGTAACAAATAAAAGTAGCAAAAGGTATTTAAACTACCTCGGGAAGAAACTGGGGAGGCGACGCCATTAAGAGAAATAGTGGAGCATTGAAGAGAGCTCGGCAAAGTGGGGATGCGAAGAAGCAACAACGTTAGAAAGAATTAGTAACGGTGGGATCAATCGGTTGAAGAATTTAAAACGCTTAAGTGTTTCGGCCTTAAAATAATATTTTGAGTTTAACATATTTTTAAAATGCGTAAAACAAGAAACTATAGTTGGGCCATTAAGAATGTTGAAAATAAAACAAAATTGGGTATAATAAAATATTTAATAAATCGATAACTTGGGTCTAATTAAATATTTAAGAAAATATTGTTGCGTTTAATAAATCGATCATTTGGGTCTAATAAAATATTTAGGCCCATTGGATTGGAAACGTAATAAACATTTTTGCAAAATAACTAACATTTTTTCTCGCCCGTAAGTAGTCGGCCCGAATTTGGGCTTTCCCACGGCCCAAAACAACCTCGACATTTGGATCTGCAAGAAAACATATTTTGCATATGAGTTAGGCGTAAACAGATACCAAACGGGCTACATAAAAATTAATTTGAAAACAGGAATTAAAAGTACAACGAACCTGTTTTCATTTTGGCTTCGAGACGGTCCAAACTGAGAACCAAATCAAGCCGGGTCTGTAAGGGTACGAAATTAAATATAATTAGATATGACCCTAACAGATACTAAATGGGCTACATAAAAAACCAATTAAAATCAAAAATTTAAAAAGACGAACCTGTTTTCTTATGGGCTTCGGGGCAGCCCAATATCGGAAGCCCACATCTGCGAACCCAGAGAGGGCTTCTGTTCAGAAGCCCAAATTAGAGTGAACCCTCCGGCGGTTGTAACATATGTCGACGCAATATTTCCGGTGTAGATCGATGCACAGAAAAGAAAGCGGTACATAAAACATAAAAGTAAAAATTAGAGTGCTATCTAAAAACGTTTAAATACAAAGCGTTAAGAATATATATGTGAAAAAAATGAGAAGAAGAAGATTTACCTTTGCGGGACAGACGGTTGCATGGTTGGTCGGACAGAAAAACCAACTCATCGATAGCAACGAAGAGAAAAACCATCCACTCGAGGGCGATGAGAATAGATCTAAAATCGCCTCAAGAAATACGATGAGTTGCCTCGAGAGATACGATGAGTTGGTAGCGGACTCTAGAAAAAATGAAATGGGAAAGAAGAAGAGGTGAAACCGTATGGGCCGACCGATTGTCGGTAGGCCGTTCACCGAATAAAGCCGGGCCTGTATGGGTTCGAAATGGAAATGTTAATGGGCTTTATATAATGGGCGTTAATATAATTGAAACCCGAAGTAGAAGTATAACGAACCTGTTTTCTATTGGGTTTAGAGACGGTCCAAACACAGAACCAAATCAAACCGGGCCTGTAGGGGTATGAAATTAAATAAGATTAGATATGGGCCAGATACTAAACGGGCTAGATTTAAAAAAAATAGAATTATTTAAAAAATTTAATAATGGGCTTACAAACCTGTTTTCGTATGGGCTTCTACACGGCCCAATACCCGAAGCCCAATAGCCGCTCGTATGAAAATAACACAAAGTCGGATTACTGGGCTTTTTTTAATAAGTCAAATAATGAATTTTGAAAGTGTAAGAGACGGACCTTAATTAGCTATTCGGCTCGGAGTGGGTCTATTCACAGAAGCCCAGCATGCCAATTAGGTATCTCAAAACCAAGATTCAATTTCAAGAACAATGAAATCCGAGGATTGCTTACCAGCAACCGGATGTGAGACCGCCGGAGTTCATCTATTTTCCGAGAGGCCGCGAGACAACAAAACATTTCCAAAATGGATGACTGGCGAGAGAGACGACAGAGTGACGCCACCACCAACGCGGAGTTCGCCGGGATGAGGGGGAGAACGGTTTCAACAACCTGCGATTACAGGAAATCGCTGGAGGTGATGGGAGCGACAGATCTGAAAACCGCAGCGATTTAGGGTTCGACGGTTTGGGATCTCAAATGTTAGAGAGGATTTCGATTTTCATTAGAAATGAATAATGAAGCGTCTGTTCGACACCCCAGAAGTTACATTCGCAGCCCAAAAAAAAATTATGGTCCGTAAATCAATTCGCGAAGCCCAAATCAAGCCCAAAGAACGCGGCGCTGACACGTGGCAAAACGGGAATGATGTTTTTTAGTTGATGTGGGGCTCTCTGGAGTAAAATATTTCAGTTTTGTGAAATTTCTTACACTTTGATTGAAGTGGTTGATCACCGATAGCCATTTTTTATTTCCTTATCATTATTGCAATTTTTGTATTTTTTTTTTCTCTTTTGAACGAAATAGAGCAAAATATTTTAATGATTGGTTAGTAATTATACGAAGTAGGAAACATGGTTATTTGAAAAATTGACCGATAAAAGAGAAAACATAGCTCCTCCGACTTTAAGGGAAGATAGGAGTTTGTGTTGTCCAGGAACGACAAAGATGAATCATTTTATGAGGAATCTCTATAGAGCATGATGTGGAAGCATAAATTCAAAAAACTTGAATTATTGATTGACAAAATGAATGGAACTGATGATGCCAGCGACTCAAATATGATATACTCTATGATAAAAGTATAAATATCATATACTTTATGATAAGAAGATGTTTTAATGTCTTAATTTGTGCTTAGATATTTATTTAAGTTTCTTTTAGTTTTTAGGTCAAACTATGACTTTTAGATCTTTTATTTTTCTCTACATGCATTGGTTGCATCAATTTACATGTTCCTAGGTATTAACTTATACGCATGTAGAGTAGTTTTATTTTTATCGTAGTACTCTTTGATGTGTTTCCTTTTTATATAAAGGCTCATTTATATCAAACAAAATTATAAAAAACGAATTTAAGTATTTGGATTGTCTTCATGATTTCTTTGATTTGTTTATATCTTTTTTTTTGAAAAATTGAAAAAAAAATATTTAAAACTTTGTCCATCTATGCATTCTACGAATAAATGCCAACTTTTCATAAATTCTCTTTTGCATTAGATTTTTAACCATTTTTGAAAACATTGAAGAATAATACGCAGATAAATGATAAAAAAGACATGGGGATACTTAAACTCTAATTTTGTTTTGGAAATATTTTGATAAATTAATTTTGATCTACCAAGTTTAGAATTAACCTTTCTGAATTTTAGAATATGTATTATATGTACTACGCATGTTTTGTAGAACTTAAAATCTATATTCTATACATTGTACATGTTACAAAACATTTAGAATATATTTCTGTTCTGTGATTTTTAGAAGGCTAATTTCTAAACAATTTAAAATATATATTCTAAATTTTTCTCTTCGTTCTATGGAAATTAGAAAACCTATTCTAACATGTACTCATGATCTAAAAATGTTAAAAATCGTATTCTCATTTTTGTTACTGTATTTTATAAAAGCTAGAAAGTACACTCTAAATAATTTAGAACATCTAAAAAAATGAAAACCGAATCGTAAAAAAAAATCAAATATTTTCTGTATTCTATAATCATTAGAACGCACAATCTAAAATATTTAGAACATCGAAAAAAATGGGAACTGAATATTTCAAATAGATTTAATTTTCTTCAACCTATTGTGACAAATTTTTCTATTTTTTCATGTTTGATGTGTTCTTCCTCTTCTCTTTGTTAATTCTCAGAAGAAAAGGATGTCACTATTGTTAGCCGATATGGTGTAGATTTATGTTAATTGTGGTGTACAGAGATTATTTGACAACAAAGAGTGGAGCTTTTTTTTGCTGAAGAAAAATGTGGGAGAGTGCTTACCTTGCAATCCAGAACAACTCTTGAAGACCTAAAGATGATGGTTTCAAAAGACTACGAAATAGAGCAGAGTATGGTTGACGTGGAATTCACTTATTTATGTACAGATCTCATCGGCGAGTGTCCTCCTGTTCTTGTGAAGAATGGACGGCAACTGAAAAAATTCGTATAGAGTTTGATACGGTTGTGTGTAACGTCTAAAGCTAGAGGTAACAATTAAAGCAGTGAGTGAGTGTCTATTTGAATGAGGATTCATGTGATTTAACTGAAGGAGATGATGATTGTAATGAGGATAAACCGAATGCTGATTCGTTAGATAATTTCGATGCTGGAGTTGGTGATGATGTCTGATCACCACGGCTAAATTCGATGGTAATGAAGGGAATCATTTCAGAAGCAAAGAAGCTTTACATGCAACTCTAGAAATATGTGCGATGAAGTATAACTTTAATTACATGATTACGAAATCTGACGAGATATTTTGGTGTATACGTTCCGCAGAAAACGTTTGCAAATAGAGGCTTCGTGCTAATTGTTTTATCTTTTGGTGTTAGGAGAAATATTGGTGGTGGATATCAAATATCTTTATCATTTGGTGATAGTAACTTTATATATGCTTAGTATTAGTTTAGTAGATAATTATATTGATTTTGATGTTTAAAGTTATACAAATCATAGTGAAGATCTTCCTATCTATTCAGATTGTTTTTAAGAGTAGACAGTCCACAACATTAAGTTAGTGTCAAAAATGTCTTATTGCAATCTCATGTTTCTCACCCCTTTTTACTTCATGTTACTGTTAAAGTGTTCTGAACTTTATGTGTTATTGATCTCTATTTATTACATTATATATATACATGTGGGTTATCCCTTGAATACAAGAGATAGATTATCATATGTTGTATTTCGAATATATCAATATCTAAACTAACCACATCTTAAATAATATAGAACTAATCCCAATATACAATATAGAACATTTTGATACTCTCCTTCAAGGTGAATCATGAAAATCTCGAATGTCCATCTTGCCAAGAAGATAAGCAATTTGTTGGTGACCAAGGGGCTTTGTTAGGATGTTAGGAAGCTGATATCTGGCCTTTACATGTTGAATAGCGATGATCTCTGCTTGTAGTGCATCGGGAAAAAAATGACAATTAATTTATATGTGTTTCATTCTTTCGTGAAAAACTGGATTTCAAGCAATGTGCAATGTAGTTTGACTGTCACAGTAGAATAGTATTGGACCGGGCTGATGTATGCCAAGAGTAGAAAAAAGCTCATTAGTCTATTTCAATTCTTGATATGTGTATGCCATGGAATGATACTCTGCTTCACTCGAAGATCGAGCTACCGTTTGCTGCATTTGGGTCTTCTAAAAAATGACTGAATCTCCAAGCATGATAATGTAACCCGATAGCGAACACCACTGAACTTTTTGTGTCATTGATCTCTCTTCGTTACATCATATATATCCATGTGGATGGTCCCTTAAATATAGGAGATATATTATATCATATCTTATATTTCGACTACATTAATATCTAAACTAACCACATTTTAAGTAATATAGAACTTATCCAAATATAGAATCTAGAATATTCCAATACTTACATGCATTGAAGTGTTATCGATCAAAACGATTGCTTGGACATTTTTTTAGATAATTCAGCTTGGTTTTTATCAGGTAATTCATGTAATTTTAATAATTTTGGATAATTTGAATACAAAATTAATTAAAGCGATAAAATTTTGGATATTTGTTGGTTTTTAATAAAAATATTCATACCAAACTAAACCAAAAACTAACTGAACTAAAACTAAACCAGTTTTATTAATTACCGGAATGGTAATATATGGCATGGTGAATTTCTGGAGTTCGGTGTTTGTCCTTCCAAAGTCCTTTTACAAAAAGATTGACTCCCTATGTGCAGCTTTGTGGCGAAATAAATCTTCGACGGGGTTGGGGCTAGAGTTACTTGGGCAGACGTATGTAAATCTAAGCAAGAAGGTGGGCTTGGTATACGCCTTCTTGAGAACTTTGAAACTGTATTCAGACTTAAGCAAATCTGGAATTTTTTTACTAATGCTGGTTCCCTATGGGTGGTTGGCTGAAGAGACATGTTTTTTTACCGGAATGGTTATTGGTTAACAGAAGATTCGAGTCGTTTCTCGAGATCCGTTCGCAGCATGATTCACCATAAGCATGTTCTTGTTGAATTCTTGCGTTGTGAAGTTCGAAATGGTGAAACAGCATTTTTCTGGTTTGATGCGTGGACTGAGTTGGGACCTCTCTTGATTTATATTGGTGAGCATGGCCCTCGAAATCTGCGGTTAAGGCTGGATGCTCGCGTTTTTGATGCAATTCGGAATGGGTTTTGGAATTTACCTCCGGCAAGATCCACGGAAAGTGAGACTCTCCATCGGACCTTGACCACAATTCAACCACCAGATCCTGCATTGGGTGAGGATCTATTCCTATGGCGGCAGTCAAACGGTTCGTTCGGAAGAACTTTCTCGTTTAAGGTAACATGGGATCATCTTAGAGTTCATTCACCGGTTTGCCCATGGTATAAGGTTATTTGGTTTAAAGAACATATACCTAGAAACTCATTCATTGCTTGGCTAGCTTTGTTATGTTGACTGCCCACAAGAGATAGACTAAGGAGGTGGGGCTTAAACGTCGGGGAAGAATGTGTTCTTTGTTCGACAGCTGCTGAATCACATCATCATCTGTTTTTTTAATGCACCTTCTCATCCGCTATATGATCTTATTTTGCTTCAAAAATCTGGCCTCAAGCGCCTCTGGATCTCCACTCTGTCGCAGCTTGGATTTTACTTCCTCGATCTCCATCCTCTTCCCAGGCCCTTTGCATCATGAAGCTCCTCTTCCAATCCACCATCTACCTAGTTTGGAAGGAAAGAAATGCAAGGATCTTCTCATCTTCAGTTTCTTCTCCTGAAGCTATTCGCTCCGCTCTTGATCGCTTGGTTCGCGACAGGCTCCTCTCATTTCCAGCTAGAAGTCTTCTTCGTCTTTCGTTCTTGGAATTCTATTTCTCGTGCTTTCGCATTTATTAAAGTGTCTCTATATTGGGTTGTATTTGTTTCTTGTATTTCGTTAAATAAGTTATTATTAACATTGTAAAATCTTAAAATGGTATAAATTTTAATATTATTACCAAAAAAACAAAATTATCCGAAAATTGAAAAACCGAATCGAACTGAATGCCAAAGCCGGCTTTTGACGCTGGGAATTAAGAAACTTTTTGGCTTTGGTACGGATTACACGTAAATCATTTGTTTCATATTTTAGTATACATAATTCACCGATTTGCATGCACACGTGCAGTGAATAGGCACACCACCACAAGTTCCAAAACTTCATCGTCGTGAGGCTCACTCTTTTGATAAAATATGGTCTTATTTTATTTTTAATTAAGCAATTCAAACAATGTGCAATTATTTCCACACAAAAAGATATGTAATTACAAATAAAAATGAGGGCTATTATTTTCATCTGAACTTCACGGGAAAAACCAAAAGAATTTAACTTCCCAATAATTATTCAACTAAAAAATAAACCAACAATTTTTAATTGATTACCATTATATGTTAAAAAAATATAACTAATCTGTGAGTTCTCAAACGTTTGGTTTAGTTTAGTTAGACAACTCTAAACTAATCAATATTTTTTTTCAAAACAATATATCAAACTACACAAAATTCTATATAGTTCTTACACCGTATGCATAATAATAACTTATAATTTTTTTTTTAATGAGGAAAGAAAAGTTATAATTTTTGATATTTTCAGTTATTGATTTTACTAGTTATAAGAAACTAAACCATGTCAAAATTTTATGTGATTTTTTTTTCGGTTTAGTTTAATAGAATTTTAATTTGATTAGATTTGGATGTAGTCAGGTTTAATAAAAAAACTTTAAAATATATAAATATGTTGGTCTATATTATATGTACATCTTATGACTATATATTATTTAATTTTGTATATTAACTAAAAATAAATTTTGGTTTGTATGGTTTAATTGCTTAAGATGAAGTAAAAAATATTAGAACAGGACTTGTAGTCTAGCGGTTTGTGCTAGTACCATCCAGTGTCACCGTCTGGGGTCGAGCCCAGTTTAATGCATATTATTGATTGTTGACAAAAAAAAAGAACTAAAAATATTAAGACTCTTTTTTAGCTCAACTGTCTTAAAATTTATAGAAATACCAAGCTAGATAAAAGATAAATGTTCTTTATGAAAGCTTTATAGAAATAAGATTATAGAAATACCAAACCAAAATAAAATCCACTCACATGATACAAAAAAATACAGTATTGAGAAGAACAAACAAAAATATGAAATAAAGATAGTAATAATCTTTTTGTTTGGGCCAATTGTTTTCTTTCTGTTTGGGCCAAGCCTAAAAAAATTTAGCCCAATTTGTTTTTTTTTTGTTTGACCCATGTGTTTTAAAATTTAGTCCAATTTTTCTTTTCTTTTTTGGTTTGGGTCACACCAATTGACCCATTAGTTGCCCATTAGTCGTCGCTTTACGACAAAAATGCGTCTTGGCGGGGAAAACGCGGTTTCCAGTATACGTCGGCCGATCATCTCTAATTCGCCATGGTGGCTTACAGATCACCGATTAATCGGCTAGGCGCCCGCGTTTTCGAACAGAGGTCAATACTTATTGAATTTTTTTAATTAAGATGTAAATTATAATAGATATATATTTTTGGATTTGAAGTAGTTAGAAATTTTTTTTTAAATAAAAATATGTCAAAATATGAAGTATAGATATAGTTAGAAATTAGTGTTTCAAAAATCATAATATGTCAAAATCTGAAGGATATGTTTTATAAAATATTTAAAATATAATTTTATTTATAACTATAAATATATTTAATATATTTATATTATTATATTTGATTGCATTTGTTCTGCATAATCTGCTTGATTTGCATATACATGATTTGCATATCTGCATGATCTGCATTATTTGATCTGCGTTTATCATTCAAAGTCTGATAAATAAATATTCTTGATTGTAGTTAACATGATTGTAGCCTTTTCAGTCTTGGTATTTCCATGGTACCAATGATCATAGTCTTTTCACGACTTGCAAAATCAAATTATTTTCCTAGATAAACGGTTCCTCTTTGTTTGTTTAAATCAAATTATTTTCCTAGATAAACGGTTCCTCTTTGTTTGTTTTCTTATCACTAATAGATACATGATTCTTCTTTCTTTGTAATTTTCTAAAAAAAATCCATGAATAAGCTGAGACAATATGTAATAAATTAATTAACTTATAGATACTAAAGATGATAATTAGAGAACAAATCAGGTGCTGTGGTGTAGTGGTTATCACGTTTGCCTTACACGCAAAAGGTCTCCAGTTCGATCCTGGGCAGCACCATCTTTTATAAGATTTTATTTTTCAGAACGTGTATAAGGAGATAGAACAACTCTGTTCTGCTTTCTTTTGGAGTGGACCAGATTTGAAAACGCATAAACGCATAAAGATATGGAGAAAACTTCTCAAATTTAGAGAAGAGGCGAAAAGCTTTCATAAAATAGATATCAACCGTGAAAAATACGTCATTTTGGCATGATCAACGGTTCCCTCTTGGAACATTATCCACTATTTTGTGCGCTATAGGCTGTATGAACTTCGGGATCCTAACTAACAGATACACAACATAATGGACCATAATGTCAAATCTCGTCGCTGACACAACACTCGATTATCATGCCTTCATGACCACAAAGTATACTTTGCAAATTACAATCCATTCACTTTAGAGAGAAAGGAACAACTGTAAGCATGGTGAAAACCCCACAACATCGCTCCGGCTTGAGAAACTCATCGTCAAATGCATCCAAAACTGACTAAGCTTACTTCGTATTAATGGGAACACAATGTATGGATAAATATCCAAAAATTTAAAGGACACACTTGATGTAGGTACAGGTTTTTAACGAATAAAAATTTAAATTCATTCAAAAAACAAAATAATTAGAGAAACAATAGTAGATTTTATGTTAGCTAAAGATAAAAATAAATCAAAATTTGAAGAAATCTATACGATAGAAGAATAAGAAATATTTGAATTAGACATTATATGTAAGCACATGACCGGAGTCATTGCTTCGTCTAATATTATGGAATAATGTCTCAAATCAAAAGTTGAAAGGGATCCTAAATAGTATATAAGGGATATAAGCCAATTTACTAATCGTCAATTGGTTTTGAGTTAGAGCCCTGATAAGTAAGGTTTTAGTCTTATAAAGCTACTGCAAATGCACAACAAACGATGTAGTATTTTAGGGATAGAAGTCACAAAAATCAAGGTTACAAAACAAATCTGCAAGATTAGAGTAGAGCTGAAACGAAAATAATGTTTTTTGGTTTCTAAATCTTAGCAAAGAATATAACTGGACAGGGAAAATTTAATGTATAAGAAACATTAGGCATTAGAGAATTTGCAGGAATTCAAATCTTTAAGAAACATTTTTGGATTCAAAACACTGATTTATGATTAACCTACGGTCGTGGCATCAACTACTATATTTAAGAATTTGAGATTCTAAATTGTCCGTTGAACTTAGAGATCTAATCACGCATTAATGTTTAAGTTTTGATATGTTCAAAAATCGTCTTAGCATAAACTTTTGTTGGCTAATGACAATTTGCCAATATATGTTCTTTCCGACATTCAAACAAACACTTTCGTGCATCAAATAACCTAAGATAAGAAACTAAGTTGTGAGTCAAGTTTCAGCAATAAGATCAATAATAGGTGAATAAACCAATAGATAATTCCCTAGATATATGTCTCAATCAATCAAACCTTGAAATTCCTTTGAAAACTCTAGAACCCAATTGAGAAACTACTCACAAACCTTGAAATTCCTTTGAAAACTCTAGAACCCAATTGAGAAACTACTCACACATAAAAATAATCAATGTTGTAGATGAAATAAATAACAACATAATAAATTAATACAAATAATAAGAGGGTTCTGAAATCTTCTCCAAGTTTTTTGGAAGTGGTTTATGTAGACCATAATTTTTACGATATGGCAAAGCTGAATTATTAGAAATTATATTGATACAATGATAATTAAGAAATAACAATTGATACCAAAATACAATAAATGAAGAACGGTTTGTGTGGAGGCGAGACATTCTTTTCTTAATTCTTGAGTTGTATGTGCTGTGAGGTTTTGATGCAATCGGAATCTCAAAATACAACCACACATCGACTATTCTGCAGCACTCATAATAGAAGCTAACAAACCCTTTTCTGTGTTGTATTATCATGAAGGCAAAAAAAAAGTTGAAAAATATGTGGAGATTATTTTTCCATATCTTTGAAAAATAATAGAAATAAACCATTTTATAGTCTAAATATTATGGAGCTCATTTCTCAATTAAATTGAGCACTAAAAAGAAAAGGGGTTACAAAATACTGTCATCAATTGCTGAGTACAAACGAAAAGTCCACTCCATATGAATTGATAGCATTTTTCAGCTTTGAACTAGTCATTATAAATATATATTGAATACACTCGACCAGGAGGTGAAGATGATGTCTTGAACACCCAAACTTTGATGTAAATCGAGACAATAACTATACCACAGTTTCATTCTCTCACAAAACAAGGTTTTCTGTTGTGTTCATTTTAACCATGAACATGTCTGGTTAATCATGAGTGAACTTTGAAAATATAACATGACCTTCATTCTCCTAGAAATGACTCGGTATCACACTCACAAGGTGATTTACCATTAGCTTTGTTTTAAAGAATATTTTGTACTATTCCACTAATTTCTCAAAGCTATGTGCTCAAATTATTAAAAGAAAATAGTTATCATTGTTCATCATCCTAGAAACTGGGTAAAGACACAAAGTCTTACAGTGCTCTTGCCAGCTTCAGTTTGACTTAGTTTTCCCCTTAAACTTATTTCTATGGATCTCCAGTCATGTAGGTATGGTTACCACCAAACATCCTCTTAAGTTATAGGCTTTAAACCATTCTAAAATATGATCTCGTGACACACCTTCAATAATTAGATCACAGGTTATCATTGGATATAATCTTTTAAGATTACTCCATTTGAGACCAATTTTCTAATGGTTGTATGTCATCTTAATAAAATATATGACTAACCATTGTACTCAAAACTCAGCACATGAGCACTACTTTTACCTCATTATGATATATTTATAGAATAACCGAAATATAATTTATTCTTAGTGTTTTACTTTCAATTATTAATTAATTCTAAGTCGTTTTGTAATTTATATCTAGCAACTAAATAGAAGATTACTTAAAATAATTTAGTGTTGTTATTTTAATTACACACGTAATTTCAGCTAAGAATTATGATCAGTTTGATTATTCATTTTTTGGGTATATTGGGTGAACTGCAACTGTTTTTTGGTTCTAATTATACCAAAATCAGTTAAATTTTATTAATTAAATTTTGTTTGGTTTTTCGTCCTCGATTTGTAAATATATTTTCGTACAATGTTGTATAATTGGATATATGTTTTTTTGGAGAACAATTAAGAAAATAAAAATGAAATTTTGATTGGTTCGGAGTTGCATAAGCAAACCGAACCGGTAATCTTTTGAAAGCTCCTGCACGAATATTAATATTTAAAAAATAACTAAATCATAAGAATTGGTAAATATTTTACTTCATTTATTTATAAGTTTTAAATAGTTTGTAATTTATTTATATGAAATGAAATGGTTTGTTATCATAATTAGACCTCTGATTTTGATTAGAAAAATTCAAATTCTATTCATTTTTGGGTATATTGGATTGCAATAATTCCGACACATTGAACCACAATTGAATTTCGTTCCAATTAGGCTAAAATCAATTTAGTTCCGTTCATTGCATGTAGTTTGGTTCTTCATCTTAGATTTAAAAATATATTTTCTTAAAATAATATATAATTTATAGTTTTTTTTCGGAAAAAATCAGAAAAGAATATTGAAGTGTTGATGGGTTTGGAATTGCATAAGCGAATAAATGAGCAATCATTTATCCTACCTATCTGTTAGGAATTGCGAACGTAATGATAACAAAAAACTAACAAGTTTGATAAAACTTTATAAAACATATTTTATAAACCCTTGTAAACATCTTTTTATAAACTCTTATATATTCAAAATTATGAAACGTATAAAAAGTTGTATTTCGAATTTGACATCAATCAGTAATAATTTAAAAAATTAGTATCATCAAAGTGATATTTTTTTAAATTTCTCTATATGTACAAATGCAGACTAACTTTTCTTCCATGCTTCCGTTTTTTTCGTTGATTTTTTATTTTGAAATTTAAGCTTTAGTCTTTAGTTCTAAGTTGAATGTTTTACTTGATGTTAAAAACAAGTTATTTAGTGTTTTGTTCATCTTTGCTTTTTTTCTTCTTTACGAACATCATTGCTATATTTTTTTCTCTTTTATTCTTCTTTGTTGCCTTTATCTGGAGATAAGATTATGCTTTTTAAAACGAACTCATATAATATAAATTTTGAAATCAAACCAAATACAATAATGGTTTTAGGCTTTTAACCGAATAAAAAATAAAAATATATAAACCGAATCAAACCATAGTATATATGATTTTTATATGATAGTTAATTTTTATAAACTGAACAAACCGAAACCTAACCGACATTCGCTTTGAATCCCCTTAGTTTATAGTATAACCTTAATTTTTGTTATATTAATTTTATAAAAACTATTTCGTACACTTACAGTAATACTTTAGGATTTAAATTCTGAATATATCAGAAAAGTAGATTTGTTGAATGATCATATTCTGATACCAAATCAGATAAGACTATATGTGATAAATAAATACTCTTGATTGTAGTTAACATGATCGTAGCCTTTTCAGTCTTGGTATTTCCATGATACCAATGATCATAGTCTTTTTATGACTTGAAAAATCAAATTATTTTCTTAGATAAACGGTTCCTCTTTGTTTGTTTTCTTATCACTAATCGATACATGATTCTTCTTTCTTTGTAATTTTCTATAACAATCCATGAATAGACTGAGACAATATGTAATAAATTAATAAACATATAGATACTAAAGATGATAATTAGAGAACAATTCTGGTGCTGTGGTGTAGTGGTTATCACGTTTGCCTTACACGCAAAAGGTCTCCAGTTCGATCCTGGGCAGCACCATGTTTTATAAGATTGCTTTTTCCGGACGTGTATAAGGAGATAGAACAACTCTGTTCTGCTTTCTTTTGGACTGGACCAGATTTAAAAATGCATAAAAGCATAAGGATATGGAGGAAACTCCTCAAATTTAGAGAAGAAGCAAAAAGCTTTCATAAAGAATATATCAACCGTGGAAAATACGTCATTTTGGCATGACCAACGGTTTCCTTTTAGAACATTATCCACTATTTTGGACGCTATAGGCTGTATGAACCTCGAGATTCTAACTAACAGATACACAACATAATGGACCATAATGTCAAATCTTGTCACTGACACAACATTCGATCATCATGCCTTCATGACCACAAAGTATACTTTGCAAATTACAATCCATTCACTTTAGAGAGAAAGGAACAATTGTAAGCATGGTGAAAACCCCACAACATCGCTCTGGCTTGAGAAACTCATCGACAAATGCATTCAAAACTGACTAAGCTTACTTCGTAATAATGGGAACACAATATAAGGATAAATATCCAAAAATTTAAAGGACACACTTGATGTAGGTACAGGTTTTTAATGAATAAAAATTTAAATTTATTCAAAAAAAATAGGAAAACAATAGTAGATTTTATATTAGCTAAAGGTAAAACTAAATCAAAATTTGAAGAAATCTAAAAGATAGAAGATTAAGAAATATTTGAATTAGACATTATATGTAAGCACATGACCAGAGTCATGGCTTCGTCCAATATTATAAGTTTTAAATATTTTACTTCATTTGTTTATAAGTTTTAAATAGTTTGTAATTTATTTATATGAAAATGAAATGGTTTGTTATCATAATTAGACCTCTGATTTTGATTAGAAGATTTCAAATCTACTTATTTTTGGGTATATTGGGTTGCAATAATTCTGACAAATTGAACCACAATTGAATTTCGTTCCAATTAGGCTAAAATCAATTTAGTTCCGTTAATTGCATGTAGTTTGGTTCTTCATCATAGATTTAAAAATATAGTTTCTTATAATAATATATAATTTATATTTGTTCTTTCGGAAAAAAACCAGAAAAAGGATATTGAAATGTTGATCGGTTTGGAATTGCATAAGCGAAAAAACGAGCAATCATTTATCCTACCTATCTGTTAGGAATTGCGAACGTAATGATAACAAAAAACTAACAAGTTTGATTTTGTTAGTTTGGTCATGTTCGATTCTGATCAAATTCCATCCAAAATTTTAATTTTTAATTATATATTATTTGAATTGTCTATTTAGGATTAAGTTAGCCGTAACATAGAATAAAAAATCAAAAGAATATGATATCAGATAATTTTGTTATATTGTTTAACTTTATTTCTACTTATTTGATCAAAAATAGATTCATAGTAAAACTGTTTTTAATTCCCTTCTTTTTATATATATTATGTTATTTGATATATAATTTCGATCAAAAAGCAAAATTAGGGTTTTTGATTACAAAATAGCTTAATGATTTCATTATTAAGATTGATTATTGAAAAGTTCCAGTTCCTTGAAAACAAAATAATAAATGTTTTTAAAAAGAAATCATATATATATATATATGTACATATAAAGATATATTTATATATATTTATATATATTTATGCATGTATAGTCAAGTATATTTTTGATTATCTATTTCTTAAACCACAATATTTAGAGAATAAAGCTATTTTACATTAATTTTAATTCATTTAAAATATTTATATAATTAGCATTATGAGAATTAGCATGAGCACAACACGTAAAAAGAACATAATTTAGAATTATGTTGCAAATATTTTGGAATATTTTCTATTTTTGTTAGTTTAAAAAATAAAAATTTCGAATAAATGTTATTAAATAAAAACAGGAATCTAAACTAAAAATAGTAACAATATAAATTAATCATAATAATTTTAATTTTTTAAATATACCTACGTAATTGACATATGTGAGAATTATCATGAGCGCGACACATACAAAACTGATTTTCTCAAGTGATATTGTAGAAAATAAATTGAAAACTAAAAAGAAAAGATGTTTCAAAATTTGTTCATCAATTGCTGAACTGATTAAGACACCTAAATGCTTTGACATAATTGAATACAATATTGATCATATACCAAAAACAAAATTAAAAAAAACAGGTTATTGGGTCGCACCCATATACGCAAACCCCACTCAAACCTAAACCTAAATTCGAATCCACCTTAGCTCACTTTGGCGCGCACGCATAGGTTAATATGAGTTCAATTTTTCTACAATTGTTCTAAATTTTTTAATCTTGTTAAGACTTCTCCATAATATGTGCTATACATGCCCATTTTGTACCATTCAAGAAACAAGCGTAAAACAAACATTTCTCTTTAAATAAAACTCTCATTTTGACATATGAGTACACTCCAGTATGGTGTTTACCGTGATGCATCGATTTCTCTCATAATCCGGTCATTATGAGTGAAGAATTTATCAAAAGTTACTCGGATATATACCCGCACAGCATGTTTAAAAGTTGATTCCAACATTTCAAATATATTTTCCCAAGCATACATTTGAAAGAGGTGAAATATATCTAAGAATGACTAAAACTTCTAAGAATGTACATCTTTCCAAAGTGGCTAAAAAATAAGTTATAAAAAAATCGGATTAGCTTACATTAGGATGCTTCCGGGGTATAAAAATAATTTCATAATTGCATTTTGTTTTGTCTGGGAAAAAGGATTGGTAATAAGGATCATACCATATTTTTATCTTCTGAAAATTTTTTGCACATCTTCTGAGTCCGGATTGGTCAATCCATAAATGGATTGGTTGTAACCTATTACAGATAATATCTCACATTAAAAATTAGAAAATATTTTAAGTAATATATACAAAAATATGAGCTAATTCACTCATTACCAATCCATAACTAATTTTAGTATTTGGCTTCGTTTCTTTTTCTTGAAAGACTTTGATCTTTGTTGGCTTATGTGTAATATTTCTCTTTCTTATTTGGGCTATTGACTCCAAAAAAAC
Organism: Schrenkiella parvula; assembly: GCA_000218505.1. Lineage (NCBI taxonomy): Eukaryota > Viridiplantae > Streptophyta > Magnoliopsida > Brassicales > Brassicaceae > Schrenkiella > Schrenkiella parvula. The sequence continues at coordinate 3,250,851 of CM001192.1, read as the reverse complement.
ATTTATATCTTGAATCTTTGATTCAAAATTCACATATAATATAGATGACATAAAAGAAAAAATCAGGAAGACATAGCTAATAGGTAGCAATATAATCCCACGAATTGCCGAGATTTATTGGGCTTTGTTTATGGGCCTACGCAATCATATCTGTGCTTTTTATCCTTCAAGGTCTAAGACACTATTTAATTGTTTGTATCTTCTTATAATTAATAACATTATAATAACATAAGTGTCTCCTCATATTTCAAAAAGTTGGTCAGCATTCTGATTTGTCCAATTCCTCAAAATAGAAAAAAAAATCATTCCCTTAGATGAATCACTTCGAGATCTTTATATACACATCATCACAATCACAATAATTTGTTTTATTTTATTTACAACTCAAGTGGATTTTATTTCACAAAATACATACCTTACATTTTTAGTTGAAAAACAAATATTTTGTGTATGTTTCAAAAATATCTCAAAATAATTGTTATATAATTAAAACATTTACAAAAAATATTAAATTTTTGTCGTATTATAAAATTATTAATTTAACAAAATATTAATTCGAAAATTAATTAAAATTTAATTTAATTTAAAATTAATTTTTTTATGAATTTATCAAATATTAGTTTATAAAAAAAAGATTTTGAACGATTCAGATATTCTCAAGAAGCCCCTGCTCTGACCTCGCCTTACTCGAGTTTTTCTTTCATTATTAAAACCCTAATTAACGTTTCCAATTGCAATTCGTCGTTTCTCTTGCTCAAGTTTGTCGGTACTATATTCGGTTTTTGGGTTTTGTTCGATTCATTTGGAAGCTTAAGGAAAATAATGACTCGTGCTTCGATTTTAATCTTGTCTCTACTGCTAATTTCGCACTTTGCTTCTGCGAAAGTTATGTTGATCGGGAAGAACACATCTCTCTCCTTCGACGATGTCGAAGCCAATTTCAGTAAGTTTTCTCTCTTCTACTTACTACTGTTCCATCGATTCGATATCAATCGGACTTTTTTTTTTGTTTCTCTGGATCAGTGTGGAAAATTCAAAGCCTTTGATTATATATCGCAAGAAATTTTGAAAATTTTCAAAAGAAAAATTAGCGGATTAGGGTTTGATCTTATGTAGGAAAGTATGAAAATTTTGTTGCTAATTCTGGAAAAAAAAATCGGATTTGCGGCTTTCGTTTGAAATTTTCTCATTTAGAATTTGAGAGATTGGGTTTTTTTTTGTATCAGACTTTAGTAATGAGTCTTGATGATGATAAGCTTCATCGTTTATTGTGTTTACAGCTCCGACGATTAAGAAATCGGATCAATTTGGGGTATTGTACGTAGCAGAGCCACTCGATGCTTGCTCCGATTTGGTTAACACGGTGACTGTGGAAGAAGGATCAATCACTTCACCGTATGTGTTGATCATCCGCGGTGGCTGCAGTTTCGAAGAAAAAATTAAAAATGCGCAGAAGGCTGGTTATAAAGCTGCTATTGTTTATGACAATGAAGATTATGGATTCTTAGTATCAAGTAAAAGACACTATCCCTTAAGCTTTTTTTCAAACTTGACATAATAGAGATGGCTAATGATCTTGTGAACATAATGTAGTGGCAGGGAATCCTTCTGGTGTAGTTATATATGGAACGTTTGTCTCGAAAGCAACTGGGGAAGTACTCAAGGAGTATGTAGGTCGTACCGATATGGAACTGTGGCTCTTACCAAGCTTCGAGACTTCAGCGTGGTCAATCATGGCTATCTCGTTTATATCTCTTCTTGCAATGTCTGCTGTCCTCGCAACTTGCTTCTTTGTCCGTAGGCATCGAGTTAGGCGCCGGAGGATTCGGTCTAGTGGCGGAGATTTTCCTCGTATGGGCGTTAAGTCGCTAAGAAAGATGCCTACTATGATATTTAAGGGTGTTTGCGAAGAAGCATCGACTTCTATTTCGTGTGCTATATGTATCGAGGACTATCGGATTGGAGACAAGCTAAGGATCCTACCTTGCCATCACAGTAAGTACTTTGTCTGACATCAAAGTTAGAATTTCTGCATAAACATTCTTAATTGGTTCTTGCTGTTTTCTTGGTAGGATTTCATGTTGGATGTGTCGACTTGTGGCTTGGCCAAAGGAAATCCTTTTGCCCCGTTTGCAAACGCGATGCAAGAACCATCAACATCAATATGCCCACATCTGCATCAGAGCGCACACCCTTGCTTTCTCCTAGCTTAACCCCAACGTCGTCTTTTCTCTTATCATCATCCTCCTCAACCCCAGTGCAGTCATCTTACGATTTAACAATATCTATCAGACAAGAGCCTCCTTCACCTTCCACCACAATGCAGCCACACACAGTCCCTATGTATCTTTCACACTCTCGCTCCCATACGAGCTTCCAAAACGGGTCATACCGATGCACCGTGCCTATACCGGTTAGCCGGAGTTCAGCAGATCTCAGGAATTCCATTTCCCAAAGATCTTACAACTCACCTCTTTCTGTCCACTCAAGATATACGCACATACTTAGCCCGGGAAATGTATCAAGGAGCTGGGTTGTTGGGTCGTTGTCAAGCCAGCGCGGGCATTCGCATCGGCTAAATGAGTTGCGCAGGTCTCTCTCTCACTTTTCTTCCGCGAGTTCTTTACCAGACTGCTAAACAGCTAAAAGGTAACACCGGACCAACTCAAATGTTCAGTGTCGGGGCTCACTGCTTTGAAGATCCAATTAACTCCTCGTGGATGTCCCTCGGATATGATATAAAACTAATTCTGTGACCATAATGCTGATTTTGGCAAACAATAGAGGTGAAAGAGTGTTCAGTGTGACTATGAGTGATATTCTTCAGCTGTACAGTTTTTGGAGAATGTGAGATGAGTGAGTTTGAAGAGTAAAGGGTCTTTGACTTTTGGTGAATCATTAAGGTAACCATTGAGTTTGGATATAAGTAACTAGCTTATTACTCTGATTGATTCTGTATATATGTAATTGCTCCTTCAAATTAAGTATAGACACAACCAGTTTAACTGAAACTGACTAAGATTTAGAACACGTGTTAGTATATTGAAATGATTAAAACGGAAGGAATACACAAGTGATAGAGCCAATACATGTTGGTTTTGTTTTTCATGTAGTGAACTGAAAGATATACAAAAAGCTTCCAAAAAGTTGGCACTTACAATTATAAACATATATAATAACCCTTTTACTATTGTTCCAGCCATTGTCAAATAGTAAAGTTCAGAGATTCTCTTCTTCTCTGTTCATGCTTATCTGTTTAGGTGATCGCTACGCCAATCATATACACAATTACAATGTCAATATAGAGATGCAAGGATTAGTTAAAAGAGTCTAAAACCCCCTTTGCCATTTATGAGGCTCAAACCAATAACTTTAGCTTGATCATTGTTGGTGTTGGGTTTTGCACTCAAACCAGCCAAGACAAAGCCTAATACTCTTCTCTGAAACTGTGCTGATTCGGAGTTTAAGCCCAACATTTAAGTTTGTTCGAATTATGTCGTTCTGTGAGGACGTAAAGTTAAATGGTTGGTGAGACAATACTTTCTTTAGTTGTCCTTCACGTTATAGGCAGAAACAGTCAAGTGATTTGTTATGGATAACAGTCTCTTTATGATCTTGATAAAGAATTAAGAGATGTCCAATGCTTACTCAACATTTGTTTACTGTTCTGTCTCTGTCTCTCTACATTGCTGTCCTCACTATGATCAGTCTCATTGCCTCCATCATTACATCACTTCTTGCAATGCCTAGATCATTCTCATCGCTGCTTCCCCTCTCTTTACATGGTCACATCTTAAAAGATTCTTATACAGCATTCTTTTTGAAGATAGATAAAGATGAAAACATCAAGGTTTTCACATGAAAGTTAATTGATTTCCCAAATCATTTATGGGTTCGTAGAGAATAGAAAACTGATTATCAGATTGTTCAGAAAATTCTTATCACTTCTGAAAAGGTTTGACAGCATACTGGTGGTGATGAAGCAAACAAATGATTTAACCATACTATCCGTAACAGAGTTGATACTTGATAGGGACTCTTCAAGCGCATGAGAATTATGTATCTTCAAGGAATGAGAACACGTCCAAAGGTGCGTTTAATGTTTGATCAAGAGGAGGGAGTTCTTGTTTTAAACCATAGATGAAAAAAGTGGTGTGGTTTTTTGTAAGAGAAACAACCACACGGAAGCCGACTGTTGGAAAAAACAGAACACAACTGATCAGCAAAAATGTTCAAGGAACAAGAAAGAATGTCACAACTGCTAGAAAGTTAGACATCTCTCCAAAGATTGCCGTTCAAAGAAATACAAACGAGTAGAGATGGATCTTGAAGATGAAGATGATGGAGTTCATATGCTATATAGTGCAAGTGAAGAGTCAACAAAAATCAAGAAAGAAAATGTCTGGTTAGAGGATAGCGGCTGCACAAACCACATGACAAATAAAGTAAAAAACTTAACAAGGTTAGACAGAAGCATCAACGTTCCAATCAAAGTTGGAAACGGAAAAGAAGTATCACTATCATGACGAACATAGAAAGGAGAGTGATGAAGGAGTCTTTCTAGTTCCTAGAATAAAAAAAAATTTGGTTGATGTTCCTCAAATGATATATCATGGATATCAAGTTTTGTTAGCAATGCATAATTTCAAATTCTATGAGGAAGAAGATTATAGAGATACAAATGTTTCATAAAAAAATTTCAATCAAATGGAACTCTTCTCAAGAATGTCATCAAGAAGAAGATGTGGAGAGAATGGAGAAAGTGGAAGACATGAAATTAGAGTTTGAGCCTCAAGTTGTGAAGAACTAAGAAGGAAACTTGGTGTAAGACTGAAATTCAATTAAGGAGGAGTGTTAGCCGACAATTGAGTTTAGTAATATGTATGTTAAGTTGTTTGTGTCGAGAGTCGTGACTTTAAGTTATTTTGTCAAGAGTCGCAAGAAAGAAGAGTTACAACTCTCAACTCTCGTTCTTGTTGAAATATATTTAAAGTCCTTTGTTGTAATGTTCAAACACAGTTATTCAGATTTTGATTCTTATGTTAAAGTTAGTCTTTTGTTACTTAAGTTTGCAGTGATCACTATCAAATAGATTGTGATATAGAACATATTGAACTAAAACTGTAATATTTGTAAATATGAATAATTTGAGAGCTGGAATCATATGGAGACACAAGAAAAATACAATGGGTTTTTGGGCCAATTCACAAAAGTTTCAGCCGGAGAATGAGGAAAACGGTGAATTAGAGAACAAATAGGAAATGTGAGCAAATGGTATAATATTGATAATTTCGTAACTTTTGACAAGAATCAATATGAACAAGCGAATAGAATTTATTAAAAATGAGCAAATCACTGTGTTCAGAATTGGTTGAGTTCTCTCTTTTATCTTCATCATGTTTTCATAGCTCAAAATCATGTTTAATGTCTCTATTTACTCGCCTTGATTTGACATTAATTTCGGTAGATTCAATCGTTACGACTCAAAACGCTTTATTACTTTTTAATAAATCTTTGATTCACTTTTAAGTTGATACATGTTCTGATTACGTAGATTTGACCGTGTCATTCATGCAAATCTGACTACGCTTCTTAACTTCGTTTGTGCCTTCCCACTTCAGTAACATTTTTTACTTCGTTTCTGAGCCTGCGTATCATAACTTATTTGACCTAAATTTATTGACCGGAGTTTACTCCTATTTGGGTATGGTGTGACTTTTTATCTACATGTTCCCTTGTGAGCTTTATTATTTACATCCGTATACGAACGAGCAGAGATGGATCGTGAGGACACTAGAGCATGAGGCGTGAGACCCTTGACATTAAAGCCTGAAAGGGCATTAGAGCCCGCCCATAGAAACCCACAGTGGTGCACTGAGTTTTAGACGGTCTTCACTCTTCAGAGAGCCATGGGCCTATCCTTGAAAGCGTATATACATATTTAATTTTACAAGGCTTCCGTTCGGATGTGGCAGAGGAATCAAGAACCTTTTCTCTTACAGAAAATTGTGCGAACTAAGAAAACAGAACATAATCCCATACAAGCACTATCTATGTTCAGTATGAAATGTAACCTGTTTGATAAACTACCTTACATAAAAATCTACAAGATAACATGTTTGAAGTGAAACTGAACGCATTTTAATGAACGAAAGAAACAACTGGTTATCTGAGAAACTGCCAATCATCCTTTAACTATGAAAATCTTCAATACAAAGATACCTGATCTAGAGGATGTAGGAATTATGATGGCGTGGTTGTGGCAGACTCGGGGATAGACTCACGCCGAAGCTCCTTGACAACAGCAGCTAGAGCCTCTGAGTTAATACCAAGATCACAAAGAGCTATGAGAACTGACAAAGTATGCCTGTCCAGTCCCGTTTCCAAGATGTTTGACATGCGAAAGACAAGCTCTAGCGACTCTCTTGCAGTCCGAGACGCCTCCTCGTCCATACTGATCAGAACTAAACCCACAAGTTGATATTCCTAAGGTAGTTAGTGAATTATGGAGTTTCATTCAACTAAATTAGACAAAAGATATCTCAAACGAAACGACTCAAAATTACAAACTTTATTTTTCTTTCACTAAATACATTATATCAAGTATAGTGTCCTGATACTAATAAGAGAATCAAGTTACACACTGAAGTTCTAGAGATAAACGTTTTAAACAGAGAAGCTAAAGAATCTACCAAGTCTTACACAGCAAGATCAAGAGCAAGCTTTACTTTGGGACAAGGAGATTCCTTCTTCCCTGCACTTTAGAACATTGTTGCCTATAAAAGTCATTCAAACACTTTACTGGCAAAACGAAATTCCAAAACAAAATGTTTATAGAGCAAGCAAGATCCATAAAATGGGTTTGGTTTTCTCATGCTTTATTGTATTTTCAGATATCTTTGGCAACTAAACCAGGTCTAAAGCTAATAGCTCTGCAGATATTATGCAATACCCAAAAGAAACAAAGTTTCTCAATCAGTGATGCAAAAACTACATTCAATAGCAAGGAAAGAATCATTCCTCCCTAATCTCCATGGGACAGAGAATCTCAGCTGAAAAAACTAGGGTTTTATGACCTAAAACATCACAATAAATTTCAAAATTTTCGATTTTCCAGAATAACAATTGACGAAGTGAATCTACAACAGAATCAGAATGAACTTTAGGATCGACAGAACTTTCGAAAATGGATTAGAAGAAAACTTACGAGTATTGCGAAAGTATGATTAGGTCTACAACAAGAAAATTGAAGAAGCTGAAGTGAGAAAGGGAAAAATGGAGACAGAACGAACGATTTCCAAAAAGGTGAACTTAGAAGTTCCTTTACTATGCTGTTGGCTTTTAAAATAAAATTCGCCTAAATTTTATGTTAATGGTTTAGTGGTTTAACGGTTTAATGATTTAATGGTTAACTGGTTTAATGGTTAACTGGTTTAATGCAAATACTCTTTATATTATACTTAAAAGTAGACATACTGTATTCTTTTTCTTTTTTCTTTTTCCTTTTTTCCTTTTTCCCTTTTTTCCCTTTTTCCTTTTTCTCTTTTTTCCTTTTTCTCTTTTCTTTTTCTCTTTTCTCTTTTCTCTTTTCTTCTTTTTTTTTATAACATCTGATAATATTAATCAACCACGAGAAACTACATAGTTATGATGCAGCAACGACATTAGTACAGTAGGAATATAGAAATGATTACAGAAAGAAGCATTGTTACAAATCAGATATTTTGATAATATGTCTGCAACCTTTTTGTTACTTCGATTCACCCATGTAAATATGACTTGCTCAAATTTAGCCATCCAGAACCGTATATCACGAACCCAATTGAAGCACTCAAAATTTATCTTTGAACCATTCAAGACCCCAACAACTGATTGATTATCGCCTTCAAAAACCACATTTTTATATCCTCGAATCCAAGCCTGTTGCATAGCCATTATAAGGGCTTGGAACACACTCTGTATTGCGGTTGTGTTTACACCCCGTTTGATTGGTCAGCTCCACAAAATACACCCTTGTCGTCCCTGAAAACCCATCCTCCTTGTCCTTGTAATATAAACTTATCGAACGAACCATCATAGTTACACTTTATCCATCAACTCGGTGGTCTATTCCAATTAGAGAGTGTTCTCCTAACATTGCTTCGAGTACGGCCCAAGGATGTACTCTGTTCCAACAATTCATTCGAATGCAACCATTCCTTCAATCATTCTGGCATATGTGAGATTTTGGCCCCATGAAATTGATCTATGCTGGAAGATCAAACTGTTTCGACTCTTCCAGAGCCGCCATAAGACCCATAGAGCCAGCTGTGATTGAACTTGTGATAGCGAATTTGCATTATTTGAGAAGGATACCTTCAGTTTTGAGTCTAGTGTTTCCTGACTGTTATATAGAACAGAGTTGTTGAGACCCGTTGCTCGCCAAGTTGCTTGGGCGTAATCACAATCAAAAAACAAATGCTTCATTGTTTCCTCAGCCAAGCAGCATCTTCTACATATTGATTGCTGACTTATATGTCTTCTTTTTAAAGCGTCACCAATTGGTAGTGATCCTGCAATCATACTCCATAGAAAGTGTTTAATCTTGGGTGCTGTTTGTAAGGTCCATACCATCTTTTTGAGGTTAACATCACCAGCTGTTGACTGTGGAACCAAAGAAGTCAAGTGAGTAGCAAACCAATATCCTGACTTAACCGAGTAGATACCATCTTCAGTATAGTGCCAGCCTAATAAATCTGTTTTTGCAGCACTACTGAGTTTTATCGAAAGGACATGGTTAACATCCTCTGCATCTACTGAGTTTTCTCACCGCTTCCTACTTTCTAATGTTTTTTTCTTTGATAAATCTATTTCAGAGATGGGGATATTTTACAAGTATCGAAAGGACATGGTTAACACTCCTGGACTGTGAAACCACTGACATAACTTCACATCATCCTCAAATTGCAGTCGCGCTTTTGGAGGGCGTGGGGGATGAAGTGGAAGCCAAGGATCCTTCGAAGCATTAATAAAAGTGCCGTCTCCTGTAACAAATCGTAATCCCTTTTTGACAAGATCTCGTCCTTGTAGTAATGATTTCCAAGCATATGAGGATTTATCTTTTATTGAAGCTTCTAAAATATCCCCATCTCTGAAATATCTACCTTTTAGGACACGCGACATCAAACATCCTGGGTTTTGCATAATGCGCCATACTTGTTTACCAAGAAGGGCCAAGTTAAACATTTCAATGTCTTTAAATCCTAACCCTCCTTCTCTCTTTGGAATGCAGAGACGTTCCCAAGCATACCAATGCATTCCTCTGTTTCCATCCCCTTTACTCCACCAAAATTTCGCCAAAATACCATTGATCTCCTAACATATTTCGAGTGGGAGCTTAAACACATTCATGTGGTAGATTGGCATAGCTACAGCAACAGATTTAAGTAAAATCTCTTTGCCACCAAGAGATAGATACTTTTTATTCCAGCCTTGTGTTTTTTCTTTCACTTTCTCGATAATGTGTCGAAACATTTCTGACTTTTTCCTACCAAATTCTTCCGGTAAGCCAAGATACTTTCCTCCACCACCATCATTGTATATCCCCATAATGTGCCGCAATTGTGTTTTAGTACTGTCTTGTACCTTACTGCCAAATGTAATCGAAGATTTTCGTAGATTAACTGACTGACCTGAAGCATTCTCGTAATCCCCTAGGATCTTCTTCAATACACGACAGGATCTGATATTTGCAAGAGTGAAGAATAGATAATCATCAGCGAAAAGAATGTGATCTTTTAGAGAAAGAATGTGATCTTCATTTTTTGCGAATAATTCTGGCGGAGGTTTAAACTAGTTGAATTAATATTGGCTCTCTCTCTCTCTTCTCTTTCTTATCTTTGAGAGAGGAAATAGTCATGGATGTTCGGGTATATGGGTCGGATCGGATCGGGTAGAACGGGTATCGGATTTTCCGAATATGCTTGTATTGGATCCATTTAGGACCCATTTAATTTTTGGTTCGATTTGGTTCAGGTAGTTTCAGGTTCGGGTCTCGTATTAAATTATAATGAGAACCGAAATAAAACCTATTATTTTTTTGGTTTTGACCGGGTAGATAGTAGACGTGAAATTACCCGCAGTTACTCGTAGATACCCGCAATTATGATTAAATATCTAAAATAATCCAAAATTATCCGTAATTACCCGAAGCTAACCGAAACTCCATTTACAAAAAAAATTGAAGTAGAAGCCAAAAAATCAAAAATATAGCATTTCAATCATAAATAGTGCTTAATACAAACTCCAAAAACAGTTACAAAAACAAAGATTATTACAAAAGTGAGCATACTAAATGAGTTCCAAAACCAAAAGGGGAGAAAACAAAACCAAATGAGTTCAAAATCATTTTTCGTTTTCGGATTTTCAGGTTTCGAGTAAAACCTAATCCTAACCGATATCCGAAATCAATTTTGTTTAGGAACCATTCAGATTTTAGTGAAGAACCGAAACCGAACCAAAACGTATATTTAGAACTTCAATTCTTTCGGGGCCGAGTATGTAGAGTTAGGGATCGGACCGGGTAGAATGGGTATCGGATTTTCCGAGTATGCTTGTAATGTATCCATTTATGACCAATTTATTTTTTGGTTCGGTTCAGTTCGAGTAACTTTGGGTTCGGATCTCGTATTAGAATGAAAACCGAAATAAAACCTATTAAATTTTTCGGTTCTGGCCGGGTAGATAGTAGATCCGAAATTACCTGCAGTTACTCGTAATTATCCGCAATTACCTGCAAATATCCGAAATTATCTGAAATCATCCGCAATTACCGGAGGCTACCCGAAACTCCATTTACAAAAAAAAATTGAAGTAGAAGCCAAAAAACCAAATTTTTTGCATTTAATCATAAATGTGCTTAATACAAACTCGAAAACGTCATAAAAACCACAAAACAGTTACAAAAACAGAAATCATTACAAAAGTGAGCATACCAAATTAGCTCCAAAACCAAAAAAGGGAGAAAACAAAATCAAATGAGTTTAAAATCATTTTCGTTTTCGGGTTTTTGGATATCTTATCGGGTTTCAGATATAACGCGATCCTAACCGATATCCAAAATCAATTTTGTTTAGGAACCATTCGGATTTTAGTGAAGAACCAAAACCAAACCGTATGATTATTCATATTTTCTTCTCCACATGATTATTCTTAATTCTTCTTTAATATAATGTAAAGATCTTTATCCATCATTAGATAGAGCCGTTTATGATGTGGCTTGGGATCTGAGTTTTCTGTTGGAGGAAGGATGGGATAGGAAGTTTAATTTCAAATGATTTGTGTGAGATCCAATGTTGTTTATTGTAATTTAGTTATCCTGGGCTCCAGAAATATTTGTAAATCCATTTTAATCATTTATCAATGAATGAGATGGACGACAAAAATATATATTTAAAATTCTATGTTTTTGGAAAATATTGTTATTATCATTAATTTGCATTTTTATTAAAAATATATATTGTTATAAGGGATAATGATTGTTTGCATTTATATTCATCAAACCGATTTTTTATATAAAAAATTGGATATCCACTAGATTTTCGAAGTTTGTATAACTAACCTGTAATATTCTTTAAAAATTTAACTTTTACAATAAATTGTTTTTTTCATGATGTACAATAAAATAGCAATATCGTATATTTTAACCCGTCCATCCTATACGAAGCATAGGTTCCATGTTAAATGGACGCATATGCTTTCTCACACATTTTATCAAATATTTTGAAGGCATATTTTCTTTCATATTTGTACAGCATGGTTTAATCATACAATCTCTTATAAATATAAAAAATTTCCATAGTTAAACCAAGCCATAGTCTTGAAAATCGTGATGAAGTAGTTGTAGATACACATAATAGCAAAAACAGTAAACACAACAACATTACCAAATCTGGAAAAGGAGGTGAAACTGAACCACCGAATGTTGAAATGAAAACCGTAGAGAGAAACAATCCATGGTTTCAATTTGAAGACATAAATGATGAAAAAAGGGAGTTCGAAAGAACGGAAAAGGAAAAGAAGAAAATATGTATTATTTAATTATTTTTTAATTCTTTCTTTTAATTGATGGTAATTAATTTTTTCGTATAAAAAATATTAGAATCTGAGTAAAATATAGAGACAGACAAAAACGAGACTAAAAAAAGAATGAAATAAGAATAAAAAAAGATAGAAAAACGAGATTAAAAAAGAATGAAATAAGAATTTAAAAATGATTTTGTTAGTTAAGAATAGTTTAACATTAACCATAAAAGTTTTGTGTTTAAAGTGTAAAATATATCGACTGAAACTAAGAGCATCTTTATTGGAAGTTTCTAAATGGGTTTTTCACATTAAAAATTAATAAAAATAAACCAAAACAAGAAAGAGAATAAAAAGAGTTTCTCAAATGAAATCTCTTTAGATATTTTTAAGAAACTCAAAGTACACATGTCATTATTTAATTGATTTAAATTTCATTTATAACTTTAAATTAAATTATACAATTAAATTATATTAAAACAATTATTATTATATTACTATGAAATTCTTGTAAGTCTTTATACGAATGGAAGTGCTCTAAACAACACAATGAAAGCAAAGAGGTTTCTTCTTGGTTCTCTTGTCGTCTTTGGCTTTGTATCAATATGTTCCAAACCAACAAATTTTCGTATTTGATTTAAATTGGTTTTTATTGGTACTTTTTTAAGTTTTATACGATCAAGCCTGATCCACACAATTATTGATATTTAATAACACATGAACTTCAGCATCTTCACGAGCTCTTCCAATGCATTGTAAGAGGAGCCTCCACTTCTTACAGAAGCTTTAAGCTTCTCCTTTAAAACAAGTGCTCTTTCTCTAATGCCTACACTTTCTTCACCCACAATCAACCTCTTCACAACTCTCTCTACTTCTCCTCTTTCCACTTCACCTTCCAGCTGAATCCCAGTTCTCCACACACTCTCTATATACTTAGCGTTTAACTTCTGTTCGCCAGTAAAAGGCCTGCAAATCATTGGAACTCCTTCCGCAATGCTCTCGAGCGTTGAGTTCCATCCACAATGACTCCAGAAGCCTCCCAATGCAGGATGTGCAAGTATTTCTACCTGCGGTGCCCATTTCACAATGTGTCCTTTTTCTGAGACCATCTTACTGACTTTCTCTGTCAATGTGTCTATCTTGTCTGAATCAAGGATAGATCCTGGTCGGATGACCCATAAGAAAGGTTGGTTGCTATTAGACAAGCCACAAGCCATCTCCAAAACCTCCTTGGTTTCCATCTGAGCCATGCTTCCAAAGCTTATGTATATGACTGACCTCGGTATCTGCTTGTTCATCCATTCGATGCAGCTCTTGTCCTCTTCCAGTAAGCTAGAAGGTGCTGAAGCTGTAATGTGAAGAGGGCCTAGGGGGTAAACAGGGATATCAAGTTCTCGTTGCAGCCGTGACAGAGATAAGCTCTCTAGACAGTTCACCGTGTTGATGATAATAGCGGAAGCTGTTCTTTTGTTGACAATTTCTCTACAAAGCTCAAAATATGGCTGTAATGGCCCAAATCCAGAAGTTGGTAAGTCTTTGTATCTAAATGGATGCAAATTTTCCACCACCTTGTTTTGCATTTCAGGATCTGCAGTGTATAAAAAACGTGTTTACTCTAAAAAAGTTTTCAAAGTGGGTTATAAAGCTAGTTTTAGGTACCTTCCATGTCAATCAAGAACTTTTTAGCATTGAGTTTGCTTAAAACACTGCAGCAAATTTTAGTTGTAGCAGTTGCTGTGCTGAAGATGATACTTGGAAGGTTTAACTCCTTTGCTGCAGTTCCACAGAGATACATGAGATCATCGTAGACGATACATGCTAAATCGTTGCCTTGTTGTTGCAACAGCTGACTTATACAATCCTTGAAGCTAGCCTCGCTGGTTTTGTTGAGTTTTATCAGAAACTCGGTTGGTCCGAGTCTCTCGAGTTCAGACTCTGGTAAGCTTTCTGGTATGGTAATAAATTGAAAACCAGGGAAGTGATGCGAAGAAGAGCTTACTTGATTGAAATGTCCCTGAACAACTGTAATTGAGAAGCCCTTTAAGTCAAGGGCTTTACCTAGTTGCATAACTGGAGTTATATGTCCTTGTAATGGAAGTGCCACCAACACTATCCTTCTCTTCTCTTTACTCTTCTCCATTGCTTAACCTCTTTCTCGTTCTCTCTTCTTTCATCTCTCAGATGCGGAGTAGCTCTAAATAATAGGAACACTTTTATATTTCGGTTTCCATAATTTCGAAACTAGTTCCTCATTTGGCAACAACTTCTTTGTTCGTATTACAATAGCCTTTGCACACGCTAATTTGAAGTGACTTCCAAGTAAGGCCAAATGTTCGTTTTGTTTATTTTTGTTTTGGCTCATATAAGAGTTGATGGCTTTAGCTACATTTGGTAGGTTCCGTTTGAGATTTTAGATAATAGATACAATGTCAAGAGGTTTTACTTGATTGTGGCAAAATGACCAAAGGTTCTCCATTAACATTCCATTGTGTTAGAGAGATACCAGCTTGTGAACTTTCAAACGAAACTAAAGGTTTTTTCTTATGTCCATATAGAGTTAACCTTCGGTTAGTGAGGTTGTTGGACTTTGTAGTAGTTTCTGAAATGGTTTTGGCAATCAGTGTAACAACTAATTGCAGATACGGCTAAGAGATTTGTTTTGGTTAAAATTTTACACGGTTCGAAAACGACATATGTTTTCGGTTGGGTATTTAGACGCAATATCTAAATGCAACATCTAAATATAGTAACTAAATGCAACATCTAGATGATGTTCTTTTGTGTTGGTATTTGTATCTAGACACATTTAAAATGACCAAAAATTTGTTATATAAAAATAAATATTGTTTTGTGAATTAAATTATACTTTTGTGATTTATAAGTTACATTTTTAACTAAATAATTACCAAATTAATTTTTGAATGAACTAAAAAAATTATTTTACAAAAATATTTAAATTTAATAAATGAAAATTATTTTATATTACATAAATTTAGAGTATGTTATTTTGTAATTATTAAATCTAGAAATATTATTTTAGACTTTTTACAATTATTATTTTAGACTTTTTACAATTCTGGATGAGTTTACTGCATTTAAATCTAAAAGACTCATGATAAAATTCTTACTCTGGATATTTTAGTTGCTGGATTTTATTATCTTCCCAAATGAGTGAGAAATAATTAAGATATGCATGTCCTAGTACATTTCGGGTTCTCTAATACATTTTTTAGTTGTGTTTATCCTTTTAGTTTGTTTGATTTAACAAAAATCTATTTTTAGAATTTTTGGATGTAAAACTCTTTTTATGATATTTGGATTTAAAACTATCTTTAAGCTCATTCAAAATATCCAATTCTCTTAGATGAGTTTAAGATATATGTCGAAATGCAGTTAATGTGTTTAATTGTCATTAAACAAACAACAACTTATATTTGCGTCCAGGATTATATAGTTAGCTAACCAAACAGCATCTTTATCACATAACAGTTTTTGCAGAAGACGCATCACCAGCTATGTTGCCGCATCTAGCTGCTTGTTTCCCTCCCAACATAACCCTGTTCGGTATTGTTTCTCGATTTCGATCAGTTTCTTATACAGAAAGAAGAAAGAAGCAGGACATAACGAGTAAGACGTCATGTCAATTTTTTTGCAGAAAGAAGAGACTTTTCATATCAAATTTGAGTTCATTACTTCAGGTTTTCTTCGCCTGAGAAAACTACTTTAAGTCGTAGCTACGTATTTAGAAGAGTATCTTAGTGTAGCTGTGTTCTTCTCTCTCTCATATGCTGTAATCTTTTATGACTTTAAGTTGTGATTAGTACGATCTTACAATTTCATCTTCTGTTGAAGAACTGTGAAGTTATTGTTCATGTGCCTCAAAGTTACATCTTTTTTCTTTTCCTTGGCCTAAAGGGATGTCAAATACAAGTTCTAACATGGAAATTTTTGTGTACTCTTCCTTTTATTTACACAAACATGCATTTACTTCAATTTATTTTGCAACAAGATCTAACTAGATCATTAAAAATCAATGCTCTCTTTATAGATTTCTTTGCTAGTCTAGATCTTTCCCTCATAAAGTGCAAGAAGTGACATTTCGATTTATTGTTTCTGCTGTTGAATCTTTATTCATGTGTTGACAGGGGATATCTTCATAGATTCTTCAAGAAATGGGAAGCTTGTGTCTCTAAATTTGAAGATGGAAGTTTCATGACTTAGTGATACTTTTGTTCCCTTTAGGAGCTGAGGCTACCATGTGAAGAGGGCTTATAAGATACGTAAGAATTTCTACAGACAAGACAGAGATGATCTCTGTAGAAAGATCGTCGTGTTAAATAATCACGAAGAAAGCTTTCTGTTTGTCAACTCTATTCCTATACACCTCAAGCCCTTGCACTATCTCGTCTTGTTGACTTTTGCAATCTTCGAAAAAGGTTAAAAACCTTACTGTTACAGAATTATTGACACTAGCGAAAACCAGAAATCTAGCATTCTTGAGCACCTTACCATGGAGCCAAGATGTTGTTTGCATAGAGTTTTCTAAAAGTATTTCATAAGATTGGCTCTCTTCACCAAATGTGAAGAATGTGGTGGAAATATGAGTACGATGAGGCAGTTACGACATATCTTTTGTAATATATATATTTACATGAATCCTAAGATCTTCTAACAACTTAGATAATCACATAATAGATTTGTAAGTAAGTGTATAAGAAATACCTGCATTCATTGTTGCAAAAATGAAGAGATCTTTCCTGGATGATCTCTTGGTGGAAGGATAAAAACTTTATTAGGTGATTAGATTTCTCTCTCCTTGCCTAGTACTTTTAGGTGTTGTTTTTCTTAAGGCTTGCATATATGATGGTCTAATAGTAAGTATTTATAGGTGGAGAGAGAACCTAATACCTCATTAGGGTTTACATAGATTTAATCACAACCATCTATCAAAATAGAGATTATCTAGATATTTACTCCTTTATTTCCAATATATATTAGACACCAATTACATTAAAACATAGCATTAGTCCAAAAGAAAATGGATGAATATAAGACCATATTATAGGGAAGAATTATTTTTTACATCTTTATCTTGTTAGAGATTAGTCAAAGACAAGAAAAGATGCTCCTGATAGCAATTCTATATTGAGTATTTAATGTAAATTACTATTTATTTGAGTAAAACAGTTTCTTCACTCTATAATTTTTTTTATAAATTTTGCAATATCAAGCTATCTATACAAAGTGATATCTACTAATACATGAATTTCAACTTCTTTACTCTGTCTCCAAGTATTTGACCAGCTCATCCAATGCATTGTACGAGGAGCCTCCAGCTTTCGCAGAGGTTTTGAGCCCCTCTTTTAAAACAAGGGCTCTCCCTTATGCATGCACCTACTTCACATCTCTCTCTATTCCTCCTCTTTCAACTTCACCTTCCAGCTGAATCCCAATTCTCCACACTCTCTATACAGTTTGTGTTTAACTTTTATTTGCTATTATAAGGCTTGCAAATCATTGGGACTCCTTCTACAGCTCTAGAGCGCCGAGTTCCAGGCTTTTTCAAGATGTCCAAGTATTTCATTTTGCGCTGCCCATTTCACAATGTATCTTTTTCTGAGACAATCTTACTGACTTCCTCTAACAATGTGATAGATTTAAGAGAGTGTACGTGAGAAGGAAGGGAAGTGATCAAAACAAAGGAGAAAGAGAAGAAGTCAATAGTTTGGGTTGACTAAAAGAGTCTCTACCGCAGTGAGAGGGTTTACCGATGTTGTTACGTCTTAAATAAAATGGTGTTTTTACATTGTGAATGTAGGCATTCATTTGTAAACAGATTTTGGAGACGTCTTAAGTCATACAATGATGACAATCAAAATGAGATCATTTTGAGTGTCAACTCTTTTCATATCAATATATCTCGGAAATTTATAGTGAGTTCCTACTTTCAATCATAACAAATTGGTGAGTTGTGACGTATCGAACATGGGCGATGGAGAATTGGATGATCCGATGTCACAATTATCGTTAGTGGAAGATTGTTTGAAGGATTTGTAATCAAAGGCGGACGTGAGCGGTTGAAATAATATAACACCTAGTTGACATGGCCAATATGGTGATAAAATCATTCAGAAGAGATGCACTCTCAGTTGCAGATCCTAGCTTCAATTTCCTATAGAATTCAAAAGTTAGACCCGGACCTTCGTAAAGAGCGCGGCGCATTGAAACTGATAGCCACATCCTCCGATTATCAACGTCATATTTCATCTCTTCCTTCAGATATCAATAAGAATGAAACTAATATAGTTTATCGGGAAATTTCTTGTGTGTTATAAAATAGGGATAGTATGTTAGACAATTCACAAAGTAAATATGCCAATCTTTAATGGTAAACTGCCGTTTGATTGGATTGCTCAGGCGGAAATATTTTGCAGGTTTGATGAATATTCATATAATGTTCACTTGGATCTGATATCAATCAGTTTGGAAGGACTTGGTTTAAGTTGGTTTAATTGAGAATTGTCTCAAGAAGTTTTCACAGATTTGATTCTAAGCAAAATCAATCTCAACAGAGTGGTGTGGTAGAGAGCAAGGCTTTGACTGACATGACTAATTAGAGACCATGACAGACGTTTATTTGTATGAGAAGAGAAGGAATAGATATTTTTTTAATGTGATGGTAAATTTACCATGGAACATAAGGCAGTGTGAACTGCAGATCATCATAGTTGTAAAAGGAATACGAATTGGAGGTTTTGGATGAGGATATAGTGGCATTAGAAGCGGATAATGCATAAGAGAATGCTCGGATGATGCAATTATCTTTGAATGCATTCTTGTGCATTGATTGTCCTACAACTACAAAACTTAGATGCACAATCGGCAACACTACAGCTACAATTTCGTGGTACCTCAATTAGTTCAACAAGCCAAATAACAATTGCAAAGAAAACAGTAGACTGCACGTGAAATTTGGTACATGCATTATGGCTGATGGCATATGTATGTGTAAGCATGTGAGTTTTTGTTTACAAGTGACGGAATTTGTCGGAGATTTTATATCTTTAGAGCTTGGGACAGCTGATGTTATATTGAGAATACAATGGTTAAGAATTTTGGACAAGTGTGAAATTGACTGGACATGAGTGGGTCTTTCCTTACAAGTGTTAGGATATACTCATATAAGATATTTTCCATATCTTTCATATATTCTTTTTTCTATAGATAAATACAAATCCCTTAATTCATGAATATATAATCAATATCAATTCTCTACATGGTATCAGAGCAATTGATACTATAAACCCTAATTTTTTTTTCAATGTCCCTTCCTCTTTCCGATGACAACTCCCTTTTCCTCTGACGAATCTTCCGCCACTGCCTCTCTCACCGCAGTCTTTGATCCCTCCGATCCAAAGAAAACTCTCTTTACGGTTAACATGTCAAACGTCACCAAACTCACCTCCTCCAATTGCCTCATGTGAAGCCGCCAAATCTTTGCTTTTCTCGAATGACATGAACTTCACACCTTTCTTGAGCACGACGACCTGACACCCTCCGCTACCATCATCACCAACGGAGTTGCTGTGCCAAATCCCGCCTCCTCTACAGCGCCATACCAGGTGCCATCTCTCTCGCTGTCCAACCACTCGTTGCAAGTGCCAACACCACCCTTGAGATTTGGAGCATCATAGCCTCCACCTTTGGCACACCTACGCGCGGACACATTCGACAACTCCGCTTTCAAATCAAGAGCTGCACCAAAGGTACCAAAACAATCGGAGAATACCTTCGCATCATGAAAAAAAAGCATATGAGTTATCTCTTCTCGGGAAGCCAATGGACCCCGAGGATCTTTTTGAACAAATCCTTGTTGGATTACCGTAGGAATACAAACCAGAAATCAATGCTATCAACACCCGGACAATCTAATTATGTTTTCCGAACTGTCGGAAAAAACTACTCAACCGCGAAGCGATGATCATGTGTGAGCAAGCTCTGTCGCTACCCGCTCCAGTCACGGCTAGCAGCGCCGCTCGCAACAATCACTGCAACTGGCGTCTTCCTTAACAAAACAACTACAACAACAATGGACGCAACAACAATAACAACGGACGTGACAACTCTCGTTTCCCACGTCCATACCTTGGCAAGGGTCAATCTTGCAGATTCCAAGGCCACAGCGTTCCATGTTGTCCTTCTTTCCGCATTGTAGACACGTACAACGCACCTCCACCACATAACCACCAACAACAATGGCGACCCAATGATCACTCCGCCTCATTCATCAACATCCATCCTGACGCTTGGCTCATGGATTCTGGTCCATCTCATCACGTTACGTCCGATCTTAACAACTTATCTCTCCATGCACCATACTCGGGCAATGATTCAATTGTCATCGCGAATGGCAGAGGACAACCGGTAACACATACTGATTCTCTTACTCTACCGTCTCGATCTTGCAACTTTGATCTAGAAAATGTTCTTTATGCTTCATCAATGCATAAAAACCTTATTTCAGTTCACAAGTTTTGTCGCACTAACAAGGCTTTGGTTGAATTCTTTCCTTAGATGTTTCAGGTGAAGAATCTTTGGTCGGGGGTACCGGTTCTAAAGGGACCAGTTAAACATGGAAAATACGAATGGCCGACTACGGACACACGCACACCTCTTGCTCTCTCGGTCTCCTTTCCATCATCTAGTGATTGGCATCATCGCTTAGGACATCCTGCTTTTCCTATTTTAAAAGCTATATCTTCGTCTTTGTCTCTTTTTTCTTGTAAACCCTCGGATTTTCCTCCTTGCAATTCTAAATCACAAACTTCCTTTCTCAGAAACATCTATTACATCCTCTTGTCGCTTAAAAATTATTTTCTCCGACGTTTAGTCCTCTCCCATTATCTCTATTGATGGTTTTAAATATTATCTGCTTATCATTGATCACTTCACTCGTTACATGTGATTATTTCCCTTGAAATTAAAATCGCAGGTCGCAGCCACATTTATACAATTCAAGACATTTGTTGAGAAGCAGTTCAACAACACGATCGGCTCGTTCTACACGGACAACAGTGGAGAATTCATTGATTTACGTTCATTTCTTGCACAACAAGGCATCTCTCACTTGACAACACCACCTAACACGCCATAGCACAATGGTCTATCCGAGAGACGACATCGGCATATTGTCGAAACATGATTAGCACTACTCACGCATGCCTTCATACTGAACACGTCTTGAAATTACGCATTTCCCACAACAGTCTATCTTATCAATCGCATGCCAACAAAGACACTTGAAATGGACTCTCCCTACAAACGACTTTTCACAGCCGACCCTCACTACTCGAAGCTCAGGATATTTGGGTGCTTATGCTACCGTGGCTGCGACCCTACGAGACAAACAAACTTGATCCTCGTTCCTCTCCGTGTGCCTTTCTTGGTTACTCTTTGTCCGAGAGTGCTATCTCTGTCTTTAACTCACTTCCTCTCGTATATTTGTTTCTCATCCTGTCCGCTTTTGCGAGTCTGTTTTCCCCTTCTCTAACCTTTCAGTTTATCAATCCTCACCTCCCGAGGAGAAAGAGGCAACTTGGGTGCCGACAGCCGCACCATTACCCCCCCCCCCCTTGATCATGTATACTCTGTAATCAGCTGGTCTCGCTCCACCAACCCCTTCTCGAGATCCTTCACATGACACTCAAGACACTATCTCGCCCACTGATGCTCCGCTCGACACAACTCATACAGTGGCTGCTCCTATTTTAGCTCTGCCGTCCCGCATGGTCACACGCTCACAAACCAAATCAGGAAACCAAATCCCAGGTACTCTCTCACTGCGTCTCTCATCAACAACATCGAACCACATACAATTCAACAAGCTTTTGCTGATGAACGATGGAGAAAAGTAGCCAATAGTGAGTTCGATACAACAGTTCGCAATGGTACATGGGATCTTGTTCCACCGTCACCAGATCAGAATCTCGTTGGCAACAAATGAATATTTCGCACCAAGTTTCTTCTTGATGGTTTTGTCGTCAAGTATAAAGCCCGTCTAGTTGCCAAGGGCTTTCATCAACGTCCTAGAGTATACTATTATGAGACTTACAGTCCGGTTGTCAAAGCTCCAACAATCCGTCTTGTCCTCAGCTATGCAGTGGCCCACGACTGGCCTCTCAAACAAGTCGATGTCAATAATTCGTTTCTCCAAGGAAAACTTGATGAGGATGTTTACATGAAGAAATCTGCGGGTTTTATTGATAAAGACATAAATCATTACGTGTGCAAACTCAAGAAATCACTCTACGACCTCAAACAAGCTCCTACAACTTGGTATACGGAACTCAAAACGTATCTTCTCAGTCTCGGTTTTCATAACTTTTGGCGGATGCATCTATCTTCTTCATAAGCGGTCATGGGGGTCAGTCTCTACGTCCTCGTGTACGTTGATGACGTTGTTGTCACAAGTAGCTCTCCCATAAAGGTTCAACAATTCATCACCTCACTCTCCAATCATTTCTCTCTCAAGGATCTTGACAACCTATCCTACATCTCTTTCATCAACTCATACAGTGGCTGCTCCTGTTGTAGCTCCGCCTTCCCGCATGGTCACACACTCACAAAACCAAATCAGGAAACCAAATCCCAAATACTCTCTCATTACTTCTCTCATCAACAACATCGAACCACATACAATTCAACAAGCTCTTGCTGATGCACGATGGAGAAAAGTAGCTAATAGTGAGTTCGATGTAACAGTTCGCAATGGTACATGGGATCTTGTTCCACCATCACCAGATCAGAATTTCGTTGGCAACAAATGAATATTTCGCACCAAGTTCCTTCTTGATGGTTCTGTCGACAAGTATAAAGCCTGTCTAGTTGCCAAGGACTTTCATCAACGTCCTAGAGTATACTATAATGAGACTTACAGTCCGGTTGTCAAAGCTCCAACAATCCGTCTTGTCCTCAGCTATGCAGTGGCCCACGACTGGCCTCTTAAACAAGTCGATGTCAATAATTCGTTTCTCCAAGGAAAACTTGATGAGGATGTCTACATGAAGCAACCTGCGGGTTTTATTGATAAAGACATACGTCATTACGTGTACAAACTACCTCAAACAAGCTCCTAGAACCTGGTATACAAAACTCAAAATATATCTTCTTAGTCTCGGTTTTCATAACTCTTTGGCGGATGCGTTTATCTTCTTCATAAGCGGTCTTGGGGTCAGTTTCTACGTCCTCGTGTAGGTTGATGACATTGTTATCACAAGTAGCTCTCCCACAAAGGTTCAACAATTCATCACCTCACTCTCCAATCGTTTCTCTCTCAAGGATCTTGACAACCTATCATACTTCTCTTTCATCAACTCATACAATGGCTGCTCCTGTTGTAGCTCTGCCGTCCCGCTTGGTCACACGCTCCCAAAACCAAATCAGGAAACCAAATCCCAAATACTCCCTCACTACTTCTCTCATTAACAACATCGAACCACATACAATTCACCAAGCTCTTGCTGATGAATGATGGAGAAAAGTAGCCAATAGTGAGTTCGATGCAACAGTTCGCAATGGTACATGAGATCTTGATCCACCGTCACCAGATCAGAATCTCGTTGGCAACAAATGGATATTTCGCACCAAGTTCCTTCTTGATGGTTATGTCGACAAGTATAAAGCCCGTCTAGTTGCCAAGGGCTTTCATCAACGTCCTAGAGTAGACTATTATGAGACTTACAGTCCGGTTGTCAAAACTCCAACAATCTGTCTTGTCCTCCGCTATGCAGTGGCCGACGACTGGTCTCTCAAACAAGTCGATGTCAATAATTCGTGTCTCCAAGGAAAACTTGATGAGGATGTCTACATGAAGCAACCTGCGGGTTTTATTGATAAAGACATACATCATTACGTGTGCAAACTCAAGAAAGCACTCTATGACCTCAAACAAGCTTCTAGAACCTGGTATACGGAGCTCAAAACGTATCTTCTCAGTCTCGATTTTCATAACTCTTTGGCGGATGCGTCTATCTTCTTCATAAGCGGTCATGGGGTCAATCTGTACGTCCGCGTGTACTTTGATGACATTGTTGTCACAGGTAAGCAATGGTAATTGCTCGGGTGCTGATATTACCAAATTTTGTGGAAGTGTTCATTTTGAAGACTGATGCATCATGTTATTGGATGGCAGCTATATTGATGCAGATTAAAAAGCTGATTGCATATTTTAGTCATGGTTTGACCACTAGAAAAAAATATAAACCCATTTATGAGAGGGAGTTGATGGCTATTGTTTTGGTTGTTCAAAAGTGGAAACATTATTTGATTGGAAGATATGAGACTGATCAGAAAAGCCTGAAGTTCTCATTGGAACAATGTGAAGTGCCTATGGAGTATCAAAGGCGCTTACAAAGTTTATTACGCTAGCAGTTTGATATATTCTATAAACCAGGTGTGGACAATAAAAAAGTTGATGGTTTGTCAAAGATAACTCATGAATCCGTAGAAGCTCAATCTTGTGTTTTTATGGCTATCATTGTTCTTCCATTGATTCCCTTGATTTTACATGAATTTCATGATGGTTTGGTGGGGGGAGGGGCATTATGGTGTTTTAAAGACTTTAAAGAAGATTCAACAGTTATTTCAGCGGCAAGATATGCAAAGACGAGTCCAAGATTATGTCTCAGCTTGTGGTGTATACCAAACTCATAAATATTCGATATTATCACCAGCTAGACTTTTTCAACTATTACCTATTCTGATTCAGATTTGGCAAGATACCAGTATGGACTTTGTGAAAGATCTTCCTTGGGGGATTAATGTGGTATTAGTGGTGGTGGATGGGCTCAACAGATACATTCACTTTATTGGTCTAAGACATCCTTTTACTACTACAAATGTGGCTTTTAAATTCATTAAGGAGACATTGAAGCTTCATAGATTTCATGCATCAACTGTTTCTGATTAAGATAGAATCTTCTTGAGCAAATTTTGGAAGGAATTTTTCAGAATGTATAGAACAAAGCCTAAATTTAGTTCAGCCTTCCATCCTTAGACATATGGGCAAACTAAAGTGACTAATCGATGTTTGGAGAGGTATCTACATTGCTCTGCCTCGGATCATCCCAAGACTTGGTTGTCTTTCTGCACTGGATATAACATTGGTTTAATACAAATTTTCATTCAGCTTTGAAGACAACTCTTTTCAAAGTTGTTTATGGCAGAAATCCTCCTACATTGTTTTATTTTGAAGAAGGGCCCACTAAGAATTTTGAGTTGAAATCATAGCTCAGAGATCATGATAGAATGTTTAATCGAATTAAAGAGTATCTTTTACATGCTCAACAATTTATGAAACTTTATGCGGATAAATACATGTGGGATGTGCAATTTGAAGTGGGAAAATTGGTTTATTTGAAGTTGAGGCCATATCGACAACACTCGGTTACTAAGAGACTGTGTCAAAAGTTAACAGCTCGATTGTGTAGACCATTTCAGATAGTGGAACGGATTGGGAAGGCAGTGTATTGCTTAAAAATTCATGCATCTTCAAATATACATCTGGTGTTTCATGTTTCGCAGTTCAAAGAGATGGCAGGTTAGCAGGTTCAAGTAACTCCCTTATCGGAAACATTCTCCGATGCTATTGGAACATATACTGTGGTAGATACTCGTAACAACACAGATGATTATTTGAAAGTTTTGGGAAGAACATTCCTCTTCATGAAGCAACGTGGATTTTGGCTTCAGATATTGGATTTCAATACCCTTCTTCTAAGCTTGAGCCAAGCTGCATCTTATAGAAAGGGGTATTGGTAGATTCAAGAGAGTGTACATGAGATGGAAGAGAAGTGATCAAAACAAAGGAGGAGTAAAAATCAACAGTTTGGGTTGACTAAGTGAGTATCTGCGCATTGAGAGGTTTTACCAATGTTGTTACGTCTTAAGTAAAACGATGCTTTTACGTTGTGAACTTAGGCATTCATTTGTAAACAGGTTGTAAACACATTATGAGTCTTAAAAAAGAATGGCGATTGAGATGAGATCATTATAGTCAGTGTCACTTCTCTTCATATTCATATATCTCGAAGATTTACAGTGAGTTCTTACTTTTCATCTTAACACAATGACTATGAGATGATCTGATGTAAGACGCGGGGTAAGGGAGGTTAGGACGTTGGCTTTCACGCTCTCTCGTCCGAATAAGAAGGTGGGCGGTGGTATAACAAGCTCCGAACGAGTTGGAGCTTGAGGTCGAGGCGGGAGCAACAAGCTGGCTATGACGTTCTCTCTTGCTTGCTCGATGTAGGGTCGAAGTATGGATGGATGTGCACCACAGAGACTACGGGAGGTTCTCTGATACAGCAACAACACTCGGTCGATAGTGTTTCACACGCAAGGACGAGCGAGATTCAAGACAAAGGCGGCGGCTCTTGTGTTGAAGAAAGTTCGAGTTTTTATTGATAAAAAAAAGTTGAAAAGATACAAGGCTGTAGTGGAACCTTATAAATGGGTTCAACAGCTGAGACCTTACTTAGGTCGACACAAAAACAACTCAAAAAGACTCAAAACGACAGGACATTTAAAAGAAAACAACAAGACATGCGACAGACGCGAAAAATGAAAGTTTCATAAAAATAAATAAAACAACAAAAATTAAACTAAGACTCTACTAGGACTCAATCTTGATGCCTTAGGAACCACCGTGACTTGTCATTGTACATGCCTGAATTAAAGATATTGAAAATACATGATGGTGGTTCGGACGGTGCATGGCGTTGGTCGAAGTAGGCGTGGTCGAAGCTAGTCCGTCCCACATGGGTTTCTTGGCGGCTTCTTCTGCGTTTCCGTCTTGAATGGCTGGTCTGATGTTGTCTTTAGCTCCTGTTTGTTGGGCGTCCTTGAAATCCTCTTCGAGTTCAGCTTGCTTATTATTGGCCGGCCGGCTTGCATTGGCGTCATCGTAGGATCCGGGGTCGGCCGTGACTTGGTTCTTCATGTCCTTAACTCCAATTCCTGACAAATCAGTATTCATACATGGATTGTCTTGTGGTTGAGTGTCTCTGATGCTTAGACGCGCAAAGTCCTCTTGGTTGCTTCGGTCGGGAGCGTGGCGGTGGTCTTGGATGCTTTGGTCGGCCGGTGTGTCTCATATTGGGTCTGTCAGGTCCATTAAGTTTAGGAGGGCTTCTACTGCTATGTTAAATCCTTCTCTGAGCCTCCTGACCTTAGAACGGGTTATGGACCCTTCTCCAACCTTCGGTATACGCTCGGGGCGGTGGCTTGGTCGGACGCTCGCATCACAGCTTGGTTGGACGTCTGCCTCTTCTTCTTTTATTCTCCGGGCCTTCGAGCGGGTTATGGACCCCTCGATAACCTCCAGTGGTCATCTACATCACCACTTGGTCGGTCGGCAGCAGCATGGCCTGGTCGGACGCTTACATCGTGGTCTGGTCGGAGGTCTGTATCATGATCCATAAGAAAGGTTGATTACTATCACATTGTCTTTAACCGATCCTGACTCTAGATGTGGGGACCGTTAAAATCAAAGGGATAAAATCATGTAGTCTTATCCATCATGTTACTTAGACTATAGTATCATATATCTAAATACTCATGGAGCCAACTCAAAAGATTATTTAGCGAGTGGAGATAAAATGTTTGTCTAAACAAATTATGGAGATAAAAGATTTGTCAACACAAATTATATGTGACAATAAGAGGTTACTCTAAACTAAAAAATAATATTTATCTTCAACAAACTCAGTTTAAGGAGAGATAAATATTGATCAGAATAACCTTCATGTAGTTCTTAACATATTATAGTTTTGTTAGTTATTTGTCTTTATATTAAATGGTAATATCTCTCTAAGTCAAATACATACAAAGACACATCAGTTTCAAATTTTGTTCAAACATATGCGTTAATAATTCTAATTGTGTACTAACTCGGCTACAATGAATGATTTTTTGAAGTTTTGGTATTTCTGATTTGTTCAGAACATCTGCCATTAAAATTCTATGTGTCAATGGAATGTATGAGTGTAGCAAAACAACAACAAGTCACCTTTGTGATGGATTGCTTAGAACTGGTCAAGTTGGTGTAAGAACCTCTTGAATGGCCTGCTTTTGCAACCCACATGAGGAGTTTCAGAGATGCAGGAAATACTTCACGGTAATCAATGATATTTGTATATTTTGCATGATTTTAAAACTTACCTTTGTTAGTTTTGATTTTTCTTTTAGTCATATATTAGTCATTTTTATGTTTTTGTGTCTTGTTTCTTATTGTTTGCATTTTAGAGTATTAGGTTGCATTTCATGCATATGCATTGTCTTTGAGTCTATATTTAGGTGGTGTTTTTGGACTCATGAAAGATTGGATAGCTTGGTATGGAGGATAGAAAAGGGAAAGAGAAGTGAAAAAGATGGAGAAGAGACTTGATATGCAGAATTCAGAAGATGTGTCTGAAAGATCGACTCAGATGAAGGTCTTACCGATTTCCCTTGAAACTAATCTTTTGATAATAGATAGGAAATTGAGTGAACTTTTCAGTGGAAGTGGTTTCAAGTCATTTGGAGCTATATTCCAAAAGTTATGCTCGATTTACTGGACGTATATCAATGCCGCGAAGAAGGAAGCATCTGTAAATGGAGGATAAATGGGCAGGGTGTGCACCGGCCAAAGACAGCGGCCTGGGGAAACCGCTGGGCTCAGAAAAATTCAAATTTTGAGAGTTGGCCATCCTTTAATCCTCTTTGTTTTTCTTCCTATAAAGACTTGTCTAAATACCTAAAAACTTAAGTTTTTTTCTTTTTAGAGTTGGTTTTAAATCCAAACTCTCTTCTTGATGTTTTAGATTACTCTTAATCTTATCATGCCACTCTAGTGAAGGATTCTTCACCTCTATCTTTTATCGTTATGCTTAAGTCTTTTATTTTGCTTTTCTTTATGTTTAGAACTTAGTTTTTAGTTGGATCATGGATTAGGATGATTGATGATTGATGGTGATGAATTAAGTTGCTTATTTTTAGATCCTTCATTTAGGTTTTTCTTAAAGCTAGTTTTGACTTGATCTCTCAAAATCTAGAACCTAGCCATTTCATGGCCGGAAGGTGTTTGTGAAAATGCTTGAACCAAACCTTTTATGTGCTTTACATACCTAGCCAATGGGAATTGATGATTAGGGTGTTCATGAACTAATTGGAATTGTTTCTTAGTGCTCATTGATTATGTGATTACGAAAGGAAGTTTTTGTTACTCGCTTAATTAGTAAAGTGATTAGTGTCATGGAAGTGGATTAGTCATAAATGTGAATTTCATGTTCTAGGATGGTGTTTAATTCAATCTTTGTCATCATTATTTGATTGTTAGCTCATTCTTTTGATAGTTGAACCCATGGTCCAATGCTTTTCACTTCTTTTACTTCTTGCTTTGCATTTCTTTCATTAAAAACCGAAAACACAAAAATATTGGCTCTAGATTAGTTTGTTTCTCGAATCATTAGTGTTGTAATCTTTAATTCCTTGTGGGATCGATCCTTACGTACTACTTGGTATATTTCTTGCACTTGGAAAATATTTAAGGTTTTACAAATTTTTAAAACTTAGTTAGGATTATTGTTTGATCTTCTTAGAATCTAGAAAGTTGAGAACTAATAATTCTCACGTCATTCAACCTCGTACACATTCCGCGATCCTGTAATTTAAGGACAGATAATCTAACTCGGAGTGTTCGTAATCAATCATTTTATGCTTTTCGTATAGATTTCTCACCACTTAGATGGTCTTATTCGTCACTGTAAAGAGTAACTTTTGTTGACAAAAAAAACCTATGTGCCTAATTGCATGTACTTCATTCAGCCTGGCCATTACCAAAGAAATTACGGTACCATGAAAACTTAAATTACTTTGAACCCATGGAAATGACACATCAATCTTAATGAAACCACTGTTGTAGAAAAAAAATACAATTTTTAATATTTGTAAAAAATAAATACAAAGCTAATAGAAAAATGTGTGAATGGATAGAAAATCTAATTTCTTCCATCATTCATCTTATTTTTATATCTTAAAATCATATTTAATATCTTTATTTACTCAGCTTGATTTGATATTTGATGATATTTATTTTAATGGATTCAGTTTTTTTGTCATCAAGATTGAAATAACAAAACTAACAAAGTTCAAAAAGTCAAGCGGATTATGAAAGTCAATGTGAACAAAATATAACGGGGATTCAACTGTTATTAGTCATAATGCTTTATTATTCGTTTGAATATTCGTCAGTTTATTTCGAAACTGACATCAAATTTAATTGCGTAGGTTTGAATATATCATTCATTCTATATGAATATGAGTTCGTTTGCTTCTGAAATGTTATTTATTTCATTTCATTTCTAAACTCTTGATTCACACTTTATTTGGTCTTGATTAGTTCCCAACAATCTTATCGTATTAATTTATTTTTAATTTAAACGGTATGTATAACAGACTCCGTACAAAAAACGAAAGGAAAGGACGTATGAACAAATTTATGTAATCCAAAACAGTATGGTCGCTTCATCTCAGATCTATACCGTCCATAACCCTCCCGCTTCATGCCTGCTATATCCATCTGTCCACATATACGTATATACATTTTTATAAATGTGTAGTTTTTTTGAACTTTATAAATGTGTAGTTAAATAATTAGGTATAATTTCTCTCTTTTACTTTTCATAGTTACCCATCTGAGTGGCACTACTTTTTGCGTGGAACTTGGAAAGAAAATATTACTGAGTATGCAACTGTAGAGGAAATTTGATTTATTAATTGACAGATGCCATAATCATAATCATGTTAATAAGTAAATTAATAATATTAAATTTTATATAATAAGATATATCTGTTATGGATGTGTATAAGAGAATCTGGTCTGATATTAGAGAAATTGGTTGAGTAGCAATTGGGAGATCATTATGATACAAAAAAAAACTGGGAGAATGGTTTTAAAATAAGAGTGTGAGGATAAATTCAACAACATGCATTATGCATGCCAGGTTCGAATTAAGGTGATGATATAACAACGACGCTAACATAAACCAATAACCAATAAATTTTGGTAAAAGAAATGGTTGCGATTAAGTAAAATATATTAATATAACTAAAAAGTATAAAATATCAACGTATATAGTTTTTTTTATAACAAAGGTAGTTTTCAAAATCAACGTGTATAAGTTACATGTGACAAACTAGTAAATATACATCCGATCATTTTCTCCATATTATGCATGATTCGAATCCGAGTATAAACAATATATACATATCTCTTATATTACTATTTTCTCATCATTTAGGTTATGGTTAATATTAGATTTATATTGGTCATTAAAAATCCAGATCTTAAGCCTTTTATATAGAGAATAAATTAAGATCGAATTAGACTGTGAATATACTAGTTTTTATTTTATTTTTGCGGGAATTTGATAATACATGAACATACATGTAAACCATTCATTTCGAGCAAAAGCTAGAATTTGCAAACAAAAAATCTGTTTCTAAAGAAGTCATTGCTAACTAAATGAGCTACCATCTAACCTTTTTGGCTTATTAATCTTGATTAAAAACTATAAAAGAAAATGAATGTATCAAATGAAATATCCAATTTCGACTAATATTGCAAAACCACTAAATAACAATAACTTAGTTGACCATAATTGTAACTTAGTGGGTTGTGCTAATATCATATAGTGTCATCGTCTGGATTTCAGTCCAATTTAATGCATATTATTGACTTCTTCACAAAAAAAATAACTTAGTTAAACTACTGTTTTTTCTTTTTTTGTATCCCTCAAACCGTCACTATTTTTGGCGTATATGAAGGAATGTAAAATCCTTATCGGATAGTAGAAATCAAGTGAATGGAGACATATGGAGACAAGGATCATCTTCTATGAGCAGTAGCAGAAGCCATGTGCTTTTCTTCAGTCACTTTATCATAGCTCAATGCATGACCCATTATCTATTAATCACTCTCTCTCTCTCTCACATACACACATTATGTACGTCCTCAGGAATGATTAGATATATTGAAGTCATCGACTCTCACTAAGTCCATTATTCCCCATAATCAGCGTTAGGACCTAGCTAGCTAGCTACGATTATAATACAAACTCATTACACACAATGACATAGATGTTATCTTCTTAACTTCCTTATCCCTACAACAAATTAAAGAACTTACACATGTGAACTTTTATTTGTATCCGTATACGCTTATAGCTTACTTTCTATGTTTATATGCATCTGAATGTAACATAATAATCCAAGTAATTAACTTTATATAACTCAAACATAATTAGTCCAACGGATTAAATGAATAGTATTTAAATGTTATTTGACCGTATGCATTTTCATTACTCTGATTTGATGGAATATATGACATTTAGTAGATCCGATACACAATATTACTAAACAGTAAACACTGTTCCAGGTTTAAGAAACAATAAGCTTGTTTATCAAAAAAGGAAAAGAAACTATAAGCCAAACGTACTCGTAACGTGACGTAGATTATATAATATATATTTGAAAACTGCGTGAATGTATTCTAGATGGCACGCATCCCCAAGCCCTACAAATAAATAATATATACAAGTATGTACAAGTATGTATAACTATGTACATGTATGTATAAGCATGTACAAGTATGTATGAGTATGTACAAGTTTGTATAAGCATGTACAAGTATGTACAACTATATATAAGTATGTACAACTATATATAAGTACCCAACTTCCAAAGCTAAGTGGAAACACGAAGATCCCCACAAAATCCGTTAATGTCTTGTGACTCACACCCAACACAAATTGATAATTATATAATAAGCTATATATAACTATGCCTAACAAGGTCACTGACATGCACTTCCACCAAGAAGCAGAAGAACAAGATACTAGACAGATCAGCAGATCAACTTCAAGAACACCGAGAGGGCATTTCGTGGTTTACGTTGGTACTACGAAGAAGTTGGAAAGGTTCGTGGTCCCAACAAGGTTTCTGAAGAGTCCTTCTTTCCAGGAGCTTCTAGAAAAGGCGGCGGAGGAGTTTGGTTACGCGGAGGCTCACCCGAACAAGATCGTCTTGCCCTGTGATGTTCCTACTTTCCGAAGTCTTGTCATGTTCTTGACTTCTCATGACAAGTGACATTAACCACATTTAGCCGACTACTACGTCGTCTGAATGATAATAATGGTTATATAAGTATGTGTTATAATTTAAATGCTGTAATGTACTATATATTCTAACTTAATTCACCTACCAGTGTACGATCTTTGTTTATCATATGTGGAATAGTTCAGCGTGCTTTTGATTGCCAACCTAACACTACGTAGAAACGTAAAACTGAATTACGTATTTTATACCATTTACCCCCATTTCTCTCTAAATTATTATTCAGTTCGTTCGTCTTGCTCTTGATCTAAATACTTTTCTTGCATATTGATGTGTTCAGAGTTATAATCCAGGAATATTTCTTCAAATGCACAACAAACACATATTATATAATCCCTTAATATTTCTGTAAATGCACAAAAAACGCAGTAGTACATACATGTCAAATCCGCTAAAATCCAAAGAATCATACAACAAATTTATGAGATAAAAATTAAGTTAAGATGGAGAATGTGAGTATTTGTTTGTCGGCTATGAATAGTGACGAAAATGGCAAACAATAAACTTAAAAACAAGTAAATAGCAAGGATCAACCAATAAGAGAAAGTCTTGGGCATCATGAAATTTACAGGATGATTTAAACATGGAGTGTTTCAATGGATATGTTCTAGAACTCAATTCAGAAACAAATAATTAACCTATTTCCGCATAGCTCCAAATATGAGATCTTCTCCTAAAATCTTTTATATCCAAAAACTATGAAAACGATGAAATTATGAAACTATTTATGTGTTAGCTGTGTAGGGTAAAAAAGCTTGGTATTTTTTAATCACTTTGTGTTTTTATAAGCACATGGATGGCTAGGAAAAACCACAAAAGATTTGGGCGAAATATGATGCAAATCTGGTAAGTTTCCTTATTTTTTGGGATGTAGTTGATCGATCATTAATTTTTTTGCCTTTCCGAGAGCACAGATCGACAAGGTGATCGACCCAACCATCTAGGTCGATTATCTCAGTTAGATAAACCTTCATTTCTCTACTTCCTCTCCTTCAACGCTATACAAACTAGTTTTCAGTATTTCTAGTATATCTTTAGATCTAACAGTATTATGATCCTCATTTTTAAAAAAACTTGTTATTCTTATTTTCCACATATGTCATAGTATCCATGGAAATAGGTATTTGAAATTCCTTTCAAAACAGATAATCAAACTTAGAGAACACTGACGACATGAGAAAAACCCATTAATTGGACAGGGATCCTAGAGAGAGCGCAAGTTTGAAACTGTGGAAGACATTTAAAAAAAACATGATTTAGTGATTCTTCGTCGGTCCCACACCGGACACATTGTATATCACAATGTATTCTTTGTGAGCTTAGATTATTGATGACCGATACACATCCCGAAATAACATGCCAAATAAAGTGTTTTATTTTTCATGAGAAATCTAGCAGAGATTTTACATCTGAACCATAAAAACCACCAATTTTTCCTGAGTTTGAATATAGTTGTTTAATATTATAGCCCGATTTTACCATATATTCTCCACTTTTTGTGAAAGGCCATTGCCACCCATAGGTTTTCGGCCATAAACACTGACTAATCGGCATTCTATGAATAATGGCGACATCCTCATGAATAATTGTTGCTTCGAGCAATTGCATATTCCACATTTGATTCCATGGGTCAATCAAATTTTTTACGGTAAAAGAATGGTAATAGTTGTATCTTTTGCAAATTTTTAATCTCGAGCAAGGGACAGGAATCCCAACATTTTTTATTAATCTTTTTAAACCATAGTTCGAGCTGAAGTAATACTCTCCCATCCATATGAAGGGGAATATATCGGATGGGATCCAATGGATAAGAATTCTGAAAGTATCGACCTTTAAATGCATTTGTAAACAATGATTCCAGTGTGTCAATTAAACGCCATAATTATTTCGCCAATAAAACAGTATGGAAATCTTCTATTGCACGAAACTCATGTCTGATATTGCCTTTATTCCAATAAGCTTTTTCTAGAATAATTAATGCATACATTTATTATTTTCACTATTACTTCACCAAAAATGAGCAGCCACACTTGTACAAAAATTTCGTTATCAATTTAATTAAATAATCAGAAGCACAACATAATATGAATTGGTAGCATTGTCGCTACTGACTTGACCAATACTTCTCCCCCTCCTCCTTTTTTATATAGAATTTCCGATATGTTAAAAATATATATTTTTAACTTATATAAAGTATTATTTTTCATATATAAATATTAAATAATTAATTATCAATTACGCTTTCACTTTCATATATTTGTAGCCTAAGTCGTCGGATATACCATTTTCAACAATACCATTTTTATACGGGAGAAAAACCTTTTCCGATATTTCCGAAGACTATCTTAATAGTGTTACATATGTAGAATATCCTTTGATAACGGTATTTACATAGGCTTCTCCTAAAAGATCATAGATTATCCCCTGATAACGCTATGGATATATCATTTGTAATTATCCCATGATAACGCTATGAATATCTCATTTGTATATATTTATCTTAAATTTATGAAATTTACATCAAAATAAAAATATAACATTATTTAAATCTGAATTTTCAATAATTTTTAGATTGTTCTCTAAAAAATTTTGGAGTTTTAGGATTTTAGGATTTTTTTTACTTATTTTTGGAAATTTGGTAGTATTATCAATTGAAGTATATTACTTTCAAATAAAATATTAGAAATTAATAAAAGTTAACTCTGTGTTGAGTTAGTGGTGTTAAATAGATAGAATTAGAAGTTTCTGTATTAATATAGAAACAAAATTTAATTGATGTATTATTTTTGGTATGAAAAAAGTATTTGTATTAAATAGATGATAAAAATTAAATCGGTGTCTTAAAATAGAAGTTTTTCAATTATGTACTATTTTTGAAGTATATTAACTACTGAAATTTCTGCTTCAAATTTTTTTCAATAAGACTTCCAATATTTTAATGAGTCTCACATAAACCTCACATTCTTGTAGCCTTGTTTTTTAGTTTGTCCGTTGTTTAATGTTTTTCCTAAAGTAACTATTCTGAAATTTTAAAAGCTGTA
Organism: Schrenkiella parvula; assembly: GCA_000218505.1. Taxonomy (NCBI): domain Eukaryota; kingdom Viridiplantae; phylum Streptophyta; class Magnoliopsida; order Brassicales; family Brassicaceae; genus Schrenkiella; species Schrenkiella parvula. The sequence goes on along the minus strand of CM001192.1, from coordinate 3,214,540 downwards.
GAATTTTCTCATAGCAATTAAAAAGCCTATAGCTGCAGCAGAAAAACTTACAAAATAAATTTTACATTAATTAATCTACAACTACATTCTAATCAATCAAACACATAGTCAAAATATCCTTCTTTTTTTCAGTTCTCCCATAATAAATTTGTTTCATATCTACAACTACCCGACCGTTTCTATCTACACTTGGGTAAAAAGTTTATTCGAGTCCTTTAATGTCTTTCATCTTTATATGCCTTCTTTCTGTATATGCACAACATTAGAAACCGTCACTATTGGGGTTATTTGTACACAAAGTAAATAGATATTTCATGTTACCGCTCTTGTTCATTTAGCTTGAGTAAATAAATGTTGTTACAAGCGCTCAAGTCGAAACTACCATTTTTTTCATTTCTTCCACTTGAGCTTGCGGATGGGGAAGCTAGTGAGGCTTGTGCAGGGCGTAGTATAAAACAAGGAATGGAGAGTGGAGTTTCAAAGTAGAACTGGACGAGTTTAGTTATAGGGTTATGGTCCAAGAAAATCAACACTCATGTTGGTATGGTGAAAATCGAAGTACATAGTAGAGGCATATACACTACAAGAAAACAGTTATTTAGCCACCAACTCGTCATCACCTTCGGGTGGCTAAATAGATCGATATGTGCCACCATTTAAACGGTTGCCATATCGGTAACTGTTTAGCCACCGATATGGTTGGTCGCATTTCAGTGGCGGGGTAGCTACCGCTTACTACCGATGCACATTTAGCTACTACGGATCCACGACCGTTTTTTTTGTGTGGCTATTAGTAGCTAAAATTTATTTAGCCACTGATTTTCGCTATTAACTAATGATATAACAGTGACTAAATAATTGTTTTCTTGTAGTGAAAATGTTTTCTTTGACCTACTAGTTCCTAGCTAGAGAGGATGTTGGTGCCATACTTGAAGGGAACCTCTATAGTAGTCATTGTAAACAACAAGATTGACCATACGGACCAAGATGACCAAGTGTATATGTGGGGGCATATATGCCTTAAATAGGTATATCGTTTCCAAAGGAGAGCTAACATTTATATTAATAGCATCTAACCCAAGAAACTCATTATCGTAGTAACATATCAAGAAAACAGATGCGACCAGAACAAGGCACACGTACTTAATTCTGATTTGCTTATTTATATGTGTTTTCTTCTTCAGCATCTTCGTAATGCGGTCAGCTATAATCAAATCTAATTTCCCCAAAAAATGTGGGCTATGTGATGCGGTGTCAGGTTTTAAACCCAACATGCTATGTCAGGATTTAAACACAACATTTCCAATGTGTAAATGCACTGCAATCACGGCTTGTATGATCGGGATCCATCCACAAAGACTTGTATATTACGCTACGAAACTTAACGACACAAACTAAGGTAGAACAATGCAATTTTGTATCCTTGGTGATCAGCAAATATGTAAACAAAATAAACTTTAAAATTTAAAAAGTTATAAAAAACACTATAAGAAAACAATTATATAGCCACCAACCTGTCACCGAATATTGACGGCGAAGAAATAGTAACCGATTCGCCGCCAATTAGCGACCTAACTGAAAATGATAAAATGGTGACTAATTGGTGGCAAATCAGTTGCTATTTCGATACTGAAATTTTTGGTAGCTAAACAGTTTCTAAATTGCGACCAATTATCTACCGACAGCGAGGAGTCGAAGAATTTATTAGTGTATTATTATTGATATTACATTCCAGTGGCCAAATAGTAGCTATTGTTATAATTTTCTAAAAAAATTAATTTAATTAAGAAAAAATTTTGCCACTAAAAATTTAGTAACGAGTAGTAACTATTTTTGGAGGGAAACTTCCCACCAAGATGAGATGGCCCAATTATAAAAATTGGCAAAAACGGCGAAATTTTCCCCTTATAGTCCGCTTTTATTTTCCTAGCCACCAAAAGAACAGTTGCGGAACAAGTTCCAGGCGGTAGCGGAACTAGTTTTGTAGTTTTTTTCTCCACCAAGAATTTGGTGACAACCAGTAGGTATTGTTGAAGGTCCAGTTATCAAAATGGGCCATAACCGCGAATGCAGCCCATCCATTATTGTTGTAGCGACCGATGTCGGTCGTCAATGCAGTTGCTAAATTAAAAAGGCTTAAGTAAATCTAGGGTTCCCCTCAGTCGCAGAAACACTTTTTTTCATTCGTCTCTTTTCCTTCCTCTTCGTCTCCCTCAAATCTCTCTTTGTCTCTTCTATGATTCTCTCTTTGATTTCTCTGTGGCTCTCTCTTTCTCTTTCATTCTCTCTTTGATTTCTCTGTGAATCTCTCTCTTTCTCCTTCATTCTCTCAAAATATCACCTCTTCGTCTCCTTTGCCGACTTCTTTCCCGTCGCCGGTTTCTAATCACCGACCAACCTTAAACAGCAAGGTAAAGTCACATGCATCTATTCTTCATTTCGGATTTTGTGAGTTGTTTTTTTTGTTTTTAGTAATCTTCTTCATTTTGCTTCTGTGTTAACTAGCATGTCACGAAGATATGTTCATGTTCGTGCGGTGCCTCGACCTAGACGGCAGTCGACAGCTGCTTCTAGTGTCGCAGGTGGTTCGTCTGCTGCATCGGCGGCGACACTTGAAATTCCACCGATGAGCATGGATGAAATAATGGGGTCTCCTGCACGGTGTCTCAAGCCACGCTTACATCCGCTTCGACCAAACCGACCATCGGATGTTTGGTAAGTTCTTCTAGTTGTAGATTTAAGGTTTTTTTCCATGAATTTTTTGCTAACACTTAGGTTTTTTTTAGGTTTGGTCTTGATAATTGCGTCAGGACTGACGTCACCTCTATATACAGTTGGTAGAACGGAAAAAATTAGGAGAAGTTGAAATCTGTGGAATATTCTGAATCATTCATGAACATCACAGGTGCCTGATCGAATTGATCAGGTCATGTAGAAACAAGCAAAATGACTACAAATGACCATGGCGTTCTTTGAATATGGTACCTTCCGACCACCAAATGCAATGGTGGTCGAAGGTTGCGGTATGTTTTTGTTTTGAGTTTGCAATTATCTGTTGTCGGTATTGATTAGGGTTTAGCTTGGATATTTAGTTTGCGGTATGATTAGGGTTTAGCTTGGATATTTAGTTTGCGGTATGATTAGGATTCTGGATATTTTGGGATTTTGATTGTGGTGCACCAATGTTTAATCAGCAACGGTACTATTGGGAAGATGAATACCAAGAGGTTGTGGTCAAAGCATACTGGAAGCAGCTTCGCAATCTGATCAAGACATTATTAGCAAGGCAAAGCGTGACGGTACCAAACCGGATTTCGTAAGTGATAATGATTGTCTCCTTATGCTGGAGCATTGGGACATAGCTCACTCTGTCAAAAGGTCGAAGACTTGTAGTGAGGCCAGAAATTCTCCCCGTTCTAGCTATGGCAAGTATCGCCACACTGCCGGATCAAAAGCGTTTCTCAAGATCCAACATGAAATGGTAATCATTTTACTTCCCATAGTTACATAATTCTGTTTTTTTTTCTCTTTCATTTACTCTTGCATTAATTTTTTTTGTAGGCTGAGGAAAATAATGGTGTCATGCCTTCTATCCCTGAATTGATTAAGCGGACTCACACAAAATCAGATGGGACGTTCGTGGAAAAATACGCTGAGAAAATCTATGAGGAAGTGCGTAACTTGGCTACTAAAATGTCAGCCCCCCCCCCCATGATTCAGACGAAGAGAACGATAGTGAAGAAGAGTCAAATGTCTCAATGCCTTCATAACTCTTGATGAATAAGAAGGATGTGTTGTAGTTTGCAGTTAGCCTTAGGTAAAAAGAAGTAGTCTGATTTGCGATTTAAAGCTGGGAGAAATTGTTTGTCTGCCCCTGAATTTTTTGCACCGGAACATGCTAGCCTTAGTTTGCAGCTAGCCTTAGGTAGGAGAAGTAGTCTGATTTGCAAGTTCTGTTTTATGAAAATCTCTGTAGAACTTGTGTGTTAGGCTTAGATAGGAGAAGTTCCTTTTGTTTTTTTATAATAATCACATATTTTTTCCTTTTTAATTGCATGTTCTGGTGCAAAAAGGATACCGGATTGGATTGGGATCAATACACCATCATTAAGAGTCCTCAAAATCTTCATCAACTTGTTATTCACATCCACCCGCCTTGAATCCGGAGATTACAACAATGAAGCCGACTGTAGCTGTCCTTGGTGACAAGTTTGACGCACTACAAGCTTCTGTGAACTACCTCGTACAAACGCTGACAACAGCACCAAGAACCAGCCAGCAACAACCGCCTTACCAGCAACCACCGTCTCAGCATCCGATCCGTCACAGCCACCGCGTGGAGGAGTTAACTTAACCGATTCAGATGTAACCCCTTAGGACTTTGTACTTTAAGTTTAAGTTTGCATTTTCATTTGTAGAAGTACTTTAAGTTTAAGTTTGCATTTGGAAACTCTTAGCTTTGACAATGTTGAATCTTAACTTTCCTTATATGTTAAAAAAATTGTAGCTATTTTTGTCTTTTTATTGTACAAAAAAATTGTCCCTCTTTTTTCAACGAAAACGTTAGTGGGTATTATTATGAATAAATTAGTTGATGTTTTGGTTACTATGTTTTGGTAGATACTGCGGTAGCAAATATCAACTGATGTAATAGTAGCAAATCAGGTGCTATGACTACATCACCACCATTTTTACCGGTTACTAAATCAGTTGTCATTTAGCCATCGTTTATTGGTGACAAAATAGACGATATGCTTGTGACTTAATATAAAATGTGTGCAACAATTTTCTAGCCTTCCTACTTCCGTGGCTTGGTTACTTATTTATGTTTTAATAACGCAAGACATGGGTTTCATTAGTTTTAAATCAAACGGATCTTGTTCACTAGAAAGCTTTTAGAATGTAAATAAACCTAAAATTACCAGTTGCATGGTAAAATAATCATGAATTCCGAATAAAATGAGAGAAAGCACCACAGACTATACCCCCATTACATATTCATCATATCATTATAAATTTATGCAAGCAATGATTACTTTCAACCTAACAACTGGATTCACCCATCCATGATGTAGGAAACACACAAAAATATGAATAAAACTCATAAAGAAAATAATATAATTAAAAGAGAAAAGAGTTGAGTATTCTTCTCTATATCAAAGCACAAAATCGAAATCTTCTACTTGAAACTCTTTGAATAAAAGTAATAAAAAAATATGTGAAAGCTATGGAAATATATTAATATTATGAATTTTTACTTGGATCTTCTACTTGAATTTTTTGTTTGTTTTTGTTTCGTATAACTTTTATAAAATATTTGAAATATAAATATATTAAATATATTTATATTAGTATATTTATTTTATATTTGTTCTACATAATATGTTTGATTTGTATATGTTTTGCATGATTTGTAAAATCTGCATTATTTGATATGCGTTCACCATTCGAAGCCTATGAATTTATGCAACCAATGATTTCTTTCTAACCTAACAAGTGGATTCACCCATCCATGATATAGGAAACACACAAAAATATGAAAAGAGAAAAGAGTTGAGAATTCTTCTTTATATCAAAGTACAAATCGAAATCTCTACTTGAAGCTCTTTGAATAAAAGTAATAAAAATATATGTGAAAGCTATGCAAATCTGTGTATCTAGTGTCTAGTTTGGTGGAGGTATCGTGGTTCTTAGGTTTAACAGGTCAAAAGCAAGTTGTTATAGGTGTTTAGGTAGGCTAGATTAAGTTTGTGGACAAAAGAGAAAACTGCACTCGAGAAGAGGAAATCTCGGGCCAAGGAGGGACAGTCTAAGCCGAGGGTTTGGCCAGGAAACATCCCGAGGGAATGCTCCTTTTCCGCACCACTTTCTTTTTAGCGCATGTGCAGACATATCTTCAGTAAAATAGAGCATTATCTCCTGAACCACAATCTCAAATGATCTCAAACCAATTAGTTGAGAGTCCTAACTTCAACATCTACCTCACCACTAAACATAATCCTATACGAAACCAAGGAAGGCCTCTGTCAATGGGAAAACTTTTGATGGTTCAGTTATGTCCAAACGGAACACTTCTTGTAACTTTTGGGACTTGGCCGATGTTCTTTACTAGGGAATATAGCTTGGTCATGTTTTGGTTCTCTTTTGGTTATTTTCCATCTTTATGATGATATAACATGTCCACCCTCTAAAACTCAAATATACAAAAAAAACTATCTCCAAAAATGCACAAATCGCATCAAAACACTTAAAAATATAATAAAACTATATGAAAACATGTAAGATATGAATATAACAACCCTCCCAAACTTAAATTTTGCTTGTCCTCAAGGAAAGTAGAAAATCTAATAATAGAAAAGAGGTCTAAAATGCCAAAACTCATATATCCTTTAGTTATAGCTTTGAAATTTCAACATCTAATCCATATATAAAAAATTAGCTAGAAGATATTTGCACATTATTCTATAATGGTTTCCAAAACCTTGTCCGTAGATCCCAAACTTGAAAAAAAATCTCAACTTTACATCTAGTGACATTCTACATGCATTGAATTTAAGTGAGTTTTTTTTCATAAATAATGTCATTCAGGGAAAATGGTGCTAGGAATAAGAAAAAGTTAAGTCATAATTATTACAAAAAACCCGCATGGTCCAATAATCTTATTGGCTAGTCATAATTATGAACTCCAATAATTTCTTTCCATTAAGTTTTGCCTAGTTTAGTGGTTAGTTATTGTACATATCTCTCCATATGTGACAATGAAAACAAAAGTGTATAGGGCTTGAAAGAAGGTAGTGCATTCATGGCAACTTTTGGATTGTCTGCTCTTAACAAAAATTGTCACAATGGTTACTGAGTTACAAAGTATTGAAAGAAGTTCGTGCATTTCAGCAAGCAGAACCACTTGCTGAACCGCTTGCCCCAAATAGAACCATCTGATTTGATTCGTTTTCAATAGCCATGAGATGATCATTTTAGGGTGATCCTCGTGCTTTGCTTTAACCATTCAGCCATGAATGCTAAGTGGAGATCCTCATACATAGTTTCACACTTACAAATGCTATATTCTGTAATGATAATGAAAAACTGTTGGTATAATAAGATTACCAATCCAAAACAAACAAAAAACTGATGATGCAAAGGTTAAAAAAAAAGTCATCTTCGAAAGAGATTACAAAAGAATAATATATCTAAATAATATACGTATTAATTTTGGAGTCTTTGAAAAAACTCTTTTGAATATGTAGAAAGTTATTATAACAACCCTGCAAATATAATATAATATTTATAAATTAATAATTTTTTATTTTTAATTTCAAATGAAATTTTTGTTTAGTTAATTTTTTGATAAATTAATATTTTTCTATACTAATAAAAAAAATTATGGATCTGATATTATTAATTTATAAAAGTTTTATTATGTATTGGCAAAAGAGGTTTTATGTAAACTCTAATTTATAATTAATAAAGCAGACGTTAGAAAATGATTAAATAAATGTTGGTATACACATAGCTTCCACCTAACTGACTAACAAGCTACCAGTCACACACTAGGTTTGGTTTATGGGTCATATAAAAAAAGAAATATTAAAAAAAAAGTGACAGGAAACCGACAGATCCAGTAACCCAAGCGAAAAGTCCAATGAGCTAAAAATCAGACAATGAGAATCAGTACTGATACTGTACGTCGTCGTTTAGTCCACGTAGACCAGAAAACGACCGGTCATAACCGGTAAACTCCGTCTCTTTCGTCGACATTTTTCTTACCAGACCCGTTTTGGTGTTTCGGTCTCTTTTGACAAATCCCGTTTTGTTTTCTTCTTCTCTCTCTCATATAAAATAACAGCTTCACTCTTCATGACTCTTTTTCCCCTTTTTCCACTCACTTGTCCCCTTCTCTCACTTTCTCCGGCGACATCGCCGGCGATCGTTTAAACCGCCGCCGTTACAAATTTTCCTCGTCTCCTCAGGTTTGGTTTCCTTTTATCTCACTCACTTATGTTAAAAACCTTTATGTATCTTCGTCTTTTATCTTTCAATCTTATTCTGAAATTGTAGATCTGGTTTGTCTTTTCGAGATTTATTTTTTTTTGTTCTGGAGTTGACTGTAATAACATTCTCATGGATCTTGATTGATCTGTCTGTTTTAATTTTAACATAATTTTCCTAATTATTTTATATATGAAATAAATGTGTTGATTTTTTCACTATTTTTGGATTATTATTTGAAACTGTTATCTTTAGATATATATATTTTTTTGGATTTTTCTTTTCCTGTTAATCTCTCGTGTCTCAACGATCTCGTGTCTCAACGATTTTGGATAAGTATTTACACGTATTATTCTGAACAAAAAGCTTCAAATCAATTACTGTTACTAAACTAAACACTAATTTATTTTCTTGCAAACAAATCTCTGTTTTGATAACTGATGCTTTTTCTTGAACCATCATCATAGATCTTGTTCTGTACGTTAACACCAAAGAAATGGAAGGTCCTAAAGAATCATTGGGGCTAAGAACCGTGGGATCACATTGTTCTTTATCTGAGATGGATGATTTTGATTTGAGTCGAGCTTTGGATAAGCCGAGGCTAAAGATCGAAAGAAAGAGATCGTTTGATGAGAGGTCAATGAGTGAGTTATCGACTGGCTACTCAAGACATGATTTAGATATGGCTCATTCACCAGGAAGCAGGTCGATGTTGGACACGCCTCTCTCTTATGCTAGGAACTCGTTCGAGCCACATCCAATGGTTGCAGAAGCTTGGGAAGCTTTGAGAAGGTCAATGGTGTTCTTCCGTGGTCAACCTGTTGGTACCATTGCAGCTTATGACCATGCCTCTGAGGAGGTCTTGAACTACGATCAGGTAATATTAATCAACACAAAATTTTTACATCTCCCAACAAATTCAATATTTGTCAGAGAAATAAGACATAAAGATTGTGAAATAATTTAACAGAATGAGTAAAAGTCTCCATTTTTAAGGTTTTAATCTTTATATAGATGCAGTTTTTGTCACGGCTGTGAAAGAGATAGCTTGTAGTTAAAATGATCTTAGGTATGACTTATAATACTTTTAAAGATCTAATTTTTATTTCTCTGTTTAATGTTTGTATGGTAATTAGTGATGTATTTATATTTTCCAAGTGTATTAGCATTCTTTCATTTTCTTCATGATGTTTTTAAAAATAAGGGCCACATTATTTTTGTTAGAGTCTTGAATCCAGAGCATAGAGTTTTTTCTAAACTTGTCTTCTGTTTGTTATTTTCATTTGTGTGTAGGTGTTCGTACGTGACTTTGTACCGAGTGCATTAGCGTTTCTGATGAATGGAGAGCCAGATATAGTGAAAAACTTCTTGCTTAAAACACTTCAGCTTCAAGGTTGGGAGAAACGGGTCGATCGGTTCAAGCTTGGTGAAGGCGTTATGCCAGCGAGCTTCAAGGTGCTTCATGATCCAGTTCGTAAAACTGACACAATCGTTGCGGATTTTGGGGAAAGTGCTATTGGACGAGTGGCACCGGTGGATTCAGGGTTTTGGTGGATCATACTTCTCCGTGCTTACACGAAATCTACAGGAGATTTGACTCTCTCTGAGACACCAGAGTGTCAGAAGGGAATAAGGCTTATACTATCACTCTGCTTGTCTGAAGGATTTGATACTTTCCCCACGCTGCTTTGTGCTGACGGCTGTTCCATGGTTGATAGGAGAATGGTAAGTGCAATCTTGTGGTAAAACAAGAATAAATCGTTTATGATTCTTTACAGAACACAAAATCTTGATTTGTAGGGTGTTTATGGATATCCCATTGAGATTCAAGCTCTGTTTTTCATGGCGCTGAGATGTGCCTTATCGATGCTGAAACCTGACGAGGAAGGTAGAGAGTTCATAGAGAGGATTGTAAAGAGACTCCACGCCTTGAGTTTCCATATGCGCAATTACTTTTGGCTTGACTTCCAGCAACTTAATGATATATACAGGTAAGTAACCTCAAAATGAATTCGAATTTGTATAATATATGATTCAATTTTACTTAATGATAATTTTTTTTGTAAAGATACAAGACTGAGGAGTACTCACACACGGCGGTGAATAAGTTCAACGTGATGCCGGACTCGATACCGGACTGGGTATTTGACTTCATGCCTCTCCGTGGAGGTTACTTTGTTGGAAATGTAAGCCCGGCCCGTATGGACTTCAGATGGTTTTCCTTAGGCAATTGTATGGCCATCCTCTCTTCTCTGGCAACTCCGGATCAATCAATGGCCATCATGGACCTCCTTGAGCACCGTTGGGAGGAGCTAGTTGGTGAGATGCCTCTCAAGATATGTTACCCTTGCATTGAGGGCCATGAGTGGCGGATCGTCACTGGTTGTGATCCTAAGAACACTCGGTGGAGCTACCACAACGGTGGATCTTGGCCAGGTTAGCATTCTTTGGTCTGGACTAAAGACACTCCGTTCGTGTTGCAGTATGTTTGGTATTGGTTCAATAGAAAACTATTGATACGGATCGCTTGTAGAATAATGGTCAGTGTTCCGGTTTGGTTTCGTGTTTATGCCTGCCATTATCTTTGTGTGCAGTTTTGCTGTGGATGCTGACGGCGGCATGCATCAAGACAGGTCGGCCTCAAATCGCGAGACGAGCAATCGACTTAATCGAGTCACGGCTTCACAGAGATTGCTGGCCAGAGTACTACGACGGTAAGCTAGGAAGGTATGTTGGAAAACAAGCAAGAAAATTCCAGACTTGGTCAATCGCAGGTTACTTGGTTGCGAAAATGATGCTTGAAGATCCTTCACATATTGGAATGATCTCTCTTGAAGAAGACAAACAGATGAAACCTGTTATCAAGAGATCTGCTTCATGGACTTGCTGATTCTTTAACTTTTCTTGTATTATAATGTCATTTGAGAGACAATGCCTTTACTCAAGATTAAGGAATGCAAAGACCTTTCTTTAATTTTGTTTCATAATTGATTGCTTTGCTAAGTAAAGGGAATAAGAAGACAGAAAGTAGTTTTCTGTTTGCGTTTTTGAAATCCTACTATTTAAATGCACAAAGAAATATGATCAAATTTGATAGCCCTAACTTTTCAATACTTTTTGGATTTCGTGGTTTGCCTGAATGTTCTTGAGAAATCTCTCTGTCAGATTGAATTGAATTTCATTACGCGTATATTTTATTTTCTAAATATGCAGTTACATAATATTATTTAAAAAATCAAATTTTTACGTGTTCATACACCTTAATTTTCATAAAAGTAAAAAATATAAATACTTTTAATGAATTAAAATTACTATAATTAATTGTTATTATTACTATTTTTTATAATTTTTGGTTTGCTTATATAACTCCAAACCGATCAACACTTCAGTTTTGTTTCTAAATTTTTTTCAAAACAACATCTATAAAATTATACAGAATTTTATGAAAATATATTTACAAATCTAAGAAAAAAAGAACTAAATATAATCAAAAATTAGTATGATTTTAGTCAATTAGAACCAAAAAAATTATGATTCTATTCGGAAAAATATATGCAACCTAATATATCCAAAAATGAATAATCCGATCATAACTTTTATATCCAAAATCACAAATCTAATTAAAATAACAATGTAAAATTATTTTAAATAATATTTTATTTATTTTTTGCACATATAAATTACAAAACAACTTAAAACTTATAAACAAATGAAAGCTAAATACTAAATTATTTTTATAATTTAGTTATTTTATAAATATGTATAGATGGATATGAGTAGGGATGTTAATAAGGGTTTTCCAACCCGGCCCAACCTTATTTAATTAAAACCCAGCCTAAATGAGCTCTGACAAATTAACCCAAAATACTTTAAGTTAAATGAATCAGGGCCAGGGTTTATAATTATTTAGATGGGCTAGGGCCAGCCTTAATTTTTTGAACCCTTTTTAACATCCCTAGATATGAGTACAGGAGAATCATCTATTATCAATTATATAACTAAACATTACATTAGTCTTGTTATGTTGATAATGAATCAACGCATCATATTAGACTTTTTTTTTGTTTTCTTTCAATATGTTCCAATCCAACTATCCAAGCTTGCTTGTTATGTGATCAAACGTTACTAGGTACTCTAAACACTTAAGAAATTTTGGGCCTAAAACTCTTATCCTTTTGGTGCGCACATCTATAGTCCAGTGATACGTAAGTCATGGGAATGTATTACAACGCTTCACCCCATATTCGAACCTTCATGGAAAAAATTTGTGTGGAAAATCTTGGTAACAAGCGATCTGACTATCTCTAGCATTAGTCGAAAAGCATTCCAAATTCGGGACATAAAATATAGTGGTCCGTTGATCTGAGCCCGTTCGGAGCTCATAGTGTCCGCTGAACCATTGAATCGGAGAGAAGTCCACATTGTAGCACCTCGGCGTGTTCCTATCAAAACCAATCGGATGAGCAGATTAGATATATCAACAACAACAAAAAAACCCTTACCCTTTATCCTAAAAAAAATATGGATCAAAGATGAGCTAACTTATGCGGTCTGTTAGGAGGGTGGTTTATGTCCGGTGCGCGAGTATACTAAATGTATACAAATTTCTTTGTGATAATTGTATACAAAATGGATGGATACTCTACTTTTGACCCAAATAATGGATATCTCCACTATGCTCAATTTTTATTGTGTGATTTTTTTTCTATTTCTAATGAAATCAATATATAGATAAATGAAATTTGATTATAACTTAGATAAATACTCTTTTTATTTAAATCATAGCTTTGAACCATAGTATCAAATCTTTAGTTCAGAAGCTTTTTGCGGGTGCATGTCTTCGGTCTTTAAAAACATAATTCTAAGTATGTGGCGTGGCTGCCTCGGTTGCTGGCGCCTATAGCACTGGCGTTCAAGTCCCTTGGATTAGCATTGTGAATATGGATCTTGGTGCGCATACCAAGAATATGGTGAGCTCGCACTCATAACATGATTTAAGTTTCCTTCCAAATCAATGTACAGAGCTCAGCTTGTCGAGTATTAACTTCATTCTTTGCATTGTTTTTATCCACCATGATTTTGTGCATAAAAGCATTGTCGATGAGTAAATCCACATATGCTGGTGTGATCGTTGGTTATGTGAAATTTTATATATTGAAGTTGGTCTCCTGAAAACATTCAAAAAAGACTAATGGGAGAATTGAAAATAAATAAATAAAACGTTTATTTTTGTGAGTAGTCTTTTTTGTTACTACATTTTTATAAGATCCATCGTAGATATAAATAAATAAAAATCTTTTAAGATTCTAAATCACCATTATAAAATTTTTGTTTCTTCAAAGTAACGAATGAGGGATTCCGCTGCATCATCTGGATGGATCACTCAGATGGATCACCCAACTGATCCATCTGGATGAGCAGACGAACATGGCCTAAGATTCCAAATCGCCATTATAAACTTTTTGTTTATTCAAAGTAACGAAGGAGGGATCACAGAGATACCAATAAAAATCTTGAAATGAAGTTTGACACAAGAAAACATATATGCAATTGCTTTTATCGTGGTCTTGAACAAGAAATCATGTTCTTCTTGTAAATTATCCTTTTTTCTTGATGAATATTTTAACAAACAAACCAAACCAAAAATTAGTGTGATTGTGGATCTTTTGCAATACAGTTAATGTTGTGGAACAAGAGATTCCACCCGAGATGTACTTTGAGTGGGAACTAGGTGATCAAATTGCTTGTCTTCTTGTTTTCGATTTTTCCAAATTTAATCTGCAGATCGCTGTAGTTTTACTTGTGAAAATCTCCTTACAAGTGGTATCAAAACATCAAGGTTGGATAGCGAAAGGCTGGATAGAAAATATGTATCTGATTTTTTCATCCACAAAGAGTATCTTGCTTGGATCTTGTGGAATATGTTAATCAAATTGTCTGTTACCAGTGGAGCCAACCTTGGGAAGGTTTGAGATGGAGAAATTTGATGGTAAAGGTGAGTTTGGCATGTGAAGTTCAAGATGATGGGGCAGTTATATATTCAGGGGCTTCTTGCTGTCATTCAAAAATGAGTTACCATCCACATTGATTCTGGTAAACAAGAACAAGGAGCAGAAGCTAAGGTGGATCACAAGAAAGCTGAAAGGGATCTTAAAGTGAGAAGCTTTCTAGGAACATGTTTGAGTGATACAATTCTTAGAAAGATCGTGCATGAATCCATTGCATTGGGCATTTGGAACTCACTTGACAGAAACTAAAAAAATAGGTCTCAGGTTCTCATGTTATAAGATGAAAGATGAAAGATGAAAAATCAATTAGGAGAATGTTGATATCTTTCTAAAGTTGTTTGCAGACTTGGAAAGTCTCAAGGTCAGTATCTCATATGAAGATCATGCCATTCAACTCTTGTTAGGACTTCTAGTGGCTTTTGAAGCATTGGTCCACACACTTCAATATGATACTGGGACAGAAGACACTCAATGTGAAATGAATTTGTTACATATGCTCACTCCAAGGAAGCTGAGTTTAAGCAGAAAAGAGTGCTAAACAAAAGAAGATGAACTTCAAAGGGTTTGTATGTAGTCACGTATAAGGTCCTCAAAGAGATCAGAAAATGGAAATGGTAAAGATTTCAAGAAAAATGGAAGAACTAAAAGTAAAGGAGCCATATCAAAGTGAAGAAACATGTTCAACAAAAATAAGAAAGGTGCTTGCTTTATATATGAAATAGATGGACAGTGTAAAAAGGAATGTCCAGACTAAGAATAAAAGAACAATGGTTAATCTATAGCCAATACAGTTGTACCGGTGAAATAACCATTACTTATCATTATTAGCACACAATACTCCAAGAATAAGAGGTTGTAGGATTCTTGATGCAATTTCATAAAACTCCGGATGAAAACTTGTTTTTTTATCTAAACGAATTTGATGGAGGCAAGGTCCTCATGGAAAACAAGACATAGTGATGTAAATGGCGTTGGGAATATATCAGAATAACAAACCCCGATGGCACAACGGTTATACTCACAAATGTAAGATATATTGCCTACTATGAGCAAAAATCTGATATAAGTGCTGTTCGTTTGAGTATTTAGACGCAGCATCCAGATACTACATCTAGACACAACATCTGAACGCAACATCTAGATGATGTTCGTTTGTATTTTCGGTTCATGCATCTAAATATTGTATCTGGATACAGTTATGTTCGTTTGTGTTTTCTGTTCCTGCGTCTAGATATTGTATTGTATATGAATGCAGTTATGTTTGTTTGTGTTCTGGTATTTGTATTTAGATACATTTAAAAGGAAAATTGCGCTTTATAATACTTTATTCATACCAAATTCATTATATAACATGTGCCAAAATTAAATTAGGTATCTAACACAATTATGTGATAAAATGATATGTTTAACCTTAATGAATATTATGAAAATCTAAAATTAAATAATAATAAGATTTATTTTAAATATAAAATCAATAATACAAAGTAGTTGCTAAATATTATGCATAAGAAAATCAAATAAAGAAATAGATTTAGGGTTTTTGAAAAGCTTAATGACGTGATTTCTTAAATTTTTTTGGCCACCACCTCAAGTTCTTGCTTAATTGAAGCTGCAAACTATATAAATGCTGAAGAAGATAACACCTTGTGTAGGGGAGGTATGTTTGATTATTTTGGTTTCTGTTTTCATATTAGAATTATTCGGCTATGGAGTTTTATGTAGTTGTATTTCTGCATTTTTTGAATTTGCAGATGGAAAAAGGGACGAATGTAGTTGTTCTCTGTGGACAATGGGTTCACACCGAGTTTGGTGAGTGGGAGTTCAAACTAGACCGTAATGAGTCGGCCAAATGTATTCGGATGACATCTGGTATGTCAGTTGGAGAGCTGGTTGAGAAGGTGAAAAACAAGTTTCAGATCTGTGCAAACAGAAGTGTGGATTTGTCATACCAGTGTCCAAAATGGATGGTGATGTTAGATGAGGAGTAGATTCCTCTAGCATTGATTACCAATGATGATGACGTGAAGGTGTTTGAGTCTCTCTGTAGTGAGATAGAGACACTTAACTTATGTGTAACAGTTTGTGAAAGTGATGCTGTTGCATCTGGTGATTCGAATGGTGAAAAATATGCAGGACTACGTAAGTATAGTCCACTATTTTTGTTTATAGTTAACTATATTTTTTCATTGTAGTTGACTATGTTTTATTCTCGCAGATCTAGTTCCAGCAACTGTCATGACGAACGACATAAGGAAGGAGATTGTTGGATATGAGATTTCATCAGACGAAGTGTCATCGTACAAGAGTGTTTCTGAAGATGGTGATTGGGATGAAGATGCTGATTTTGAGGATGACATGTTTGGAGAGAAGTCGAGATCATGTGTCCCACAAAAATGTGGTGGTGAAGCATTGACGTCCGTCTTGACCAACATTGCAGGCACTCCTAGGGACGCTCCGCCCGTGTTAGATGAAATTGATTATGATGGTAAACTTTCATTTAATAGTTAACTATGTATCCTCAAAATATTCGACTATGTCTTCATACATAGTCGGATATTTGTCATAGTTAACTATGTTTTCCGCAAAATAGTTATTTATGTTTAAAAATATAATCAGCTAAATTAGTTTTATTTATAGCTGGCTATTTAGTGAATAATTAAGACAATTACATACGCTTTTAAGAAATCACATCAAAATTCCACTTGTTTATATGTTGGTGAGCATGAGGAGACCTACAGACTTACCAACTCGGATTTTTCAAGCCAGACACGAACCATTGAAAAGCAAGGTCAATGTCTACTGTTTTAATCGCTATTTTAGAGCAATAATGCAGTTTTCAGACAAAAATCCGGAGATGAAAACAATTTTGACCTCGTCACAGTTTGGTAGAATTATTGAAGAAAGGTTCAAGGTGTCTTCGTCTGCGAATTTCTGCATTTTCTTCTGGCCCGTCAGGTGGTAACAAAAAAACACGAGATTTAGATTTTATTTGGCGGTAAACCGTTTCGTTTCGTTTCAAAACTTCCGTCCCGCCGCCAGAACTATAGTTAACTATTTTCTGGTCCTATTAAAAAATATCATATATTTGCTCTTAATTTATGCAGGTCACCAGGTCAACACACATCATACAAAATAAGTCCATAATAGATGGCTATATGTACAAACATAAGTAACTATTTCGCGAAAAACATAGTTGACTATGTCTAATAACTGACTATATATACAAACATAGATAACTATTTCGCGAAAACATAGTTGACTATGCTATTAAAAATTACCACCATAAACACTTTCATCAAACACAGGCGGGGTGTCCCTTGGAGTGCATGCAATGTTGGATAAGATGGACGCCAATGCTGACTATATTGTGAATTATAGCTGACTATATTGTGAATTATAATTAACTATTTTCTGGTCCTGTTAAGAAATGGCATCTATTTGTTCTTGATTTATCCATGTCACCACATCAACATACATCATACAAAATAGGTCCATAATAGCTGACTATATGTACAAACATAGATAACTATTGCGCGAAAACATAGTTGACTATGACTACCAACTTACTATATATACAAATATATATAACTATTTTGCGAAGACATAGTTGACAATGCTATTAAAAATATAAATCTAAATGCAGTTCTTTTGGATGAGTTTAAAATATAAATCTAAATGCAGTATCCAGTTCACGTGTTTAATTGTCATTAAACGAACAACAACTCATATCTGCATCCAATTTCGTAGTTGGCTAACCAAACAAACAGCACCGTACTATGGAATGATGGAGCAGTAATGATGTGGAGATGCAAATGGAGATTTCATGATCACTTTCTACAAGGCTAATTACAAAGCAATTTCTGAAAAGTATTTCTGTGGTATGTACTATCTGAAAAGTACAATGACCAAATGAGAACTTAATCTCACAAAGTCAAATGTTAAAATAATCAGTCTATGGCATTTAAGATTTGGTCATATATGCTCTATATGGGCTCTACGAACATGAGTGTTCTAATGTTCTTTGTAAAAAAGAAATTTAGATATCTAAACAATATTAATCGAGAAACACTACTAACATAAAACCATTAGAAGAACAATTTATTACAAACAATGTCATTATAAACAATATCATTATATTGTAGACAATTCTATTATCTAAAATATAATCTTCCAAAATCACCAAAATACATAAGATATTAATGAATCTTTCCTAAATAATTGCTAACTATATAAATATAATTTTCGAAAATCTATCATTATTAGAATATATTTGGCAAATTAAAAAAACTTGCCTAAAAAGTATATAAACAAATACCATATAAATATTTGATATATTTGATAAATATAATTTTTTAATATTTTGTGACTATAACCAATCTATCATTTACAATAATATATTTAACAAATAAAAAACGTGCCCTAGAAAATATATATTTTTCTAAATATAGAAAATATTAATCGACTTCTACTATAAATATAATCTTATACTATAAATATATAAGATATTAATGAATCTTTTCTAAATAATTGCTAACTTTATAAATATAATTTCCGGAAAACTTACTACTATAACAATCTATCATTTATTTGAATATATTTGACATGATTTATTGTATCAGCATGGTTTGGTTCAGTTCAACCAAATTTAAACGCATTTGCATTAACCGAATTAATTAACACCATTTGCATTTATTAGAATAGACAACTTATGCCACTGATTTAATGAGAAAATGTGTTTAGGTAGAGTTGATAGATTGAAATGGATCCGACCCAATACCCATTTAAAAAGACGCGGATCTAAAATTGACTTAAAAAATAAATCGAATTCCAAACCGGTTCAGACAATCTCTTTAATTTAATTACAAAAATTCTGGAGGAAACCAATTAACATTTTTTTTTCAAAACCCTAAATCGATTATTTTCGTTATGTATAAGATCAATTCATTTTCAGTAATCAAAATATTCATTTTTTTTCTTCTGACTTTTTATATATACGATTTTTATGTCGATTCTAACTTTAGTTTTGTTAATATGTTTTTATAAAATACTTCTAATTTTGTTGGAAGTGATCAACGCAAGAATTTAGGAGCTGGAAGAAAGTCGTGTGTGGAACGAGTCTTTTTGTTATTTGCTTAATCAAATAATGACCAATGACTTCGGTCAAATTAGTTGCAGTAGAGGCTCTGTTTTTTCTGCAGTTTTTTAGGATTTTTCAGTTCTTGTAAAGGCTATAAAAGCCATTCGTATTGCATTGAATAAAGATGAGTTTTCAGCATCTAAAACAAACGAGCATTTGATCTTTCAAAGTGGTATCAGAGCTCGCTAGATATTGAAAACTATAAAAGAAGCCGCAGCTTCGGAACTAAAGTGAGAAAGAGATATGGGTGATGACAAAATGAAACTTCCTAAGTTTGATGGACATTGGGACCACTGGAGCGAGGTCATGGAGAATTTCTTCAGAGTAAAGGGGCTATGGAGAATCATGGAGACTGGTTTTGAGGAGCCTGCAACAACCGTAGTGCTGACGACAGAGCAACGTCAACAGCTTGATGATGCCAAGACGAATGACCACAAGGTCAAGCCCTATCTTTATCAGTCCATTGATAGAGTGATGTTTGAGCAGATCTTGGACAGGAAAACATCCAAGATCATTTGGGACTCGATGAAGAGAAAATACGGTGGAAATGAGAAAGTGAAGAAGTCGGTGTTGCAGAGATTAAGAAGAGAGTTTGAAGTTCTCGAAATGAAGGAAACTGAGAATATAGAAGAATACTTCACCCGTGTCTTAGCAATCACTAATCAAATGAGAAGCAATGGAGAAGACATGAACGATTCCAACGAAGGAAAAGTCTCAAGTGGAGAGAAGCCATGGATGAGGAGATACATTCAATTGAAAGAAATCAAACATGGGAGCTTACAGAGTTACCTGAAAAAGCAAAGTGCATCGGAGTTAAGTGGATTTACAAGACGAAGCTCAATGAACTTGGAGAAGTGAGCAAGTTTAAGGCTCGCTTAGTGGCAAAATGTTACTCTCAAGAACATGGGATCGATTACACAAAAGTGTATGCACCAGTTGCTCGAATGGACACCATCAGAACCATTTTGTCAACTGCTGCAAGGAAAGCTTGGGACATCCATCAGCTAGATGTCAAGTCAGCTTTTCTTCATGGAGTTCTAGAAGAAGACGTTTATATACAGCAGCCTAAGGGGTATGAAGTCAGAGGCGAAGAAGACAAGGTTTAATAACTCCATAAGGCACTCTACGGTTTAAAACAAGCGCAAAGAGCTTGGTTTAGTCGAATTGAAGAGTACTTTGTCAAAGAAGGTTTTGAAAAATCTCAGAATGAAGAAACTCTATTCCTCAAAACAAGCAATCATGGTAACTCTCTCTATGTCAGTGTTTATGTTGACGATCTGATTTACATAGGAAACGATGTTTCGATGATGGAAAATTTCAAGAAGTCAATGATGAGAGAATTTGACATGACGGATCTTGGAAGGATGCAATATTTTCTCGGGATTGAGGTGTTGCAGACACCACATGGGATTCATATTTCTCAGGCGAAGTATGCTCTCGAGGTTCTGAGACGTTTTGACATGGAGAACTGCAACTCCGTATGCAGTCCAATGGTACCTGGAAGCAAGCTGGACTTAGACGATGAAGGAGAACGAGTAGATGAGACTTTCTACAAACAAATAATAGGAAGTCTCATGTACATCACCACCACTCGACCAGATCTGCATTTTTCTGTAAGTATTCTCAGTCGTTATATGTCTAAGCCAACAACACTTCATTTGCAATCTGCAAAAAGGGTTCTGAGGTATCTAAGAGGCACTGTGGACTTCGGAATATGGTACAAGAGGGGAGTAACAGGAGAAGTATCAGTCTATATGGATAGTGATTTTGTCGGAGACTTTGATAGCAGAAAGAGTATATATGGGTATGTGTTTCTTATGGATGGAGCTGCAGTGGCATGGTTATCTAAGAAAAACCCGATCGTTACTCTCTCTACGACAGAGACTGAGTATGTGGCTGCATCCGTCTGTGCTTGTCAGGCAATTTAGTTCAAGAGGATTTTGAAAGAGTTGGGGCACAATGTGAAAGGAAGCACAATTATTCTCTGCAACAATACTTGAACTATCAAGCTGTCTAAAAACCCTGTTTTTCATGGAAAATGTAAACACATTGGAGTTCGATTTCATTTCCTGCGTGATTTTGTCAAAGAAGGAGTCATAAGTCTCGAGCATTGTGGTACAAGTGAACAAGTGGCAGATATTTCCTCAATCACTGATAAGCTGTAACTTGAGAACCAAGTCTAGCTTAGGGAGGGTTTGTTGGAAGTGAGCAACGCAAGAATTTAGGAGCTGGAAGAAAGTCGTGTGTGGAACAAGTCTTTTTGTTACTTGCTTAATCAAATAATGACCGATGACTTCGGTCAAATTAGTTGCAGTAGAGGCTTTGTTTTTTCTGCAATTTTTTAGGAGTTTTCAGTTGTTGTAAAGGCTATAAAAGCCATTCGTATTGCATTGAATAAAGATGAGTTTTCAGCATCTAAAACAAACGAGGATTTGATCTTTCAAACTTATATTCCAAAAAGTAAATCTATATATCAAAATATTTTTGATATTCTATGAAAAAACAAGTATTTTTGTTTTCCTTTTTTATACTACTAATTTTAAAATTTCTTTTATTTGCTGGTTTTCTATTTATTTGAATTTTAGATTTGGTTTTTAGTTTAAATATGATTAGTTTGAGTTTTAAATATTGGTTTAAATCATAATTTGTATTTTAAAACCCAATAACATTAGTTTGGAAATAAATTTTAATAATGTAATTCATATAAAATACTTCTAACTTATATCTCATAATAAAATACATATATTAAAATATTTACAAAACATATATTCTCTGATTAAACATAAGTTAGTCAAAACTAATAAAAATATTATATTCACATGCATGAATTAACTTATAATATAGTCTAATTTAAAATTTCAAAATTTTAATCCAAAAATATATTAAACAAACACAAAACATGATTCATAAAATATTTTTCTACAAAATTATATGTGTTAATTAAAAAAAGTTAACATAAAATATTGTTCTGCGCAAACGCAGTTCTTAATAAAATGTTTCCTTTTCTGCAGTTTAAAAAAAAAGATAATTGAAAAAATAATATGTTTAAGCGAAATTTTGTTTACAATAATAAAATTAGTCATATAATTTTAATTTACTAACGGTATCTACGTAACTGACTTTTGTAGAAGTAACGTAAACACTATATATAATAAACTGCATTCTCAAATGATATTATAACAAATATACATGGATAGATTTATAAATACTCTAATGCATTATTAATTTTAATTATGGAAATATCGTTGAATTGATGATTATTTTCAAGACTAACCTATAAGTTCTTTTTGTTGGTTACTACTGATTATTTGAAAAAAAAATAAACTACATAATATTTGCTTAAATTCATAGATAGATACATTTTTTCAATTTTACAAATTTTAAAAACTCATTACCCTAAACCCTTCGATAAGTCTACTTACTCGAGACATTGACCAACCAAACCAGTTCACTGCATTACTAGGATAACCCTTGTCATAAGCCACTTCTCTAGCTCTGGTTCGCACGCACTCTACCTATAAAAGTGTGATGAGATCGTCTCTTTGTCGCTTATGCAGTGCTCTATTTTTCTGTCCTTAGGCTTTGTTTCCTATATTTTTTCTACTATGTTTTTCTTTTTCTTTGTAACATCCACATTTTTTTATTAAAATATCTGGATTAGTAACGGTTTACTTAAACCAATTCTTGGTTATTAATTGTATTGAATCACTATATAAGAGTTGAGTCGTTGTAACAGAGAGTAACACGAGAAATAAAAGTTTGTTACAATCTTCTTCTTCTTCTTCGATTGTCAACTAACATAGTATCAGAGCATTGATGCACAAAACCTCAATCTATCAACCTCACAAGTGGTGATAATCCATGTTTATCTATCATCTCTGAGGTCTTGGATGGAACAAATTATGATAACTGGAGCATTGTGATGAACATAGCCTTAGATGCTAAGAATAAGCTAGGGTTTATTGATGGATCTATAGTTGGACCTAGTGAATCGCATCACCACTTCAGGATTTAGTCCAGATGTAACTCGATGGTGAAATCTTAGCTTTTGAATTTGGTAACAGATCTACAAAAGCATTCTTCGATTTAACGATGCTTCTGAAATTTGGAAAGATCTGTCAACACGTTTTCATATTACAAATCTTCCTAGATCATATCAATTATCTCAACAAATATGGTCTCTTCAGCAAGGACCAATGG
Organism: Schrenkiella parvula; assembly: GCA_000218505.1. NCBI lineage: Eukaryota > Viridiplantae > Streptophyta > Magnoliopsida > Brassicales > Brassicaceae > Schrenkiella > Schrenkiella parvula. Next base: position 3,191,206 of record CM001192.1, on the reverse strand, counting down.
ATTTGGCTACCTATTACACCACCTTGAAGACGCTTTGGGATGAGTTAGATGGTGCTGATTGTGTTAGTATCTGTAATCATTGTGATTGTTGCAAAGCCATGTCAACTAAAGCAGAACATGCCAAAGTGATAAAATTCTTGGCTGGTCTAAACGAGTTATACAATACCATTCGAAATCAGATTATCATGAAGAAACATGTTCCTGAACTATCTGAAATATACAATCTCCTGGATCAAGACCACAGCCAACGAAATATTTTTCCGGTACAGAACGTTTTCAGGTTTTTGCTTCTGCTCCAATAACTGCCTCAGTTAATGCGACACATTCTACTTATGCTACAAAACCAAACAACAGACCTGTCTGCACTTACTGTGGATATAATGGTCATACTGTAGACACCTGCTACAAGATTCATGGTTACCCTACTGGTTTTAAGCATAAGGTGAAGCAACAGGCAGAGAAGTATACTCATTCTGTTAAGCACACTAACTCTTCAAAACCTATAGTGGCTCAATTTGCCCTTGCAGATTCGCACTCTACAAGTGATGCTCCTCTTGTTAATAGTCTTACCAAAGATCAGATAGAAGGAGTCATTGCTTACTTCAACTCTCAATTGCAATCGCCAATGTCTCAGGGTAATTGTGTGGCCTCTACTTCTTGTGGAACTATTACAGCTCTTCCGGATATGGCTTTCTCTTCCTCTACACTATGGTTTGTTGGAATGTTGAAAGCTACAGGAAATGCTCTTTGTTCTGAATCTTGGATTATAGACAGCAGTGCTACTCATAATGTTGCACATGATAAGAACCTATTTGAAGAGATATTTGATGCAATGAATACTTCGGTCACTCTTCCTACTGGTTTTGGAGTGAAAATTGCAGGAATATGCATGATTAGACTGAATAAACTTCTGGTTTTGAAAAATGTGCTATATATCCAAGATTTTTTATTGAACTTGATGAGTGTGAGCCAGCTGACAAAGGATTTGGGTTATCGTGTTGTTTTTGATCCTGATTCTTGTATGATACAGGCGCATACCAAGGGATTGATGATTGGGAGGGGTGAAGAAATCTCTAACCTCTATATCCTTGATACAATTGCTCTTAGAATGACTTACATGTCACATCAGCTTAAGTTATGTTCAAATGTTGTTGTAGATTATGGTTTATGGCATCATAGACTTGGTCATCCATCAATATCCAAAACAGATTATATTCTAGATGTACTTGGTTTCAAAATAAGAAATAAAGACAGCTTTCAATGTGATATTTGTCCACTTGCAAAGCAGAAACGTCTTCCTTATGTTTCCAAGAACAACATTTGTACAAATGCATTTGATCTTCTGCATATTGACACTTGGAGTCTTTTCGCAGTCTCTACTTCTGAAAGATATCGCTACTTTCTCACAACTATAGATGATCATACCCGTGTCACATAGATCTATTTGTTCCGCACAAAGGATGAGGTCATTTCCATCTTTCCAGATTTTCTTAAGATGATTGAAACGCAGTACAAGGCAATTGTTAAAGATGTGCGTTCAGATAATGCTTATGAGTTGAAGTTTACCTCTCTATTCAAACAAAAGGGAATCATCTCATATCATTCTTTTCCTGAAACTCCAGAGCAGAATTCGGTTGTGGAGAGAAAACATCAACATCTTCTAAATGTGGCTCGGTCTCTTATGTTCCAGTCGCAAGTTCCATTAGAGTATTGGGGAGATTGTGTGCTCACAGCTGCTTTCATCATCAACCGATTGCCTACACCATTATTGTAGAACAAATCTCTTTTCGAAGTGTTAACTTCGAAAAAGGTTGACTACTCTGGTTTTCGTATCTTTGGTTACTTAGCTTATTGCTCAACCTCTTCAAGGAATATACACAAGTTTCAACCTCGATCACAATCTTGCTTGTTTCTAGGCTATCATTCCGGTTACAAAGGCTATAAGTTGTTGGAGTTGACAACGAACAAGCTTCACATTTCGAGAAATGTAATTTTTCATGAAGACATTTTTCCATCTTCTAAAGGCCAGCCTACTGATTACACGGATTTCTTCTCTTCACCCGTGGTTCCTGAAATTTTGTCGAGTCCTGTTGCTACTACGTTGGATCAATCTCCTGTGTTGACTGATTCCTCCACTGTGGTATTGACTGAACTTATTTCTGACACTGATAAGTCTCCTTCTATGGCTGTTACTGCTTCCAAAAGACCTTCTAAGATGCCAGCGTATCTTTAAGATTACTACTGCAACATCAGTAAATCTGAAACTGATATACCTTATCCTCTCTCGGCTTATATGTCATATGAGAATCTCTCGCAGAAATATAAGGCATACATTTGTTCTGTTGCTCTTCTTCCTGAACCTACTTCATTCACTCAAACCAAGAGATTCGATGAATAGTTAAAAGCAATGAATGAAGAACTTCTAGCTTTGGAGAGCACAAACACTTGGAGTATTTGTTCTCTACCCGAGGGAAAACATGCCATTGGTTGTAAATGGGTATATAAGGTTAAGGTCAATGCTGATGGTAGCTTGGAATGTTATAAGGCGCAGTTAGTTGCCAAAAGATACACCCAACAAGAAGGTGTAGATTTTGTGGACACTTTTTCACCTGTTGCAAAGATGACAACAGTTCAAACTTTGTTAGCGGTTTCAGCTGCCAAGAACAGGGATCTAACGCAACTAGATGTCTCTAATGCCTTTTTGAATGGTGATTTAGCAGAAGAGATCTACATGAAGTTACCTCATGGGTATACACCAAAACAGGGGGAAACTCTACCACCTAATGCAGTTTGCAAACTTCAGAGATCTCTCTATGGTCTTAACAGGCCTCTCGACAATGGTTCTTGAAGGTTAGCACTACTTTGTTTCAGTTGGGTTTTCAGAAGTCCAATGCTGATCACACTATCTTCATTCGTCATGCAGAAGGCACTTACATTGCTGTGCTAGTTTATGTTGACGGCATTATCATTGCCAGTAACGATTCTTCTGCCGTTGATCAACTGAAAGCGGACTTATCTCTTGCTTTTAAACTGCGTGATCTTGGTCCTCTGAAATTTTTCCTTGGTCTTGAGATTTCCCACTCCAGCAAAGGTATTTCTCTCTATCAACGAAAATATTTATTGGGTTTACTTGATGACACATGGCTCTTAGCTTGTAAACCATCCTCTGTTCCTATGGATCCGAGTATCAAATTGGTCCAAAGATTCTGCTGAACCTGTTCTTGAAGATAGTTCTGTTTATCAAAGATTAGTTGGGAAATTGATGTATCTCACTATAGCGAGGTCTGATATAACTTTTGCAGTCAACAAATTATGTCAGTTTGCATCTTCTCCGAAAGAATCTCACCTTCAAGCCGCGTACAGAGTTTTACATGATCTCAAAGGCACTGTTGGTTTGGGTCTGTTTTACTCTGCTATGTCCGATTTGGTTCTTCAGGCATTCACCGATGCTGATTGTGCTTCATGTCCTGATTCTCGTTGCTCTATCTCTGGGTACTGTATGTTTCTTGGTTCTGCTTTAATATCCAGGAAATCCAACAAACAACAGACAGTGTCACACTCTTCTGCAGAATCTGAGTATCGTGCCATGGAATATGGTTCTCGGAAAGTTGTTTGGCTGTTTAATTTTCTCACTGAGCTGCAGGCACCACAATCTGCTCTGGTTGCCTTCTATTGTGACTCCACTGGAGCAATTCATATCGCCAACAATCCAGTCTTCCACAAACGCACAAAACATATAGAACTCGACTGTCATCAAGTGCGTGAACGGATTATCGATGGCTTCATCAAAACGCTTCATGTTCGAACTAATCATCAGCTCGCTGATATTTTCACTAAACCATTGTTTTCTACACAGTTTTATTCACTTGTCGGCAAGATGGCTTTGAAATCAATATATTTGCCATCTTGAGGGAGAATATTAGAATATCTGGTTTAGTAACGGTTTAGTTAAACCAATTCTTGGTTATTAATTGTACCATATCACTATATAAGTGTTGAGTCGTTGTAACAGAGAGTAACAAGAGAAATAAAAGTTTGTTACGATCTTCTTCTTCATCTTCTTCTTCGATCGTCAACTAACATTTTTGAAACAGTAATTTTAACCTTCCAATAAAAAAGAGATTCTAACACAAGTCCAAAAGAGTTACTTGATCATACGCAGTGAACATTTAGTCTAAGGGTTCGATTTTCTTCCTGAAACTTTAATTTTCATTGAATAGTATGTATTTAGAAATCGGAACATTTTGAATTTAAACCTAAGTGTGGATAATTGACGGAAAAGTTTTAAAATCTTTGAATATAATGTGTGAATCTAAACCTAAATATGGATAATTGACGAAAAAAGTTTTAAAATCTTTGAATATATTTTGTGTGTGGATTTGGCTATGTCATTGTAGATTTGGATATGTGATTTAAAGATACTAAAACTGAAATCAAGGTAGATGGCAAACAATAAATACTTTTATTGTCATGGAGGGTACTCTTAAGAGAAGTGGGACCTTCGATAGACTCATGACTTGAGCTTCAAGCACAATCTTTCCTCGTGATCCAATAATATTGGTGTTTAGGTGAGGTGGTAGGGTACGACGATCTCTCGTCTCAAAGTCATTAACTAGAGTTTCGAAGCTAGTATAAAAGATGAGTTTTAACTCGAGTGACATTTATTGATTGGAGTGACCGAAAGAACATAGGTGAAAGGAGGGACAAGGAGGAGGTTCAAGTTTTAAGCTCAAATTTTATGAGATTCATGGCCACTTTTTGGTTGCAGAGCGGTTCTGAATGTCTTTAAATTTTTTTAAAAATCGTATGTTAAATAGAAAATAAATAGATTATTTTATAAGTTTTTTTAAAAATAGATTATTTTACTTTATAGATATTTTATGTAAAAAATAAAAATGGTAAGTCTATGCTTGATTTGCTTTGGATCAATGAACTCAGTTTACGAATTTATTATCTTTTTACGTTTTGCACAAATCTCTTTATCATATCTTTTTTCTTTGGTTCAAATCGAGACACAAACAAAAAGAGTTACCGTTTGTGAGATTAGAAGCTTCTAATCCTAACAATAGTTTCCCTAAAAAGTGACACATTACTTCAAAATTTACGAAAACATGAAATTATATTTAGACATTTCTTCTAGTTTCAATAATACTTTTCAAAATAGATTATTAATTGAATTAACATTATTAGAAATCATTTGTGTGTGTTTACTACATATATGATATATGTGCACGTCATGCATGCATGTGAGTCTACAATGAGTCCCAAACAAACCTAATATAACAAAATGCATGTGACTATAAGTTTTAATAATTGGAAAATGATGAGGCAGCTCATTTTAGTTATATATGCACATGTTGGTACGTACGTAAGGCTCCATCTTCTATCCACTCGTCGTTTGTAAGTAACGACGTACATACTTTATCAGATTAGACCATTTATCAGAAATATTACTATTTATCTTTTACTTCTTAATTTTTTTCTTAGTTTTTAACTGATTTGTGTTGATAATCAAATTAAGTTTTCTTATATATCAAATTGCTTATCTAGTGATTCTTCGAGTTATGATAATTTAATGTAAACATTTGTGGAATATTTTAGATAAAAACTCAACTCTGATTGCTTACGAAATATTGTAGATTATATTTGGTTTAAACCGATTGTAATTTAATCTATTTTTTTTGTTTGAAAGATACATATATTAAACATTAAATAATACAAAGTAAATTACAAAGTTGCATAAATGGGAAATATTGCAAGAAAGTTTTATGAGAAACTAAAATATTAGTATTTTAAGGATAATTAGTCTATCTAGAAGATGTAAAAAGTAGATATAACAAATTATTTATATAAGAATATGGTATTGATAAAGTCATAACTTAAAATGGTTAGAGAATATAATAATTATTATAAAATAGAGAGTGACAACTTCTTTTTTTATTTCCAGGAAAGGAGGGTGTCATGTTTGGCTGGATCTCACCTAAATCCCACATTCCCCATACCTTCTTCCTCTTCTTACGCACATGATTCTACTTTTGTTTTACATTTATATCGTTTTCTTTATTCTTTTTCTTCTTTTTTTACATATATTTACGCGTATGATTTTTGTCTCCCAAACCAATTGTAGTCTTCTAGATTTGTTTTTTACTAAACATTGTCTAGAGACAGACATTTCCATGGGTTTAAATTTCGTTTTGCACCCTATTGAATAGTTCAAGAAAACAAAAAAACACCATATTGATATATGTTTTTATCAAGACTCATATATTTCTATGGAATTTCGAAAATATCACTGTTATGATACTTAGTTGTTTTTTTAAAAAAATATTATTTTTATAAATATTTATAAAATTTTAAATTTATAAAAGTTCATAAAACATATTTATAAGATTAATAATCATTTTATAATTTTCTAAATCTTTATAATGTGTTTCTATAAATAAAGTTCAAAAAGTTATATTTAAAAAAATAGATACCAATCAATAGTAATTTTGAAAAGTGGTATAATGAAAGTAATATTCTTAAAAAAATTCTATATGTATATATATCAGATATATATAAAGTTATAGTTAGGATTGAACATAAGTCGGATACTTAGTTATATTTATTTATTTTACTGTCCGACTTGGAACATAATATTTAATTTGTATTTGCAAGTTTTAATTTTAAATATTTATCATATATTTTATTTATTACAAATACTTGATTTTACGGGATAAATAGCAGATATAGTCGAATATAAAATATTTATGTCCAATTTAATTATTATAGGCTAGCTAAAAATATCTATCTTATTTAAAAATTAGGTAAAGTCAATTATTTTGGCACAATATGGTTATAATGATAGATTCGGCCACCTACCTTCCTAAAACATGTCACATGTCTTCTTCCTTATCTTATTCTCCTTTATTTATCTTTTTTTTCCATCAGCTGCTTCTTCACATTCCATTCCTTTCTCAGCCCATAGTGTAACATATTTTATAATTAATTTATTTTGCCACCGAATTACCTGCAAATATAAATTAAAAGTAATAGGTATAAAAAATTCGAGAAAGTAAGAACTTTATTTAAATTATAATTATTCTGTATTTTAAGAATTTGTTGAAATTTATTAAACAGCAACGAGATATTTGTTGCAACTTGCTACTGCATGGTCCCCATTATAAACTAATTCAAGTTTCTAGAAGCCTTCTGCTTTAAACAATATCCATCATTATCTACATGTAAAAATATATCAAACGATTCATCTAAAAGAGTCCAAAACCTTTTTCACATTTCACTCCTGGTGGATTATGTTTATAAAAATTAAAATATTATTTTGTAAATTCAATAAGTTCATTTTTCACTCATGCTGATAGAATATACTTATAAATTTTTATTAATATTAATTTTTATTAGTGATAATAATAATTTAAAAAATAATAATTTTAAATAGTTAAAAAATAGAATTATTTTTTAAAAATATATTTTTAAATCAGAATTATTATGTTGACGAGTTAGATTTGTAGTAGTAACTAATATTCTAAAGTGAATATAATTGTTGAATAATAAATTTTGAATAATATATTTATATATTATTTTAATTGATTAAAAATATGATATAATTTTATATAATTATATAAAAATAAAATTTATATTTAAACAAAATTAATCTTTAAATTTATATAATATTATATATTATTATTTCTATTTTTTTCGAGTCATTTTATCTGTTACATAAAAAATAACCACTTATCTTTTTAATATAATAATATAAAAATTTATTAAAAATTAATATTATAGAAAAAAGATATTATTATTATTTTTATTTCAAAAAAGGATAAAATTTTTATTATAAATCAAAAAAATTCAAATGAAAGCTTTGTTTATAGAAAAAGGTAATTATCATGTTTTTTTTAACTTCAGAAGGTAATATGAACAAAATCGAAACAAAATGCCAAGAAACTGAAGTGTAAATTAATATCTATAGTAATCCAAAAAGGACCCACACAAAAGGGAAAAAATCTAAAGAACCGCCATTTTGGTAATTCCTTACAACAGTGACAAACGCACCGCCATAACCGGATCCCGCCACGGCTTCGAATCTGCCGATGACCCGGCTCCACTTACCCGACCCGACCCGGACCCGAGAGTTAACTCCAGATTCAGCTCTCTGTCTCCTGAATTATCACTGTGATAACAATCACCGTTTTGCCGGAGATCCTCGTCCGTCGTCGTGCCGCTTGTTGACGCGCCGTTATCGGAGGAAACTTCCGTCTTCGGTCTGACGTTAAAAGAGTATTCAACGGCGCCGTTTTGTGGAGGAACAATAAAGCCGGTTGATAACTGAGACGGCGCCGTTTTGGTGTCAGTCACGGCGACGGAATCTTTGATCGGACGGTGAGTTTGTGGGTCAATTCCATGGCTAAGAAGCTTCCTTTTAATATGAGTGTTCCAATAGTTCTTGATTTCATTATCTGTTCTTCCTGGTAATCTTCCGGCAATCAATGACCATCTGAAGAAAAATATTCAAAATTAGGAATTGACGATGACCCTGTTTCTGTTTTCTCTCTGTTTCTTGGAAAGTTGAAAACTTTTTTTCTCGGGAAAGGTAAAACGAAGAAGAAAGGTGGAAACTTTATTTACTTGTTGCCGAGCAAGCTATGGAGTTTGATGATGACTTCGTCTTCTTCATCAGAAAAGTTTCCACGTTTGAGATCAGGACGAAGGTAATTAATCCATCTCAATCTACAACTCTTACCACATCGTAACAATCCTGTTGCAATCAAGATCATTTGATTAGACAGATCCCAAGTTTTGTACCAAACGCAATAAATATAAGAGAAAGATTTGTAAAAGACCTGCGGATTTGGGAAGAGAACGCCAGCAACCTTCGCCGTGATTACGGATGTAATCGACGAGACGTTGGTCTTCTTCTTTAGTCCAAGCTCCTTTGTTTGTGTGGGCTTTCTCGCAACAAGGAGACCTTCCCATGGTGAAAGAAGATGTGTGTGTGAAAGAGAGAAGAGAGCAAAGATGTGAGGAGAGTTTGGGTTGATATAAAAAGGAGGTGACTTTTTGACCAAGTTGGTACATACATGTGATTATGTGAGAGAGAGAGGCTGTGCTTTGCTGTGTTGTGTGTGGGGGATTTGGTAGGTAACCTTCTTATTTTCTTTTTCTTATTTCCCTACTTTTTCTCCTTAGATTTTGCTTTTTGTTTCTTTTTTTTTCTCCTGTTGTGTTATACAATTAGTTGGGAGTTGAGACAAAATACAAAAGCTAAAATAAAGCCTGATTTTTGACAAAATACAAAAGTAAAAGAGCAAAACCGATATTTATTTTTTGTTGGGTTTATATTATTTTTTGTTGGAGACAACTGATATTCCATTATTTAGTTGGAAATTTTATAATTAATTTAGAAGTTTTAGAATAAAAATATGAAGTTGGGTAAAAGTCTAGAGCTTCTTTTTTTATCTTTATAAATTTTTATAAGAAATAAGCTTTTCTATCATTTTCATTTTTTTTATTTTTTGTTTATTATTATGATATTTTGTTGTGTTTTTTACAAGAGAAATTGCGTTCTATAATATTAAAATGATACAAAATTTATTATATAGCATGTATTCCACTAAATTTAGGTAACTAAGAGTTTACCTATCTAAATTACCATTTATACACTTTTATTCAAATGTTCAAATTTGTACTACTTTTTCAAAATTTAAAAACAGTTTTGAAATTTTTACAAAACAGTTTTTTGAAATTAATAATTTTTTAATGTAGTAAAATCTTTTTACAACCCTAAAAACTAGGCCTAGGCATAAAATCCGGACCCGAAAATCTGAACCGGAACCGATCAGAATTAACCGGTTTGGATCGGGTTCGGTATTATGCTATTTATCCTAAGGTTACTCATGCTCATTACCCGTGGATATCGGGTCGGTTCTGGTTATTACTTTATACCCGATCGGATACCCAAACTTCGGTGGAATTCAACATACTTCATGCTAGATCAAGCTATGAAGTTTAGATTGGCATTTGAGAAGATGGAGGCTGAAGATAAACCTTACAATGATTATTTCCAGGAAATTGTGGATGGGAAGAAGAGGGTCAGGCCACCATCTACAGCAGATTTGGGAGGAGATTGAGAGGTTAATTCAATTCCTTATCATCTTTTATAACTTCACTCTTAATCTCTCAGCTTCTACTTCTGTCACTGCTCATAAGATATACGTAGAGATAGTCACAATCACTAGGAACATTTGTGCAATAAGTAGCAGTCCATGACTAATGAAGAGCTATGGTACATGACTAATGAAGCTTTGAGCATGATGACCAAGCTAAAGATGTATTGTAATCCATTTTGGGAAGGTACAAATGAGAATGCTAATTCTCAAAACCGTGAGAACAAGCTTCTGATTATAGCAAGCGTGTTTGATCCAAAGAAGAAGATGATAAGGAATTGCAGGACCAAAATGACATAATGAGAGGTAATCCTAGCATTCTGAACTTTATTTTATATAATTCTCAGTATTTTTAAGCTTATGTTATTTCATCTTAACATGTTTTAGAGTTGGAACCCGGTTTCAATTTGCAAGGATGAGGAGTTGAGGACCATGAGGTGCTTCGAAGTTGTGGCAATGAAGGCTTATTTCTGTTTTAATTTGTAAATTTTGCTCTACATTTATATTTTGTGTGTTGAATTCTGTTGTATTGTGATTTGGATGTTTGAAACGTTTATCAAATTTGGATTGCCTTCTGATTTTTTTTTCATAAGTTAAGCGTATCTATGTCACTACACAGAGACTCATACATCTTCACGTCATCGTCGGTGGTGATGGCTGCTGGAGGTATCATCTTCTCCTTTAACATCACTATCCATTTTGGACACCGGTATGACAAATCTATTCTTCTGTTTGCACAGATGTGGAACTTGTTTTTCACCGTTCCACCAGCTCTCCTAGTGAAATCCGAGATGTCATCCAAATACACTTGGCCAACTCATTTCGATCTAGTTTGATCTCCCAATCACCATACTCGGCGTGAACACATCGACTACGGAGAACAACTACATTGGTCATTTTGTCCATCTTCCAAAAAAAAAATTGCAGATATACAGGTACATAGAACTTTATAGCTAACTATAACTACACAAGAAAAAACGAAAATCAGCAAACAAACCACTCCTCCACAAGTTGTTGTCTTCTTCAGCATTGAAATGCAAATAGTTGCAGCTTCTTTTTAGTAATAATTTTTGGCTGTGCAAAAAAATGGAAGAAAAAGTGAATTCCAAAACCCTAAATATATTTCCTTAAGTAGTTTCCAAATCCCTAAATATTAGCAACACATTTTCAATTTTATTTTCTTATTTTAAACCTTTTTAATTATTATTAATCTTTAATTCTCACAATTTTCATTATGGTAAAAATAGTCATTTTATCATTTATTTATGTTAGATACCTAATTTTATTTTGACACATGATATCTGAGAAAATGGTCATTTAAATCCTCAAGTTTCTGTAATTGACACTTTTATTCTCTGACTATCGTGTGCACAAAATAAATCCTCAACTTTACGTTGACTTTGTAAATTTAGGTATGAGAAAAATCAACGTTAACATATAAAACGGTGATTTTAACGTTGACTTTTCTGAGTCCAATTTTGCAAAGTCAACGCAAACTTAAGGAATTAATTTGTCAATTTAAAAGTTGGAGATTTATTCTGTAAAATTGTAAAACTTGAGGAATTAAATGATTATTTCCAAAATATTATATATTTTTTATATAGAAATTATGGTTAATGTAAAAACATATACCGATAAATTATTAAGATTATTCGTAACAACTTTAAAATTATTTTAAAACACGTTTATTTTATGTTATGATACTAATAAAGTAATCTTGGTTGTTTCTCAATTGTTCATGGCTGAGATGAGAGAACCAAATAGTATTTAGTGTTATAAAATAATTTTAAAGTTGTTATGAATAATCTTAATAATTTATGTGTATATCTACCTAATTAGTGTATATAAACCTATTATTCATCTAATTAATCCTTTTATCAAAGCTATTTCGCAAATTTGTTCAAATTTTGATAGTCTTTTGGTCAGTTTTTCTTTTTCAGTCTTTTGAATTTTTATTTATTTATAGTTTTTCTTTTGATTGTTATGGAATTTTATTGTGTTTTTTTATCAAAGGTATTTCAAAAATTTGTTCAAATTCTGATAGTTTTGTAGTCAGTTTTTCTTTTTCACAAATTAATGGATATCATAAAAAACGGCTTGTTGGTTCGTCAGATTTTTGGTTCTAATATAGTCGCGATGGCGGTTCATCGGCAAAACTCCTTCACCTTCAGCTCTTTGTGTTAGTCAAGATAAATACGAATATAAAATATACCTTTGTTAGTTGAGATATTCTAGCTTCTATAGATTATATACCGTGTATATATATTATCTTGTGATCAATACGTAAATCATCAAGTCTTCTACACTTACATGGTATCAGAGCCCTAACGATCTCCGCTAATCGCACAATTTTCTTCTTCCTTTCTACTCTCTTTCTCTCCTCTCCATTTCCTCTCTCTCCTCCCTGTTTTCTCTGTTTCTTCTCTCATTGCGATGGCAACGCAAACACCGACGTCTGTCTCCTCTGACAAACCGTTTGGCATCAGTCAGATTAGAGCATACATACCTATTGTTCTCAATCTAGACAAGATGAACTATGACGTGTGGAGAGAACTTTTCGAAACACACTGTCTTACGTTCGGAGTTCTTGATCATTTCGAAGGCACATCCGACGTTACTCCGACAACAGAGAAAGCCTGGAGAAAACGCGATGACCTTGTCAAAATGTGGATCTACGGCACAATCACAGATTCACTAGTAGAAACAATCCTCAAGCCTAAGAGCACTGCTCATGATATGTGGCTCTCTCTCGAGAATCTGTTTCGTGACAATAAGGAAACACGTGCCATCCAATTGGAGAACGAGCTACGCACCATCACCATTGGCGATCTCTCGGTTCAAGAATGCTGTTGCAAACTAAAATCTCTATCAGACCTTCTCGCCAACGTCGACTCTTCCATCTCTGACCGCTCCTTGGTGATGCACTGTCTCAACGGACTAAGAGATAGATTCGACGGGATCCACAACGTCATTCGTCATCGCTCACCGTTCCCAAGTTTCAGCACCACTCGCTCTATGCTTCAGTCAGAAGAGGACAGACTCAAGCAACAACATCGAGCTTCTCCTTCCCACACTCACACGGCTTCCTCTCCAAATGTCCTCTATGCTGGAGATCAACAGCCATCTGCTCCGTCTCCACAATACAACAACAACAGAGGCAATCACAACAAAAACAGAGGTCGTGGCGGCAGTCGTGGCGACCGTGGACGAGGAAAACACAACAACACGGGTGCACAAACCTTCAGCAACACACTGCAAACAGGGTATCTATATCCTCCATGGGTTTACAGTTCTTCACAATGGCAGCAACCATACTACCCTGGTGCATACCCCATGATAACTCCTCCCGCAGCTCAATTTGCACACGCCCCGTTCCCACGGGCCCTCAGCAACAACAAGCCCATGTTGCAGACGCTGGACCTGCAACTACAACACCATCTGCGATGATACCATCTGCACTCGCACACGCGCTCAACAACATGACACTACATGGACTCCGGCGCCACAAGTCACATAACCGGACAATCAGGTACCCTCACTTCTGTTTTTAATTCGAGCATAACGCCCTCTGTCCTTGTCGGTAATGGATCTTCTGCCCCTGTTACAAAATCTGGTCACACAACCATTAACTCTTTATCTTGTCCTCTTCATCTTAATAACGTGCTTGTGTGCCCCTCCATTATTAAAAATCTCGTCTCTGTTTGCCGTTTTGTCACTGACAATAATTGTTCTATTGATTTTGATCCTCTGGGTTTTTCTGTTAAGGATCTTCTGACCAAACAGACACTTCTGAGGTGTAACAGCACCGGCCCGTTGTACTCAGTGACACCTTCGGCTCCTCCCTCTCTTCCGCTAGCTCTCATGGCGAACAGCTCTATCTGGCACCGCCGACTAGGTCACCCGGGCAACTCTGTTCAACGGTCTCTCAATTCTTTGGGTATTTCTTTTCTTAAGAAAGCCGACATGACAACATTGTGTCATGCGTGCCGCTTGGGTAAACACGTCAAATTTCTATTTTCTACTTCGACTACGACTGTTACTGAACCGTTTCAAATAATTCACTCTCATATTTGGACTTTCCCTCTTCTTAGCAATGGTGGTTTAAAATATTATCTCTTGTTCATGGATCATTTCTCTCATTTTATTTGGGTTTATCCTCTACAAAAGAAAAGTGACACTTATGGCAAATTCCTGCATTTTTCTGCCTATGTCAAAACTCAATTTAATAAACGGATTCGAGCAATACAATGCGACAACGGTGGTGAGTACACAAGTCGCCAGTTCCTCGATCACTTGGCTACCACCAGAACCAACATTCGTCTATCATGCCCTCACACTTCCCAACAGAATGGACGGGCAGAACGTATGTTTCCTACCATCAATAACCTTGTTCGCACTTTGCTCATCCAAGCTCACATGCCTCACACCTTCTGGGTAGAGGCTCTTCACACTGTAGTACATCTTCTAAATATTCTACCATCCTCTTCTATCAACAATCTCGTTCCCTTCACCCACCTTTTCAAACAGCCAATCTCTTATTCACATCTCCGTGTTTTCGGTTGTCTATGTTATCCAAACACTCTTTCTACCTCTCCTCACAAACTTGCTCATCGTTCCTCTGCTTGTATCTTCTTGGGCTATCCCTCAAACCATAGAGGATATCGGTGGTTAGATATCTCAACTCGAAAAATAATTATCTCCAGACATGTCGTTTTCTTTGAAACCATATTTCCTTTTTTTAAAGTCCTGGCGGCGCCAACCACTCTGCCACCACAGCTTCTGCCTCCACCAATTCAATCTCCTCCAGAAATTCCTTCTGCTCCTCCTGTCGGCATTCCTCCGCCGCCAAATCCAGCTCTGGTTGTCACACATCCAATGACGACATGAAGCAAAAGTGGTATCACTAAACCTCGTATCCCGCAATGTCTCCATACAGATTCTATCTCGTCTCTCCCTCTTTCTCATGTACAGGCTGCTAAAGATCCTAACTGGAAAAATGCTATGGGGGTGGAACACCATGCTCTTATTAAACGCAGAACATGGGACTTGGTTCCTCGCTCTCCGGGTACTAATGTTGTTCGTTCCATGTGGCTTTTTAGATATAAGTTTGATGCAGATGGGAAGCTTTCACGATACAAGGCGTGTTTGGTCGCTAATGGAAAATCTCAGCAACTTGGGATCGAATGTGAGGAGACTTTTAACCCTGTTGTCAAGCCTGCAACGATCCGTACCGTTCTTCATGTCGCCATGTCCCGCAATTGGCCACTACGACAACTCGACGTTAAGAATGCATTTCTTCACGGCGATCTCGAAGAGACGATCTATATGCATCAGCCTCCGGGGTTCGTGGACAAATCCAAACCTGACCATGTATGCTTGGTACACTCGTTTCGCATCTGTTGCCAAACGCATAGGCTTCAGCCAAAGTCGCTCAGATCTGTCTCTGTTTATTCTTCGACGAGGCTCAGACATGGCGTTCTCCTTCTCTACGTAGATGATATAGCTCTCACTGCCTCGACTCCTGCCCTGCTGGACAAACTCGTCTCTGCCTCGGACATGACTTCAAGCTTACCCACCTTGGCATACTCCATCACTTTCTCGGTATTGCTTTTACCTTCAATACAGCTGGTACATTTCTTAGCCAAAGAAACTACGCTGCAGACATTCTTCATCGCGCCTCCATGACCAATTGCAATCCATGTCTAACCCCGTCGATACAAAAGCCAAGCTTGGCGCCGACAACAGTCCACCTATCGCGGATCCTTCACTCTACCGCAGTCTGGCTGGCGCCCTCCAATATCTCACTTTCACTCGACCAGACATCTCATTTGCAATTCAACAGGTGTGTTTATTCATGCACGATCCTCGTGAGCACCATCTGACAGCTCTCAAACGGATACTGCGTTATGTGAAGGGCACCATCTCCCATGGACTACAACTACACAAATCTCTTATCTCTGAGTTGGTTACTTACTCTGATGCGGATTGGGCAGGCTGCCCATCAACTCGTCGTTCCACATCAGGTTACTGTGTTTTCCTGGGTGACAACCTTATCTCTTGGTCCTCGAAACGGCAGCAAACAGTATCACAATCAAGTGCTGAAGTAGAGTATCGCGGCGTTGCAAATGCTGTAGTCGAAGCCACTTGGATTCGAAACTTGCTTCTGGAGCTAGGATGCCCACTATCCAAAGCTACCATAGTCTACTGCGATAACATCTCCGCCGTATATCTCTCCTCCAATCCAGTTAAACACCAACGCACCAAACACGTGGAAATTGATCTGCATTTTGTACGGGAAAAAGTGTCTCTTGGTCAGATACGAGTTCTACATGTCTCTTCTGCCATGCAGTATGCTGATATATTCACGAAAGAACTTCCATCTCCATTGTTCACTGATTTTCGCTCCAGCCTGAGCCTCCGTCCTCCTCCCACTCCGACTGCAGGAGAGTGTTAGTCAAGATAAATACGAATATAGAATATACCTTTGTTAGTTAAGATATTCTAGCTTCTATAGATTCTATACCGTGTATACATATTATCTTGTGATCAATGGGTAAATCATCAAGTCTTCTACACTTACACTTTGCATAATACATGTCACACGAATGTCCTTCAGCTATTTGAGCTTCATCATTATCTTCTTTGTTTAATTTGCACTGGGTTTTGATTGTAGATTAAAGCTGTAAACTAAGAGTTGATGGGCTTCGAAAACTTTGTACTACCAAAGTTACTCGGCTATTAATGAAATTTAGGTTATAAAGAAAATTGAGAGTATTATTTGAATACACCTCAGTCCCATATTTTTTTCTTCATCCATTTCCTCTTCTTTTATTTTTATTTCTTATATTATTTTTGAAGATTAGTTTTTAATTTATTAGTTTATTACAAAAATGAAGATTTTCATTTAGTTATCCTTTTTAATTCATTATTCTCTTATACGTATGAAGATCTAATCACCCAAAATAAATCTAACTTCTACAATACTAAATAAATCGTAACTCATTAAATATATATATTTATATGTATACTAGATGGTTTCATGTGGCAGGAGAAAATACTAATTTTTAAAAAATCAATATTAAGTTATCTATATATAAAAATATGTTTTATAGTTTGATTTATTTTTGATTTTTTCAGTCTTTAATTTTACCGATTATTTAAAAGTTAAAACCATAAATTTATTTTTTAAATTAGTTTGTTCCGATTTGAACTAACAAAGATTTAAATTTGATTTGATTTCGATTTGATTAGAAATTATCAAAAATAAATCTAAAATATATAAATAACTTTTTTGTATATATTATAGACATATATAAGATTGCAGTAAATTTTGGTTTATGCGGTTTGTTTTGGTTAAAATACACTAAACTAGTTAAAGTTTTCTTATAACAGTGTAAGTGATTGTCATTTACTCGGCTGCCTTCTTTCCCCTGTTTTTTTTCTTTCGTATTTTCTTCCTTCCATCGTCATGTCTACTTCCAACACCAGCTCCCCCTTGACAGCCGGTGTTACTGGATCAGAAACTGTAAACACCAACACTACCTCCCTTCTCAACGTGAACATGACGAACATCACGAAATTCTCGACCATAAACTACTTGATGTGGAATCACCAAGTTCATATCCTTTTCGACGGGTATGAACTCGCCTCTTATCTCGACGGATCTACACCAGTTCCCACAGAGACTATCATCACAGATGGTATCTCGACACCAAACCTAGCCCACAACCTTTGGAAATGACAAGACAAGTTGATATTCAGCTCCTTTCTTGGAGCCATCTCCATCACCATTCAACCTCTTCTCTTTCGAGCAAACATAGCCGCCGAAGTGTGGCACACTCTTGCGACCACATACGCGAAACCAAGCCGTGGTTATATCAAATAACTACAACTTCAACTCAAACAGTGGCGTAAGGGCACACGGACCATAAATGTGTATATACAGGGACTCACGACAAGATTTGATCAACTTGCACTTCTGGGCAAAGTCATCGACCATGAAGATCAAGTGGACACTGTCCTTGAAGGCCTATCCGAAGACTACAAACCAATCGTTGATCAAACAGAAAACCGTGAAATTCCTCCTACCATAACAGAACTACATGAGAAGTTATTGAACCATGAAGCAAAGCTCATGTCGGTCACACAACCAGCCACGTTTCCTTCATCAGCAAACTATGTCAACAACAAAGCTCGAAATAACAACAACAACAACAACAAAAACAATCCACACCCACAGCAACAACCTTGGCATAATCAACCTAATCAAAAAAATGCAGAACCCAGAGGATCAAGACCGTACCTTGGACGATGTGAAATCTGTCACGTACAAGGTCACTCTGCAAGGTGGTCTCCTCACTTTCAATCTGTCTCCAAAAATCAGACAAACCTGCTGCTGCCAACGCCCCCATACCACCTGCACTGTGGTTCCCATCTCTCCCTGTTCTTAACTCTATTATTTCCAAATTTTCTCTTCTTGTTTCTTCATCGATGTCACAATAGTCTCTTGCAATGATTCTTTTATTAATAAAAGCCATAAATTTCTTTTTCTCAAACATCGATCTCCTCTACTCGTTCTCTCGAAATCATCTTCATTGATGTCTGGACATCACCAATAATGTCCATCGACAACTTCAAATATTATTTTATTCTAGTAGATCACTTCACTAAATATACTTGGCTATACTCTCTCCAATACAAAGAGACCTTCCTTCGATATAAAGCTCTTGTGGAAAACAGAGTTCAAACCAAAATTGGAACCCTTTTCTCCGATAATGGTGGGGATTTCATTGCCCTCCGAGATTTCCTCTCGTTAAGTGGCATAACCCACCTGACATCACCCCCTCGTACAGCTGAACATAACGGCTTGGCAGAGCGTCATCACCGACACATTGTCGAAACCGGACAGTCCCTTTTGACTCGTGCCTCCATTCTCGTGTCCAACTGGCCATATGCTTTTTCGACAGTAGTTTTTATTATTAACCGCATGTGACATAATCTTCCCAAGGAAATTGCACTTGAAGAATGGTTGTTGCATTTGGATAAGGAACTTTGCGAGTTTACTAAGGCTCACGGTTCGGGGGTGGAATTAGTCAGACCGCCAAATGGTGTGAAAGCCCAATGGTATACTGATGAAAACCTTTACCAGCCTTGGATATGACTCACCACGACGTTAGTACATGCCGGTTGTGAAGATATAATACACCAAACAACCAAAAGCTCTAAAGGACAAGAGAAAGAAATCTAAGTATTTAGGAAATAAGAAAAAAGCTCTTGAATATATGAAAATTGTTGTGTGTACAAAAAAAAATAGAATGTCAATTTATAGTCAAATTCCTAAGACACACATTTATTAAAATCAAAGGAAAAATAAAAGAAAAATCAAAGAAAAATCAAACGTATTAAAGTCGCGCTTATGGTCTTGGTCGGCATTTAATGTGGTTCTGGTCCTGTGTCTTGGCCAGCCTTTAATGCGCCGAGCTGTTGGTCACTGTCGACCTTGACTCAGCCGTTGTGGTCGAGCCCGCGGTCTTCCTAACCGGGTTGTACGGCGACCAACACGGTACACGGGCTCGGTTTGGTCGGTTCGATTTGAGTGAAGTTGGTTTCACGAACCAAGGTAAGTGTGACCGCCTCTTGAAGACTTTTTTCGCGGGACCTTGTCATTGGCCCAGGAGAAAACATCATTGGGTCGTTGTTGATTGAAGCATGGTCGCCGGTTCGGTCCATGGGTAATGTCTCTGGACCAACTTCATATCTAGTCCGATGCATGGGTATTCCATCTCGATCACTCATTTTAGCTCGGTTCCAGTTGTTGGTTGGGTCGTACCGGGTCGGTCGGGATTGGATCAGCGTGATTATCTTCGGATTCTTCCCGTTTCAAGACAATTCTGGCTCGATTGTCCGGCTTGTCATGTCCATTTGGTCGAGGAATCTGTTGACCAACCTCCAATTGGTTGACCAACCTCCAATCTGTTGGTCGAGTGGTTCGTCCTCCTCAAACATGTGGTCCAACCGCGGGTCGAGCGGTCCGGTACCATGGTCCATGATTGCATCAGCATGCCCACTCCAAACCTTTCCTTTCAGTCCCAATTCTAACTTATGTTCGGTACCAACCCCAAATATTCCAAACTCAAAATCTTTGGCACCCTCTGTTATCCATGGTTATATCGTATACCACCAAAAAGCTTCAACCTGAATCAATTCCTTGTGTTTTTACCACCAAAGTGCAAATTAGACCCACAAACCCAACGGGTCTACACGTCTCGGCATGTTCAATTGGATGAAACACAATTTCTCTTCTCTACTCTTTCACAGTCCAATTCCTCTGTTCCTGCAAATCCAATCACAAACACTCCTCTCACAGTTATTCAACCCATCATCATTCCACTCACCCAGCTCACCCCGTCACCATCGCAATCAACACCCCCGGATCCCTCACCAACAACGGCACCGTAGTCCAGTAATTATGTGCCATTGTCGACACCGGAAGATTCGTCATCTAATAGAAAAAATTCCCAGTTCACCTACTCCCGCAACAAGCCCAACAACATTTGACAGTGGAAATGAGGCCACCCAAACCCAAACCTCGGCCCAATAATCCCAAACTTCAACCGATTCTCCACCCGACCTATCCATTATCCAAATAAGCCCACTTCTACACGCACCCACTCCTACACCGTCTTCTCGACCAGCACAACCACAAAAACAAGACAACCGACACCGAATGCAAACACGATCAAAAGCTGGTATCACTAGACCCAACTCCAAATACACTTTCCACACCTCCACCCAGACCTCAGATTCGTTACCCATGACAACAACCAAATGTCTAAAAGATGAAAAGTGGAGAAACGCAATGAGTACCGAATTTGATGCATAAGTCCGGCATCGCACTTGGGATCTTAAACCATCATCCCCTAATCAGAGGCTGGTAAGTAACAAATGGGTTTTAACAAAGAAATATCTTGCTGATGGTTCTCTCGATCGTTACAAAGCGCGCCTCGTTGCGAAAGGGTACCATCAAACACCGGGTATCGACTACACAGAGACATTCAGCCCCGTGATCAAATCCACGACTATTCGTGTAGTGCTTGCGGTTGCTGTGTCTCGTGATTGGACAATTCGACAACTGGACATTAACAATGCGTTCTTACAACGGACCCTCAATGAAGATGTCTATATGCCACAACCACAAGGTTTTGTTGACTCCGACCGCCCGCATCAGGTCTGCCATCTAAGGAAAGCACTTTATGACCTCAAACAGGCTCCACAGTGGATTCATTAACTCGATGGCAGATACATCACTTTGCATCCTTCGACGAGGTGACACTATTCTCTATATTCTCATCTATGTCGATGACATTATAGTCACATGAAATAGCAACGACCTCCTAGAAGAAACAATCAAGGGATTCTCAGAATGATTCTCCATCAAGGATCTCAGAGCCCTCTCCTAATTTCTCGGCCTCGAAGTGACACTTACACGCTCTGGCCTCCATCTCTCTCAACGCAAATATATCGCCGATCTCCTCCATCACACCAACATGTCAACAGCGAAACCAGATACAACACCAATGGCTACCTCCCCAAAGCTAAGCACTCACCAAGGGGTACCACTCCCTGAAGCAACGGAATACAGAGCCACTGCAGCCTGCAGTACTAGGCGTTTACGAGACCTGATATATCATATGCTGTAAACAAATTATCTCAATACATGCATTCTCCGACCATAAATCACTAGCTTGCTGTCAAACGAGTGCTCCGCTACTTAGTTGAGACGCTAAACAATGGTATTTTCTTGTCACGGCAGAACACATTGTCTCTCTACACCTACTCTGATGCGGACTAGGCAAGCGACACCAATGACAACATCTTCACCAATGTATATATTATCTATCTCGGACATCACCCTATCTCTTGGTCATCTAAGAAATAGAATGGGGTTGCGAGATCGTCTACCGAGGCAGAGTATAGATCTGTTGCCAACATTTCTTCTGAAGTTCGCTGGGTCGCCTCCCTCCTTCAAGAACTTTGCATCGACATACCTCAACCACCGGTTATCTACTGTGACAACATTGGCGCCACATATCTCTGTGCAAACCTAGTATTCCACACACGAATGAAATATGCCGCATTGGAGCATCACTACATCCGAAACCAGATACAAGCTCGCACTCTCCAGGTCAGTCACGTCTCTACCAAAGACCAACTAGCTGACGCCTTAACAAAATCCCTGCCCCGAACTCAATTTCAGACACTTGCAAACAAGATTGGAGTGGCTTCAGCCTCTCTATCTTGAGAGGGCATATTAGGATCACACATGGAAACACTCTATATATGTAAAAGTCTCCATTGTAATTACGTTTAACCTAGAACTCTCTATCGATGTTTAAATATTATAATCTCTATGATCAGTATAATCATCCTTTATATTCTCTTTTACTTACAAGCATAGGATACGAGTCTTGTCCTCTGAGAGATGAAGTTTGTCTACCAAGGTTAACTTTTACCAGGAGATGAGTTTATGATGGCCATCGCGGAGACACTTCCTGTGTTTAAAGTATCATCAAGATGATATCAGAAAATAAAAAAATGGATTTTCTTCCTAAAAACTCTTCGACGCTTAATGCAATTACTAGATATATTGTATATAACGGGAGATGAGTAGGATTTGAGTGGAAAATCTTATTGCGAAACCAAGATTCCTATCATTTATCTGGATGGAGTTCGAAAATAAAGAATAATTTCTTAAGGAGATTGGGGTTGGAATTATACGTATTTGAACTGGAAAGCCTTCCTGGAAGTAGTTGTGTTGGGGCCTTCTATGCCATTTCTAGTAGAACGCATGTGGACCTACTAATTAGGTTATGGGTTGTTGTGGTCTATGATGACTTGGCATCCTTCGATTGGATGATAACATTTGTAACAGTTGTCCCCTACTCTTCCGCTAGTGACCATGGACAAGGAAGGGAGTGAGAATATGCTGCTCTTATGTGGATGACATCTTATCTTTCTGAAAGACAATTCACATGACTATGGTCGAAATCCTCTTGCCCAAAAACTATTTAAAGGAGGATTCTCCGTTGGGGGAATTTTCCCGACGAGATTGGTGGGTAGCTATTTTTGGCCTGGGTGCACTCTTGCTGAGTGGTTTTCACCCAACTCATCACATAAATAATTGTATATCAGTTTGGATGATCCAAAATCCGATGTGGAGTCATGAGTCATAATGTTTTTCTGTCCGGTGAGATATTAGTTTTCCGTGGGGATGATACTTTCACTCGATGTGGAGGATGCTTCTCTTTAGAAGAATTGTCATGTCTTGATTTACTCGTCACTTAATAGGTAGAGAGTACTATCATCTTTACTTGTTTTGTAAGGAGGACTTCATCGTGCTGACTCTGGAGGTCGAGATAGGATACTGCCAGTGGACTCGATATGCACCTACCTACCTAAAGAGGAATGCCTTGAGAGGGGTACGCTCATATGCGGGGAGCTAATGCGGAGAGTTTCCATTACTTTTTTTGCAACATATATGTACAAGCTTGTGGCTCGTATGACATTCAGGGGACATGTTACCTCGGCTTGAAACTATCAGGACAATCTTTCTTTTGTGCTTACACATTGAAAGTTTGTTTGTTTTGTGGAGACATGTTAAGTATGTTCCCGAGGAAAGCATACAAGAGGTTTTTTTAACTCTCAACCAGTTCCCCCAAGGAGGAATGCTGAGTTAGGTTAGTAGGGGCTGAAGAGGAATCCTTGAGTTAAGAGGCCTTACGTCCACAGAAAGTTGATTTGCCGGTTGCATGTGTATATGTCCTTGTGGAGCATGAGAAATTATATACTTCAGAGGGCTAGCTGGTAATATGCTACGATAAGTTTCGGTCCTAAAGAAGTGTGAAAATGTCAGAAGCGTGTCGTTAGTCACATAAAGTCAGTGAATGAGTGATAAACAATCATGAGCCATGCCTTAGAGAGATATGAACATGAAACCTGTGAGGATGCACACAAACGGAGCATATGATTCAGGAGGGATGCAAACAATTAAAGAAAGATGATTTTTTTAGAGGGATGCAAACAATCAAGAAAGCAAATAACATGACTCCTTCGGAGGGGGGGGGTGCATTTAATAAGAGAATATGATCTCAGAGGGAGTAAAAAATCAGAAAAACATGATCCGAAAAGGATTCAAGAAATAAAAAAAGAGTAAATAACATGATCCCGTGAGATGCATACAATCATACCGAAAAGATGCATGCAAACAATTAGAGAAACATGATCTTGGAGGGATGGAAATGAGAATATGATCCTAAAGGGATGCAAACAACCGGCAAAATAAACAAAAGTGTCCAAGTTTTGAAGAACCTTGCTCTAATAATGAGAGTTTAAGAAATCACGAGGATTTTAAGATTAACTTTCGGCCGATTTGCGACAAGAACCACTAGGATTTTGCTATGTTCATTATTAGTATTTGAGTAAATTTGTGATCAACTGTATGCAAATAAAAAAAAATCCATTTGTATAAAGTAGGATAGAATTTAATCTAACGAAATCAAACATGAGTATTCCAGAAGTTTACCTTACAAATACTAATAAAGATGTGTAAGGATCAAAATGATGACAAAAGGAAAATTGACAATGATTTGAATGTTTCATAAACTATCAAATAGAGAAAATGTGTGAACTAATTTTTTTAGATTGATCTTTCTATTTTTGTTTATTTATATTCTAGTGGACAGTAGATAGGAGAAGGAAGAGATAGAAACTCTAGGCCACACATATCATGAGGCCATGAGACAAGCTTCTGCGGCAAAACAGAAACCAAAAACATGAAGGAAAAGAAGAATATGAAACAACAAACCATCTTCAAACACAGTACACCATGGCTTCTGCAACTTCCACTTATGCTCGAACGTCATGCATTTTCCTTCCAAAAATCCAAAACAGCATGCCGTTCATTGATAAAATGAGAGCATTTAGAAAGATAACGAGAAGAAGAGTGATGCATATTCACGCATCACAAGATCCAACAAAACCACCAAAACCATCGCCTGGAGTAGACACAAGAATCCACTGGGAAAACCCGGACGACGGGTGGATCGGTGGAGGATCCGAATCAACCAAACCCGACCCGACCAATCTTTTCAGTGAAGAAAAATTTGCGGAACTAATCAAAGACTCTTTTGATTCTCATTACCAGTAAGACCTCAAGATTCTCATTACTTGTCTTTTTCCAAAACGGATTATAGTTTGTAACTGTATCATTATCAGATTCTTAGGTGTTTCAACGGATGCTGATCTTGAAGAGATAAAATCTGCGTACCGGAGATTATCAAAAGAGTATCACCCAGACACAACTTCATTACCGCTTAAAACTGCTTCAGACAAGTTCATGAAACTAAGAGAAGTCTACGACGTTTTGAGCGATGATGAGACCAGAAGGTTCTATGACTGGACATTGGCTCAGGAGGTTGCGAGTCGTCAAGCTGAGAAGATGAGGATGAAGCTTGAAGATCCTAAAGAGCAAGAGTTTCGGAATTATGAATCTATACCGGATATGGTTGATCGGTTAGGTGGAAGGAACATGGAGCTTAGTGATCAAGCCATGACTGCTCTTACGTTCGATGTTTTGATCATAGTATTTGCCGTTTGTTGTATAGTGTATGTGATTGTTTTTAAAGATCCTTACTAGGAAAGGAGCTATATACAGGGAAGATTAAATTCATAGAAATATGTATAGGTAAAAGATTTAACATTCACAGACTATAACATAATATGAATTACTACAAGTGGTCGTCTAGTCGACGTTAGATTCACGGACATATTTTGAAATTGTTAATGATTTGGAAACTAGGCTTGCAAGTTCAGTTAATACGGATCGGTTCGATTTGGTTTGGATTTTTGGTTTTTTGGTTAATTAGATTAAAAGAAAAATATACTGTAAAATTTTTTGGTTCAGTTATCGTTTTATCCGGTTATTTATTCCGTTATCAAAAATTAGCCGAAATTTTCTTTTTGGTTTCACATACGGGTAAAATCGATTAAATTTGGTTAGATCGGTTAAAGAATTTTAATATATTTTCATTAAATTCGATTAGCATTGTTAGCGTTAATATAGATATGAAGTCTCGGTTCCAGTTTTCGTTTATTATCTATTTTCTATGTTTGAGTTTGCGTTCTCCTCTTTTAGATTTCAGTTTTTGGGGATTTCATATCTTCCATCTACATATGTATTCCAACTAGAGATGAGTAAAATATATCGGATCTATTATCCAATCCTAAATCCAATATGAAAATAAGATATCCAAAAGTTTCAGATCGAAATCCAGATCCTGATAATTAAATTTTAAAAATTAGGAAATTTTATCCTGATCCGGATTCGTTTGTGTATATATATTCATATAATAAAAATATTATTTTAGAATATCAATAAAATCAAATATTCCAACCTTTTTATTTCAGCTCCATCAACAATAATTTCAGTGACAAAAAATAAGAATCGAGACTGTATTCTGTTTGAGATGATTGATGATATTTCTGCAGAATACATATCATCAAAACAAATAAATATTAAATTTCATAGTTTTTTTGTTGACATATCCAAAATTTTGATGATATTTTTAGAAAATTTAAGAAAAGGAAAAAGATTATGCTTTCCATATTCATACACCAACTTAATATTTATTAATAATTACCCATTATACTTTTGTTCTAGAATATTCCCATTCTAAATTTTCATATGCATCATTTTAGAAAATATAATTTTTTTAAACATGTCTTTCTATTTTTCTGAAAACAATCCCGATAGTACTTGCATAACTATGGAACGAAAGCTCGAAGATCACCAAAATTAAATCTGAAAAATCTCCAATCGACCGGAACAACACTTTTACAAATAGACCGATCCTAATCCATCAACACTACCCTTTCCTTCAAAAGAGAAACTTTACTACCTCACCGTCTAGCTGTTCTTGAAAGGGAGAGTAAAGATTGACTCTCGAATGTAAAAAAATCTGGCCTAGACCGATGAAAAGAGAACTCCGATTGAAAACTAAGATAAATCTGGACATAGCTAGAAAGAAAACCGGACAAAACCGCATATTATTATGATATAAATTAAAATTGGCAACAAAATAAAAGTGAACCAGTTAGTTAACCACAGTTTTTTAATCTATTTCTGGTGAAGCTGTATTCATTTTTGGTAAAGCTTTTCTTGCATATAAACATCATTTGTAGAAATCATTTGAATCAAGGAAACAACAACAAAAAATAAATATTCTCTCAACAATTCTGTTTTCTATTTATCGAAATTCTAGGGTTATTTAATTTCCTCCTCTCTCCGATTCAATGAACTCCTCCCACTTCATTGACAGATTTCGTCAGCGTGAAGATATGGAGAACGAGGGAGAAGAATCGCCGACGGAGCTTAACACGATCAATAGCTCAGGCGGTTTTGTTATTGTCTCTCCCGATAAGCTGTCCGTAAAATACACCGGCGTTGGCCAACACGGTCACGACGTCGGCGTCGTTCAAGCTAATAAACCGGCTCCGTTCAAGCGTCACGCTTACTACTTCGAGATTTATGTCAAAGACGCTGGTGTTAAGGGACGAGTCTCGATTGGTTTCACTACCGATAATTTCAGAATTGGGAGGCACCCTGGGTAAATTTGCGTTTTAGATTCAGATTCAATCGAATGTGTAGTTGGCAAATTTGGAAACTTTTGATTGTGCAAATCAGCACTTGCGGCTATGTCATTGTTGCTGAGCATTCAATTTTCTTCTGTAATGGTTAGATGGGAAATCAACACTTGTGGCTATCATGGTGAAGATGGACTTATATATCTTGGGAAAAGACAAGGTGAAGCCTTTGGTCCAACTTATACAACTGGTGATACTGTTGGTGGCGGTATAAACTATGATTCTCAGGAATTCTTTTTCACGTAAGTCATAATTGAAAATGGAGATCAAGATTCATATCATTTCTTGTCGTACTTCTGATATATCATCGTTTACTTAGGTTTTACTTGTTGACATCTTTGATGCCAGCGTAAATGGAAATCTCATAGGGACAGTCTCCAAGTATATCAAGGGTCCTTTGTTCCCTACTGTAGCTGTACATAGCCAAAACGAGGAGTATGCTCTTATTTTCTTATTTATTTATCGAACTATGTCTCAGCTGCTTGCATGTGAGCTCCATAGTTGTGCTCTATCCTTTTGTTCTGTATGAATCTTGGCAGGGTTAATATCAATTTTGGGCAGGAGAAGTTTGCTTTTGATTTTAAAGTAAGATCCTCTAACTTTGTTTTGAATACGAGTGGAGTTGCTATGTCTGCTTTGAGTAATTTGAAGATAGGATAGTCACGAGTACAACAACTAACGGATAGTAAAAACAAAGTATGCATCTTTTACAATACTGTTCAAAAATCATATAGTTTTTCAGTTACAGGTTTCCGTCTATGATTGCATGTTACTTGCATGCGTTTAATGTTCCCTTGTCATCAAACAACACCACTTACACTTTATGATTAACATTTATATACTCTGTAAGAAAGTTGAGGTAGAAGTTAGATGGTAAACGTTTTTACGTGTTCTTCCCTTTCCCTTTCTGTTTAAGTTATGTGTTTGTTTGAGAGTAAGGTTTCAAGAGCGATTATGCATGACTTAGCTGTTGCCATTTCTCTGTTTTGTTAGGGATATGAAGCATTGGAGAGGAATAAGCAACAAATAGCAATTGAAAAGAGATCCATACCTCCAAACATGAATCATAGGTTTGTTCTTTTGTCTCTGTTATCAAGCTTGGTAATAAACTTTCTGCATAGCTAAAACTTCGTTTTGTGTTTTTGGTCACTAGGCTTGTAAAGAATTACTTGCTTCATTTTGGATATGAAGACACTCTTCATGCGTTTGACCTGGCTACTAACAGTACAGTTCCTCCTATATACGTAGCTCAAGAAGATGGTACTGATGTGCAAGATACATCATATGCACTGCATGAGAGGAAAATTCTTCGACAGGTATTGGATTGGACTGCTATCTTTCTGTTTATACGTTGTCACAGTCCCAAACTAAAAGCAAGCTTCATTAGTACTGCATTAGTTCGTTTTTTATTGAACTGATGTATACTTTGGTTGGCAAAGCTTATAGGGAAGGGTGAGATTGATGCTGCTCTTGCTAAACTCCGGGATTGCTATCCCCAACTTGTTCAAGTGGGTTGAGGAAAAAGTCATTGTGTTTTACATTAAGCCGTTTCTCACTGAGATTTGAACTCTGTCCTCGATTGTATTATCTTCAGGATGATAAATCAGAAGTCTGCTTCCTCCTTCACTGTCAAAAGTTCATTGAATTAGTACGGGTATGCTCTTCGTTCATTATATAATATTAACACATTAGATCCATCGCGGTTATACTATTTCTCTAAATAAATGCTATGGAGAAAATTTGACATACGTAGATTGGAGCATTAGAAGAAGCTGTGAAATATGGAAGAGCGGAATTAGCCAAATTCATTGGTTTAACTGTATTCCAAGACATTGTAGAGGTATTGATGCTTTTGCGACCTTAAACTTGTTTGATGGATTGGAATTCAATATGTACAGGTCTCAAAGTCAGAGATTCGAGTGTCTTGTTTCTCTATTTCAGGACTGCTTTGCTCTGCTTGTCTACGAACGTCCCCAGGAATCAAATGTTGGATATTTCCTTGACGCGTCACAAAGGGAAATAGTAGCAGACGCCGTGAATGCAGCCATTTTATCTACAGATCCAAAAAACAAAGATCGGTTGTATTCTCATCTGGAGACACTTCTTCGACAGCTAATGGCTTGCTGTCGTGAACTGCGGTCATTGAATGATGGTCAGGGAGAATCATTGTCGCTTAACCGGCTTCTGAAGAGCAACAATTGCAAGAGGATAAAGAAAACTGGTTAGCTGTGGGAACATATTTGGATTTGATTAGTGGCAGTCTTTGGGTTTGCACCTTTATTTTTCTTTAGATAGTCAGATGAAATAGGCTGATGCAGCTGTTGAGGTTGGCCTTTGGTTCTTTTTTTTTAATTTATTTTTCTTTTAAGATTTGCAGAGCAACTAAAATTTGAAAATAAAATTTATTTATTAAATTTCCACTATTGTTGTTGTGTCGTTCATTATTTTTGTTGAACTGTTTATGGAACTTGGAACTACAAACACAACTTGACTAGCGAACTTTTTGTTTTCTAAAGGGTACTTTCAAGAAAAACAAAATATTTTCTTGATAATTACTCAAATAATGCCTCTTTACATAACCATTGGTTGTTCTTTAGTAGAACTAACTTCCGAAGGTTCTAAGTTCATTTAGTATGGATCAAGCCAAATCAATATCTACTCATAGGGGAGTCATTTTTGAAGCTAAATGCAACTAATAGAGATAATTTTAGACCGACTTGATTATATGAAGACAATTGTTTACTCTAATGTTATTGGTAGAATTATGTATTCGATGATTGGCACAAAACAAAACTCTATTTATCTAATGGGATTGATCAGCAGAAACATAAACTATTTAAAACGATAACGCAAATCAGTCAAAGGTAAGAGATCAAAGAAACTCTAGAGACAGAAAATTTTGTGATTAAACTCGTTCGGTTTTACAGTTTATAACCAAATCGTACCAAAATTAAAAACTTTCTAAAAACGCTAATCATATAGATTTTAAGGTTAAATCAAACCAAACTAAATCACCTGATTAATATCAGGTTCCACCTGAACATTGTCCTATGAAGATCCACGTCTGATAGTTGTCTATACACCACGTTAAAGATCTCCTGTAAATTTGCCTTCTTTAATCTGCATAATTATAATAAATCGTATTTTTTAGAATTTGAAATCCAGATCTCCGGATATAGAAGCATTAATAAACATTTAATCAAACCACTGGACTAAAGAGACTTCCACAGTAATACGGTCATCTTATGCGAGTATGCGGAGAAAGACCTGGTCAACTCGTGGACACGAAAGGTTTTCCATTACCTTGGAGTGCACGGTTAAATAACGAGAAGGAGATTGCAAATGACATGGCTTATCTTCACACCGCGTTTCCTTCGGTCGTAAACAATAGGGATACAAGCAAAGCAGTTTTTGTTCTGCCTGGGCATATCGATCCCCGAAAGAGAATTGTGTGTTTAATGATGACGCAGTAGTTTATGAAATATCCATTGATTATATGTTATTATGGATCGATTTGGCCAAAAAGGCAATTTAATAGGACTTGTCAATGCATCGTCTAAAAGCTTCCTTTATGTAATGATCTTTCTCTGTTGATATTTCTTTAGTATTTCATTTTGATAATGTAACAAGAATCTTGGATTTCAGTTTGGTCTCAACCAACGATACTTGGAAGCTGTATCTATGTCATGAGTACAGTAACATGACAGCATGAGGTTCATTTGTCAGAGATGAAACATGTTTTCACTTCTTGGTCAGTTTTGAAAACCAGAGAAAAGATAAGACCATGTTACAACCTTACAGAGAGAAACAATCCCCAAGTTTGTTCCTTTAGGATAAGCTCAGCTAAATCGGCATGAAATAAACACTAGAAGTTCATACATTAAGCCTAATTGAGTACAATAGGTAGACCACATTACTGTTCTTAAAAGCATTAACCCTGAGGATGATTATGCTCTTATGTAACAAAGTAATCTCTTCTTGTTCCAAGAACTTCAAACTTGGCTTTATATTCCAAGAACAACGAGGATCTCTAGCTAGAATCTCTCAATAATGCCTCAATAAGTTTGAGTTCTTTAGCTACTTGGATCATCTTTGGTCTGTATTCATCTCTCTCCTCGCAGCATCTCAAAGCCAGCTTAACACACATTTCCACCTGCAATTTCTGATCACTTGTGATGTCTTTGGTAATAGTTGGATCAAATACTTCATCGAGTTTCTCATTCTCTTATAACTCTTTCACATAGCTAAGAATACCTTGAGGATCTCCATCAGATACAGAGATAACAACCGGTTTGCCAGTGAGAAAAACCAACAAACAGATCCCGAAGCTGTACACATCGGTATATTCAGTGACGAAACTCGTGGCTATGTATTGCGGATCGAGGTACCCAAATGTTCCCTCTTTCAGCTTCTATTCTTGATTTTCCTTCAGGGAGAGATATTGAGAACGATAAATCAGGCAACTTTACAGTCCAGTTCTTGTCCAAGAAAACGTGCATTGGCTTAACATCTCTATGTAGGATGATCTTAGGGAACGCCATGTGAAGATATGTCACAGCATTTGCAATCTCTTTTCCAATCTTTAACCGTAAACACCATGGCAACAAAGATTCTTCCCCGTTAACCATAACACCTCCTCTCTGATTCAAAACTCCATTAACTGCGAATTCGAACACAAGAACCGGAAAAGGAAACTCCAGGCAACATCCTAATAGTTTAAGAAAATTGTTGTGATTGCTCATCCGAGCAGACAAGACAATATCATTGTAAACCTTTTCAACTCTATGTCCTGTAATTTCATCCTCGGAGAACTTCTTGATCATATAAGATCTGTCTTCGATTTAACCTCTATACCACTTATAGTATACATCTTCCGAGACAAAACAACTTGAATCAAAGTTATTGGTGGCTTTAAGGATCTGGTCAGAAGTAAAACTGCGTATAGGAATAGATCTACCATTAGAGTCAGTGATAATTTCTTGTAATAAGATGCTTCCGTTTTCCAAGAACCACCTCTTCTTCTTCTCCTTTTCCTTCTTTGTACGAGATACAGATTTCAGATACTGATTCTTCATTGATTCCATTATCAAATCAAAGCTTTCTGGGCCAAAAGATGTTTTCGTTTTCCTCCAGAATGAATAAAGCGGACACCTTTGGATATTTTCTATCTCAGACTATTGAGAAAAGTTTCATCTCTCTTTCTCTAATGATCAAATGAAAAATTAGGAGCAATAGCCAATTTTTTTCTGTAATTCATGAACTAACCAAAAAAAAAATAGTTGACTTGATATGTATTAATACCAGTTCTATTGTTTTTTTTATCCAAACCACATATTCTTCTTCTTTATCTTTGCTTTTATTTTGTTGTTACCGAATTTTTTTATCCCTCTCAATTAATTTATTTTATATCCTTTTAATCAAAATGATTAAGTTAAGTTATTGTATTGGTAAAATATACATCTTTTTACATATATTTTATAATTTAAATTTTGTCACACGAACATACATTTTTCAAAGATAGATAAAAATTTTATTAATAGAAACATCTTATTCTATTATATATATATATAAATAAAAAATGGCATATTTATAAAATTTATAATTTTGCAATTTAAATTAGATTTCTTATTAACTAATATCATCACCAAGCGATTGGGAATATCGATTGGGAATATGATCTTACCAAAAATCTGAAAAGTCTTCATTGGTACAATGTACCTTTCAATTATTGGAATTATTGCTAAGTCTGGTATAATTCTTTTTTGATACAGTCTTCAAAACACAAACACATGTGGTTAATATTTTTTGACACCACTTTTGAGCTATCTATATCTCCTTATTGGTTCATGCTAAGGTTGAACTATTTTGGTTCTGTCACATAAATTTTTAAACCAAATATCCAAAAATAATTTCAAATCTTCAAAAAAATATTCGTTCCATCCCAAGAAATAAAATTTTCCTTTAATCTCTTTTTCATTTTAAATTTCATTTTCTTTGTTCTTTTCTTGGACACTTTAATTTCATCAGATATAATTCTTATTGACCGAAGAAAATTCCGAGTCAAGTGGTGGGATATATATATAAAATTCATTAAATCTCTATCCATCAAATATCTTAACCTAACATGGATAAAAGCGGCTAAAAATTTCTGTTTTTTTTTCAAGAATAAAATTCAAAATCCTAAAACCAAACACTTCACAAAACACCAGAAACAACACTTTTCATTTCCCAAAAATACAAAATATTGTCAATGTTAGCAGGAGAAAAATCTGAAGAAAAAATTAAGGCGATCTCTTTACAGTTTCTACCTTCATTCAGACCAACTATCTCAGACTTTAGTAAGCGAATCAAACTCTAACATCCCGGGGATCGATGAAGACATATTCAACAATAGTGGAGTATGATTTCTCTCCACAAAAATACAAATCTCGACAAAAGCATTGTTCCAAATCTCTTGAGTGCGGGTATATTATTACAAATCTTTGGGTACCGTCACTTTGTTACAAATCTTTGATCACGATCTATTTTCATAATATCCGACAAAGACCTGCATCAAACAATAAGTGTAGTCTCATGTAGACGTCATTTCAATGTCCATTTATGGAGACAAGCTTTGACTATTGGAGCTTAATGGAGATAACTTTCAGAAGTGGTATTATCCATAAGATAGCACTAGTTTATTTTAATTTCAAATTTTTATTACCATTGTTGTAAATTCCTATATAAAAGAATCTTAGTTTATTTGTAAACCAGGTTCTTATTTTCACATTTCTCTTCTCTTTCATACATTTCCTGTCTCCAGATTTTCTCTAAACATTGTTACGATCTCCTTTAAGTAAGTATCTAATAAAATGTACTTCTTAATCTTGTTTCTTTTAATATAAAGTACTTTTAATATGTTTTTAATTTTTGTCTAAGTGACTAGGTTAACCGCCAATCGTTTTTTGTTTTTTTTTATCCAACAAAGTAAAACTAGAAAAAACTATCCTCTGGTCAGCCAGACTGACGTTTTCATATCCACGTGAAGTAAATTAACTAGTAGTACTCGAGCACCACGTGCTAGCATATCCGCCTGCCTATTTTCTATGAGTGCCACTTTGATAATCCTTATATTGTCAAAACACTCTTTGCATTTTTGGAATTCGTCCAGAAGTGTTGAAAATGCTGGCCATTCGTTAACTCTGCACAATCTGTAGCAAAGGTTACTTCGCTTTGTTAGAACGCATTCATACATCCCATGACCCAAATTAATGCTTCGAATTTCGTATATAGAGAAGTGAAACTTTGTTTGATGTTCCTTGCCCCCATAACTCGCTCTCGTCCGTCATGGGTCCACCCTTGTCCTAAAAATATATCCCCTTCTTTCCATGAACCATCCACATGACACCAAGTTCAAATATGTAAATCATGAGCCGTACTTCTATCATCTTTCATGACACTTTGTGTTATATTCTGACCATCCCTTGTATGGGCCTCTTCTCAAATTAAGGCTTCTGACTCCGCTTTCTTTAAAATATCCCTTGGGTCCCAGTCTATACTATTGTATAATTGTTTTTCCATATATACAAAAAATCCAAAGAAATTGATTTTATGGGCTATCCTGGGGGATCCTCAAAAATAAATAGTCCATGTTAAAATATATCAAAGATGAGAGAAAAAACCCTGGGTTAAACATGATTTACAATAATGCTCAAGTCTGTAAAGCAGGATGACACTAAAAAAATACATGATTTATTGTTTCGTCATATGCTCCATACCATACACAATATATATCCCCTTTAATTTCTCTGGTCCATAGGTCATGGACACCTACATACATCCCGATATGGCTTGCCATATGAAGTGCTTTAATATGGGTGGTCATCTGACCTTTTAGGTAAAGGTCAGCAAGGGTTTCAAGTGCTCCTCCACCGAAGATTTTTCTTCTCGAAGAGTCTTCCATTCTCATAACAAGGCACTTAACTCGAGCCTTCTTGAGCTTCCCATCATACTATCTGATGATCCAGTTGGAGTGATGGACGACCTAACAAAAGTAAAATCAAAAGTACGATTAAAGCCGAACCAAATGATATAACTAAAGACATGTCAGCAAACGAACCTATGTCTTGGCAACCGCGAGATCCTTGAGCAGCTCATTCTCCTACAGGTCTTCAACATGATGAAGATCGTGCAAAGGCCCCCTAATGAACCTGATCATCTTAGCATAGGCATCCAGATCGTCAAAACGCTTGATGTCCATCTTATATTCAAAGGAAACGGCAAAGAGATTCTTTGCACCGCGGTGCCTCTTCGACCAATCGACCTCTTCAGGCCGAAGGTCGAGCTCGGCACTTCTCTTCATGGTCTCGACGAGGGATTGGGCAAAACCACGCTAGGGGAAGCTTCCAACCCGGCCACAGCCAGGAGATTGTCGTCAACCTATGGTTCCTCCGACCTCGACTCGGCAACATGTACATCATCTGTCTCCCTGGAGCCAGCTATCTCTTTTCCCCTCCTTCGGCCGAGCTTGAAAGGTTCATTCAGCTCTCGAGCCGCCAAAATGCAAGCGGAGCGCTCCCCACCTGGAATCACCTCATTTCTTGGATCATGTTACCCACGAGCGACCTCAGTGCTGGCCTTTTCTACTAAACCGGCTCTTTTCAACAACGCGGAGGAACTCGGGAAATCCCTCGATGCCTTTATCATCCTTTGTTTCACTTTGGAAGGAAGAGGTAAGATATCCCAGTTGACTGCCAGACAGAATAAAAGCAGAAGGAATAAGCATGTAACGCGGTTAAAGAAAAACGTATCCAACCGAGCTCACCAGAGTTAATACGTTTGACACTCCTCTGAGTTCAAGCTCGGTGGAGATCTGACCACTTCAGACGATCTAGAGTCCGGATCATCTCTATATTCTCTAGAGAGTTCGAAGGAGGAGGAATCGATATGGGTTGCCGATCTGCAAAAAGGTAGAAATAGATTAATACTTGGAGAAATCCAAACAAAGCAATTTGACGACCTTAGCAGCTCTCTACTAGGAAATCTGTTCCACCAATCTTGAAATGTTATGTTACAATCAAGGATGGATGTCTTATTGATCTGGCGTAAAAATACTTCTCCTGCAAATCTTTCGCCTTGTTGGGAACTTTCCGCAAAATCAATACTTGGATTTTATATTGATGTAGAAGATCCCCGACGTCCCCGAATTCACATTGAATGAGGCTATCTTCTCAGTTGAGAAATGGCAATCATGCGCTCCTTGCAATTTGAGACAGAAATTTTGGCAAGGAGACCCATAAATTAGATTGTGAGAAGTAGGCATCATAAAGACAAATCCATCCTGGAGATGGATTCCACGGACGTTCAATCGCGGAGGCCAATCGAAACGCTATGCCATATGGTAGAAGACATGATGACCTCATGGCTTCGAGAAAATGATAGTCAATTCATGACCTTACACCGTCGTCCTGGCGCCTAATAGGTATACCCAAATCCCTTGCAAAATTGATGGCTGCAACATCATCCAACAAGGAAGGGACCTCATGCTTCACCTTGAGATACTTCATCTCTATGACGGTTAACGGAGGAATCCCCTTGAGGTGACTCCCAAACGCCTCGGCTCAGTGGATCTCCTCCTCGTCTGGAGAAAGACTGATCTCCTCAACCCCATGCGATGAAGTACCATCCTCGGCCCGAGCGTGAAGCTGGACGATCTCCAAACCATCGCCACTCTGAACGGCCTCGTCGCCTTAATTCTTCCGCCCTTGGTGAATCAGCTCAGATATCGGGGACTCAGCGTCAGATGAGCCATCTACATCACGATTGAAGAGACATGGAGCTGTCGAGCACATCAGATCGAAGCCGTCGATAGATCCGAAGAAAAGGCTCGATTCTGCACGGACGAGAGACATCACAAAGAATGGAGAACAAAGAATTGACCGATTAAAATGGATCCGACTCAATACTCATTTAAAAAGACGCAGATCTAAAATTCACTTAAAACAAACCGAAATCCAAACTGGTTAGAAAATTTATTTAATTTAATTCCAAATTTTTTGCAGGAAACCAATTAACATATTTCTTTTTCAAAACCCTAAATCGACTATTTTTACTATATATAAGATAAAATCATTTTCAGTAATCAAAGCATTAATTTTCTGGCTTTTATATGTATATATATTTTTATGTTGATTTTAACAATTTTTGTTAATATATTTTTATAAAAAAGTTCTAACTTATACTCCAAAAAAATCTATATATTAAATATTTTCGAAAAATGTTATTCTATGAAAGAATGGGAATTTTGTTTTCTTTTTTAGATCACTAATCTTCTTAATAACATTTGACAAGCAATTTTATGAAAATGTTTGAAAAAAAATTTTAATTTTGATTTATGCCACTGATTTAATGAAATAAATGTGTTTGGAAAAAAGTTTAAATTAGGATAGAATTTACCAATTAAAGTAGATCCAACACAATATCCATTTAAAAAGACGCGGATCTAAAATTCATTTGAAACAACTGCAATCCAAACCAGTTTAGACAATCTATTTAATTTAATTCCAAAAACTCTGTAGGAAACCAATTAACATATTTTTTTTCAAAATCCTAAATCCACTATTTTCACTATATATAAGATAAAATCATTCTCAGTAATCAAAACATTATTTTTTTCTGGCTTTTATATGTATATTGTTTATGTTGATTTTAACAATTTTTTTGTTAATATGTTTTTATAAAAAACTTCTAACTTGTACTGCAATAAGTAAATCTATATATTAAATATTTTCGAAAAATGTTATTCTATGAAAAAAGGGTCTTTTGTTTTCCTTTTTAAACCACTAATTTTAAAATTTCTTTTATTTGCTGGGTTTCTATTTATTTGGCTTTTGGGTTTTGATTTTAACTATATTTTAAATATTGGTTTAAATCATAATTTAAATTTTAAAACCAATAACATTAGTCTGAAATTTTATTTTAATGGTGCAATTCTTATAAAATACTTCTAACTTTTTTGTTTGCCAACTACTTTTAATTTAGACCTCATAATAAAATACATATATAAAAATATTTACAGAACAACAAAACAAAAAGAGTATTCATAGTTGGACGCATACACAATAAAAATAGAATTTTAGAAAAAAAAATTTATTCTTCTTAACACTATTGAAACAAACACTTATAATATGTTTTGTTTACAAAAATACATCTTCTGACTCAATGTCAGACGATAAATAATTTATATGATTGAACACTAATTTTATTGTTTTCCATCATATAAAAGAATACTCCGTAAACCACCGTCAACTCGCTTAGTATGATTTAGTGAATTTTTAATTACATGTAAGAAAGTTTTATCCTAGCTAAAATAAAAGATTGGCCGAACTGAAAGTCAATAACTACAAACACGAAATGAAACAAATTAAAGGGTTAGTAGAATCACATAAATTATTTATAAAAATTTAGAAAAATCATTTTATACACATTTTGATCAGGTTTTATACAAAATTTTATATAAGCATTTAAATATTATATCTTGTTAATTATTTTAAACCTTTATTATAATCTATAAACTAATTAATAAGAACATTTATCAACTCATAATTTCTCATGGTGGAACCCAATCTGTTTGATGCTTAGTTCTAAGGAGTATTCAAAATGTTTCTGGCAGGACTGTATACATAGAGATTGGTGGTAGGTTTTTTGAAATTAAAAATGATGAATGTGAATTTATCAATTATCATCTTCCTACTGATGCATACATGAAGATTAGAATATACCAAGAAGAAGATCAAGCATATTGGCTAAAGTATTAGAATATACCAAAATAGAAAACGTCAAGGAGCTGATTTAGTTGGGAAACACTTATATTCAAAAGGGTTCATGCAGAATTCTATTTGTGGAGGGCACATGAAGAAAATTTTATAGTTAGTAACTTTACTCCATCAAGTCGTAGAACTGGAGATCATGGTAGCACAAGTCATCATGTCAAAATTAACATGAATACAGATAATAAATATGTTGAAATGGTACATTTAATCATTTAATTATCAACATTATGATTATAGGACATATAATCATTATGATTACGGTACATATAATCAAACTAAACAATATAAAATAGTTGCAAAGAAACAAATTTACCATTTTATTGGCGTCAAGATGGATGAGCATAAAGGCTGATTCCAATTTTCCGGAGAATTGTATGGATATGATGGTAACAATGATTAAAGATTATCTGCAGCTGATAAAAAAGGTAGAGGATCATATTATGAGATGAAAAAAGTTGTGAGTGGTCTAGGGCTTCCTTATCTAACAATTGATTTTTTGTCCTAGTAATTATAAGTTATTCTAGAAAGAATATGCAAAGTTGGATTATGGTTGTTTTTGTGCAAAAAGCAGATATAAATCAGCTCGGAACCGTAAAAATTTATTGTTTGATATTGTTCATTAATTCATCGATTATTAATTTATAGAGGTTTAACTGTATATATATATCCCCTTCAAAAAATACAATTTGAACATTTATTTCTTGTTTTGTTTGGTTGATAATAATTTTATTTTGTGTTGGTTCTAAGTCTTTGAAGAATCAAAAACGGCTAACAAGTATTTGTTTTTTCTCTCTGTTTGTTAGAATTTATGGTTGACATTACATTTATTTACAAAAATTTCTTAGTTATGTATTTACTTATACAAAGTTTGGTTAATTTTTTTCTCTGAGTAAATTAAAAGTTAGCAAAGTTTTTCGCATGATTCACTAGAAATAAGATTTCAAGTTTAAATCCTTAAGACGCTAATAAAGTTGAAATGAAAAACCTTGTAAATATTGTTTACCAAAGTTAGAGTAGAAACGGTTTTAGTTATTCTCATCTAGTAATTTCATTTTGCATTATATATATAGATGAATATATTGAAATATGCAATAATAGATCAATTGAAATTTCAGTTTGCATAATATTGAACATTTAAATATATAAAGGTAAATTAATATATATCATGAAATTAGCTTACCCCTTCCGAAAAAATTGAAAAGGTGTAAGACTTTGTTTGAAAAAATTGCCGAACATAAATTTATATATACATCTACTTTTTTCAATTTTGTAAAATCATATTTTTAGACACAATTATTTATCAATATAACACACTCAGCTATTTTATTGCGAAGAAAAAAGTCGTCAATAACCTCAATTTTTAGCGAAAACTTATCCAGTTTTTCTCAGGAACTACACTTACAAGAGCTGGTGAAACCTTAGCCATGACCGCAGTGGGAATAAACCTACGGTTGAATCAGCAGAGTAATGGAAAGGAAGACACATCACAGTTTTCCCACCACCAAAAGGAAATTTTACTTATATCAATACTTCTCTCTCTTCTCTGTCTGGTTGCCCACCGCTGTTTCCTCCCTTAAGAATGGATGACAAAGGAGACGCAACACCTGAATCTGGACATAGAAGTGGTCTGATTCAGTTTGGACCGAGTCAGATCGATTTTCAAAGAGAAGTTGGCCCAATGAACCTTGATTACATCTTCAAAATGTTTTCAAAAATGCGAGAAGGGCTCAATATGTAAATTCAAAATATCATGATGCCACATGTGGAGCGCAAGAGATCAAGGTCACTATGAAAGAAACCAAAAGACTACATTCTTGAAAACCAAACGAGAACACCCAAGTCAAAAACATTTGAAAGCTCAGACTTCCAGTCTAAGAGACAAAACTGAACCCATGTCGGATGTAACTGCATTTTGGAACGCAGTTGGAGGAGCTCACTTTAGTGACTATGAGAATGAGGCTGGATCGTGTAAA
This sequence comes from Schrenkiella parvula, assembly GCA_000218505.1. NCBI lineage: Eukaryota > Viridiplantae > Streptophyta > Magnoliopsida > Brassicales > Brassicaceae > Schrenkiella > Schrenkiella parvula. The sequence goes on along the minus strand of CM001192.1, from coordinate 3,149,560 downwards.
GTGTTCGCCAAATATCTCTTGGGATCCTCTCCCCATTGTGTTTCTCAATTAAAAGAACGATCTATCGATAGCTTCTCTCGGTTATCGGTCAGCTTTCTAAAGCAATACTTAGTCTTTATTGAAAAGATGGAATTGGGAGCATAACTATATGCTCTCACAAAAACCCTGAAACTCACTATGCTCCGACATCACTATATTCAGGAAGATCATTGCTAGAATGCAGTGATTCATGATGGATACCCTTAGAAGCTGTAGAGAACTTCCCAAGGCACGATTCAAGATTCAAAGAAAACCTCGCTATCAATTGACCAGCAATATTTACCTTCTCACGAACGGAAAAAAGAAAGTCCTGTTTTTTGTTTTTATTTCAGCTTTCATTTCTCTCTCCTTAACTTTGGTTCTAGGTTTCGCTTATTTTAGTTTTGGCTTTGGGTTGGTTGAAATCTGGTTTACTTTTAAGATGTCCAGTTATAATCCTTAAAACTCCCACAAAGTTGTTATAATGCTTTAAATGAAAAACCTTGTATTTTTATAGTATAAATGGTTTGGTTACTCTCCTCTAGAAATGTCAGTTTGCATTATATATATAGATGAATAGATTTAAATATATAATAGTAGATTAATAGAAATTTCAGTTTGTATTATAGATATAGATGTAATGGTAAATTAATTATCTATTGTGAAATTAGTTTTCCCTTTCAAACAAATTGAAAAGGTGTAAGACTTTTGTCGGAATAATTGTTAAAATAAGACTTAAGCAAAAACTACTGTTATATATGACTATCATATGAAATATAGTTAAGATAAATCTGTAAGACGATTTAATCTGCTGGTTATTGCAAATATTTTCAACCATCTTCTGGTACTTGTCTGATTTTTCGATGGATATTTGTTATCATCTACTTTATAATAATCATTTAAACCAAACCAGATAGCACAGAGTTTTATGACTGCTTATAAGACTGTATATATATGTTTATTTTTCCGACTAAATTCGTTTATTTGTGTATTAGCACAACATTTATTGAGAAATAAAAATTTATTTTTAAAAGTCATGGAAGTTCTAGACCTTCGATCTATTATCTCTTCCAGATCCCAAAATCATCCAATTAAAGAATAACCTCCATCTCAAAGAGACTTTTTTAATCCAGGCATAAGGAAACAACCCCTGCAATAACCTAGGCCGCCACACATTTGTTAATTCTATAATAAATATGAACATGAATTGCATACAATTAACTTAAAGGTTACAAGAACCACGTAAATTATTAATATGAATTTATAAAACTCTTTTTCTACACATTTTTATCAGGTTTTATACACAAGTTTATATAAGAATGTAATTCTTTATATTCAACTTAATTATTTTATAAATCTATTTCTAATCTATTCAAGAGTTTATAAGAATAATCTGTGAACTCATAATGAAAATTACAAAAATTTCAACACTACATGTCTAGTAATAAAAGTGTTTATATTAATATTTATGAATATATATATATATATATATATATATTGTTTTATATCACCAATAAAAACTAGAATACAAATTTCTTTAAGTTTGTAAAATCATATTTTATAGACACATTTATTTATTTGTATAACAAATCCGATGAACCCACATCTCTTTTATTTTATATAATTACAGTAATTTATAAGATTTAATAAATATGAAATAATCATTGTTGGGATGTAAATCTCAATAAGGTGTAAAAAACCCATAAACGGAGTGAATAGTATTGCCAAAGTGGAAGGCACAAGATGAAATCAAGCATCCAGCTCAGATAAACTCGGAGTAAAATACACGGTCAAACTTGTGCGGTTAAACCCAATATCAACTCCAAAGTGGACGGAAGATTTATTTATTTATTTATTTATTTATTATTATTTTTTGTGAACAAGATACTATTGCTCAGGATGACTCAGAAATCATGGGAGAAATGTAAAATCTATATGGCTAGTATACGACGGTTGTACTCGCGATTTCCGTACTAATTTTTCCGCCATTTTGTTGTTACTTGAGATGAGTGTGAGATCAAAAGTACTGAAATATTCCTTACATCTCTGAAACTCCTCCATATGAGGTGAAAATGAATCCAACACCATCTTCACCAGCTCCGAACAGTCTTTTCCAAGGATGACCTCTTTTGATTAGCCACATTCGTACACTCCACAGCCCATATAAAAGCCTCAACTTCTGCATGTAGTGCAGAAAAGGTAATAACAAATGTTCCTTGCTCACATCCATCCGGATACACCCCTATGAGTAGTATTCCATCATTGTCATGAGAAAATTTTTTCATCTTTTCATGATCCATCTATAAAACACCATATACCATTTTGATTCAATTATAAATCCTGATCACCTTCTGCGGACAATGGATTCGGAGAGAGCCTCTCCAATCCTGTTATGTGAGCTTCCTCCAATAATAAAGATTATGTTTCTGCTAGTATAAACATAATTATTAAATACTTTGTTATTTCTACTCTTTCATATATACCATATAAAATCCATGAAAATTGATTGTTGAGATTATCCGAAGGAAGTCTCCAAAACAAGAAATCCAATTTGGAGAAGATTGATATCATAGGAATTATTCCATGATTTGATGGAACATTTGATAGGACCCATACTTTTAGTGCTGGTGGGCACTAAACAACGCATAATTAATTGTTTCTTCCTCTGCTCCACATCTGGCACAAGTCATTTCACAATTTATTCCTCTTTCTCTCACATTTCTTTTGCTAACGATAAACATCCTGACAGAATTTGCCAAATAAAAAATGTTTATCTTCCTTGGCCATATTAGCTTCCATGCAAAGGCCTATAAAGGTGTAACATCTGGTCCCTGGAAAGGATTAATGTTCTCATATCCATAAACCATTCTATATCCTGATTTTACCGTATCATCTCCGTTTTTGTGAAGTACCATCTGTTTGTATCTTGCTTTAGATATCGGCTAATCGGCATTTTGAAAATCAGGACTGCATCTTATGGAGCAATAATTGCAAGAACTAATTTTTCGTTCCAAGTCCTTAAGCTTTGGTTAATCAAATTATTAACCTTAAATGGAGGGTAGTTAAAATATTTGCATGTTGCTGGCCTCGGGCGGGTGGCTGGGATCTATAGATCATTTGAAACTGAAACAGACGTTCATGTTCCCACCCTTTTGATAAGTCTTTTATTAACCAGAGTTCTAGCCGATACAATACTCCGCCAACCATTGGATGGGGAGTACGATCTAATAAGATATAGAGGTCCTGCATTATGAAAATATATACCTTTGTATACCTTAGCGAATAATTAATCCGGTTTCTCAATTAACCGCCATAGTTGTTTCATATAGTGTACCTATGCAATGTATTTCATAATCCATGTAATCCACTGTTGTGCGAAGCCCATCTTATTTAGAGTTTGTCCCGATCATATGCCTTACTCATATCCGGTTTGATGGCCATAAATTTATCTTGGCAGGATGAATTTGTTCGTAAACAATGTAACGTCTCTTGAGCGATTAAAATGTTATCCGTTATAAAACGCCAAACCACAAATGCTGATTGTGTTTCCGAAATAAGGTCCGGTAATACATTCTGAAGCCATGACAGACTGATTACTCTTAGTTCCATCCTTCTACTTAGGCATTCTGTTTGGGTATTAACAAAAATATTCATCACATTTAGCATTGGGTAGAAATTGCCTGTCCGCAAAAAATTATTTACCAAATGGAGAACTTCATTCTTCATGATAGGCCAAGATTGTTTTAAAATTAAAGCCGCCATCCCATCTCAGTCTCGTGCTTTTTCAGGGTTCATTAAGAAAAGCACATGTCTTATCTCCTCCTCCGACGCCATGGCCTTTTAGTTGGTTGGTAGGCTGGTGAACATATAATCTACTTTCTAAAAATTATTTAAACAAAAAATAGCATATCCTATATTTATTCCTGTTTACAAATTTTGATAGACGTAGTTTCAACTACAATAGTTTGGCGCTAAAATGAGGAGGGTGGTTAGTCTAAACAGCAACACAAAAGAAAGAACAGCTGGCGCCCAAAATGCTCAAGAAACCATCACTAAGTTCCTTGAGCAAGCGGAAAGTCGCCAAACACTATAATGAAATAATCAACGATATTGTTACAAAAGTTACCCAGTAGATCGAGATCATCAGCATTAAAAGAGCAAATATAATATATATCAAAACATATTTCATGGTAATATGTAGAAAGTTTTTCTATTTTTATGATATCTAGTTTTTGAGTATCACATATTAAATCATAACATTTATCAATGAGCGTTGATGAAAGCAAATCAGAAGCTACATTTTTATAAAAAGACATGTGACTATCCTCATAATCATGAAATTTAAAATGTATGGACCTTCTATTTGGCATCGTGGAATCAAATCTATTACATCTTGTATTTCATCTTTTCAAAACGAATTTTATGTTGAGTTCGGGTTGATTTTCAATTTTAAGTTAATTTAAGAAAATAAATAACTATGTGTACGTAAATTAATATATAACATGAGATCACCGGGGTTATTTATGGAGTGAAGCCATGTTTTTTTCGGTATACTTCCGTGGGCAGTAATATTAATATAATTTATATTGATGCTGCAATAAATATGTGTATGTAAATTAATATATAACATATGATTACCATGGCCCTTTATGGAGCGAAGCCATGATATGTTTGGAAGACTTCCATGGATATTAATATTAATATAATATAATATAATATATATTAATGGTGCAATGATGTGTTACATCATTCATATACGTAAGGATTATATTATAATGATACATTGAATAATAGTTGTTCAATTGACAATAATGTAAATGGAGATTGAAATATGCCAAGAAGATGATCAAGAATATCAGCTAAAGTATGCCTATCCCAATATCAAGATTAATGATGCTAGAATAATTGTGTTGCAGATTTGTCGATATGTATATTTCTGATAAAGATATTCATATAAAAATATCGAAGATGAAATGTATATATCGCGCGATAGTATATTTTTCGGGATATATCAGACTGATGGTCCTATAAAATATTATGAATATGTTGTTGCAAGACACATTAACCCTCCCCCCCCAAGGAGGTATCAAAGTTCACGAAGGTGAAGCTGATGAAGCATCAACGAGTATAAAAGAGCGAGACGCATAAAACGGCCCAACGAAATGAACCAACAAGACTAAGTCATTTGACTAAGTAATCTTTTCCCCTTTCATTTATGTTCCTTAATTTTAGGGCACACCACATTTTTCGTTTTCTTCTTTGTGCTTCTATGTTTGTAGGAGTTGAGCCTCCATTGTAAATTAATAATAAAAAATGAATAAAGGTTACTTGTTCTTCTGTACTTGTTATTTTGATTAAAACAACAATTGTGGTTTCGGGTTTTCCGTTTTAATTCCAAGAAACTGCATTGACTTATAAAAGGCAATCTATGTGGAACATCCTTCCAACGAGGGTAAGCTTAAACATTTCGGTTATATCGGAGTTATCAAACACTGGGATTTTTATGATGTCATCATCATCTTCATGTTGTCGACATTGTACATGATGTGCAAGTTCCTCTTGTGCATGATAAGCAAAAGATCTTCTCATTGTGACGCACAAGAACTACAAAAGACACCTTATTGAAAGGAAAATTTTTAAAACCAGCAAATCATAGCCTTGAGAATATCATATATACTAAACATACGAAACAATTTGAGTGTGGGATTGCCTCCCTCACTGTAGGAGAATGAAAAGAAGAACCTCAAATCAGCGTCATAGAGTAGATGTTTGTCATATCTGAGGGTCGCCAAATCAATCATTATAAGTCCTAAGAAACTCATGTTTGAAATAGCTATCTTCAACTAAAAGATAAATTAACTACATGAAAGTGGGCAATTTGTAAAAGAAATTCGTAAGAAAAAATATAGATTCAAAAGTTTTCAACGGTCTTAGTGACAAAATTGTTGCAAAAAACATCTATTGCAACTCCGGTGCAAATTTATCAAAAATAATTTGGTTGCGAACCCATAGCAATTTTGTAACTACTTTACAATGATTTATCATTGGTTCTTTTTAGCAAAGGATTTCAGTTCATTTCGTTTCTTATAATGAAAATGGAAAGACTTTACAAATCATATAATCAGAATGAGTGTATAGTTGTAGAATCACATTTTTATGATATGTTCAAGTTGCAAACTACCAATAAATGATAGTTGCAAAGAAGCAGATTCACCGTTTTTATTGGCACCAAGATGGATGAGCAAAAAACTGATTCCAATTTGCCTTAGAATTGCATGGATATGGTGGCAATAACGATTAAAGATTATCTGCCACCTGATAACATAGCTAGTAGATCATATTATGAGACAAAAAAAACCGTGAGTGGTCTAGGCTTTGCTTACCTAACAATTGATTCTTGCCCTAGTAATTTCATGTTCTTATTGAAAGAATATACAAAGTTAGATTCTGTTCGTTTGGTAGAAAAGGCAGATATAAATAAGCTGCTAAGGAGATAACAAATCATAAAATGGGGAGAAAAATAAAGAAGCACATACAGATTCCAAGAAAGAAAATTTGGTACTTACTGATCGCAGATAGATTAAAAAGGATTTATCAATCTCATAAGATATCCTCCTCAATGAGATAGCATGTCGAGCATTAAGGGATGACAATGAACATATCATAGTAGGTCACTGACGGTCTTAATCTTTCTCTGAATCAGAATCTTCTTTCTATCTTGTTGCGGGGAAGTTCAGTCATATAGAAGGTTTAATCACGAGCAGTTCCAATCCCAGCCTGCCTAGGCATCGAAGAAAACATATCCATATCCCATGTTATTGCACTCGAAACCTTGCTAGCTCATGTTGTTGGTATATCACCTTCAACCGAAGGATCAAAGCCTACTAAATATGTCTCGTCTCAAGCTTTCAACAACAGGCATGTAACCTTCAAAAGAAGCAATTGAGGATGGATGGAAGCAATCGACCCGGACATATCTCATCCATCAGATGGAAAAACTTGAAATTTCAAACAGGTATTTCCAAGTTTTTTGCGAGAATCTAGAAATGCCTATCTTAGACTATGTACATATAGATTTAAACCATATAGAATGTTTTGGAAAAACAATTTTGGTTTCTCGGACAAAATTTTTAATGCGAGCGGTGTTTATGTGGAACATTAGTAAATATATATATATATATATATATATATGACCAAGAAAACTAGAATGCAAATTTATTCAAATTTCTAAAATCATATTTTCTAGACACATTTATTTATCTATTTTACTACCAAAAAAAAATCAGATGAACTCCATATATTTTATATTTTTATAATAATTTATAAGATTTTTAGCAAGTGACCAGTGAGCAAACGACCATTTCGCAAGCAATCAACGAGTTACGTTATGAAATGACCAAGTGCCAGACCAAGTAAATTATTTATGTTTTTAATTTTGTTAATTTTTACAATGACCTAACTCAGAACTGGCAAAATTTATTATTTGAGAATATTTATTAATTTATCGAGTATTAACTTTTGAACATTGAACTGTATATATGTCCTTTTCAACAAATGCTATTTGAATATGTATTTCTTGTTTTGTTTAGTTGCTAATATTTTATTTTTGTGTTGTTTCTAAATCATTTAATATTTACAAATGGCTAGCTTGTATTTTCTTTTCCGGTGTTTTTGTTAAATTTGTGATTGACATTAAATTTTTTACCAAATTTTCAAAGTTATGTATCTATTTACACAATGTTTGCTTAATCTTTTCTCTGACTAAATTAAAGTTTAGCAAGGCTTTTTTGCATGATTCACTACATATAAGATGTTGAGTTCAAATCCTTAAAACTCCCACAATCATGCTCTAGTCCTTGAAATGAAAAGTCATTTAATTATTGTTTACGAAAATTAGAGTAGAACCGGTTTTGGTTATTCTCCTCCTGAACTTTCAGTTTGCATTATAGATAAAGATGAATAGTTATGTTGATTGAAAAATTAAATATCTAAAGGCAGGTTAATAATATATTATGAAATTAGCTTACCCTATTTTGATATAAATCAAAAGGGTGCAAACAATTTGTTGGAATTATTGTTAAAATAATATTTTGACATGAACAACTGTTATATAAGACTTATCATATGTATATTGTTAAAGTAAAACTCTAGAAGGATTTAAGCACTGGGCGTCGTATTTAAAAAACGATGAGATCAAATTCATTTCTTTTGCAACTGTTATCAGCCATCTTTTGGTATTTATTCAATTTTGCATTTGAATTTTGTTGGTTGGTTGGCTGGTGAACTTATAATATACTTTCTAAAAACTATTTAAACAAAAAATCGCATACATTTTTATAAATGTGTATTAAATTTTGAAGACTATATATATATATTAATTTTATAACACAAATTGTTTTTTTTTGAAAATGCTAGAATTTTTTGATAACCCCTTGGCCCAAAATGGATTTAACACATACATAAAGAAACCAACTCCATTTCACTAACACTAAACGGTCACACACTTGGTAACTCTATAATAACACGAACACGAATCGCAACAAACTAAAAGCTTAGTAGAATCACATAAAATATTTATAAAAATTTACAAAAAAAAAATTATACACATTTTTATCACGTTTTATACAAAAGTTTATAAAAGCAAGTAAATATTTATATTCTATTTATTTTTTTTAAATTCTATATTATAATCTATTCACTAATTTATCAGAAGAACCTATTAACTGATAATGATAATTATAAAAATTTGAATATCTTATACATATTAAGAAAATAGACAATAAAATAGTAATGAAATCGAGAGTATTCCATTACTATTTTCTTTTTATTATAATTTATCAAAAATTACTTTATAAAACTTTTACTGTGTTTCAGTCCCAGATATAAGGGACAATTTAAAAAATACCACTTTCATGATATCATCTTTCCAAAATACTATTGTTTGTTGTCTATTTTCAAAATTACTACTTTTATAAATATTTATAAAAAATTTAATTTATAAAGGTTTATAAAACATATTTATAATATTTATAATATTTATAATCATTTTATAAACTTTATAAAACCTTACAATATTTTTTATAAAGACATATTTTATAAAGCCTTATAAACTTGTTTTTATAAACCCTTATAAATTCAAAATTTTTAACACTTATAAAAAATTGTATTTTTAAATATAGACATCAATTAGTGGTAATTGTTTTCTGTAGAGTAATATCATATTCAAATACAACATCAAATTATATTTCACTCTATTTATTTATTAGCGAAAATAGATTTAGCAAATTTATGGTGGTTTGGAAAGAAATTTTAAAATATTGATTGCTTGGTCTGCAAATTATTATTTGTTAAAGTTTTAAGTGTTTGTATTTAAACCAAACATTAAAGTAAAATAGAATACTATGATTGGTTGTCCAAAGCAATAGAAATGAAATTAACTCTATAAATAAAGATTAAATATATATCCTAAGATTTTAAAAGCGAGGAATAAAAGAGGGCAGAGAAACTTATATAAAAGATTGGAGAAAACAACTCTTTTGGAGACTGTATAGACTTTTATCCGTTTAATAGGCCGTGTTAAACCATGAAATTGATATATTGTAAGATGATATTCGATATAGTTTGACGAATACTTCAATTTTCGAGTAGAGAGTTGTGAGGTTTCTCTTTTGGCATTTTTTACCCATGAAAAATGTCTTGTTGTTCCTCTAAAAAACAATTCATCTATTTACGAGGTAGGAGTGTGAAGTATTTTTTTATTTTATAGCACTAATGATTATGTTTTTTTTTTGGAAACTAATTAAATTGATAATAAAAAAGTTTCGATATTTCTAAAAGTTTCATCTTTGACCCGATTAATATTTTTTTTTTGGTAACCCGCTAAAAGTGTTAGTCAAAAATTTTATATCGGAAAAAATATCAATGTAGGACTTCAATTCTATTTCACCTATAAATACATGTATACAATATATGACAAAACAAAATAATAAAGATTATGTAAAGAAAAAAAAGGTAAACTCGTTTAGAGTAGTGTATAACAATATCAAAAAGTTCTCACCAATTCATTAAACAAAGATTTTGTTATCTAATTTTATGGTTTTATGACTAATCATGCTTGATAATTATTTTATTATTCAGTAAATATAGAATTTCATTTGTTCATATAAACAAGTTTTTTTTAACAAAAAAAGGAAGAAAAAAGATAATACTCAAACTCATTTATCGAGATAATTTTTTTCTTCAGAGTTTCATTATTTTTTTCTTAATTATAGTAGTAAAAATAAGATTTTTAAAAAAAAGAATTATGCTAATTATGCACATTTAAAATAATTATTTTGAGTTACAATACTGTGTACATAAAAAATCATTCAGGGTTTGATGGTTTTGCCTTACGATCTCATATTGTAAGTGGCGAATCGAGTTCAGTGTTTGGATAAGAGCTAATAGCGAGTAAGCAAGTTATAAATGATCCTGAATTGTTAGGTATAAATGAAAAAAATTGGACTTGTTTTGATTTTCAGTAACATGTATGCGTGGTAATATGTTTTTTGTTTAGTAGTTAATAGAACGAATAGGTATTTGCACAATAAATTATGGAAGTTATGTGCTAGACCTTTGGTTAATCTTCCAAAATTTGGTGAAAAAGTTTATTATTTTCTTCAAAGGCATATAGAGTAGGTGACCGTATTTCTATTTATATTTCTCATTCTCTCTCTCTTCTGTTTTGGTTTATGAATTTTTCTCTAATTGATGGCATTACTAGTTTGTGGAATCAATCAACGATGAATTGTGTCACATGAAACCAGTTTTTGATATTCCTTTGAAACTTCAATGCAACGTTGTTGGAATTAAGCTTAAGGTATGCATCTTTGATATTGATGTTTCTTTTTTAGTGAATGCACATGAGCTATTGGCTTAGACTAATCATTATTGGTTTTATATGTTTTATTTATCACAAAGAAAGTAAGTTATTACATTTGTTCTTCTTATGTTTGATTATAGGTCTATGTTTTGGAGGAGAGAATGGAGAGTCACGAGTTGGAGTCAGAAAAGCAACTCATCAGCAATGCAACATACCTACATCAGTCATTTCTAAACAGAGTATGCACCATGGAGTAATTACTACAATATTGAATGCCATTAAATCCAGATGTATTTTCGATGTGTTCTATAAGCTAAGGTAATGAAAAACAATTTGTTACTTTACTTAAAACATCATGGAGTTATTTTCTTTAACAAGTATGTTTTTTTCTATGCTTGTATATGATGATATAAGATCGAGTCAATTCGTCATCAACTTCGACAAATTTGAAGATGCAATGAAAAATAAGTTTAATGTAAATTCCAAATTTATGATGAGGTTTCAAAGCGGTGATTTTACAGAAATAAGGTAAACTTGAGCATTTATTTTGTTTTTTTGGCTTTTATCAGAAGATATTTATTAAAAATTTTATTTTCATTTTAAAAGATACTCTGGGACAGTGGTAGAATTAAAAGATTTCTCCCTTCATTGGAAGAATTCAGAATGGCGAAACATTGAAGTAAGAATTATACATGAATTCGCATCTTATTACAATTTTTTTAGAATATTGTTCCAAAAAGTAGTAAATAACATACACTGTTTTTTTATGGTAACACTAATTTTATTTGTGTAGGTGCAATGGGATGAATCATCATTAATTACAAGACATGATAAAGTTTTCCAATGGGATGTGGAGTACTTGGTATCTTCATCAAACGTTCAGTCAATTTTGATTAAGAATAAAAGGCCACACCAAATTGATGAATTTGGTAAGGAACTAGTATTTAATAAATTAAAGTTTCTTTGTAAAATAGTACTCATTCTATTTTGATTTGTGGTTCAAATATGTGGACTCCTAAATTGACTAAACGCAAAGAAAATGGACAGTCAAGCATGAATTGCCCGAGAAATGTTCCTCAACTTAGTTACTGTGATGAAACTGATAATTTATCACGTCTGCTAATGAGCTACTCATACCCTATCATGTCCAAGCTGAACGAGAGCCACCAAATGCTTTTGCCAATGAAGAAAAAGATAACCACTGGCGCATCAATTAATTACAGATTGGATGGAGTTGATTTAGTGAATCCCATAGAAACAAAAGATTACATGGGACTAATTGACTCATACCAAAAATCCAAAATCTGCAAAATATCTGAAGGAAAAAATCTTGACAAAACCCAAACTTTGGCATCACTAAAAAAAGTCCAAAGTAAGAAAACCGATTCTACTAGAAGCCGTACCAAGGTATGGAAAAAGATGACTATTTTATTATTTTTACATATTATTCAATTCCTAAAATAATTTTATTATGTATAACTAGGACATTAGTTAAAACTTTTGATGCAATAATTATGTTTATACAGAAATTGAATTTTAATATATACAATAGCATTGTTAACTTTTATTCTAAAAAGAAACTTGCATATTTGTCAACAGATTGAGACGATTCTACTTAACTAACATGTTCTATATGATAATTAAATAGGTTCAAATGCAAGGTGTAGCTATAAGAAGAACACTGGATTTAACTATCCTTGATGGATTTAATCAATTGATTGGTGAATTAGAAAAACTTTTTGGTCTTAAAGGAGAGTTGCATATGCATGATCAATGGAAAATAGTTTTCATAGACAATGAAGGAGATATGATCCTTGTTGGAAACTATCCATGGCCGTACGTCTCCTCTCTCTTTCTCTCTTTCTCTTTTTAAATTTTGAAAAAACGTGGTGAGTATTTTTGATTTTTTTGTGAAGGGATTTTTGCAACATGGTGAAAAAAATATTCATATGCTCTAAAGAGGACGTCAAAATGTTGAAACCAAGGAATAACAATTCTGAAGGTGATTCAACGTTAACAACAATAATTTGTACATGTTATGGTGTATCATCTGGTATCAGATGTGAAAACAAATTACAATCTCTTTGATTAATTTGATTTCCTACCTATACACTTTTATCTCAAAGTAATTTTTTTTTGCTGCAGGAAAGTTGCACCGAGATAGAGAATGAGAGAGGGGCAAAAAGATTTAGCAATCTACAAAGACTCGATTGTGTAGATCATAATGGAAATGGAAGAGAGAGAGAGAGAAAGTGTCAAAAATTAAACAAAAATCCAATTAGTAATAAGAGATGAGTGGAAAATGTGTGTAACTTTAAAATACCTATTAGACCGTTTGGAAATATGTTTTTTGGTGATTTGGTTTCCCATTTGAAGCTTTAAATGCAACTAATGTTTTTATGTATTTTTTTCCTTTTATGGACAAGTTCTTTGTTATATATATGTTTTCATCATATATAATAAATACATATTTCTATTATTGACATGTTATGTATAATGGCTTTTATGTTAAAAAATCATAATATATATTTTATCATGTTATATTTTAGAGTGATTAAGCTTAAAATACATAGAAGATTGAGTTAATAAGTTCATAGCAATGTTAATTTATAAACTAATAAACTAGCAAAGAAAAACAAATTTTATATCATAATTATTCTTTTCATTTGGATTAATTACAGAAGATGACACTGCCATCGATAATGTTCATTAGCCGTCTAGAAACACTATCCATATTGACTCGATGACACTATTCATTATCCGATAACATAAACAGTATATAATTTTTAATGGATAACTATTTGATTACCATGCTAAATAATATATTATTATGATAAATTTAAATATTATTTTAAATAAACATTTATAGGTTTAAATCAGTTATCGATTTATAAACTTATAAAACAATAATTTAAAATTTTAATTAATTTTCAATAAAATACAAAGGTTTAATAATCTCCCTTTTACATAATTAACGTGATAACGAGTATAATAATATACTTCCTTCGTTTCAAATTAAGTGCCGTTCTAACACTTTTCACACAAATTAAGAAACAATGTAAAATTTATTTTATACCTTATGCTATGTCTGTAATTACATTAATGTTTATTTTGTTTCACTTTTCTATAATTATAGAGCATTCAATTATTTATATCATTCACCTTTTAGTATTCTATACTAATTAATTGAGTCAATTTGAATCATTTATTTTAATTCTACAATCAATAGATTTATGTGACAAAAAATTGGAGGTTAAAAGAGGTATTTTATGTCAAAATTTACATTGGAATTCTAAAACGACATTCTTTTTGAAACAAAAAAACAGTGCTAAAATGACACTTAATTTGAAACGGAGGGAGTATTATATAGTATGATTTCTGATAATTGTAATGTGGTAACATATTAAATATCTAAATAATATTTGTATTAATATGGTAAGATAGTATATATACACATAATATTTATATTAAGGTGTAACTTCTACAAAATATTAACCAATAATAATACAAGATTAGCATGATAATAGTGTTAATAACAAATTTTATTAAATTATATCTATAACAATAATAATAATAATATGTTGATATTTTATGTAACCCATTAACTAGTTTCATTATTGATTATCTTATACATATTAAAGAAATTATAGTTCAAGCCGGGCAGTATATTATTTTATTTTAATGTTTTTAAAATTATTTATATATAGAGTTTTATAAAACCTCTAGAAACTGAAATTCAAATTTCTTAAAACCTGTAAAATCATATTTTGCAGATATATTTATTTATTTGTATTACACATTCACTTTTTTATCACCACGAAAAAAATGCGATGAACCACATATAAATCTAATAAAACAGTGATTTCTTATATTTTGTATAGTTTCAATGTTTATAAGACAATAAATCAATATGCAATAAGCACTATTGTGGTGCCGGCCTATAAATTTAAACCCAATAAGGCTTAAATCAGAGGCCCATAAACAGAGTGAATAAAATTGCCAAAGTTGAAGGCTTGGGAAAAGCTTAAGGATCTAGCTCAGATCCACATAGAGTAAACGACATGGTCATAGCCATGCGGTATAATTTGGTGTCAATTCTGAATTGGACAGAATATTTATTCAGAAAAGTAATAAAGTGTTTTGACTAGTTTCGAATTGATCCACTAAAGTAAATGTTATTAAATAAAAAATCAAGAGGAAGAAATTGAGACGTGAAGGATTGAAGAAAACTGATCATATTCTCTACACATTAATTAGACTCTTTTCATTAATGATTTTTTAATTCTTATTTTATCTTAATTCTTATAAAAAAATCCTATGAAGTCATCATTATTGAACACTAGCTCCTGTCTCTCTCTCTCTCAACTGTCTCTTCTAATTGCTAACCTCATTCTATAGCTAAAACTTATCCATTTCTTGATTCCTTGGGTCTCCAGACAAACATTGTCCTATAGTTATTTCTATTTAAAAATTTTGATAGTTGTAGTTTGTGTACAACAGTTTGGCGCTAGAAGGAGTTTTATTAGTCTAAACATCAACACAAAAGAAGCAAACGGCCAAAATGCATAATAAACCATTACTATGTTCCTTGAGAAAAATATGACTCTCCAGCGCTTACATCTTTCTTAAATCTTATTTTAACAATATATTATAAGATAGTTTTATATAACAGTTGTTCATGCCAGAGTCTTACACCCTTTTGATTTGCATCAAAAAGGGAAAGCAAATTTCAGAATATATATTATTAACATACCTTTAGATATTTAAATGTTTAATCAACATAAATATTCGTCTATATATATAATGCAAACTGAAAGTTTAAGAGGAGAGTAACTAAAACCATTTCTACTCTAACATTGGTAAGCAATAACTACAAAGCTTTTCATTTCAAGCATTAGGGCAGGTTTGCGGGAGTATTAAAGATTTGAACTCAACATTTTATATATAGTGAATCATGCAAAAATACGTTGCTAACTTTTAATTTAGTCCGAGGAAAGATTGGGCAAACGTTGTGTAAATATATATGTAACTATGAAAATTTGGTAAAGAAATTTAATGCCAACCACAAATTTTATAAACCGACCGGAAAAGAAAATACAAGTTAGCTGTTTGTGAATCTTGAAAGACTTAGGAACAACACAAAATAAAATATTATCAACCAAACAAAACAAGAAATAAATGGTCAAATAGCATTTGTTGAAAGGAGTATATATAGCTCAACTTCTATACATTAATACTCAATAAATTAATGAACATTATCGAATAATAATTTTTTCCGGTATTGAGTTAGGCCGGTGTAAAAATTAAAAAATAATAATAATAATAAAATAATAATTTAGTTGGTCTGGCACTCATGTTATATCATAACATAATTTAGTAATTGCTTGCGACATGGTCGTTTGCTCAATGGTAACTTTCTTGATCTGCTGAGTAAAGTTTGCAACATCATCAATGATTATTTTATTCTGGTCTTGCCCCACCTTCCATTGTTGCTCAATGAATGTAGTGATGGTTTCTTGTACATTTTTGCCGCCAGCCATTGCTTCTTTTGTGTTGATGTTTAGACTAACCATCCCCCTCATTCTAGAGCCAAAACTATAACTACCAAAAAATCCCCATCATTGACTAGAGGACTGGGTTTATTTGGCGACACAAGGAAACAAGAAGGCATTTTAGGCAAAAATGGATGATTTTTAGCAAAAGAGCGAAGTTAGCGATTTGAAGCGAGAATTGAGAGGGAGATGGGAGCCAATAGTGTTAAGTATTGATGATTTCATAGCTTTTTTTACAACAACTAAGATAAAAGAACAAGTGAAATTCTAAAACTTAATCAAGAAAAGTGTTCAATTTGTGTGTAGAGAATATGATGTCTTTTCTTTAATCATTCATGTCTCTTTTTACAACACTTGAGTTTGTATTTGATACTATTTACTTCTCTGGATCCAGTTGTTCTTAGTGTAACTACTTTATTACTGTTGGTCAAGAGGTGAAGTCCATTTCGCTTTCACAAGCGGTGGATTGGAGAGGAGGGGTCAAAGGAAGCGATTGAGAGGGGGTGGGGACAACCAAAAGAAGTGGAAGGAGATAATATATCTTTTTTTATCAAGAATCCACGCATGCCGTCGTAAAATATCCAAATGGCGGAAAAATATGGAAGAGAAAAGATCAATGTGTTACAAAAAGATCTTGATGAGGCTCTTAATGACGATTATCACGGACATGAGGAGATTCTAGAAATTACTCGAAAATGAAAAGAAGCCTATGTAGCTGAGGAATTATTTTGGCAGCAGAAGAATAAGAACATATGTATACGGTGGGAGGTCAAAATACAAAGTTCTTTCACGCTCTAACCAAACAACGCCGTGAAAGAAATATAATTATTGGGCTATATAATTCGGACGGCAACTGGGTCAGATCAGAACCGGTGATTGAGAGGGTCCTATTTAATTATTTTGACGAACTATTCACAACCACAAGCCTACGGATTTTGAAGAATTTCTACGAGATATTCGTTCTTTAATTAGAGAACAAATGAACGGTAAACTCCCACTGCTGTTTCCTTCTTTAAGAATTGGATGAAAAAAGAGTCATGTCTTCTGAATCTGGAGGAAGAAGTGGTCTGATTCAGTTTGGACCAATGCAGATCGATTTTTAAAGAGAAGTTGACACAAGGAACCTTGTCCCACGATCTTATCCTGAATATTAAAGAAAATCCTAATCCGCCCCGCAAAAAAGTTTAATAGACCGTCATTATTGGGTTGTGAGGTAAAATAATTATTGATTAAAGAAAAAGAGGCCCAAAAGCCCGTAAGCCCATCTTTAATAGTTACCCTTGACTTACTAACCTTTTATAAAAGAGTTAGTTGCTGAGAGTTAGTGGCAAAGTTCAGACGTGTGGCATTACAATCCAAAAGACTTTAGATATGGTACTGACATCGTGAATGTTTTGATATTGATGAGACAAACTATAACCATGTTGAAGCAAGCCATGATATAGACATTACAATTCTTACTGGCGAGCAAAAGAGTGTTTATGACGAGATAATGGAAGCTGTCTTAGGAAAAGAAAGGTGGACTGTTCTTCGTTTACGGATTTGGTGGAACTGAGAAGAGGTTTCTTTGGAGAATTGTTTCAGCAGCAATCATATCTAGAGGTTATATTGTTCTAAATGTTGCATCCAGTGGTATCACTTCTCTTCTTTTACCTGGTGGTAGAACAGTTCATACTAGATTTGGAATACCTATAAATCCTGATTAGTTTTCTACATGTCATATGACACATGGAACTGATCTTACTGCATTAGTGAAAAGGAGAATCTAATCATTTGGGATGAAACGCCTATGATGAGCAGGCATTGTTTTGAGTCATTAGATAGAAGCCAAACTGACCTTTTTGGAATAAATCGAACAAGCTGTTCACCAGGAAAGTTGTTGTGTTTGGTGGTGACTTCAGACATGTACTTTATGTGATACAGAAGCTGGTAGGACTGGTATAGTTCTTGCTTCGCTAAATCAATTATATATTTGGGATCATTGCAAATTTTTGAAGCTCACTAAGAACATGCATTTTTTTAACAACAATTTGACTGCGCAAGAGTCAAAGGAACTTGAAGAGTTTTCTAATTGAATTTTAGATGCTGGTTAGAGAAAAATTGCAGAACCGAATGATGGTGAAGCTTTAATAGATATTTTAGAAGATTTTCTTATTAATGACTTCAAATCCCCGATTGAAGAAATCAGCTAAGAAATCTATGGGGATGCTGCATCTTTATAGGAGTATAAGGATCCTAAGTTTGTCCAGGAAAGAGATATTCTATGTCCTACAAATGATGATGTTAACAGGATTAATGATCATATGCTGGATAAATTATCAGCTTTGATTTCTAATTTTTTAATGTCGTCTCATAGCCAGGTTGAGTTGATTTCGATGCATATCAGATTCTGATACATTTGTTTAATATAACAGGCGCGGAAAGGATCTACCTAAGTTATGATTCTATTTGATATGTCTGATACAATCACAGTATATAATGAAGCTCTAGGTCCTGAATTTCTAAACCAAATCAAGTAATCTGGGTTACCCAACCATAGTTTAAGATTCAAGATTAGATATCCAGTGATGCTGTTAATGAACATTGATCCCATGGGAGGGTTAATGAACAGTACTCGACTTTAGATTACACAGATGACAGATTTTATGGTTGAAGCTAGAGTTATAACTGGCGAGAAAGTTGGTGTTAAAGTTCTAATTCATAGATTGTTCATAACACCATCAGATCTCAGACTATTTTTCAAGATGGGTAGAAGACAATTGCCACTTTCTGTTGCATTTGTGATAACGATCAATAAGAGTCAAGGATAATCACTATCTCATGTTGGTCTGTTTTTATGCAGGTCTATGATTTTACACGGACAATTTTATGTGGCGCTATCTAGGATTACATCTAAGAAATGTTTAAAAATCTAAATTATTGACAAAAAAGGTAAGCCACATAAAAAAAAATGAATGTGGTACTCAAAGAGATTTTCACTAAACTTACTAAGGAAAAATCTTGAAACTATGTAAGATTTTTTCCCTTATATTTTTATATCGAATCCAGATATCAATAAAAAATATTTTGATCAAGATATCAATAATTTAAGCTCTTTTTTACTTGGAGTTTGTTCTTTTTTTTGTGTACAATTCTACTTGGGGTTTGTATAATGTTTTTCTGTTTATTGATTTTTTTTCTCCATATAATTATAATATCTACTGTTCCAGAAATATAACACATAAATCTTTTTGGATTATATTCTCATAAACAACAATAAATCAAATTGGTCTCGAGAAATCAATTTATTTGATTGCAACATTGTACGATCTCTATATTATAAAACATTAGTTACAATACTTAATATATCTCCACATAACATCTTAAAAACATATAACCCCCGTCTATATAATCATAAAAATAAAACTCATTTAGTTTTGTATCACATCATATGTAATTTTATAATATCGAAATTACTTATTTAAGAAATCATAAGAAAACAAATATTACATCTTACATCTCATTTAATCATTTAAAAGAATCAAAAGTTATTTAAAAAAATATACTTTCCCACAGCTATGATCTCAAAAGTCTTTTTTTGGAGAAAGATAAATCTCTTATATCCCTCAATACCCATCCTTCCTATAATGGCTTGTGCTATTACGAAAATGCTCACACTAAAAATTAAAATTTAAAATTTAATAAAAAAAGAAAAAGAAAAAGC
This sequence comes from Schrenkiella parvula, assembly GCA_000218505.1. Lineage (NCBI taxonomy): Eukaryota > Viridiplantae > Streptophyta > Magnoliopsida > Brassicales > Brassicaceae > Schrenkiella > Schrenkiella parvula. The sequence continues at coordinate 3,129,426 of CM001192.1, read as the reverse complement.
AAACGCAGAAAATTATGAAAAACAGCTTGTTTTCTTTAAAAAAGCATTTTCGTTTTGTCGAGTCAACTCGTCATCTTCCATCCCGATCTCACACCTTGATACAGCTTGTTTCCTCCGGCTTCGAGTTCTTGATCACCACCATTTCTTCCAACGTCTACCTAAAAGTAGTTTAATAATGGGTAATACTGGAGAACTACATAAAAATGGTTTTTCGTTATGTAATACTAAAGTTTCTATGAATATGGGGTAATACTGGTATTACTATGGAAAAAACGTATAACTGGTAAAACTGGTATTACTGATGAAATGTAACCATTAGAAAATATAATTTTGATTTGAATTTTTTTTTCAAAAAACTAAAGAGACATTACTAAATAGGCTAATTAGCATTGTAAATGTCACAAATAAATGTTATAAACGTGTATTAAGTAGAAAAATATAAGAATGTATTATATTGATTTGTTATCAAAGAATCTGCACAACCTAATCCTTATACTTTTAATGTCACTTTGTAAATAATAACCAAATAGGATGAAAAAGTTACATAAATCTAGTTTCTCAACATATTAATGCATAAAACACTCAGAATAATATGTTAATTGACTTAAATAAACTGTAAAACTACAAAAACAAATTTAAAGACTACGTAAAACTAATTGAAATGGAAAACACCCAGAGTATAACTGTTTGCAACTTTGGTACAACTATTATCTTCCGGACAACTATGTGTAAATTTGGCGGCGAACATGTGAGTGGGCCTCACTCAAAATTCGATTTTCCCCCAAAATTTTAAGATTTCGTTCTTTTTCTCTTTTCATACTATAATAATGGAACAAAATAAGTTTTATGGAAACACAAGCAACATAGGTTTACCTAGCAATACAGTAGTATAAATTCAATAAAAATCATAAAAATATCCAATAACACAATTAGTAAATCCAAATAACCACCATAAGGCAATATATTGACACACACGTCATTTTCTTTGATCTTGTCGTTGGCATATTCAGGTAATCGTCTATTACAATACATACTAGTTTGAACTGATATAAAAAATAACACTAGTTTTACCTAGTTATACCAGTAGTACTTTAAACACGAAAAATTAAAAACGAACCCCAACATGCAGTTCACAAATAAACCCGAAATGAGCCAATTAACTTCCGAATTCACGAAATCAACATTCTTCAACAAATTAATTGAAATCGACATGAATAAGTGACTTACCTTTTACGATTATAACATGTAGTTATCTCATAGTTATCCCTAGTTTCACGAACGCGAAGAAATGAAAGAGAAACGATTTTCAAAAATGATAATTGAAGAAAAATCGCGTTTTAATTTTTTTAATTTTAGGGATTTTGAGTTATATTTTAGGGTTAGATCCAATAAAATTGGGTGGGTGGATAAAACTCAAGCATAACATATAATTATTATAACTTAGTAAGGGTAACTAAATAATGAACCTACTTTTCCAATTAAAAATAATTCAAAAAGAAATTGTTTAGTATAGGGGGAGTTTTGAGATTTTGCTTTTAGATAGAGGGACTTTTGAGAAAGATTACTCTTGTCAGCGTGGGTTAGAAACTAGTTTGATATTAATATTCCGGCTCTTGATTTTATATCTTCGATGGATTGTGCTTAGGAATCGATATTTTTCTCAACAACTCTTTTATGGTGCCTACGATTGCAATGGGATGGGACTCTATAAAGTTTGTGATATTCGAGAACTGTTTATTCGTTGAGAATAAGTATAATTTATTGCCTATTGACATAAAGAACTGCTAAGAGTGTTGAAGTAAATGGACAATAAGTTATATATGGAAAATATAATTAAATATAAACCAGCTTTTCTGAAACCAAACAAGGTTTTTTCTTTATACAGAAATTCTAATTCCACTATGGATATGATAAGTTTTACACAGGTTAACCAAATGGGGCAACTGGTGGATTGGCATTATATAATGATACTTCATATAATGTTAACATTATTTTTGCAAGAGTGATAGATATTGAGGCGCAAGTTCTGGGGAAAAGGGTATTCATATCTTTTGCTTACGGTGAACCGGTTCAAAAATAGAGAGAACAAGTATGGGAACGACTAATGCTGGGTTAACCCTTGCAGACCGTTGGTTCATCATTGAAGATTGAAACGACATAACCAAAAACCATGAAAAACAGGACGGGCATGTACGATCTGCATCCACCTTTCTGGATTTTTATCAAATGATACGGAATTGCGCTCTTCTGGAATTTCCATCTTTGAGAAACACACTATCTTGGCGAGATGGAGAAGCGGCCAAATTATGAAGTGCCGCCTGGATAGGGCATTACCGAATGAAGATTGGCATACAATGTTCTCGTTTTCCTTTGTCAAGTATTTGGATATGGTTGGATCAGGTCATTGACCATTGGTCGCATTGGTCGAAGATAAGATCATCAAATGGCAAAAGTCAATTCCATTTTGACAAACAATAGATCGGCCAGGAGGGTGTAATGGAAACAATCACGAAAAATGGGAACTATCCGAAGAAAAAAATAATCAAAATGAAGTGGCTAATCGGAACTGTTGAAACGAAATCTCAAAATAAAGGAAAAAAATTTACCATACAGGATAGAAAAAATTAATGATTTACAAAAAAGTCCATGAGGGGTTCAAACTGATGATAATCGGACACATGAAGAGGTTTTAGAGACTACCCGTAAACTAAATGAAACATATAGTGAGGAGTTCATCAGGCAATAGAAAATCAAAATATGTGGTATACAGCAGGAGATCACAACTCAAAATTTTATCATGCCTTAACTAAACAACGAAAGGCAAGAAATATGATTATTGGTTTACATAATGCGGTAGGGGACTGGGTAACGACTGATTTAGGGATTGAAAAGGTGGCTGTCGACTATTTAGAAGAATTATTCGCCTCCACATCTCCAACGGAATTTGAAGAATATCTTTGTGAAATGTCTTCATCAATCAGGGAACAAATGAATTTTATGCTTACAGCTACAGCAATAGAGGATGATGCGATCCTAAGCCTACTAGACTTGGATCTCTCCCAAAAGATCGTCACTCCAAGGTGGTAGATGGATAGCCAATATTGGGTATATTAAACCCAACATCTGAACTATCTTAAAACGCCCAAGCAATCCAAGGCTGTGGATCCTTCCAAATGCGACTTGGTGTAGAATCAACAATGAGTATATTAAACCCACCGCCTGATCTATCTTAAAACACAAGAATCACTCTTTAGGATGGTAGAATGGTCACACAAGTTCGTTTGCAGCAACTCTAACCTTTTTAAGGTCGGAGCAGTTTTGCTAATCGAAGACTAGTTTGATTTTCTTCTCCCATTCAAGCTAGGCGTCCGGATCATTCTTGCCATAGAAGGCAGGAATCTTGAGTTTAAGACCTCCTAGGTTGTCATCATTTCTGATGGCGTCGTCCCGGTCCCTCCTAGGTCGCCTTTGGCTTTCGCCCAAAAAGACCTCTTCTTGGCTCTCATTACCGTCATCTCTCGTCCTGGTGCGTCTAGGGGCGGTTTGCGGTCTCCGGCTAGACCCTCTTTGGTACAGGACTTGCTGGTTTTCTTGGACTCGATCCAATCGTGTATTGACTGTTTCTAGTCCTACATTAAAAAGACGAGTCATCTCACTAATTAATGCTTGCATTTGCATTCTAGATAGACCGGTGTTGCGGTCTATCTACATTGTATATTGCATATTGTATATTGCATGCAAATATATGATTGACGTCGATTTGCTTATTATTCCATTTCTTTCTTTCTTATTTTTAAATGTCTCTTCTGAAGATAATTAAAATAGGTATTACCTCAGTTTGACCATTGTTAATATACGATTCTTTTTTTAGGAGGTTTTTTTTTAATCTTTGTAACCAAGAGGTCTATCCCGCTTCATGTGTACCTGAGACTCATAAGCAGTTTGATATTGTCCTTCTAGGACATCAATTATTATTGGAAGATTTACAGATGGTATATATGACTTAGCCACACTATTTGGGACGATAAAATCTTCATGAAACTGGTTTTCTTGGTCGGTCTTGTTGCCCTCACCGTCGTCTTTGTTTCTCTTGTTGCCGTCAAGGTTGGAGGGTTCGTTCCTCGGCGGATTAGTTTCTTCAATCACTATTTGAGGTAGATAGACCCTCATCATATCAACCATAGCTTCCAAGGCCTTCAAATGTTTGTTATTGCTTACTCTGTTTTTGTTTACTCCAGCTCAGTCTTTATGTTTCAAGATTCTTCTCCTCAGAAAGTACATGGCCCAGTTTTCTTCAGCCTTTTGTTTACCAATCCAACGTCATAGATCGGCCCTTTTCAAAGGCGGAACCGCCTAGAAAATAATTTTACAAGCAGTCATTAACAGACATAAGTATAAAAAACGAAAGTGCAAAGGAATCAATTTCACATATGTAAGAGAAACGGTTTCTAGATTCTTTATGGGACAAACACGATAACCTATTAGATTATGTGCAGTGATGCTAACAAGATCTTTTCTACAAAGACTAAACTGTGAAATTTTTCTAAAACTATAAGAGAATCCCTAATATACCTCCAGATAAAGTTCATCCATGTCTTATTTTGTTGGAATATAATTGAGTCGACACTATCTTCACCACTTTGTGATGCTTGGCAGGCCGCCAAGTGTTTCTGAAACTTATGTAGGAACTCTTCATTCGTAACCTTGGCGTGGTTATTAACATATGTTCCATTAGCCCATATATGAGTCCTGTGGACAAGTTCTATGTTCGGAATTGTGACCCATGTTTCCTTCCGCTATATATAAAAAAATAGCAAAAATCCTCAAAAAATTTTAATCAAACTATCTAAAAAATATTATGTAAGAAATTGAAAAGCCACTTACAATTGTATCGCGTTGTGTATCAAAGAAGATGGAACCAAATGTGTGATTGTTCTGACCGAGACCATTCCGTGGAAAATATTCATGCAGCAGACACTTCTTAGGTGTAGTGACCACACTAGGTAGCTCAAGTGGTACAGGTCTTGTCCCGCAGATCGACATCGGTAATGAACTTAGGTTGTATACTGTGTTGGCTCGACTGACAAATACGTTGAGGAGTGAATTAGCTTTATGTTCAACATGAGAACTAATATATGTCGTCTAATCATAATCCCAATTGTAAAAATAGTGCAAAATCAGAAAGTAAGCAATAATTTAACATTCTTATAGTAGTAAAAGGGTCAAATTATTGAAAGGGAAGCAACTTTACAATGAATTCGTGAAATCAAGCATCTACAGTGTTTGAATCAACACATGACCAACTATACGAAGGATCCTGAAAAATGTGTTGCATAATCTTGGTAATTTGTCAAGAGATCTTGCGTTTGGTATAAAACCTTCAATTATTTTGTTAAAAGATTATGTTAGAAATATTGAAAATTTACGAGAAGAAACATTACGAGAAGATCTTGATCTCCATGGTGAGGTATGTGTACGAGAAGAAACTGTAAGTTCTTAGATCACTCACTCAAAACAGGATGTGTAAATAATGATATAATGTAGCATGATGTTCTGTTATAATTTTTTTTGTGTTTTTCATCTGTAGTTTTACTTGTTATATATTTCTCTATAAATCACCACCTTTTATGTTTTCTAAATTTCCTAATTTAAAGGAAAAGAGTATGCTAATGTGAAGAGAGGAGAGGAACATAGGACAATAACTAATGGAATTGAGGCTGAGATATAAAAATATCATATGTGAGCTTAAAAGACAACAAACCAAGTTGAGATGGGAATGCCGGCTGCATGATTGTGTGATGGAGCTTGTGACGACATGAGCTTGCTTCTCATGTTTTAGGAGATATCTTTAATCAGAGAAGTAGGAAGTATGAAGTCTCAAGTGTCTTTGTTTCCAAATTTCATAAATGGAATCTTCCAAATTAGAGGGGAATTAAGATGCGCTTGATCACGTCCGAAGTTAATTTCAAAAAAAAATATAGATGACTCGCATACTTTTTATAATGAGAAGATCTACGTATGTATTTTATGTTATTAAGCACGTACGTATATGTTGTGTTTATAGTATCCAATTATGTGGAATATAAAAAATCGCAATCGAAATGTATGTTTTCTTCTTTGTAGATTATCAATATGTTTATGATTCTTGTATCTAAGTTCACTAGATTTCTCATATGATGCAAAATATATATACTTCAATTCAAAATAAGATTAGCTCTATATTTTATGAATGTGAGGTATCACGAGGATGTTATGTGTGCCTTTCAGCACCCAAATACCTCAACATGTAAATTTTCTATTAACAAAATCAGATAATCCTGTCAATAGAATGGTAAGTTCTCCAGCATCTCTAATAAAATCGATAAAATTACTATAGCTAAAATGTACAACATAGACCTTCATGAAGATCAAATTCAAATGGCATATACACTTCCAAATAGATTTTCAGCTGTGTAATCGCTTATAATTTTTTCGGCAAGAGGACTTACTTGAGAACTTGAAATGATTTGTCCCTACACATTTGATATGTATTTTTCAATGATATTGTTTTAAACAAAATTTTCCAACTAAGAGTTTTAGAAAATCGTACTAAACAGTGTTATTTTTATCTGGATAAGCTATGTTTGGAGCTAAACCACTGTTAGTTTGCTCTTTGTTCTGTGTAATTACTGAATCTACATCCAAATTTCATTACTGAATCAAATTTCTGATAAAAAAAAAGAACTCCCTAATCCATTTTTTTCAAAGGCAATGTAAAATTAAATCACCTTGATGAGTGTGTTGAGACAAAGTCCATTGCTTTTAGGTTATTAAGCTTTTCCACACCTATAAACAAAATATTTCTAAATAAAAACCAGTAGGGATTCGTTTGAAATTTACGAAGAGAAAAGATCAAAACAAGCTTAAACAATCAGAAATGTTTAGCTGCTGTTATTTAGTTTTGAACGTTGTCATTGGTTCTCAGTTTTTATTTCTTATTCGAGATACAGTTAAAGTTATGATCTGGAGAATTTCCATTATGTATGTAGTTTTTATTTGCCTTTCGCTCTCATGTTTTTGATACAGTCTCTCCATTCTTCGATTTGATATAATTTCTAGAAGGTAAGTAATTCGAGAAATGAGAACTCTTAATACTAGAAAGAAAGATATATCATTAGTACAAAACTACATACAATTTCCATTTCTAAACTATAGAGAAATAATTTTGTACTATTTACTACTTCTCTATTTCATATATAAAATACACTTTAAATAAATAAAAACATTAAACATAAAAATAACCAAAAACATATCCGCGTGTATACCAAATTGACATTTTTGAAGGACCCTCGTTAGCAACTGATGTTGAACCCTCTGGCACCACATGATATAAATCGTTTGTTAGTACCTATTTGGATCCAACTAAGTTCTTCCCCTTAGGAAGATCCATGACATCCCAACTGTGGTTCCTCTTCATAGATTCATGCTCTACATCAACAGCCCCTGTCCAAACCATATTGTTCTTTGATTCTTCATAAGTCTTAGCTGCTAAGGAAATCTTGATTATTAGTTTGTAAGTTAGCAAAAGAAAGTAAGCTTGAATAGGAACAGAAATAACTGAATTATTATAGTAACACGTGTATTGATCAAGATGAATGATCTTTCTTTAGCCTTGTGCTTCTGCGAAGAGGAGGAAGAGAATCATCCTCATGAATGACCAATTCATTAGAGTCTGATGTTGTTGCTGTTTCTTTAGAATCTGAGACAACAACTTCATAATCTCTTATAACTTTATCAGTTTCTTCTTCATCCTGTTCTTGATCACAATTAGCATCATCATATTCCATGTTTTCTTCAGGTGCTTACGATGTGGGATCATCACTCTAAGCTTTTTCATGATATGGTTTAATCACCAGCACTTCTTCATGATAAGTTGAGTTTCCCCAAGGGAACCTAAGGTTGGAAGCAAGATCAGAACCTGAAGACGTCAGGTCTTTCAGCTTGTTCCAATCATTGTCTCCAAAACAGCATTTATCCTTATCAAACTTAACATCCCGATGCACATAAGTTCTTCTGGTTTCTAAATTGTAGCTTTTGAGTTGTGGAGTCTCCAATGAATATGCACTTGATGCTCTTAGGCTGCAGTTTGTTTCTCCGATGATCTAGGACCTGGACATAACAAGCACAACTAAAAACCTTTAAGAAATCTGCAATATGATTAATTTTGTTTTAGTACCACATGTTGAGAAATTTCCTTAAGATTGGTGGAAGTATGTTGATGAGATAGCATGTTGTTGTAAAGACATCACCCCAGAATTAGTTTGGAACATTCTTGCTGAAGATGATGGTCCTTACAACTTCCATAAGGTGTCGGTTTTTGCGCTATACCACGCCATTATGATGGGCAGTATAAAGACATGTGGTTTGATTAAAAATCCCACGCCTTGAACTCCTTACTTTTATTTCACCACCATTTCAGTTAATAGTTTACTCTTAGCATTGAACTAAGTTGAGACATAGCTGTGGGAATTAGAAAAAACATCAGAAACACTACCTTTAGAAGGTAAGATAGTTACCCATATGTATTTGCACTTATATATTGATGCACAAGAAGCAGTCCATACAATACAACAAATAAGGTCAAAACAAATTTTCATAAATAATAGAAGAGTTCGTAAAAATAGTTGTGCAATGCTTTCCTATGATACATGCTTCACACTTATCATTCTTAAATGTTACATTAGAGAGTAAAATCTTAAGAGCTTGAGTATGAGGATGTCCAAGTCTAGCATGTCATACTAAATTATTTGCAAAACCAGAAACAAAAACAAGATTGATATCTTCAAAAATATAAAGACTACTCTTTGTTGAGATATGAGAGTTTTCTAAGGATTAGAATTAAGGTACCACCATCACCAAAAAATCTTATACTTGTAGATAAAGTGAGTTTCATTCCATTCTTAGTTAGTAAGTTTTCCTCAAATTCATTTTGCTTTCCCTGGTGGCGGAGAAGAGTTCCAAAAGTAGTTAAAGAAGACTTTCAGAAGAAGTGCAAGAAGAAGGACAGAAGTCTGATACTTTATATTGACTACCGACGGTTGAATAAGGTGACCATCAAGAACAAGTAACTATTATCACAAATTGATGAGTTGTTGCACCAATTGCAAGGCGCTTTGTGTTTACCCGAGATAGATTTGGCATCAGGATATCACCATATTCGGATAGTAGAAAGTAAACGAAAGACGTATTTTATACCCGCTATGGACATTACGAGTTCGTGGTAATGCCATTTTGATTGACCAACTCACATGATGTCTTTATGAAGATGATGAAAAATGTATTTCAGGAATACCTGGATAATTTTGATTGTTTTCATTGATGACATATTAATTCATTCCCAGAGCAAAGAGGAGCATAAATGGAACTTGCATTGAATAAGCTACAAGAGCATAAATTGTTTGCTAAACTGAGTAAGTGCAGTTTCTAGCAGGGAAACATTGGATTCTTTTATCATGTGATTTCAGAAACCGGATTAGCAGTTGATCCGGAGAAGATTGTCTCTATCACTAGTTGGCCGATGCCCAAAAGTGCCACTGAGGTTAGTAGTTTCTTCGGCTGAGCAGGATACTACCGGAAATTTGTGAATACATTTAACAGCATGGCCAAGCTTGATAAGAAAGGATGTCAAATTCGAGTGGACAGAAACTTGTTACAATAACTTTAAGCAGCTAATGGAACAGTTGAGTCAAACCTAGTGTTAGTATTACCATGGCCTGGAATATTATTTGTTGTCTACACATATGCCTCCGGAGTGAGCATACAAGTTAAGTCAGCTGAGGAAGCATGAATAGAATGTCATAGCATACACGTTAAGTCAGCTGAGGAAGCATGAAGCAAACTATCCAACTCAAGAGCTAGATTTAGCAATAGTATTCTTCGCTCTAAAGATATGGCATGCATACTTATATGAAGAGAAGGGGCAAGCACAAACCATATGATCTTGAAGTACATCTACACCAAGGGAGATTTGAATATGAGGTAGCGCATGCGGATAGATTTGTTGGCAGATTATGACAGTCTCATCCCAGAAAGGCCAATTCGGTGGTGCATGCTTTGAGCAGGCGGAGGATGAATGTTTCAAAGGCAAAGGAAGTGCATGAGCTTATTTGACTCTAGCGAATATGCGCTTGTGTGCCACGTTTGTGGAAGAGGACACTTCCAGACCTGATGTTTTGGATCAAGCATACCTATTATGGAAGATCAAGGAAGCCCATCACCATGATAGTGCCTTGCAGAAGTTGATCAATATGGAAGTAGTTGAGTACCACACCACAGCGAATGAAACCTATTTTCGGAAACAAAGTAAGTGTACTGCATCTGGACAGTACAAAGATGTATCAAGACTTGAAACGGTATTACCACTGAGATATAATGAAGAAGCACTTTTCCACAAGGATGTCTCAGTACAAGACATGTTATATGATAAAAGCAGAGTGAAGAGTTCCTAGGGGGTTACTGCTAAAGTTGCCTTACCATAATGGAAATGGGACATCGTAACAATGTATTTTGTTACTGGACTACCAAGGACTTCAATAATTGCATTGTATTATTCTGTGTAAACAAAGATATACAGAGGTACAATACTTGGGAAACAAGTAAGTCTATAATATTTTAAAATATGAGTTTATGGAGTCATAATGGATATCACATAATAGTTTATTGTTTAAGAAGGGATTTTTTCAAAATTTCTTATGTTTTACTATCATATTCAACTTCAAAAAAAATTATGACCTGGGTATTTGGAAAAACTTAAACTTAAATTTAAACCATTAATAAACTTAAAAAATAACATAATTGCAGAGAGGGCAAATTTTTTAGTTCAACTTAGGATATAAAGGGATTTTTAGGCTAATTAAATCCTTAATTGTTTAATTTTTTCTTAAGTAAACACCAATTTTATTTAAGCACACTAAATACTCACCTCTTATAAAAATAAATTAAATTCTAATTTTTTTCTTTTGTGGCGAAAATGACCTTCTTATTAATCTAAATCACGGTTCCGTCTCTATGCTAACACTGTTCTCTTATCAAATTTTGATTTTTTTCTTCATAAACCTTAAAACTTCAAATCTTTTCATATCATCCATAAATATGCAATCAATTGAGAAAACCAAAACTCACATAGAAAAAAACTAACCATGATGACTATATTCTTTAGTTTAAGCTATTTGTTTAGTGAGCTTGTCATTGTTACTTATTGATGTATATCTGACTTTAAGCTCTCTAGCCATGATGACTATCTTCTTATGAACAGGTTTATGTTATTTTTCAAACTCATCTATAGATATATAATATATAAACCAGATACGAACCTGATTCTTAATACACATTATTCAAAAAAAAACTCAAATCAAAATTTAGTCACCACAAAAAATTGAACCCGACATTACACCATCATAAACACAGTTGAATATGGAACATATCTCTTGTCCGATCTTCGAATCCCTAACTTTTGCCTCCCATTTAGCATTGTGAGTTTGCATTTCTTCAATCAGCTGTATTAAACCAAAAGATTTGGGGATTTAATATTTATGAAGAAGGCAGTCAAGAGACGGTAAGAAAATGTCATTAGGGAAGAGACCTGACAAAGCCATCATTTAGATTAATATAGACTCGTTTTGGCCGAAAAATAAAATTTCAGGATTTAATCGTATTTTTTGAAGTCTTAAGTATTTAATAAATTAAGTAATTGAAAATGTAATAAGCCAAAACCTCTAAACTGTAATAATTCAGTCGATCTCTTTTACCTTCCTTAGCTTGCTCAATTTTAACGTCAGATATACCAATGTACAGTACCATGAGCATCTCAAGATCTAACTGTTGGAATTGTCTCCAATCACTCGAACATGAACGCTAACGTCCTCAGATATAGTGTATCCAAATTTGAACAAGATCGCACCATAGAAAATCTTTGACTGTTGCAAAAATTCTATCTATGAAAGCTGTCCATGTCCACAATGTTTGGTTTTTGTGTCTTTTAGTCCAAAAAACCTCCAATAACCTATAACTATTTTAAAAATTCTAATACTATAAACATTGATAATCTACCCAAAGTTATTAGTTCTTGATGAAAAACCTAGCTAGTAAACATATGATGAAAAGTGGTTAGATATAGAGTATGTTAAGGAGGTGGCTTATATTCTTGTTCGAAACTCGATATCCAATGCTGAAAGATGTTGAAGCTATCATTGGGAAGGAATAGTAAGAATTTCACAAGTCATGCAAGCTAATTCACTATAACATAAAAATTTATCTTTCCAATACTTCAAGATATTGATGAACTTGACATCTTCATTCAAATAATTCCACACTTATCTAACTCTCTCATACTAAAATAAGTAAAATGGCAAGAATGTTGAATTATACGGTTATACAATTTCAAGAAAAATGAAAAGATCAATTTTATGTGCTTCCAAATTTACGTCAGTGTTGATCATCATCTTATTACATCATGAGTGTCTTTTGTGAATCATGAGTGTCTTCCTTCTTGCAATGTTTACACTAACACACATAGTTTTCTTCTGGCTTATCCAAACTACCAAACTTAGTTATCTTGTATAGTTATTTCATCCGAATGTTGTTTCCTCCTATTTGGTTTTGATGACTTTTCTTTTGTCATCATCATCTTCAGCCTTAACGACAAATATTTGACGAAGTTTTGATGGTTTTGAAGTCTATGAGTCATCAAATATTCATCTACTGTGTTCCTCCGCATTTGCAGCATCAATAAGTCTATAAGATTCAAAATCTATAGATCTCAAATAGCTGAAATCATGTGAATTATGTCAACACATCAAGTTGATTAGATCGCAACGAACGGGTTTTGAAAGTTTACTAGTGATGCATCGATAAAATAAGAATCGATCCACAAAATTTATCAGTATTTAAAATTTACAAGAACAATTACAAGCAAGTCACACAAATCACTCCACTAGTAAGCAAAAACTGGATTCATATGTATATGTATATAAAATAACAATTTTGTCTGTAACGAAGTGTTGGAATAGTAAACTTTTTATCCATTTACTACAAGAATGAAAAGGCGTTGTACATTAATTAAATAATATCATAAAATTAAACGATAAAAAATTAAATTATTTATTAGGAAATGATACAAAATATGTGGTCTAACATCATTTATAATAAGTGATATTAGTATTGGCATGTTCGACATCAGTTTAATAAAATTAATTTGTAATATTTTGAAATAGCGATACGTAAATATAAACTCATAACGATTATTTATTCTATACGATTATTAAATTTATTAGCTTCACTTAATAATATAAAATTTACATCAATCAGAGATTCAGAAATGATCCTAATAAATAAATTACTCTCGTCAACTTGCCTCCACATCGACATCGACAATTATCCATTTACATCAAAATTATATAAAATATTTTCTTATAACACCGTTGTAATCAAATAATCATCGGAATTCACTTCTTCGACTTGATTAAAATTTTATATGTTTAATATATATATATGTTTATATATTAAAATTTTATATGTTCAAAATATATATATATATATAGATATATATGTTTATATATAATCGTCTGTGCATGGAAAAGAGGGAAGTGATAGCTTAAATTTTTGTATTTGTAAACCTAGACTATAGTAATTCCGAAAGTGCACAAACAATCATTGTAAAAATGAGGGTCGATCCACCATATTTCAAAAGCACATTATGAGTGCAAGTGATTGCTTAAGCTAAGAAAATAAGATATGATATATTTTTGTTGTAAACTTGGCCTAAACTAATCTAGCAGTAAGATCATCGACGAAGCAATTACTAATGTAATGTGTGGTAAGGGATTATACCACACATGATCCGTTTAACTACCGAGTTTCTATGGATGAATCAAGTTGGTTGGGAGCAAGAGTTATATTGCAAGACCTTCGGGAATAAAATCGTCCTTACCAACCAAGTGAAGAAGCTTCTCTAATGCACCGTCTAGTGATTTCATCCTGAAATCCTCTTTGGGGTCAGAATCCATTGCGGGCTGTGAAAATTTCTTAGATGGTTGGGGAGTTGTGAATTTTTCATCTACATCTGATATGAAAATAGCAGGCTTCTTAGTTGAAAGATGGGGCCTTTCCTTCATCTCTGGTTGCGTCTTCGTTCAATCCTTCTCCGCTGAATCCTTCTTCTTTGATTCCTTCTTCTCTGGATGCTTCTTTTCTTTGGGTTCCGCCGGCTCAAATTTCACCTTTCGAACAATATTGGAGTTGATTTCAGGGTTTCTAACAACACGCTTAATTGGAAAATCGGCATGTGAAGTTTTCTCGTTTACTAGCATCCATGACTGTACTGGCAATGAAAACATCAATAATCAATACGTAAAATGGCAACATGAACACTTCCATTAAGTCTATAAGTCTACCATAACATTTCAATAAATCTACCATAATGTTCCAACAAATTCACATAAAACACGTCTACCATAACGTTTTAATAAAATCAAAACAGTCTACCACAATGTTCCAACTAATTCAAAAAATTATACCACAACGTTCCAAAAAATTCACAGTAAGTCTATCACAACGGTTCAACAAGTTAACAAATGTCTACCACAATGGTAACTTCAGTATACCTTGAAATGTGTTACAGTGTAAGTCTCTTGTAACTTCAGTAAGTTACTTTCATTAAAATAGAGACCTACGTACCAGTTCATTTTTTCCGGAAGCATCATTTTCACCGGAGTTGATGTTCGGTTGGGCATCTGCCAAGTTCCCACTCGGAACTGCGTGTGCATTGCCAGTACCTTTGCCTCTAGGATAAATATCCTATTATCAGTGATCTTATTCCTCTTGCCCAATGAGTCAACAGCGGTTACTAATGACTTGAGCACGTCCAAGTATTGAGTACTCTCTTTCACTTTGATACTCTTTTTTCACCACTTACTTCACCACTTAACTTTCTTTGTGCTCTCTTGGTTTCTTTTTTCTTGCAAATTTCTTTTAAACGCATGCTAATGTCAACTTTCTCACTTTCCTTTTCACTTTCCTCCTCCTTCTTCTACTCTTTCTTATTCTTCTTCTTCTTTTCCTTCTTATCCTCCTTAGTTTGTTTCTCAGGTACTTTCTTGCCTTTCCTCTTCTTAGACGTTGATTGGACATAGTTTTCAATCACCTCATCATCAGATTTTTCGCTTTCCTCGACCACCACCTTTTTCTTCCTCTTTCTATCCTATATAACTGGCTTTTCCAAATCTCAAACCGTTTCATCGAAGCTTCCACCAACAATATCACAGATCATGTTGTCTAGCTTCTTATTCTCTTCCGACATGTTCTCACGGTTGTGATATTCTTCGTCTGGCCAAAAAAGGTATATCTCCTCTAGAGGCTTCACCAATAAGTTTGTAACACGTGCCTACAAACAAAATAATTGTCATACATGTCAATTATATTGAACAAAATGTTTTCAAACAAGTCTACCATAACGATACCGAACAAGTCTACCATAACGTTTTCAAACAAGTCTACCCTAACGTTTCCAAACAAGTCTACCATAATCTTTATATACAAGTCTACCATAGCGTTTCCAAGTAAGTCTACCATAACGTTACCAAACAAGTCTACATAACGATTCCAAATAAGTCTATCATAACATTTATAAACTAGTCTACTATAACGATTTCAAAAGAGTTTACCATAATGTTTGAAAACATGTCTCCTATAACATTTATAAGCAATTCTACCATTATCATTCAAAGAAATTTACCATAACGTTACCAAACAAGTCTCCATAACAATTTCAAATAAGTCTACCATAACTTTTATAAGCAAGTCTACCATAACTTTTATAAGCAAGTCTACCATTATCATTCAAAATAACTCTACCATTATCAACGAGTCTACCATATCATGTCTCAAATTTACAACTAACATTCCTTCCTGTCCGTCAGTGTCAATCGGGTCACAGTATAACTGTGTAATCTCGGCAAACTCATTAAGAGAAAAACGCAGTGGATGACACCCAATCAAGGACCACATCTCATAACTTCTATCCATTGCCATTTGATTGGTAATTAAATGATGAACTGTCTTTGCAGACCATGTGTATTGCCTCCTAGCAAGCTTCAAAATCATTTCCACTTGAGAAGTATTCAATACGTCATTGTATAGTAATGTATCTACGACATCGAGCACCTCTCCAAAGTCCGTCAACTTGCAGTTGTGATGAAAACTTTGGTTCTGTAGTGGAGATTTCCTGGCGGATACAGTCTCGGAGGATATTCCTTGCAAACACCACTAGAGCTCATCTCTGTAAACAAACATCAACAATAAATCAGTCGTCATATGAAAAATATACCTACCACGATTAGACACAACAATCTACCACAAATAAGTCTATCGGAATATTCAGAATAAATCTACCATAATTTACTAAATAAATCTACAATTATGTACAAATAAATCTACCATCAATTAACAAATATATCTTCCATTATGTAAACAAGAAATTTACCATCATGTAAAAAACAAATCTACCATCAATAACAAATAAATCTACCATCCTTTAAATAATAAATCTACCATCTGGTTACAAAAAAACTATACCTTGATTTAACAAATAAATCTACCATCATATAAACAATAAATCTACCATCACGTAAAAAATAAATCCACCATGATTTATGAAATAAATCTGTGACGTACAAAAAACAATCTACCACCAATAACAAAAAAAAATCACCATCAATATCAAATAAATCTACCATCCATTAAACAATAAATCTACCACCGTTTAAAAAATAAATCTACCATGATTTAACAAATAAATCTACCATCACGTTAAAAAATAAATCTACCACTAATAACAAATAAATTTACCACCAATAACAAATAAATCTACCATAATTTATAAATAAATCTACCATCATTTAAAAAAATCTACCATCAAATAAACAATAAACTTACCACAAATAACAAATACATCTACCATGATTTAACAAATAAATTTACCATTATTTACAAAATTATTCTACCTTCACGTAACAAATAAATCTACCATCAATAACAAATTAATCTACCAACATTTTAAAAAATCAACCATCATTCCTAAATAAATCTATCATCATTTCCTAAATAAAGCAGTGAAAAATATATTTTTTCCTCATCGAAATTGTCAATATTATTGTTGGAAATTCCTTAGTGGCGGCCAAACCTGTCAAAAAATCAATTAGGGTTTTGAAAATTTTGACAAACTCATAACAACCGAAACATAATCCAACCCGGCATACCTGTTGAAAAAATCACCGAAAGGAAACCGTGACAGTCGTTGGAAGTTGCCTCCGCCGGTTGAATCTACAAAATCCGTCGGAGAACATGAACAATCACTCTCCCAAAATCAATTGAAATGCGACAGTACATACATCAAATCGGTGAAATAAACACAGAACTCGCCGGAGTGATATTTCTTACACTTTTACCGACGAAAATGCTGTTTCTCTCGCCGTCGTCATCGTTCACTTTTTCGCCAGAGAGCTTTGCGTCGAATAGTTTTTTCTGGATTTGGTAAATATGGTAACTTACATTAGGATTAGGTTAAAGGTAAGATGTAATTTTTTTAGTGCCAGTCTCATAATTAAAAATCCAAACGGAGTTTATATATCTTTCGTTTAAAATTAGCATAGGTTTATTAATCTGAAATCTCTCAAAATTATTTTAGTAATTAGGTGATTTTCCAAAATTGTTTTCAGCTTTTTTAGATTATTTAGATTAAAAAAATCATAGAACAAAAATGATATTTAAATGCGCAACTTGTGTATAGCTTATGTTATTAGCTTATGTTGTTTTTATTGGGTTTTTCATGTGTATAGAAAATAAGTGAGGGGCATTGTTTCGGTCGTTTATTGGTTTATGCATCAGAGGCATTTGTTTAAGTGGGTCAAGGTGGTTCTGTTTGAAAAGGTTGAAGACAATTTATAAAAAATAGGAAGCATCGAATGTGAAGTTCGCAATAAAAAATGTGAGCTTGCAGAGTTGAAGATTTTGGATGAAGGATTGAATGAAAATTTAGTGTGGAGCAAAACGGAAATGCAGAAAATGAAAGTGATAAACACATTGTGTTTTGTTGGTTTGTTCTTCATGACTTGTGTCCTTGTTTACTTGATTTTTTGCAAAGGAAACGAAACCAAAATTGTTTTTGGTTTATAGTGTGATGAGAGTTGTCAAAATTAATCTATTTGTCATTTTGTTGGATTGTTTATGTCATTGTTACTCTATTTGTCACTTGTGTTGAATGGTTTGTGTCATTTAGTTGTCATTTGTCTTTTGTCATTGTAATGTGAAAGACCATAGACATCCATAAATATAAACAAACCAAGTTTAGCAAAAAGAACAATACAGTAGCAAAGAAACTCATGATCCGAAAGTGAAATTAAAAAACATGTTTAGTAAAAACATAAAACAGAAACTACAGTAGCAAATCATGATCCAATCCAACGCATACATTTCAAAAGTAACATAGATCTTAATTTGGGCATCCAAACCATGATCCCCCACCTTGAGATCTTTGACCTTGCGCTTGTCTTTGTGATCCTTCACCTTGAGATTCTTGTGATTGTGGTCCTTGAGGTTGTGATCCATGAGGTTGTGATCATTGCGGTTGTGAACCTTACGGTTGTGATCCTTGCGATTGTGATCCTTGCGGCTTGTGATAACATAAGATAAAATGTATGAAATGATAAATCAAGAGATTCGAAAGTGAAGTGAAGAAATAGACAAACCTGGTTTTTTCTTGGTCGACCCCTTGGTTTTTTTGGAGGAGGCAAAACTGTCGGGCTTTTACAACTCACCCGGTTGTGATCATCTACGAAATAGTTCGAGCATGTCATGATCCTTAACGCCTGTGACAACCTAGTTTTACTTAAGGAAGACGCAGATTCATTTCTTCCTTTTCCTTTTCTCGCATAGTTGCTTGGCCTACCCGGGTTGCTGTTTCTGCAAGATGGTGGCAATACATGCAACCTATTCAATCACGGCCACAGTTTGATGCCTTGGACAGGCACAATACCGTTCCTATAAGTTTCCTGCCACATTCTTGTTGTGTATCACCATCTAATCCTATGATAGGTCTACATGTATACTTCCAAGATTCCCGTTGTGCATTGAAACACACATAACACCTATAAAACCTTAGTTTACTACCATCGAATGGCGCTGGAATAGTCTTTATTTCAAATCTGGTGTCAGGATTATAATTAAAAACCTCAGCTTGATAGTGCCATAATCGTGCAAAATGGGTCTTATAACTAGCTTTCTTTTCTCGCATCAGCTTTGTCTTTGCCTTTCCACATTGCTCCTCGGTCACAGCCAGGTTGTACTCTCTCTTGATCTCAGAAGCCATATCATGCTTCGTAATCCTCAGATTCATTCTCAACCTTTCCGAAAACAACCAAGCGATGGTTGAATACTTCAGCATCTTAGAGTAGCCTGATCTTATGCAAATGTGCTCATTCACAAACACTTTGATTTGCATCTTGTTCTTTCGTTTTTCATTGGAGCAGTAGACCTGCCATGGATATCATATTGACTTTTCATAGGAGCAGTCCGAGCACTTTGCGCTAAGCTTTGTCGACTGTGACCTATACAACTTGATATCATACTGACTTTTGAGCGAGTACCTTAAAAGCGCGATGTCACAGAATTGATCTTTGGATGATCGAATCGTGCGGCCCTAGTCTAACTTTGCCTCGAGCAAATGGACTAGGCAGCCTAACTCTCAATCAACCCGACCTTTTGTGAGAAAAGAACTCGGAAAGAACAAAGAAAGCAAGAGAGAATCTGAATTGCTATGATATTGAGAAAAATATTGGATGCTTTACAAATGAGGGATCCCACCCCTATTTATACAAAAACATCTCCAAAAATGGATGGTGAGATTAATCTAATCCAAGGGTCCATATTGAAGATATGGCCTTGATTACATGATACTCATAAAAGAAGGGCGGATTTGGTGGGATGCTTGAATGATTGGGGCTGATCTGTAGGGATTGATATTGACCATTATCAATCTTAAATATCCTCCTTTCTTGCATCTTATCCTTATAGAAGTCCCAGCCCAAAGAAAAAAAAAGGAAAAGCCCAAAAAAAATAAAATAGGCAAGAGATGGTTTGTGGAGTAAGGTGTTGGTCCGGTCCATGATGTACCCGGATGATTGGGCCGTGACAGCAAGCTTGAAATCTTCAGGGCTGTTGAACGTTTTCCCTAATGGTATCATCACATCAAGGTCTTCAGTCTCTCTCTCTTTCCACTGTTGTCTTCTCTCGCAGCCTCTCTGAAGTGTTGTACTAGGTTCTCGCATCCTTCTTCTACAACCCCTATGTTCTTGTCGTCTTCTTCTTCATCACCACCAGTGTCAACGTCTTTGCAATCATCATCCCCAAATACTGGACAATCATCTTCATCATCATCGCCGCGTTGACCTTCATCCGCCTCTGCACCATCCGCCTCTACACCGAACGCCTCTGCCCCATTCGCCTCTGCAACATCACAGTGGCCTTGAATCGAATCGCTCTCTGCCATATCACCCTCGGCTTCTATCGCTTTGGGCGTTGAAGCCTTCGTCCGTTTATGGACATACTTTCGTTTTGTTCTCGGCATTCACTCACAGAAATTTAAACAGGCAACTAGCGCTTTGGGGTTGCGGTGAGAGTTGAGAGAATATGATTTTGAAATTAGAGTTTGAAATTGATCTATTGTGTTTAATTTGAAATTTTTTGGACGTGAACAAAACGACGTCTTCTATGTTTAACTTCGGGATTTTTGGGTGTGAACAGAACATCATCGTTTTGTTTAACAGACAATTTAACGATAATTAAATGGGATTTAAAAAAACCCGTTAATCAAGTTAACAATAAGTGTAATTTGGAAGTTGGACATTTTCCCAAATATTAATATATATTATTCTTTCAAACAATAATGATATATCTTTTATTTTTATATTACGACCAATTTAATATCAAATAGATAATTTAATTAATATACGACTATAAATTAAAATTTTGGCTGTCATTTGATCTAATCCGAACATGAAAAAATGACGGAATCAAAATTCTCAGCTCCCGCATATTAATGCGTTCTCGATATCGAATCGATCGATGAGTTTTTTTAAAAAATTACCGATTTGGTTTGTTTATGCAATTCCTGACAGATCCACAGTTCAATTTTTTGGCTAATTCTTTTTCCAAAAAAAAACATATATAAAATGATAAAAAAGTTTCAGAAAATATATTTATAAATCTAAGATGAATAACCAAAATGTATGTATTTAACAAAATTAAACTGATTCTAGCTTAATTAGAATCAAATAAAATTGTAATTTCATTATGTGGAATTGTGGTTCAAGTTGATTTTATTTTCCAAAAGATTATGTTTTAGTTTACTTACATAACATCAAACCGATCAACAATTCAAATTGTTTTTCTAATTTTTTCTCAAATAACATATATCAAATTATACAAAAGTTTAGGAAAATTTATTTAAAAATATAAGACGAAAAATTGAATCCATTGCATACACTATTGCATAGACTATTGCATACACTATTGCATACACTATTGCAACTATTGCATACACTATTGCTTTCAAACATACCGATATTTTCGTCTTTACTGTCACAAACGGCTTACGGAACTGTAAGACCTGCACAGAACCCAAATTTATAAAACTGATTGTTTGAAACGCCAATTTCAATTTTTGGATGTACTTTTAAAAAATTTCAAAATATTATTTTTTGTACCTATTCGAAGAAAACATTTTTAGTTTTTTTTCTTAAGATTTTATTACAAAATGTAAACACAAATGTCAAACAAAAGTTGGGTACTTAACTTAGAATTTGACGTAATTTGTATGAAAATGACAAAATTTTTGTTATTCAAATATAAAATTTGAAAAGTTTTTTTAGTTATTCTGTTATTGAATTAAAGATTAGAAAATATATCTATAAATCCATTGTTACTTAAATATTTTAAACAGTGAATTTTTAGAGACTTGGTGTTTCTATAAATTTTTTTGTTAAAAATATTAAAAATACTAAAAATTTTAGGTAAAATTACAGAGAACTTTTTTTTTGTCAAAATTACAGAGAATTTTAATAACAAATCATAACAACTTTCTTAATTCATCTCAAATTATTTAAAAGCTCACTAAACACACAAATTCTCTCAAACTCTAGATCGAATAAACCCCCTAAAATATTAGGCTTGCTTATGTATTTACAATTAACAAACAAAAACTATTTAAAAGACTACTGTATTTAGAAAAATATGTAAAATGTGAAATAAACAATGAACATATATACTATACATACAATATATACACATACTAGTATTGTGATTAATTGATATATACACTTACTTCCACATTTGGTACCGCGAGCTACGGGTCGACCACATTGACGGATTACACCAACAACGTAATTAACATCGACCAGAGCAGCTCTCTGTGGGGTTACAGAAGGACAAACGCACCACGTTGGAGTCAATCTTATTCTACGACAACATTCAACGGTGGGAGATTGCCTCAAGATCAACATCTTGCATGCGATAATTAATACATGACGTTGCGCATGGCAGTAGTTTTCTGCAACTGCCATTTCGAGGGTAAAGCTTGAAATCATCATTAATATGATCAGTGACCTCAACGTTGTAGCTCTCTTCTTCTCCATTTGTTTCTCTTTAGTTATCTTGCTACGTTGGCCATTGAGAAAATATCATTTCCTCTTTATAAAGACAAACTCTTCAAAAATGCCTTTGATTGTCCCGATAAGTGCGTCTCTGACTTCATATATTATTGTTTTCAAAGTCGTGATGATAACATTGTGGATATAACCGATTAAAAATATGTGGTTTTCTTCATTTTTCTTATAAACTTTATATGTTGGGGCTGTACGACAAAATTTTAATGTCCTATAGGTTATCATAATGTCTACCGCTAATGTCCACTGTTGGCATATAAATCATTGTTGCCATATAATTTGTTTTCCAATAGTTAAAGCATATTGAAAAATAAATTCGACTAAAAAAAATTCAAAAGCAACATCAGAGTAGAAAAAATAGATCAAAATCAAATATCAAAATTAGTTCTAACATAAATAAATAAATGTCAAAATCAAATCTACTCAATTAAATTCCAAATAAAATCTAGAAAGAACTGTAGAACAATTCAAAAGAATAGTTTAATATTTTGGCTAAAACCTATCAAAGTAAATGGAGTAGATTAAAACATTAAGCATAGTTTTAGGCAATAAAAACAAGGTTTAGAAAAAAATGATTCATATTCACTCATTTTTACTTAGTTTTTTACATAACTTTTCTCTTTGCATAACTTTTTAAACGTTATTTTTACTCTAAATTCTTATTAAAGATAATTAATAAAACAATATTGAAAAATTATCTAATTATTAAAACAACCTTGGGAGATTTCATATTAATAAATCAATGCAAATTTTAAAGGAAAAACTTGTAAACCTAGTTTTTCTGTCTAATGACAAAAATACCATTAGTATTAAAAATAAATAAATAATAATATTGATAAGAAAAAATAATTTAAAAAAAAATCAATTTCTTTTTTCTTAAAAATCATTTGTTTTTAATTTTGTTTGTTAAATAAACATTTGTGATTTGCGTTTACGATTGATGATGTTTGCGATTGACGTTTTTAATGATGGTAGACTTATATCGATGTGATTTTTAAATGATTTTAGACTTATATAATTCGGCGTTTCAATTATTGTTTACGTTAAAAATTTGTTGTATAGATTTTACAAATCACACATAAGTCTACCATCATTTGATATAAACATATAAGTCTACTATCATTAGATGTAAACATATAAATCTACCATCATTGTCTGTAAACATACAAGTGTATCATCATTGTATTTAAAAATACAAGTTTAACACCATATTGGCAAATGAAATAAATAAATCTATCACCATTGTTTTAATAATTATCAAATATTACTATTGTTTTAATTATTTTCAAACTTTCAAAAGCTGTTTTAGTTATTCACCATTCTTCTTTTTGCCGTCATTTTATTAAAGGCCCATAAGGCCAAAATGATACATCGGCTCAACCATTACCCTACACGAAATAGAAAATACAACATTATCTTCGAGTACACGATTGATGCATTCAAAGATAATACAACATTATCTTCGAGTACAAAAAAAGATTAGCTCGATTGATGCATTCAAAGTAGAATGG
Organism: Schrenkiella parvula; assembly: GCA_000218505.1. Classification (NCBI taxonomy): domain Eukaryota; kingdom Viridiplantae; phylum Streptophyta; class Magnoliopsida; order Brassicales; family Brassicaceae; genus Schrenkiella; species Schrenkiella parvula. The sequence goes on along the minus strand of CM001192.1, from coordinate 3,105,164 downwards.
GATATTTGATGAAGACGTGGCCTTCCCTGAGCTGCTTTGAACCTCACCGCTGCTTACGTCAGAAGAACCGCCAATCAAGCCTCCGTCTCAAGTAGTGGCCACCACAAGTATTTGAATTTATTTATAAAACCTATAATATATAAAAGATAGAAACTATATCATTAGTAGTGAATGATTAATAGACTTCCACACTTGGTACCACTAGCTAAGGGTCGGCCGCATTGACGGATGACCTCAACACTGTAATTGAGTTGATTGACACTGATGTAAGATGCGATATGTGGGGTTATAAGTGGAAAAACTCACTTCATATTGTTTGAGTGAAGATCGATTAGACTTGATTCGAAGGTTTCAGTATAAAGTAGTAATGATTTTATTGATAACTCTTGGATTACGAATCAAGATACAAATGACTGATTATGATTTTTCTATAGTTTCGTTCTGGAGAAAATCCGATCCTCTTTCTTGTGGACGAAGTCTTCTATTTATAAGCTCTTTCGACCTAGCTCTTCGTAAATCGCCGCTTATAGCACCGTAGGCGATCATGAATTTACCCGATCCACACGTGTCCTTCCAGCATTTGTTACAATATAGTTGTTAGGTCGGATCCTGACAGGCGCGTGATGATACGCTAGAGCTGCTCGGCAGGTCGACATTTACGAGCCAGGCAATCATAACATTGATAGGTTGAGTCTTCGCACTTCTTCACCTACCCTGCACGCATACCCTTTTGCCGGTCAGAGACAAGCTACAGTGACCTGCTCGGTGGGCCCCTTGCTATTTGCGCCATTCTGAAGTGGGCGATGAATGGGCCGCGTAGTAACAAATGGACTCTTGATGGGCCTTGGGCTGCGCAGTTGTTATTCTTCGACCTCAAACTGGGCCAGATCGTGGCGGGCGTAGTCCACCTCCAACAATAACCCCCCAGTTCGTTTCCGAGCTTGAGAGGTGCGAACGCTGATAATTTCGCACGATTGACGCAAGGGTTGAGGTCGATGCTTCTGGGACGCTGCTTTCGTCAATTCTTCCTTGACTATCATATTTTTGTGGGAATGCCTATGTTGTCGATTCGGAGTCGCGTCTTGTCAATCGCTTCGGCTCATTTGTTCCTTTGGACACGCGTCACAATCCTGCGCTCCTGCGATGTCGTTTTAATTGCCTTACCTCGTCTGTTCGTCTGGACACGTGTTACGATCTCAAGTCTTCAGCGAGGAGGCGCTTCGGTTGCATTATCTCGTTCGTTCGTCTGGACACGCGTCACGATCCTACGTCTTTGGCGTGAAGTCGTTTCGGTTGCCTTATCTCGTTCGTGCGTCTGGACACGCGTCACGATCTCGCGACCTTTGCGTGACGTCGCTTCGGTTACCTTATTTTGTTTGCACGCCTGGACACCTGTCGAGATCTAAGGAGTCGTAGGTGTGTTCCTCGATGAGCCGCCTAGGTCATGATGAGGTTCTCATCGGGACCTCGCGCTTTTTGCTTATAAAAGATAACCTCTGGCTTGCGATTAAATCTTCATTTCTTCCGAGCTTTTAACTTTCACGTATAACTCTTTTTTTTCTTCCTTTCTCCTTTGCTTCCAGTTTTCTCGTCGCTATCAGTTTACTTTGAAATGGTCGAATCCGCGCTGAATCTAGCCTTGACTCTGCGTCTGCCGGTGGTTCCGATAGGGACGCATGGAGGTTGGAGCAGGGGGTCATGGCCTCTGAAAAGGACGCGCTTTGGGCTGAAGCGGATCGGTTAAGAGCCGAAAGGAACTTGCTGTCCGCCAAGAGTGAATCGCTTGGTACCGAGCTGAAATCCGAGGTAGCGCGGTTGCGACGATCTCGCGAGCTCTTTGTCCGCAAGGCTGAGGCCAAAGTGAGGAAAGAGGCAGCCGAGAAGTAGGAGCCCGATTTGTCAAGATAAGGCAGCACTTGGCTGAGCAGGAAGCTGCCAAACACACGGTCCTGATGCTGAGCCAGATAAGCGGGACTCTAGATTGTCTGAAGGTGCTGGCCGAATCGGATGGCGTTGTTCTTCCTCCGGAGAGGATGAAGAAGCTGGAGGAAGATCGAGACGAGTGGGAGCGTCGTTTTGACCAGCTTGATGTTGTGGAGCTCCTGCCCGCCGATCTGATGGCGACTCCGGTAGTGCAGCGGTCTTCTGCTCTTGAGGCCCCCAGCTTCGACGTGCCTCCCGGGGTTGACCAGTTCGGGATGAATCTGCAGTCTTAGTCTTTTTCTCTTTTTTTTGTTGGCTTCCGCGTGCCTTAGTTGCGGCCCGTTGTACTTGTTCCTCCTTTATATTTTTTTAAATGAAACTTGAGTTTGCATCTTTTTCTTCTCTCTACAACAAAGTCGGCCTGTTGTACTTTATTTGTAGAGTGAAATTCGCCGTGCATCCTTCACTTTCATTGTTTTCGACCAAGGCCCAAGGTCTGCGTGATTTTTTTATGGAATGAAGTTCTTCTGTCTTCATTTTGAATAGGGCTTATATTCCTTGTGCGAGATTGACCCGGCTCGGTTTGGTTGCGAGGCGAGCTCGGCTTAGATTATTTGCGAGGTGGACTCGGCTTAATTTATTTGCGAGGCAAACTCGGCTTAATTTATTTGCGAGGTGGACTCGGCTTAATTTATTTGCGAGGCGGACTCGGCTTATTATTTTTTGCGAGACTAGCTCGGCTTATGGGAAGAGTGTTGTCCGCAACTGATCAGGAAGGGACTGAGACGATAAGTGATGAAGGTCGTTTATATAAAGATTTTTAGATATAGCCATGCTCGAATGAGCTGCCTACGTACCCGATAATTGGGATCAAGCCAACCGTAGATCGTTACAAAAATAATTGGTAACAAGCTCATTACTTAATAGTATCGCGGAATTGCTTTGCTGTTCATTGTCATGAGTTGGTAGAGGCCGGGTTTGACGATTTTATCCACGATGTAAGGTCCTTCCTAGTTGGCGCCGAGCTTTCCAGCATTTACTTCGGCGGTGTTCTCGAAGACCTTCCGGAGTACTAGGTCGCCCTCGTTAAAGTACCGTCCTTGAACTTTCTTGTTGTAATACCGGGCTGCCAAGTTCTGGTAGTTTTGAATCCTGAGGAGGGAATCGTTGTGTTGTTCTTCCAGTGAGTCTAGCCGATTGAGGAGCATTTTGTCGTTAAGATCGGTGTTTTGCACCAACATCGTGCGGCGTAGGCTCGGCACGCTAGCATCCGCTAGGGCCATTGCTTCGATGCCTTGGCAGAGCGAGAATGGGGAGCGGTCAGTGACTCTGCGGGGTGTTGTTCTGTGGGACCATAGCACGCCTTCGAGTTTGTTGGCCCATACTCCTTTTTTCTTCTCAAGGCGTTTCTTTAATCCGTCGAGGATTGTCTTGTTGATGGCTTTAGGCTGACCGTTTCCTTGGGGGTACCTTGGTGTTGATTTACTCATAGGGTAGGCCGTGCTTACAGATGATGAATTTCCAAACAAATTTTTGGACGTCGATGGCGTGGATCTTGACGTATGACTCGGCTTCGACCCATTTGGTGAAGTAGTCGGTGACGATGAGCATGAAGCATTTTTGACGCAACCGAGGTAACGGTCCTACGATATCCATTGCCCATCTCGTGAAAGGATAGGGGGCTGTGGACGTGGTGAGTAGTTCGGTCGGTACGCGGATTATAGGGCTGTGGCGTTGGCACTTTTCGCAGTTTGCTACATATTCTCGGCAGTCGGCTTACATCGTTTGCCAGTAGTAACCCAATTTCTTTATTTTGAGGGCTAGAGATTGGCCGCCTAAATGATTGCGCCCTGCGCCGTCATGCGTTTCCATTATGACGAGTTTCCCTTCTGGTTTGCTGACGCACGATATCAGCGCTTTGGTTGCACTCTATTTGAAGAGTTTCTCGTCCATTCTCGTATAATGAGTGCACTTCGTTCTTAGCCGCCGAGCCGCCCACTTGTCCGGAGGGGCCTGAGCGTTCTCGATGTAGTCACTTATTTCTATGCGCCAATCCTCCTCTTCGGGTGGCCCAAGGTCGGCTTCTTCGATCTCTGGTTCGTTTATCGGTATGTTGAGGAGGTGGATTGCTTTAGCGAGTTCTATGCTTGGTGTCTCAATGCTTTCGACCGGGATGATTCGAGTTTGCGTTGGATCCGAAATTGAGGCGAGTGCGGCGAGAGCGTCTGCTGAGGTGTTTTCTCCGCGAGGAATCTTGGTCAGCGAGAAGGCAGCGAATGCCGAGGCGAGGTCGCGTACCACCTTGAGATAGGCATGCATTTGCTCATTTTTGGCCTCGTAGTCCCCACTGTACTGCATCACCACGAGTTGAGAGTCACAGAAAGCGTTTAGATATTTTACCCCTATGGCTTGGGCCAGACGGAGACTGGCTATGAGAGCTTCGTATTCGGCTTCGTTATTTGATGCTGGGAAGACGAGGCGAAATGACTGCTCCAAGGTTTCTCCTGTTCGTGACTCGAGGCGGATGCCAACTCTGGATCCGTGGCGGGAGGATGATCCGTCCACATCAAAGATCCATTTGTCTTTGGCTGGAGGTTCGGTGGATGAGAGATCGGCCGGCAGCTCGATTAGGAAATCGGCGAGTACTTGCTATTTGGCGCTTAACTCGATCGCCCATTTCGACATCCGTCCTGACTGGCTCGGGCTGTGCAAGATCATTCGAAGGGGTTGATTGGTGAGCATTACGATTGGGTGAGACTGGAAATATAGCCGCAACTTCCTCGCCGAGGTTACGACTGCTAAAGCGAGTTTCTCGAGGATGGGATATCTTGTCTCCGTCTCGTCGAGCGTTTTACTGATGTAGAAGATAGGCCGCTGTTCGCCTCGGTCCTCTTTGATCAGCACACCGCTTACTGCCGAGCTGGTTACCGCGATATAGAGATATATCGTCCCTCCTTCGTCGGGCTTGGCCAGGATCGGTGGTGACGTTAGATATGCCTTGAGCTGCTGGAAAGCTTCCTCATATTTCTCGTCCCACTGGAACTTCTTGTTACCTCGGAGGAGTTGTGATAGGAATCTCGGAACCAACCCCGGCGACATCGAGGCCGACAACTCGGATGTTGGAGCACAGCTTGAACCGGTGGGACAGATTCGGGAAAGACTTGGTCGAGACTTGGTCGAGGTTACCCCGACCAAGCAACCCATGTGATGAGAGGTTGCCTAGGAAGGGCTTTTGCTCGGTCGATGGATAGAAGAATGGGGCGAATGGGTCGCACTGACGCTGCGGAATTACTCAGATATTCCCGGTTCAATCTCTCTTGGATATGACGCACTAAGTCAGAGAAAGAAGATTGAAAGTTTGGCTAAAACCACCAAGCAATCAAAAAAGTTTCTAAAGAACAAAAATGAGAGAAATCGATCGTGCTCAAGAGAAAGTAAAATAGGAACATTGGGTTGGAAACTCCACGGCCTCCTCATTTGGGTCCTCATCAAAAATCGGACCAGTGTCTTCTTCATCCTCAGATTCGACTTCTCCATTTTCACGGATGATCATGATTCTCTGGTTTGGGCACTTGTTGGCATAGTGACCTAGGCCTTGGCATTTAAAATACCTGATGTCTCGGGTTCTGCTCGTGGTTTCCACGGCTTTGCCCTTATCAAAACGAGATGATGTGGGGTTAGTCCTTAATTCAGAAGTGGCTGGGGCCGGAGACTTACCCTTATCAAAGGTTGGCGGCTTAGTAGGAGGGTTGTAAGATTCTCTTGAGAGTGGTTTTGTGCAACATATCTTCCATGCTCTCATATTCCTGGAGCTCGATACGGTCTTGGATGTCTCGGTTGAGGCCACCAAGGAACCGTGCCATGGTCGCTACCAAGGTCTCGTCTATCTCGGCCTTCATCATGAGTATCTCCATTTCTTGAAAATACTCCTCAACATTCTTGGTACCTTGGTTTAGACGCCTGAGTTTTTGATGTAGATCTCGGCAATAGTGGGTTGGTATGAACCGTTTTCTCATCAATCCTGTGAGTTCTTCCCAAGACTCGATTGGTCCTCCACCTGTTCTCCTCCTGAGGGTTAAAACTTGATCATATCAGTTCATAGCATAGCCACAAAATTCAGCAGCCGCTAGCCGGACCTTTTTCATTTCTGAAAAATTTTGGCAATCATTAATCAATTCAACCTTTCTTTCCCATTCAGGATAAGCATCAGGATCATTTTTACCATGGAAAGTAGGAATTTTAAGTTTGAGACTTCCTAACCCATCATCAGTACGATCAGCACGTGCAGCTCTCCTAGCAAAAGGATTAGTGTTACCTCGTGTTCGTCTAGCTCGGTTTAGAGATCTGACTTCATCAGAGAACTCATGTTCAATCTCCTCGTTTCAGATCGGGTGGCTCGTCTAGGGTGCATTCTTGTGGCACGGGGGTTGGGTTGGTTTTGCTGGAATGGTTGGGTCTGAAAAGATGCTTGGATCTCGTCCAACCTAGCATGGATCTGCTCTAGACCTGCATTAATCAAACGAGTCATAGAGTCGTTCAACGATCTCATTTGTAAATTAGATAGCCCGGCGCTAGAGTGTTCGGGAATCTCATCATCCTTAGGCTCCATGTTTTTCCTAAAATTCACTTAAACAAACGGTTAGAAGAAACAACTCTCACTCTTTTTTTTTTGTGTTGAACTCTTTCTCTCAAGTGTTTCCCAAGTGTTCAGAAGAAACCTGTCCAATCAAACTTAGAGATTTTTCCACTAAATTTTCAACCGAAAGAATTGTTAGAAGAAATAGAACGGAAGAAGAAAAGAAGTTCGAAGATCCTAGATCTTTTTTTTTTTGAGTCTTGTTGCGTTTCCTTTTTTTTTTGTAATGAAAAATACTAGATTTGGTGACGATATATCCCAAGAATTCGCCCGAGGTCACTCCAAAGTGGCACTTGGCTGGGTTGAGCTTAATTTCATATATGCGGTGGGCGATTTGACGAGCATGTCGTCGATGTATACTTCCATAGTGCGGCCCAATTGATCGGTGAACATCTCGTTGACTAAGCGTTGATAGGTGGCGCCAGCGTTTTTAAGACCGAAGGGCATGACCTTGTAGCAGTACGTGCCCCGGTCCGTGATGAAGGCTGTCTTCTCTCGGTCATGATCTGGTTATATCCGGAGAAGGCGTCCATGAACGATAGCAGCTCGTTACCCGCCGTGGCTTCCACAATGCGGTCTATGTGCGGCAGGGGAAAACTATCTTTGGGGCACGCTTTGTTCAGGTCGGTGAAGTCGACACATACTCTCCATGCTCCGCTTTTCTTCTTCACAACGACTGGGTTCGCAAGTCATTCGGGGTATCTGACTTCGACGTGGATCCTGCTTTGGTCAATTTTTTTACTTCGTCTTCAACCGTTTTAGCTCTTTCCGGACCGAGCTTCCTCCTCCTTTGCTTGACAGGTTTGTAGGTCAGGTCCACGTTAAGTTCGTGACACGTGCTCACTGGATCAATTCCAAGCATGTCCTCAATTGACGATGCGAATATGGATATGTTCTGCGAGAGGAAGGTTGATGGAGCACGGGTAACCGAACCACGCCCGGATGACAACCAGGTCGAGGAATGGACAGAAACTGGGATGAGAGCTGGGACGAGGACCAACCCGGATCAGTAAGCTGGACACAAAAAGCTGCTCAAATACCCCAGATCGTCCCAGGGGCTACTACAAGGAGCAAGAGCGCTGTCTGCAACCTCAGAACCAAATGCAACCTATTCGCGACCCACTTCATCAGGACGTACGACCCATGGTCACACGACCAATCCGGACATGACCCACCCAATGCAGCCGAGGTTGTCCGGACCGTCTTCACCATTTTTCAAGGGTGAAGACTCTAAGTCATTAGCGAGACTTGGTACTCTTTTTCCTCGTTTGGGTTTCTCCCAATGGGTTTACCAAAAGGGGTTTTAATGAGGCCAAAGACTTCTAATGCATCGCCATCATCTCCATATGATAGGGCGATCCTATCCTTTTAATTATAGCCGTTATTTTTCCTTTTGCTTTTTAGTCAAGGACGTGTGTCCTTTGACCGCATTGTTATTTGCTTTTACCCACGTGTTAGGGTTGTGAGTTTTCCTTGTAGCACGCCTATATAAAGACACTTACCCCTTTGTAAAACGCAGCCTTGAAAAATAAAGAAAGTTTGTTCTTTTTCCTTCCTCTCTTTCGTTTGCAAGTTTCTTGAAAACGAAAAACCTCTTAAGCTCAAAAGAAAAACTGGGTTCTCATCCCCTAAGTCGGCCGTATCACGAGCTCCCCCATTACTCGTGTGTCGCCGCCTCGTTGCCCCCATCCCACCCGTTCTCCGAGCCACCACCGGGCCGAGTTACTCACCGGTGGTCACTCCCCACCGCTGCTATCTTGCCCAGGGGACTTGACGAGTCGAGATACTCATCGTCAACCTACACCCTCCGTTCCCACCCTGACTCGGTACCGTCGGCCCAGTTCTGTAACCCCCGTAGGTCATCCCGCCGCCCAAGACGCCCTGTCCAGGCCCCCGGGTCGTATCAGTTTTTGGTATCAGAGCCAAAAGTTTCCACCAGGTTGCATCTATCCTTTAGCGATTTTCTTTTGAACTTGTTTGTCTTCTCCATTTCAAAAAAAAAGGAACTTTGTGTTTTGTTAAGCGTTCTTCATCGTTTTCCTTTATCGTTTCTCCTTGATAAGTTTGAATCTTGTGTTGTGAGACTGGTTTGTGCCTAAAGTTTACGACTTTAATCTCACTGTATTTGTGGCGTTGAAAACCACGTGATATAGGAGCTTGTTCTTTCTTGCGCTGTGTGTTCGTCGTCATTCCTGAGTCATCTACTTGTTATCTTAATCTTATTTCCTCAATTAGGTTGATAGATCCGCAAAAGTTAAAGTTGAAAACATTTTTTTGTGTTTTTGGTGACCTTGAAAACCACATGTCAGCCTGAGGAACGAACCGCGTTTTCCTTTTCGCCTTGTCCTTTTGCTTACTCACATGTACTTTTTGCCCCACTCGCTTTACCCTTCCAATCATTAGCTGTCACACCTTGAATAAGATTTGTTTTCGTCATTCAAACTTTTGAGGGCGCGTCAACCTTTATTGTGGACAGGTGTAGCAATCGTGGGCGAACGTACGGACCCAGCCGGAACGAGATCGCGTACGTGGCTAAAATGTGGAATACGACCGCCGTACCACCACCAGTACGGCCGGTAGACCCTCACCAGACCAAGCTCCGACCAGTACTCCAGGTTACCTCAGCCGGAACCTGCGACCAACCGCCAAAAGAAAATACTTATCCGGTGACCACCAACCGTACACTGTCGACCGTACAATGGCCGAGCAAGACCCCGACGGCGACCTTTTGCCACCGCCCGAGATCGGAGACATCCTCATTGATCTCCGAACCCAAATGACTCAAATAGGCGAGCGTCTTCAACGATTGGAGCTTGAGAGACAACCACCGGCACCACCCTTTCCGCCGGTTCGAAACCACCGACCCGATCACGGACTTGACAACGACGAATCATCAGGAGATGAGGTTGGCTACCTGATACAATCATGGACTATGGTACCGGACGGCCCGACCCACGGTTGGACCGCGAGTCTAGGGAGGACGACCCACTCGACCAATCGGAGGTTGGTCCACAGATTCCTCGACCAGATGGATGTGACAAGCCGGATGATCGAGACAGAGTTGCCTTGGAGCGAGATGAACCAGAAGATAGTCGTGCTAACCCAACCCCGTTCGACCCGGTATGACCAGATCAAGCGCAGGCTCGGAAATCACGACCCAACGATCACTCCAACGACCGGACCCGAGCTATCTATCGGGCTATGTTCGGGAATGCTTAAGTCCTTCCTCGGTGCCGGTTCTCCTAGTTCCCAAAAAGGACGGGTCATGGCGAATGTGCGTAGATTTCCGGGCAGTGAACAACATCACAGTCAAGTATCGTCATCCAATCCCACGACTTGATGACATGCTCGATTAGTTGAACGGATCTACCATCTTCTCCAAGATAGACCTAAAGAGTGGCTACCATCAAGTAAGGATGAAGGAAGGAGATGAATGGAAGACCGCTTTCAAGACCAAGCAAGGCCTTTATGAATGGCTAGTCATGCCCTTCGGCCTCTCCAACGCCCCATCCACCTTCATGCAGCTCATGAATCACGTATTTCGTACTTTTGTCAATGAATTCGTAGTTGTTTATTTTGAAGACATACTCGTGTATAGCCGAAGCATGGAGGATCATTTGGTCCACCTTGAATTGGTTATGACAACACTTCGAGAAGAAAAGCTTTACGCTAACTTCAAGAAGTGTGTGTTTGGCGCTAATGAGCTTGTCTTCCATGCTTCGGCTATACACGAGTATGTCTTCTATGGCCCGGATCTTTTCATTATGGTTTGTTGTTAGTGCGCAGGGACTCAAGGTGGATAATGAAAAGATCCGGGCCATAGAAGAATAGCCGACCCCCACCAATGTGAGCCAAGTCCGAAGCTTCCACAGATTAACGAGCTTCTATCGGCGGTTCATGAAGGATTTTAGCTCGATCGCGGCACCGCTTACGGCCGTGACCAAAAAGAATGAAGAATTCAAGTGGGGACCGATCCAAGAAGGTTCCTTTCAAGAGCTTAAGAAACGCCTCACCCAAGCCCCTCTTCTTATGTTGCCGGACTTCAACAAAACATTTGAAGTCGAATGTGACGCCTCTGGCATAGGCATTGGAGCAGTCCTAACTCAAGGCGGCAAACCGGTTGCCTATTTCAGCAAAAACCTTCACGGCCCAACGCTCAACTACCCGACCTACGATAAGGAGATCTACTCATTGGTCCGGGCCATGGAAACTTGGCAACATTATTTGTTGGCCCGGGAATTTGTGATCCACACGGATCATGAAACTTTAAAGCACCTCCGGGGCTAAACCAATCTTAAAAGGAGGCACGCTAAGTGGTTGGAATTCACTGAGGCGTTCCCTTACGTCATCAAATACAAGAAAGGGAAAGAGAATGTCGTAGCTGATGCCCTATCAAGACGGCACGCCCTGATCACGACTATGGAGGCTCGGGTTTTAGGATTTAAAGGCATTACAGAAGCTTTCGCGACCGACCCCGAGTTTAGCGAGAGCTACCGAGACCATGGCAAGGGACTTCACGTCCGTTTCTTCATCCATGATGGGTTTCTTTTTCGTGACAGAAGACTTTGCATACCCGCCGGTTCTATCTGAAACCTATTAATGCGAGAAGCCCACGGAGGAGGACTAACCGGACACTTTGGCGTGGCTAAAACCTTGGAGGTCCTACGGGAGCATTTGTATTGGCCCAAGATGAAACGAATGGTTGAGAGGTTTTGTGGTCCCCTTGGGTCGACTTATCTATGGATTTCGTGCTTGGGTTACCTACTTGCTATCGCAAGGATTCTATTTTTGTTGTTGTGGACAGGTTTTCCAAGATGGCGCATTTAATACCTTGCAACAAAATCACGGACGCGACCTCCCTAGCAAACCTTTTCTTCCGGGAAGCCGTAAGGCTACACGGAGGTTATAAACCAGACGTTAGGCGTCTTGATCCGGACAACGATCGCGAACAACACAGGAACTTGGCTTGAGCTGCTTCCCCTTATGGAATTTGCATACAACCAGTGATAGGAATCAAGGAACCAACCCCGACGACATCGAGGCTGACAACTTAGAGGTTGGAACGCAGCTTGAACCGGTGGGACAGACTGGGGAAAGACTTGGTCGAGACTTGGTTGAGGTTGCCCTGACCAACCAACCCATGCGTCGAAGCACCGATCGCAGGGCCGTGTACCGGCTGGACCCGACTCGGAACCAAGATGGTCTTCGCATGGTACCACGACCAGACGACCCATTCTCTCGGATAAAACGAGACATTCACCGCCCTAATTATAGAGAGGAGTCCAGTGACACAAGCAGAACCGGTCTGGTTCGGGTCGAATACACCGATCATGAAGTTACCCAGGACGTCGGCCAGGACGATCACCACACCGTTGGACCAGAACCATAAAAGGACCCGTTAGAATTTTCGGCCTAACCATGCCTTGACCCACGGGCCGGAATACTTGGAAAATGGATCGAATGTGAGATGGCCAAAGCTAAGGACGCATTGACCGAACCAAAATGGCAAACCCTGGTTTGGAACCTTGGCGAACCAAAGTAACCGGTCGCGCGCGCCCGGTCGGCCAACGGTCGGCCTTCCAGCCGTTTGTAACGGCCGCATCTTGCTTTTAGTGTGAGCTCCTCTTGCTTCGGGGTCGAGTCTTCTTGAGAGAAAGATTGACTCGACGTAATGGTCGAGTCATGTGCCCGAGTCGAATCCGCTGATAGGATTTCCTCCTTTGATCTGCCAGCTTCTCTACGTGCTCAATATCTTCCACCTCCTTGTATGAATCTAAAAGCTTTTCGTACTCGAGGGTTTCGTCATGGAGATATCCAGCTTCTCCACCCTTTGTCAAAGCGGTTTTGAGGTGATCTTCCTCAGCTAATTCCTCCAGCAACTCATCAGCAAGACGGTCCATCTCCACGATCCAGAAAATCTGTCCTCCAATGGTGGGTTTCTTCAGACTCTTTCCCATGTTGAGGTCAATCTTACCATTCCTCACGTTAATTACTGCTCCAGCCGTGGCTAGGAAAGGCCGTCCTAGGATCAAAGGGTCTCTAGGTTCTTCATCCATCTCAAGTACTACAAAGTCTGTAGGTACTTCTACATGTCCGATCCTGAGGGGTAGATCTTCCAATCGACCATGAGGAAGTCTGATTGATCTATCAGCTAAGACCATTGAGATTTTGGTAGGCTGGTATTTGTTAAAACCAAGCCTTTTTGGCTACAGAAAGCGGCATGAGGCTTACTGATGCTCCAAGATCGCAAAGGCAATTGCTGAAAGATAAGGGACCGAGGGAACACGGTAGAGCGAAGGAGCCTAGATCGCCTAACTTCTGAGGCGTATTTTTCTGCTGGATGATGGCGCTGCATTCATGGCTTAGGACAACCATTCCTTGAACTTCTCTGATCCTTTCAACCACTGCGTCTTTTAAAAACTTCTGATACGGAGGTATCAGCATGAAAGCATCAATCAATGGCATCTTGACTTCAATCTCTTTCATCTGCTTTTCGAATAATGCCTGATACTTCTTTACCAAGTCCTTTTTGAATCTTCCTGGGAACGGAAGTGGTGGTTTGTAGGCTGGAGAAACAAAGGCTTTCGTCTCTGTCTTCCTAAGGGTTGCTTTGTAACCTGCTTGCTCCTTGGCTCGATCAGTTCCTCGAGTCCGTTGGTCGCGCTTGTCTTCCAGTGCGTGTTCTTCTGCTTCAACTCCGTGTGAGATCACGTCCTCCCCCTCCTGAATTCTAGTGTCCTCAGTGAATAAACCGTTAGTTAATATACCTGGTAGTTCTCTGCCACTCTTTAGTGTGATCGCATGTGCATACTCCCTTGGGTTCTGGACAGATTTTCCTGGTAATTGGCCTGTTGTTTTTGTTGTAGAAGTTGAGGCCCCTTGGTTTTCAACGAATTGTAGTCTAGAATTCAGGCCATCAACCTTCGCAGATAGATCATTGAATGTGTTGTCTATCTTGTGATTCATCTCAGCAAGTTTCTTTGATAACTCCATTGCGCCACTTACTTGACCTTGGATCAGCTGTTGCAGCATGCGTTTTACGTCCGGCTCGGTTGAGGTGGAGATTTGTGCTTTTTGTTGTTGAAATCCTGGTGGTCCTCCTATCTGCTGCTGGTATCCTCCTTGGAATTGTTGTTTTGGAATGAAACCCCTATTTTGGTTGAAAGGGACAAACGGCCTCGGATTGTTTTGTTGCTGTGGTGGATAGATCTGATCTTGGGGGGTTGCCACGTTGTTGCTCCTGTAGGACAAGTTCGGATTTTTGTTGTAGGTGAAAAACCCGTTGTTGTATCCTCCTTGGTTTTGGACATAGTTCATGTCCTCCATTTGATCAATCTCCCCCTCCTTGACCTGATATATCCTCTCTTCTTCTGCGAAGTGTACACGCTTTTGTTGAGCTTGAAGAAGCTGGTCGAGCATGTCGTTAAGGGCTTTGAGCTCCCTTTTATGACGTTCCTCACCATCTGCATTGCTCCTGACATGCCTGTCATAGTCCTCGTTGTAATTCCCATCCGATTGAGCAAGATTCTCAACTAAGTCCCTTTTCCTAGGCAACCTCTCATCAGACGCACCGAACAATACGCACGTAAAGCCAACCAAGGACGCAAGTCTATGATCTTTAAGCCCGGTGATTGGGTATGGCTTCATCTAAGACCAGAGAGGTTCCCACAACAAAGAAACGATTAGCTCAGCCCCCGCGGAGATGAACCATTCCAAGTCCTTGAGAAAATCAACGACAACGCCTACCGCCTCGAACTCCCTGGTATGTATCGGACGTCTACCTCCTTTAACGTGACTGACTTAGCACCCTTTTATGTAGGTGAGGACGCGGATGTTTTGGGGTCAAAACTTTCACAAGGGGGAGGGGATGATGGAGCACGGGTAACCGAACCACGCCCAGATGACAACCACGTCGAGGAACGGGATAGAAACCGGGACGAGAGCTGGGACGAGGACCGACCCATATTTTTCCTTTTGCTTTTTAGTCAAGGACGCGTGTCCTTTGACCGCATTGTTATTTGCTTTTACCCACGTGTTAGGGTTGTGAGTTTTCCTTGTAGCGCGCCTATATAAAGGGTACTTACCCCTTTGTAAAACACAGCCTTGAAAAATAAAGAAAGTTTGTTCTTTTTCCTTCCTCTCTTTCGTTTGCAAGTTTCTTGAAAACAAAAACCTCTTAGGGTATTTGAACTGGGTTCTCATCCCCTAAGTCGGCCGTATCACGAGCTCCCCCATTACTCATGTATCGCCGCCTCGTTACCCCCATCCCACCTGTTCTCCGAGCCACCACCGGGTCGAGTTACTCACCGCTGGTCACTCCTTGCCGCTGCTATCTTGCCCAGGAGACTTGACGAGTTGAGATACTCATCGTCAACCTCCACCCTCCGTTCCCAACCTGACTCGGTACCGTCGGCGCAGTTCCGTACCCCCGTAAGTCGTCCCGTCGCCCAAGACGCCCTGTCCCGGCCCTCGGGTCGTATCAAAGGTGATGAGATCACTCTTTATGTGATCTGGCAGGTCGGTGCCGATTTCCACTGTTCTCTCCGGGTTGGCTGGGTCGATCCCAATTTGCCGGATAGCGGCTGGGCTGGTTTTTCTTCTGGGAGATCGTCATTACGGGATGTAGGTTCGATAACCAGGCAGGTCCGGGGTGAGCTGCGCAACTTGCGCTTAGTGATGAAGCAGGTTAGCGACATGGTCTGAATTCCCCTGATCGTGCGGATGCCTCTCGGTGTTGGGAACTTGAGGCATTGGTGGTACGTGTGATGAGAGGTTGCCTAGGAAGGGCTTTTGCTCGGTCGCTGGATAGATTGTTGGGGTCGAATGGGTTGCACTGAGGTTGCGGAATTCCTCAGATATTCCCAGTTCAATATCTCTTGGATATGACGCACCAAGGCAGAGAAAGAAGATTGAAAGTTTGGCAAAAACCACCAAGCAATCAAAGGGGTTTCGAAAGAACAAAAAGGAAGATCCAGTTTTGCTTTAAGTATTTTTGTACCAAAGGAACTTTCCTTTTCTTCTTATTTCGACCCTTGTAGGTCACAGCTGCTGGACTATTTAATAAAGTCCCTTCTCAGCTTTGTAAGACAGCTTTTACCAAAAATCAATGAAATCGAGTTTTCTTGCTTTATTCAAAGCAGCCGCCGCCCTTGTCTTCTTGGTGAGAAGCCTTGAAGCTTGTGTGTGCTAGAATTATCATAGAGTTCTCCATCCTCTGTGTGGCGTCTATCCTTCCCCCTTAGTTTCATGAGACCATGAACCTTCACCCTTGACTGATTCTCTAAAGAGAGCCGTATGGCCAGTTAGAGTCTCAACCGACCGGCCGGCCGACTAAGACCAACTCACCCTTGGTCCTACATCAAAGTCTCGACCAAGTCTTTCCCGAATCTGTCCCAACAGTTCAAACTGCGTTCCAGCATCCAAGTTATCAGCCTCGATGTCGCCGGGGTTGGCTCCTAGGTTCCTATCAATGTGGATGACACGGCTTTCATTGAATGCAACCAACGGGTCCCTACGATAACGTTATAGATGGCCGGTTTATCTATCACCACGAATGTGACGATCTTTGTTCTTCCTTCGGTGTACACGGGAAGCTTGATTATGCCGAGCGTCATGGTTGTATCGTCGTCGAAACCGGTTTATGGTTTGACCTTGGGTTTAAACTCGTAGCCGCTGAGGCCCTTTCGTTGCAGTGTTTCCATGAATATCAGGTCTACCGAGCTCCCCATATCCACCAGAATTCGGGTGACGTCACTGTAGCATCCCTATCCCGGGATTGCTACCCAAGGCCGAACCACTTTGGGAAAAAATGCTAAGTCGTTGGTAAACGCAAAGGAATAAGGGAAAAACGAGCTGAAAACAGCTGGACTAAGCTGGACGACCGAGCTGGACTAGCTGGACAAGCTGACTGGCAGCTCGATCCAGCTGGTTGGAGTAGTTGGCAGTTGGGTCAGCTGGGTGGGTAAGTGATACAATCTTCCCAAGGAAATTGCACTTGAATTGATGGTTGATGCGCTGGATAAGAACTTCGCAAGGTTACTAACACTCACGGTTTGAGGGTGGATTGATTCGGACCGTCAAAGGTGTGAAAGCCTAATGGTATACTGATGAAAACCCGTTCCAACCTTGGATATGACGCACCAAGACGCTGGACTAGGCCGGTTGTGTGGATTTGACAAACGAAACAACCAAAAGCTCTAAAGAACAAAAGAAAAGGCTTTCGAGACTTTAGAAAGGAACAGCAAATTGCTAAAATTGTATTGATGAGAGTTGTGTTTGCAAAAGGTACAAAGGTTGCCTTTTTATAGCCAAAAGAAAAAAACATACGCAAAAAGGAATTAAAAGCAAAGAAGAAAATAAAGATAGACTTTAAGGCCGCGATCTTGACTTCAATGCAGTCTTGGTCGTGGTCTTGGTCTTGGCCGGCAATAAATGCGCTAGCCGCTGGCCGCTGTCGGCCTTGACTCGGCCGTTACGGTCGAGCGCACGCGCACACCTTAACCGGCCGGTGCGGCGATCAAAACGATGCATGCGGTTGGTTTGGCCGGTTCGTCCTGATGGGAGTTGAAATCTCGAACCAAGGCAAGCGTAACCGCCTCTTGAAGGCTTTTATTCACGTCGGCCTCGGTTGGCTTGTTCAGCGTATCGCTTGGTCCATTCGACTACGTTTTGCCTGGCTTTTTCATGGATCTTCTGTTTTTGCGAACTACTGTCCTAAGCAAAGCGGACAATGTCCTATTGACAACTTCAGTTTGGCCATCAGTTTATGGGTGACAAGTAGTTGTAAACAACAATTTAGTGCATAACTTAGCCCACAAGGTTTTCCAAAAATGGCTTAAGAACTTAGTGTCCCTATCAGAAACGATCGATTTAGGCATGCCATGCAAACGAACAATTTCTTTAAAGAACAACTCAGCAATATGCACAGAATCATCAGTGGTATGGCATGGTATGAAATGTGACATTTTCGAAAACCTGTCTACCACCACAAAAATGGAATCCTTTCCGGTTTTAGTTCTAGGCAGTCCTAAAACAAAATCCATCGAGATGTCCGTCCAAGGATGAGTGGGAATAGGTAAAGGAAGGTACTTACCTGTGGGTTGTACCTTGGCTTTGGATTGTTTGCAAGTCTCACACCGAGTGCAAACTTTCACCACGTCCTTCTTCAAATTTGGCCAGTAGAAATAATCTTGCAAGACCTTGAGCGTCTTGTCTATCCCAAAATGGCCCATCAGTCCTCCTCCGTACGCTTCCCTAACAAGCAAGTTTCTCAAAGAGCAATTAGGAATACACAGTCGGTTAGAGAAAAATAAGAAACCGTCATTCCTTACAAATTTTCCAAAGGCAAATTTAGAACAAGAAATAAACCTTCATCCTAATTTGATGGTAACCGCTTTTTAAATCAATTTTTGAGAAATAACATGAACCATACAACTCATCAAGCACATCATCTAATCTAGGAATGGGGTGTCGATACTTAACCGTGATATTGTTGATGGCTCGGCAATCAACGCACATTCGCCAGCTTCCGTCCTTCTTTGGTACCAAGAGGACCGGTACGGCACAAGGGCTCATACTCTCTCGAATATAGCCTTTCTCCATGAGCTCCTCAATCTGTTTTTGAAGCTCCTTGGTCTCCACGGGGTTTCTCCTATAAGCCGGTCGGTTTGGCAAGGAAGCTCCCGGGACAAAGTCGATTTGGTGCTCAATCCCACGAATCGGAGGCAAACCGCTTGGGTTCTCTTCTGGAAGCACGTCACTAAACTCTACCAAAAGTTGCTCAAGTTCACTCGGAAGTTCCGGTGTTTGGTCAGTCTTGGCCGTTAGTGTTTCTTTGAATAAAAGCAAAATGATAAATTGATGAGAACAAAGGTTGTTTCTTACTAACACTCACGGTTCGATGGTGGATTGATTCGAACTGTCAAAGGGTGTGAAAGCCCAATGGTATACCGATGAAAACCCGTTCCAACCTTGGATTTGACGCCCCAAGACGCTGGACTTTTCGCTTTTGTAGGGTATCGCTCCTCCGCCCGTACTCCTTAATCGATCGTACCGAATCTTTGCAGCTCGGTAATCCCCCCCCCCATTATCATGTGGATTGGTCGCCTTGGCTGAGGCGGGAGAGTTTCTTTGGCGCGGACTTTAAGATCTTGCTTTGGTTGATCGGCGAGCTCAGGGCGAGGTGCAGGGCGGGCAGCTAGGACGATAGCTTGGTTCCGGGCTTCTGGTCGGCCTCTTGTGCTGACGTCTTCTTGCTCGGCTCTTCGAAAGCTATGGCCTGGTGCTTTGATTTTGCCCCGTTTGAACTTGGCTAGGAGGAAGTCATTTACGTACCGGCACTCCTCTGTTGCGTGTCCTGCTCGCTTATGGTATTCGCAAAACAGGTCGGGCTTCGGCTCCTCGTTGCGGATATATTTGTTCCACGGGGGACGTTGTGCAGGCGCACCGCTGACGTGGTAGCTCGTGGTCTTTTTTCCGCGGTCGTCTTTTCTGTAATCACGGTCGTAATGCTGACGGGACTCATGGTATTCTTTCTCCTTCATTGCTGCCGAGGTTGGTTTTTGGGTTGAATTGCGCTTTGCCATCGCCTCCTTCTCTTCGTCCATTTCAGCGAAAAGTGCCGACGTGTGCAATGCGTCTTCCAACGTCGGTGGCTTAGTCAACTTAATATCGTTGCGGAAGGCGGATTCATACCAAAGCCTATTTTGCAGGGCGGCCAATGCTATTTTGTCTGCAACCGTTATTCTGGATACCACCTGATGTAAGACGCGGCTGGGGTAGAGGTTAGGACGCTCGCTTTATCGCTCTCTCGTCCGAACGTTGGGCGGCGGTGGGAAGCAGCTAGCTGGCGGGGACGCTTTCTCTTGCGGGCTCGGTGAGTGGTCAAGGGTGGATCGAAGTGCACCACAGAGAATGCAGGGGTTCTCTGATACAGCAACACGTCCGGCCGATGGTGTTTCACACACGTACGGTCGACGCAAGGTCAAACAAGGCGGCGGCTTTGTTTGAAAGAAAAGTTCTCGTTTTATTAATATCAAAAAGGGTGAACGTTTAGAATGCTGCAGGGGAACCTTATATAAGGGTTCGACAGCTTGACCTAAGTAGGTCGACGCAAAAAAAGGTAAAAGGACTCAAAACAACCGGACCTTGAAAGGAAAACAACAAGGCGTGCGCAGACGCCATAAAAGGAAAGTTCACAAACAACTAAAAATAAACCTAATACTCTATTATGACTCGAACTGATGACATGGAACACTGATGCTCGTGTTTGTACCTACATGAATTGTATAAACTGAAAATACCTGGGGGTGAGTTGGTCGGGGCGGGTTGATGTTCGTCGACCATGTGGTCGAAGCTAGGTCGTCTCGTGTTGGTGTCTTCGCGGCTTCCTCAACTCTTGTACCCTTGTTGCCTTGGCTTGTGCTATCAGGGGCGGGTGTTGGTCGGGCGTGGTCGGTTTCCTGGTTGGCTGGTGAGTTATCGGCCGTCCTGCCGATGTCGAGAGTATCGTTGGGTTCTTGGTCGGCCGGGGCTGGATTCTTGCGGCCTTTGACTCCATTACCTGCTAAATCATTAGTATTACCTGGTGTGGTTCGCGGTTGAGCCTCTTTGATGCTTAGACGCGCGAAATCCTCTAGGATGTCGAGGTCAGGGCCGTTGCATCGTCCAGGGGTGTTTTGGTCGGATGGTGTGCGCCATGTGGAGTCTTCCAACTCCATTGAGCATAGGAGGGCTTCTATGGCTGTATTAAATCCTTCTCTCAGCTTCCTGGCTTTAAAACGGGTCATGGAGCCTCCTACCACCTCCGGGATGTGTGCGTGATGTTGACCTGGTCGGACGCCCGTGCTATGGCTCGGTGGGACGTTTGCCTCTTCTCCCTGGGTCGTCTTAGCCTTTGAGCAGGTTGTTACCCCTTCTGTAACCTCCACTGGGTGTTTGGTGCTGTCTGGTAGAGGCTCGGGGTCGTGATTGGGTCGATCGTCCGTGTCACTGCTCGCATGGGCGTCGGTTGGGTAAATTGCTCGATCGACTATGATGCGGCCTGGTCGAAGGTTTGTATCATTCCCTCCCTCTTCTGAAGGTTTTGCCCTCAAAACTGGATCGGCTGCATCAAACGGAGATTGATTAGTGACATTGAAAGTGAGAAATTAAACTCACCTGGTAGCTCCAATCGGTAGGCATTGTCGTTGATTTTCTAAAGGACTTTGAACGGGCCGTCTCCTCTTGGTGCTCGCTTCGAACTCCTCTGTTGAGGGAACCTTTCGGGTCGCATGTGTAACCAAACCCATTCCCTGGGTTCGAATATGAGTTGCTTGCGTCCCTTGCCAGCTCTCCTCTTGTAGTCTTCGGTCTTCTTCAGTATATTGTCTCAGACCTTTTGGTGGAGTTTCTTAACAAACTGCACTTTGCTAAGGCCATATGTATTAACTTGCTCAACTTGTGGAATTGGCGAGAGATCAAGGGGGGTTAGTGGATTAAACCCATAAACAACTTCAAAAGGTGACGTTTTCGTCGCCGAGCGAGTGGCATGGTTATAAGCGAATTCGATAAATGGTATACATTCTACCCATGTTTTCAGATTCCTGCCAACTGTAACTCGAAGCAAGGTAGATAGAGTACGGTTTACCACTTCGGTCTGACCATCGGTATGGGGGTGAAAAGTCGTGGAGAACAAAAGCTTCGTCCCAAGCTTCCTCCATAACGTTCGCCAAAAATAGCCTAAGAACTTGGGATCTCGGTCAGATACGATCGTCCAAGGAACTCCATGTGGGCGCACGACTTCCTTGAAGAAAAGGTTGGCAATGTGTGACGCGTCGTTGGCCTTATCACACGGAATGAAGTGTGCCATCTTCGAGAATCGGTCGACCACAACAAAAATGGAATTTGGGTCTTGGGCAAACCTAGCACAAAATCCATCGAAATATCTACCCATAGGGCATTAGGAATTGGTAACGGTAGGTAAAGGCCGTGGGGATGTAACCTGGATTTCGCTTTGTGGCACGTGATGCACCGTGCGCAGTGTTTCTCTACGTCTTTCTTGAGGTGCGGCCAGTAGAAATGGTCAGTCATGTCGGCTAGCGTTTTGTCCACTCCGAAATGGCCCATCAGACCGCCTCTGTGTGCTTCCTTTAGCACTAATTGTCGCATGGAGCATTGTGGGATACACAGTCACTTATCTCGGAATAAAAACCCATCCTGGAGGTAGAACGCTCCAAAAACTCCTTTTCCACACTCCTTGTAGGCTTCTCCTAATTAGGGGTCGTCTCGGTACAATTCTTTGATGTGTTCGAACCCTAGAACCTTGGCTTCCATTGTAGCTATCAACGCGTGCCTCCTTTTTGGGGAGGTCTGCCCTCTTACGTGTTTAAGAGTCTCGTGGTCGGTATGGATGATGAACTGCTTGGACAACAAATAGTGTTGCCACGTCTCCAAGGCTCGGACCAACGCATAGAGCTCCTTGTCGTAGGTGGGATAGTTCAGTGTAGGTCCGCTGAGTTTCTTACTAAAGAACGCCACAGGCCTTTTCCTCTGGTGTAGGACAGCTCCAATGCCTATTCCCGACACTTCGCATTCTACTTCGAACATCTCTTCGAAGTCGGGTAGAGCTAGGACGGGCGCCTGTGTGAGCCGTTCCTTGAGCTGGTCGAACGCGGCTTCTTGAGCTTTACCCCAAGAGAATGGGACGTTCTTCTTAATCACGGCCGTGAGTGGGGCTGCTACCGTGCTAAAATCCCTAACGAACCTCCGGTAGGAACTCGCTAGACCATGAAAACTCCTCACGTGTCCGATCGTGGTTGGGGTCGGCCACTCGCGAATGGCTTTGACCTTCTCCTCGTCCACTTGTAGGCCCTGTTCACTTACTACAAAGCCTAAGAAAATAAGCTTGTTAGTACAGAAGGTGCACTTCTTTAGGTTGGCGTATAAACGTTCCTTCCGAAGTGATTTGTGCACTAATTCGAGATGGGTTAGATGTTCGGGCAAGCTTTTGCTATAAATGAGCATGTCATCAATATAGATTATCACAAATTTACTAATATAAGCACGAAGAACCTGGTTCATGAGGCACATGAAGGTACTGGGCGCGTTAGTCAAACTGAAAGGCATAACCAACCAGTCGTACAACCCCTGCTTGGTCTTGACCGCGGTCTTCCACTCATCCCCTTCACGCATCCGGACTTGATGGTAGCCACTCTTCAGGTCGACCTTTGAGAAAATGGTCGAACCACTTAGCTCGTCTAACATGTCGTCTAGACGGGGTATGGGATGCTGGTACTTGATGGTGATTTTGTTGATGGCTCGGCAGTCCACACACATCCTCCATGTTCCGTCCTTCTTGGGCACTAGGAGAACGGGTACAACACAGAGACTTAAACTGATGAGAGGTTGCCTAGGAAGGGCTTTTGCTCGGTCGCTGGATAGATGGTTGGGGTCAAATGGGTCGCACTAAGGTTGCGGAATTCGTCAGATATTCTCAGTTCAATCTCTCTTGGATATGACGCACCAAGGCAGAGAAGGAAGATTGAAAGTTTGGCTAAAACCACCAAGCAATCAAAGGGGTTTCGAAAGAACAAAAAGGAAACAATAAATATTGAGAATTCGAAAAAAATATATAAGAGTAAAGATAAAAACTTAGAAATTCTGTATATCAAAAAGTGAGAATTCGACAACAATATATAGAAGAACGAGTTGGACTTGATTGTCTACAAAGGAAACAGTCAAGCCATTAAAACGAAAATTAAAGGAAAATAAAAGCAAAGATTTGGCCGTTACAAACGGCTGGAAAGCCGACCGTTGGTCGACCGGGCGCGCACAACCGGCTACTTTGGTTCAGCCCCGTGTGTCGAGGCTTAGTTCAGAAGAAAATTCAAACGGGTCCTTTTCTGATTCTGGTCCGACGGTGCGGTGGTCGTCCCGGCCGACGACCTGGGTAACTCCATGATCAATCTGTTCGACCCGAACCAGACCGGTTCTGCTTGTGTCACTGGACTCCTCTCTATATGATAGGAATCAAGGAACCAACCCCGGCGACATCGAGGCTGACAACTCGGACGTGGAAACGCACCTAGAACTGGTGGGACAAATTCGGGAAAGACTTGGCCGAGACTTGATCGAGGTTGCCCCGACCAACCAACCCATGCGTCGAAGCACCGACCGCACGGCCGTGTACCGGCTGGACCCGACTCGGAACCAAGATGGGCTTCGCATGGTACTACGACTAGACGACTCTTTCTCTCGGACCAAACGAGACATTCACCGTCCTAACTATAGAGAGGAGTCCGGTGACACAAGCAGAACCTGTCTGGTTCGGGTCAAACACACCGATCATAAAGTTACCCAGGACGTCGGCCTTGACGACCACCACACCGTCGGACATGAACCAGAAAAGGACCCATTTGAATTTTCTTCCGAACCAAGCCTTGACACACGGGCCGAAATATTTGGAAAATGGGTCGAATGTGAGATGGCCCAAGCTAAGGACGCATGGACCAAGCCGAAATGGCTGACCCTGGTTTGGAACCTTGGCGAACCAAAGTAGCCGGTCGCGCGCGCCCGGTCGACCATCGGTCAGCCTTCAAGCCGTTTGTAACGGCCGAATCTTGCTTTTATTTTTTTTCTTTAATTTCTTTTTATGACTTGACTGTTTCTTTTGTAGACAATCAAGTCCAGCTTGTTCTTCTATAAATTGCTGTCGAATTCTTGCTTTTGGAATACAGAATTTTTAAGTCATAAGTTTTTTTTTACTCTTGAGCAAAATAGATTCTTCCTTTTTGTTCTCTCGAAACCTTTTGATTGCTTGGTCCAAAACATACTAGCAGAAAAGATGAACTCAATATCGAAGTTAGCAGTTCTAAAATGCAAGGTAGGCGAGTTCTACTCTAAGGATTTTAGCCATACTTTTCATAACTCAACTTGACTATAATCTCAATCTATTCATGCGTTTAAATCTACCAATCCCTTTAACATTCATTAAGCACAAATTATGAATCAAGCTATGCATATTCAATGAACTCACTTGGCTACGGGTCAGGTTAAGAGACAAAATCGGTCCCTTCTCAGAAGGTTTATTGTATTCATAACAGGGATCTCTCAAGAAAAGAATGAGCTTTAGAAGAACGCCTAGGGTAAAAATCAACTTATGCATATAAGGATAAAATCTCATTTACCCAAAAGAAACAGTGGCAACTTCATCTTTGCCAAATCCCAAGAGATGATCCTAATTCTACCATTCTTCCTGCTTTCGGTTTCATTCTAAAGAGAGGTCTTCACTAACTTGATGATGTCTAGCAGATTGGGTTCTTTTTTAACAATCTATGGTTCTTTTTTCTTCTTTCTAAGACATAAGCTTTTAGCTTTCTTTTTCTCTTTTGCACAGAGAGCCTATGATTTTTCTTTTTAATACTCCCAAATATTTTTACTAGATCAATACTTTTTATTTCTTTTTCCTCTCCTAAGAATTCTTACCCGTTTCTTTCCTTCATCTTTTCTTAAAAAATATTTTTCTTTTTAGCTCAACTAATCCTATACCCCAGTTCCAACTCCCGGCTAGTCCGGTTGGGACCTGTCTAAATCTATTCCCCAAGCCACCAGAATTGGCGTGATTGTCCCCCCTACGCTTAGCTCGACCTTCGCGTGCTGCTTCCTGTGCACTCTGCTTGCCCAGTCTTTGTATGACAAGAATTGATCCAGTAAGACCATAAGGAGTCCTGTGTTTGACCTGTCTCCTTCTACTGGTCTTCCTGCCCCGGTGAACTCCACGATTCCTTTAAGGGCTAGAGTGATCTGCTGTAGCTCTCCCTCATTGACGTTCCCACTTGTTGTCCTTGCGAAGAGTGTGTTTGCAATGGCTTTGTGGGCATATCTGATAACTGGACTCCGGATTTGTGCACTTTTGGATCTCGAAGACTGATATACAGCTTTGCTTCCAATCATTTTCCACACAGCTGCTAGCTCGGCCTTGTCAAAGTCTTGGCTCACTCCTGTTCCACTCCTAAAGCCAAAGAGAGTGTCGAGATGCTGGAACGAGATTGCATGGTGTTCTCCTCTGACTGTGAATGTGATATACCCCATTCCTTCATCTGCTTCATCACATCCTTCATCTTCATGGAAATGCACTCGAAGGGAGGCTAAGAATTGGCAAGTCTCTAACTGGTATGCCTCCATGCCCATGTTCACCAGACTGTAGAGATTGCACATCTCTAAGAAATACTCCAGGTCCTTGTCTAGCCCAAGAATCCTCAATGTCTCACGGTGTGGGTACCTGGTCCCCTTGAAGCGAAGATGGAGGAAGATTGCAAGGAGATCGTCTTCGGAGAGCATGTCTTTCGCCCTTGGAGGTCGCTTTTTCACAGTAGTTGGCACAACCTCCTCTTCTTCATCATCAAGTCTTCGTCAATGAGTTGGGGAATAGGTTCCTTTCCTCTGGAGATGTCTGCCCTGTCCTTTGAGAATCCCCCCGCAATGTCTTCATCATTTTTCGGCTGCTTTCCCTTAGACTTCTTAGTTTCCTTCTTGGAACTCCGCTGCTGGTACGCGTGATGGTGGTTGAAGCCTGCAAAATAAGACCAAAAATGTCTGACAAGTCAGTCCTGTTCTCTGACTCGATGGTTTGACTCGAGGGAGTCGTCCTCTTTTTGACAAATTTCGCGCTAGAGGACAAACTCGACCACGTGCCTGAGTCAGACATCAAGTCTACCAAAACTTCCTGTGATCTCGACTAGGATTTACCATGACCTAAAATCGAGGACAGATCTCTACCAGAACAAGTTTGAATGCACGAAATTGAAGATTAAGATGGGTAAAATTATGTGTCATTTAAGATCAAAGTTCCAAACCAAGAAAATCTTCAAAAACGATTTAGTGACACATGCATCGACTTATTTAAACAACTTATGTCATATAAATCTTGCATTTAGTGCCAACGAATTGCCACCATCCCTAATAAAACTCAGAATCCAGCTAAGAGCAGCTCAAAAGCGTTCAAGAACACTTCAAGCCAAATCCTAAAAAACATGAAGTCAAGCCTTGAGTTTTGAGAAACATACCTGGGCTTTGCCATGTTTTTGATCGTAGTGATCATCCTTGCTTAAGAAGCTTGGTGAAATCGAGCTAGAAACTCAGAGAATTTGGGAAAAGATTTTGGAGAGAATAGAGAGAGCAGAGGGTGTAACTCGACGGGGCAGAGAGTGTGGTAGAGATTTGAGCGAAGCTTACCTTATTTATAACCTATTTCTTAGGTTTTTAATGAAACTCAGCGTTTTGGGGCTTACCTAGTTGACTCGACGATATGCTCGAGTTGACTCGGTCGCGTCAACCACTTTTCTTCTCCTCGTTCCTTTTTTCGAATGGCTCGTCCTATCTCTCGAGCCTGACTACCGAGCCAGGGCTTTCTGGTCAAGATTTCTCTTTTTCGGATCCCCCTGGTTTAGAACTCTTCCTTATTCTGACTTTATTAAAAATAGAAACACCAAAAACACCAAAGAAAACAAAAATCCATTATTTACAAGGATATGAATGGGATTTCCTCCCTAGTGAGCTTGTTTTAAGTCTCTAACCTTTGACTTCTCTCCTGGTTCAGGCTTGGGTGGGTTCAGAGAGATGTCTTAAAAGCCTTGGTTTCGTCTCTTTCTTGGCATAGATATGCCTTAGTGCTGCATGATTGGTGTACACAATAACTTTGGAACCAACCAAATAGCTTCTGAATTTCTCAAACGCAAAGACTACCACCAATAACTCGTTCTCTGTGGTTGCATATCTTCCTTGAGCATCATCTAGCGTCCTGCTAGCATAATAGAGCACATGGAGCTTCTTGTCTATCATTTGTCCTAGGACAGCTCCTACAGCATAGTCTGATGCATTGCACATGATCTCAAAGGGGTGCTTCCAGTCGGGAGCTTGGAAAATAGAGCCTCCTTGATGAGCTTGAAGGCGTCTAGACACTCAGAGTCAAAGACAAACTCTGTCTCCTTACACAGTAATCTTGTGAGTGGTCTAGCTATCTTGGAGAAATCATTGATGAACCTCCTCTAAAAACCGGCATGTCCTAGGAAACTCCTTATGTCTTTGACGTTTTTGGGAGGTTGTAGCTGCATCATCACTTCAACTTTTGCTTTGTCAACCTCTATGCTCCTTTCAGATATCTTGTGGCCTAGCATGATTCCTTCCCTGACCATGAAATGACATTTCTCCCAATTTAGCACAAGATTGGTCTCCTCGCACCTAGTGAGTACCCTGCATAGATTCAACAAACAGGAGGAGAAAGAAGAGCCATACACGGAGAAGTCATCCATGAATACCTCAACTGTCTCCTCTATCAAATCCAAAAAGATAGAGGTCATACACCTCTGAAATGTAGCCGGTGCATTACAAATACCAAAAGGCATCCTTTTGTATGCAAACGTCCCATAAGGACATGTGAATGTGGTCTTTTCCTGGTCATTTGGGTGTATTGGGATCTGAAAGAACCCACTGTACCTATCAAGGAAGCAGTAATAAGGATGATTCGCTAGTCTTTCTAGCATTTGATCAATGAATGGTAAAGAAAAATGATCCTTTCTAGACGCAGCATTTAACTTTCTATAGTCTATGCACACATTCTATGACCAGTAATAGTTCTTGTTGGGATCAATTCATCCTTATCGTTTTTAACTACTGTTATACCACCCTTTTTAGGAACACAATGCACAGGAGATACCCAAGTGCTATCAGAAATAGGATAAATCACACCAGCATCTAACAACTTAAGCACTTCCTTCTTCACTACTTCTTTTAAGTTGGGATTCAATCTCCTCTGAGGTTCGATGCTAGAGTATGATTCGTTCTCTAAATGAATTTTATGCGTGCACAAGCTGGGTGAAATCCCCTTGATATCATCTAACGAATACCCTATGGCTCTCCTATACTTCTTTAGCGAGGCATAGTCTTCTGCTGGATGATGGCGCTGCATTCATGGCTTAGGACAACCATTCCTTGAACTTCTCTGATCCTTTCCACCCCTGCATCTTTTAGGAACTTCTGATACGGGGGTATCAGCATGAAAGCATCAATCAATGGCATTTTGACTTCGATCTCCTTCATCTGCTTGTCAAATAATGCCTGATATTTCTTCACTAAGTCCTTCTTAAACCTTCCTGGGAATGGAAGTGGTGGTTTGTACGCTGGAGGAACAAAGGTTTTTGGTCCTGTCTTCTTAGGGATTGCCTTGTTGCCTGCTGGTTCCTTGACTCGATCAGGTCCTCGAGTCTGTTGGTCACGCTCATCTTCTGGTGCTTGTCTTCCTGCTTGGACTCCATCCGAAATTACATCCTCCTCCTCCTGAGCTTCACTGTCCTCAGTGACTATACGGGGACTAGAACCATGTGGTAGTTCTCGTCCACTCCTTAGCGTGATTGCGTGTGCATACTCTTTTGGATTCTGGACTGCCTTTCGTGGTAGCTGTCTTGTCGGTTTTGCGGTTGATGAAGATGCCCCCTGGTTTTCAACGAATTGAAGTCGCGAATTCAAACCCTCGATTTTGGAAGATAGATCATTGTAGGTTGTGTATATCTTGTTTTTCATTTCGGCCAGCTTCTTTGATAACTAAATGAGATTTAGATTTCCTTGTGATCTTGTTTGCATGCAAATAATCTGGTTGACTCGAGCTCAGTGATCGCACTAGCCGGTCGAGTTCAAAACACCTGAAACAAACCAAAAGGAAAAGTTTAGTAACCGTTTTTTGTATGTGAACTTGATCTTAAGAGATCTGAAATCCTAAATATAGCAAAGGAACACCCAATTGGCAACGGCGCCAAATTGATACTAGGTTTTTGTCGTGGTTAGTGATCAATTATCCTATGCACTATCATGGTCATTGCAGTACAATAGGTTATCAATCCAAACGGGTGTTATGCTAGCAATCCAGATATGATCAAATCAGATTACGTTAAGCAAGATAGGTAGTTTTAGAGGTGAGAATCTAGGATTCTCCGTGACAAAGATACGGTAGTACGGATCTAGAAAGCAAATAAGGGAATGCAAGAGTAAAAGCAAGTAAGGAAACGTATGAGACAAGCAATAAGATAGAAGGGTCCTAAGGATGGGGTAATCGACCAGTGATTCTCCTAAATCTTTCTTAAATGTTTAACAAAACTCAATCGATGAGTAAACAAAGATTTCCTGACCTAGCTTGGCTTGATATAGAAGTTAGACTTCTTGGGTTTGGCCACTTCTTTCTGACTCCCTTGAGTTCGGCTCTTCTTAAGCTGAACTTGTTCTTGATGCACTTCCAAGGGTGACAACGGGGCCAAAGTGATCTTTCTACCTTGATGATCAAAAGAGTGCCAGTTGGTGAAGCCGTCGTGAATGACACGCTTGTCAAACTGCCACGGTCTCCCAAGCAGAATGTGGCTGGCATCCATAGGTAGCACGTCACATAGTATCTCATCCTCATACCGGCCAATGGTTAGTGGAACAAGGACCTGTTCTTTGACCTCCAATTCTCCATCCTCATTCAACCATTCTAGCTTAAATGGCCGCGGGTGTGGTTTGACTTCTAGTGCTAGTTTCCTAACAAGTTCTTCACTAGCAATGTTAATGCAACTACCTCCATATGTTATAAGACTGCATACCTTGCTTTTAATGAGGCATCTGGTGTGGAACAAGTTTTCTCGTTGCTCTCTCTCAGCTGGTTTGGCTTGAACACGTAGAGCTCGCCGGGTGACCAAGAGTATATCAAAAAGTGAGAATTCGACAACAATATATAGAAGAACAAGCTGGACTTGGTTGTCTACAAAGGAAACAGTCAAGCCACTAAAATGAAAATTAAAGGAAAATAAAAGCAAAGATTCAGCCGTTACAAACGGCTGGAAGGCCGACCGTTGGTCGACCGGGCGCGCGCAACCGGCTATTTTGGTTCGCCAAGGTTCCAAACCAGGGTCTGCCATTTCGGTTCGGTCCATACGTCCTTTGCTTGGGCCATCTCACGTTCGATCCATTTCCCAAGTATTTCGGCCCATGTGTCAAGGCTTGGTTCGGAAGAAAATTAAACGGGTCCTTTTCTGATTCTGGTCCGATGGTGCGGTGGCCGACGACCTGGGTAACTCCATGTGTCACTGGACTCCTCTCTATAGTTAGGACGGTGAATGTCTCGTTTGGTCCGAGAGAATGGGTCGTCTGGTCGTGGTACCATGCGAAGCTCATCTTGGTTCCGAGTCGGGTCCAGTCGGTTCACGGTCGTGCGGTCGGTGCTTCGACGCATGGGTTGGTTGGTCGGGGTAACCTCGACCAAGTCTTTCCCGAATCTGTCCTACCGGTTCAAGCTGCGTTCCAACATCCAAGTTATCAGCCTCGATGTCGCCGAGGTTGGTTCCTAGATTCCTATCAAATCGATTCTGCCATTGCAAGACGTTTATGCCGCGTTAAGGGCGTCGAAGCGAGTCTGTGTACCACGCGCCATATCGTCCATTCGGCTTAGCAGCGCCTGAAATAGTACGGGTATGTGGCTGTCGGCAGATTGAGATTCTGGTGATGTCCGTGTCGGGGTTCTTGGGCTGCGGTTGTGATTTATCGGGGGGCTTGCTTATCCCGGGGGCCGAGCTTCTTCCTAGATTTCAAGCGGTTGTGCCTCTCGGGACGGCGGTTGGTTTCTCATTGCTTGGTCGAGGAAAGACTTGAGGGACGCTGGACTTGGTCATGGTGTTCCTGGGCGGTTGTCCGCCGGATGACTTTCTGGTTCTTTGGCGGCAACGGCCTTGCTACTGTTGGTCGGTCGCGGAACCTTCGGTGGTGCCATTTCACTTGAGGATGCCATCATAATTGTATACTCCGTGCGTTTTGAAACCAATAGTCCCCACAGATGGCGGCAATTGTTTGAGTGGAGATCGGTTAGATTTGATTCGAAGGTTTCAGTATAAAGGAGTAGTGATTTTGTTGATAACTCTTGGATTACGAATCAAGATACAAAGGATTGATTATGATTTTTCTATAGTTTCTTTCTGGGGAAAATTTGATCATCTTTCTTGTGGACGAGGTCTTCTATTTATAAGCTCCTTCGACCTAGCTCTTCATAGGTCGCCGCTTATAGCGCCGTAGGCGATCATGAATTTACCCGCTTCACACGTGTCCTTCCAGCATTTGCTACAATATAGTTGTTAGGTCGGATCCTGTCAGGCGCGTGATGATACGCTCGAGCTGCTTGGCAGGTCGGCATCTACGAGCTAGGTAATCATAACATTGGTAGGTTGAGTCTTGGTACTTCTCCACCTACCCTGCACGCATACCATTTAATGCTGGTCAGAACCAAGCTACAGTGACCTACTCGGTGGGCCCCTTGCTATTCGCGCCATTCTGAAGTGGGCGATGAATGGGCCGCAGAGTAACAAATGGACTCTTGATGGGTCTTGAGCTGCGCGGTTGTTATTCTTCGACCTCAAACTGAGCCAGATCGTGGCGGGCGAAGCCCACCTCCAACACATATGAATCATTCGTATTCGAAGACAACATTCATCGAATAAAATAAACATGAATAGGGCACACATTATTTATTTCCTCACGCGGTGCTTCGCAGTAGCTCTCTTAATAATTTCATTAATAAATTGTTTAATAAATAAATTTGAAGACTAAACCCCATGATATATGTTATTTCCTTGTCTTGTAACACCTATGTAATCATCAATATTATGTATCTAAACCTTATCAAAAGAGCTTCTGATACGACCCGGGGACCCGGACAGAGCGTCTTGGGCGACGGGACGACCTACGGGGGGTACGGAACTGGGCCGACGGTACCGAGTCAGGTTGGGAACGGCGGGTGGAGGTTGACGATGAGTATATCGACTCATCAAGTCTCCTGGGCAGGATAGCAGCGGCGGGGAGTGACCACCGGTGAGTAACTCGACCCGGTGGTGGCTCGGAGAACGGGTGGGATGGGGGTAACGAGTCGGCGACACACGAGTAATGGGGGAGCTCGTGATACGGCCGACTTAGGGGATGAGAACCCAGTTCAAATACCCTAAGAGGTTTTCGTTTTCAAGAAACTTGCAAACGAAAGAGAGGAAGGAAAAAGAACAAACGTTCTTTATTTTTCAAGGCTGCGTTTTACAAGGGGTAAGTGCCATTATATAGGCGCGCTACAAGGAAAACTCACAACCCTAACACGTGGGTAAAAGCAAATAACAATGCGGTCAAAAGACACGCGCCCTTGACTAAAAAGCAAAAGGAAAAATAACGGCTATAATTAAAAGGATAGGATCGCCTTATCATATGGAGATGATGGCGAAACCACAAAACCTCTCAACCATTCGTTTCATCTTGGGCCAATACAAATGCTCCCGTAGGACCTCCAAGGTTTTAGCCACGCCAAAGTGTCCGGTTAGTCCTCCTCAGTGGGCTTCTCGCATTAATAGGTTTCGGATAGAACCGACGGGTATGCAAATTCTTCTGTCACAAAAAAGAAACGCATCATGGATGAAGAAACAGACGTAAAGTCCCTTGCCATGGTCTCGGTAGCTCTCGCTAAACTCGGGGTCGATCGCGTAAGCTTCTTTAATGCCTTCAAATCCTAAAACCTGAGCCTCCATAGTCGTGATCAGGGCGTGCCCTGTTGATAGGGCGTCAGCTACGACATTCTCTTTCCCTTTCTTGTATTTGATGACATAAGGGAACGCCTCAATGAATTCCAACCACTTAGCGTGCCTCCTTTTAAGATTGGTTTGGCCCTGGAGGTGTTCTAAAGTTTCATGATCCGTGTGGATCACAAATTCCCAGGCCAACAAATAATGTTGCCAAGTCTCCATGGCCTAATAAGTAGAGCTCCTTATCGTAGGTCGGGTAGTTGAGCGTGGGGCCGTGGAGGTTTTTGCTGAAATAGGCAACCGGTTTGCCGCCTTGAGTTAGGACTGCTCCAATGCCCATGCCGGAGGCGTCACATTCGACTTCAAAAGTTTTGTTGAAGTCCGGCAACACAAGAAGAGGGGCTTGGGTGAGGCATTTCTTAAGCTCTTGAAAGGAAGCTTCTTGGGTCGGTCCCCACTTGAATTCTTCATTCTTTTTGGTCACAGCCGTAAGCGTTGTCGCGATCGAGCTAAAATCCTTCACGAACCGCCAGTAGAAGCTCGCTAGTCCGTGGAAGCTTCAGACTTGGCTCACATTGGTGGGGGTCTGCCATTCTTCTATGGCCCGGATCTTTTCATTATCCACCTTGAGTCCCCTAACAACAAACTCAAGGAAGACAAGCTCATTAGCGCCAAACATACACTTCTTGAAGTTAGCGTAAAGCTTTTCTTCTCGAAGTGTTGTCATAACCAATTCAAGGTGGACCAAATGATCCTCCATGCTTCGGCTATACACGAGTATATCATCAAAATAAACAACTACGAATTTATTGATAAAAGTACGAAGTACGTGATTCATGAGCCGCATGAAGGTGGATGGGGCGTTGGAGAGGCCGAAGGGCATGACTAGCCATTCATAAAGGCTTTGCTTGGTCTTGAAAGCGGTCTTCCATTCATCTCCTTCCTTCATCCTTACTTGATGGTAGCCACTCTTTAGGTCTATCTTGGAGAAGATGGTAGATCTGTTCAACTCATCGAGCATGTCATCAGGTCGTGGGATTGGATGACGATACTTGACCGTGATGTTGTTCACTGCCCGGCAATCTACGCACATTCGCTATGACCTATCATTTTTGGGAACTAGGAGAACCGGCACCGCGCAAGGACTTAAGCTTTCCCGAACATAGTCGGGACTATGCGGTCTTGGAGTCCATCCAAAACTTGAGCCATGAGTGCTTCTTCGGTCTCCTCAACTTGCAGTCGATTCCTCAAATGTTCAAATTCCTCATAGTACTCTTCCACGCTCTTGGAGCCTTGGCTTAACCTCCTAAATCATCTTTGCAACTCACGGCTGAACTATGGTGGAATGTACCGGCGTCTCATGATGGCCTTCATGGCGGTCCAGCTGGGTATGGGCCGCTCGTGGTTTCTCCTTCGGTCGGCGAGGTCGCGGTCCCACCAAGTAATGGCATGATCCGTGAGTTGAGCAGCTGTGTAGGTTACTTGTCGTTGGTCCGGATATTGATAGCAAGAGAAAACATGGTCCATTCGACCTTCCCATTCGAGGTAAGCTTCTGGGTCGACCTTCCCGGCAAACGTGGGTACGGTCAGCTTGTGTATAGGCTCGTATGGGTTGTTGGCTGGTCGGGGGTCTTGTGGTCGTTCGCGGTCTCTCCTTGGTCCTGGGTAGCCAACCTCATCTCCTGATGAGTCGTCGTGGTCAAGTCCGTGATTGGGTCGGTGGTTTCGAACCGGCGGAAAGGGTGGTGCCGGTGGTTGCCTCTCACGCTCCAATCGTTGAAGACGCTCGCATATTTGAGTCATTTGGGTTCGGAGATCAACGAGGATGTCTTCGATCTCGGGCGGTGGTAAAGGGTCGCCGTGGGGGTCTTGCTCGGCCATTGTATGGTCGACAGTGTACGGATGGTGGTCACCGGATAAGTATTTTCCGGTGGCGGTTGGTCACCGGTTCCGGCTGAGGTAACCCGGAGTAAAGGTCGGAGCTTGTTCTGGTGAGGGTCTACCAGCCATACTGGTGGTGGTACGGCGGTTGATAGGAATCTAGGAACCCACCCCGGCGATATCGAGGGTGATCAAGGACCCAATAGGAATCAAGGACCCAACCCCGGTGACATCAAGGCTGATCACTTGGATGATGGAGTGTAGCTTGAACCGGTAGGACAAACTCAGGAAAAAATCGGTCGAGACTTGGTCGAGGTTGCCCCGGCCAATCAACCCATGCGTCGAAGCACCGACCGCACGGCCGTGTACCGGCTGGACCCGACTCAGAACCAAGATGGTCTTCACTTGGTGCCACGGCCAGACAACCCATTCCCTCGGACCAAACGAGATATTCACCGACATAATTATAGAGAGGAGTCCAGTGACACAAGCATAACCGGTCTGGTTCGGGTTGAACACACCCATCATGAAGTTACCCAGGACGCCGGACCAAAATCAGAAAAGGACCCCTTTGATTTTTCGGCCAAACCAAGCCTTGGCCAACGGGCCGAAATACTTGGAAAATGGATCACATGTGAGATGGCCCAAGCTAAGGACGCATTGACTGAACCAAAATGACCGAACCAAACGGGACAAAGTAACCGGTCACGCGCGGCCGGCCGCCCCAACGGTCGGCTTTCCAGCTGTTTGTAACGGCCGCATCTTGCTTTTATTCTTCTTCTTTATTTTCTTTTAATGGCTTGACTGTTTCTCGTGGAGACCATCAAGTCCAGATTGTTCTCTTATAAATTGTAGTCGAATTCTTGCTTTGCGTCATATCCAAGAGAGATTGAATTGGGAATATCTGAGGAATTCCGCCGCCTCAGTGCGACCCATTCGACCCCATTCATCTATCCAACGACCGAGAAAAAGCCCTTCCTAGGCAACCTCTCATCACCATGCGTCAAAGCACAAACCGCACGGCCGTGTACCGGCTGGACCCGACTCGGAACCAAGATGAGCTTTGCATGGTACCACGACCAGACGACCCATTTTCTCGGACCAAACGAGACATTCACCATCCTAACTGTAGAGAGGAGTCCAGTGACACAAGCAAAACCGGTCTGGTTCGGGTCGAACAGATTGATCATGGAGTTACCCAGGTCGTCGGCTGGGACGACCACCGTACCGTCGGACCAGAACCAGAAAAGGACCCGTTTGAATTTTCTTCCGAACCAAGCCTTGACACACGGGCCGAAATACTTGGGAAATGGATCGAACGTGAGATGGCCCAAGCTAGGGAGGCATGGGCCGAACCGAAATGGCAGACCCTGGTTTGGAACCTTGGCGAACCAAAGTAGCCGGTTGCGTGCGCCCGGTCGACCGACGGTCGGCCTTCCAGCCGTTTGTAACTGCCGAATCTTTGCTTTTATTTTCCTTTAATTTTCGTTTTAATGGCTTGACTGTTTCCTTTGTAGACAATCAAGTCCAGCTTGTTCTTCTCTATATTGTTGTCGAATTCTCACTTTTTTGATATACAGAATTTGTAAGTTTTTATCTTTACTCTTGAGAGCAAAAAATCGTTCTTTAGAAACCCTTTGATTGCTTGGTGGTTTTCGCCAAACTTTCAGTCTTCTTTCTCTGACTTGCGCGTCATATCCAAGAGAGATTGAACTGGGAATATCTGAGGAATTCCGCAGCCTCAGTGCGACCCATTCGACCCCATTCAATCTTCTTTCTCTGCATTGGTGCGTCATATCTAAGAGAGATTGAACTGGGAATATCTGAGGAATTCCGCAACCTCAGTGCGACCCATTCCACCCCAACCATCTATCCAGCAACCAAGCAAAAGCCCTTCCTAGGCAACCTCTCATCAGCTGTCGTATTCCAGATTTTAGCCATGTACGCGATCTCGTTCCGGCTGGGTCTGTACGTTCGCCCACGATTGCTACACCTGTCCACAATAAAGGTTGACGCGCCCTCAAAAGTTTGAATGACGAAAACGAATCTTATTCAAGGTGTGACAGCTAATGATTGGAAGGGTAAAGCGAGTGGGTCAAAAAGTACATGTGACTAAGCAAAAGGACAGGGCGAAAAGGAAAACGCGCTTCGTTCCTAAGGCTGACACGTGGTTTTCAAGGCCACCATAAACACGAAATAGGTTTTCAACTTTAACTTTTGCGAATCTATCAACCTAAATGAGGAAATAAGATTAAGAGAACAAGTAGATGACTCAAGAATGACGACGAACACACAGCGCAAGAAGGAACAAGCTCCTATACCAAGTGGTTTTCAACGCCACAAATACAGCGAGATTAAAGTCGTAAACTTTAGGCACGAACCAGTCTCACAACACAAGATTCAAACTTATCAAGGAGAAACGATAAAGGAAAACGATGAAGAACGCTTAACGAAACACAAAGTTCCTTTTTTTTTTTTGAAATGGAGAAGACAAACAAAATCAAAAGAAAATCGCTAAAGGATAGATCCAACCTGGTGGCAACTTTTGGCTCTGATACCAAAAACTGATACGACCCAGGGACCCAGACAGGGCGTCTTGGGCGACGGGACGACCTACGGGGGGTATGGAACTGGGCCGACGGTACCGAGTCAGGTTGGGAACGGAGAGTGGAGGTTGACGATGAGTATCTCGACTCGTCAAGTCTCCTGGGCAGGATAGCAGCGCCGGGGAGTGACCACCGGTGAGTAACTCGACCCGGTGGTGGCTCGGAGAACGGGTGGGATGTTGGTACGAGGCGGCGACACACGAGTAATGGGGGATCTCGTGATACGGCCGACTTAGGGGATGAGAACCCAGTTCAAATACCCTAAGAGGTTTTCGTTTTCAAGAAACTTGCAAACGAAAGAGAGGAAGGAAAAAGAACAAACTTTCTTTATTTTTCAAGGCTGCGTTTTACAAAGGGGTAAGTGCCTTTATATAGGCGCGCTACAAGGAAAACTCACAACCCTAACACGTGGGTAAAAGCAAATAACAATGCGGTCAAAGGACACGCGTCCGTCCTTGACTAAAAGCAAAAGGAAAAATAACGGCTATAATTAAAAGGATAGGATCGCCCTATCATATGGAGATGATGGCGATGCATTAGAAGTCCTTGGCCTCATTAAAACCCGTTTTGGTAAACCCATTGGGAGAAACCCAAACGAGGAAAAAGAGTACCAAGTCTCGCTAATGACTTAGAGTCTTCACCCTTGGAAAATGGTGAAGACGGTCCGGACAACCTCCGGTGCGTTGGGTGGGTCATGTCTGGATTGGTCGTGTGACCGTGGGTCGTACGTCCTGATGAAGTGGGTCGCTAATAGGTTGCATTTGGTTCTGAGGTTGGACAGCGCTCTTGCTCCTTGTAGTAGCCCCTGGGACGATTTGGGGTATTTGAGCAGCTTTTTGTGTCCTGCGTACTGACCCGGGTCGGTCCTCGTCCCAGCTCTCGTCCCGGTGTCTGTCCCGTTCCTCGACCTGGTTGTCATCCGGGCGTGGTTCGGTTACCCGTGCTCCATCAGCTTCCCTGTTATATTTCTGGTCTTGTCCAGTAATTACTTGAGTTGTTATAAACATTTGTTGTAGAATAAAGCAATGGTGTTTGGTTTGGTTTTTGTTCTCTTTTTTTCTTTTCTCAATAATGTGGTAAGAACACATCTAAAAAAAATTAAAAAATCAATTCAAACATTGTTTGAATCTGCTCCAACTATCAGTTATTAGTCTAGCAATTGGAGACCAACAACTAATAGTTAAGACACATCACAAGGAGGATTTACTTTTAAAAAAAGTATTAAATTACTACTATTTATAGATGAAAAAAGTTAAAAAGTTACACATTATTGTTTTTACTTCCTAAATTTTAGGATGGTCAAGTTTATAATAATAGTTTTTTTTTATCAATTGATATTAATTAGAATGAAAAACCAAGAAAACAAACCAAGATATTTAAAAAACAGGAGGAAACTCTTAAAAACAGAGCAACAGTAACCAAATAGATTAAACTCTTGTTTCCTCTTAAAATATTCAAACAGTTGCTAAAAAGCACACATAGAATTTTTTTTTTCTTAAAAAAACTTGAAACACAAGTTAGTTCCGAAGATCAAACCATCTACCGTATCCTTTCTCTAATTTTAGAATCATTTGCTGTTTTAACTTCAGGATTTGCATCGACTCAAGAAATAATCAAGACATACTCTTTTTGTTGAAACCATCTTGTATGTGGACTCCATGGATATACAGTTGACAATGCTGAAACCTTAGAAGCCTGCCTTAAAGATATACCGTTTTAGAACGCATGTTTGAATTGGAAACAACATGACACATGTGCAAGCACCATATGCTTTTGGTTTCCACAACATTAGTGTGTAAACCGAAATTTCTTTTCTCATCAGCCACATATTTACCATCTTTTAAACATATTTTTGTTGAATATAAATATCACATTATGCAACAACAAAAAAAAATCCTTTTCATGTTCATTATAATGATTGACAAAGTATTAAAGATCAAAATAATCATCACAATGTCGAGTTAATCCCTCTAATTCGAACGTGGAATATGTTGGTGGTAACTTAGCCTAGATTAGTCGAGGATACAAGTTCTCCCTACCAAAAAACTGAATGAAAAGGAACTTCGTCATTTGCATCAGACACATAAACACAATTGCTATAGAAACGATACTACAAGGCCAAAATTCAACAATGGGTCTGAGATTGAACACTATGCCTCACCTGATGCCTGAAGCTGCAAGAAGGTGCCTGTCCATTGTGTTCTAGGTAGATCTTCTGACCTAAAGGTATGCCCTTACTTATGTTTAGATAGATCTTTGCATTATATTTCAAGAAAAACAGAAACGGCAATCATATAGTGGATGATCTAATAAACGATTTGATGTTAAAAAGAGCTGTATGTGTTGCAACCATGAAGCGTGGTATATATTGCTCTTGAAAAGCCACAGTAGACTGTTTGTGTTGCAACCATTAAACGATTTGATGTTTAAGAACATAGTGTTAAAACTCGACGATACGGGTACATGGTGATACACACATATGTTATTATCAACTGACACAAGTCATAACCAACATAGATGACATATAGTGAGCACATAAAGAGGTATTAGTACGCAGGAGAATTTTTATCTGAATGATTTGGTAGCATTTCAAAGAAGTAAGCTCATGATAGTGCGTACTGAGTATAGCCACATCATGAACTACATCAACAGTAATCTGTCTTACCTTATGTTCGATTGAATTTAATTTGCCCTCGAGGAATAAGATTCTCTGTGAGAATATAAAATGAAAAAGAACAACACTCAATAACTGACTTTGTGTGCATTATCATCTACTGCAGAAATCCTTGATGCAAAATTTTCCGGATATCTCTAAGAATACATGTCTTATTGCATTTCCCGGATATCTCTAAGAAGCCTTGAGAAATATATTTTATCACCAATAACACAGCAAATTCATTCTGCAGAAGCACAAAACAACCACACACCTTTCCTGCAATACGCGGCTCCTGTAACCATTTCTTGATGCAGGAAATTCCACACAAGTGTACACAAGGAAGACAGCTTGAATCATAGGTAAGAAAGAAAAAAGCATTAGTTGCACTCAAAAAATTAGAGAGGCCAGAGTTATCAAATAGAATCATACACCTTGAGAACACTACGCTACTATGCCCAACAGAAAATGACTGTCTAAATTACTTATTTTAAGATTTAAGATTATAATTTGATGAGTTAGATCAGGAGTTTGCTAAACAGGCAAATAGAATAATTAAAAGGAACTCAAAATTTGTTCACACAAATCACTGGAATTGAGAGTACCAATTGCGGGAATCACCTTGAGGACCAAAGATGATATGGATTTCTTACCTTCACGAGTAATGCGCTGCAAGAGACGTTTGCATCTCCCCTGAGATCTAGCACGCGTCAGCCTACTTGCACAAACGATTAGGCTTCTTGGTCCGGACTTCAACAGGAGGAGGATATTGGATATGACACGAAGATGCCTCCAGTCAACAATGTGTACTGGCTGGCACATCGACCCAATGCAGCTGAAAAGAGCAGATTCACACAATGGACGATGGTGATACAAGAGAAGAATGGGTCTGGTGCACATGATTTGGGAGTCTCTCTCACCGATCAGAGTTCTACACAACATTTTCTGTAGGAGGGTCACATATGTAACTGAGTGTGGTGAGCCATTTTCCTTGAGACCCAGTGTCTATCAGATCGAGATCAGATCCACATGTCGATGAGCATCTCGGTAGAGCTAGAAGAGCCTCATTGACGAGCTGAACGCGAGCCCAGAAGATAGCTGATTTGAGTATTATATTATTTCTCTTATATTATTATATTTTCATTCTTTTATCGTCTATTTCATTAATTCCGTATTCATATTTTGATTTTTATGCATGTGTTGACCATTATTACATCGGGAAAATGTGAGGAAACTTTGGGGGAGGTTCTACCCGTTACTAATGGTGATTGAGCATCTAAATCATCATTGCTGACTAAGGGCTTGGATCCAACCATTATTGACCATGGGTTAGTTGGTTAAACTCCAATTGAACATTTTTAATATTGGGCCAAAATTATAGCCGCCCAAAAACTTGTGAACTAGGCTTTATCCATGGGCTCTAATCACATGCAGAAAGAGAAGAAACCAAGATTATATCAAACCAGTCACTCGTCATCTTCTCATCTTAGCCGTTTGATTGAAACATAATTATTTTTTTCTGTGTTAAAGAAGTGCCCATAATTTTGATGCTTTGTTTTTAGTTTTTCTTGATGACAAAAAACGTGCTCAAAAACTTGATGGTCTCTTTTGTCGATGGTTCAATGTAAGACCGTCGTAGACCATCATCCGTTATTTTTCTCTATGTTTTTTAGAGTACTGGATAATTGTTTTTATCTATTATTAGCTTTGTTTTGCTTAGGATATTTATTTTTATTCTAATTACCATTTGGTTCTCCTACAAGTAAATATCCATTTTTTTATCATTGAATGTGAAAAAGACAGAAAATTATTATCGCAATAATACAAGTATTATCGAATTAATAAAATTACAAATAGTTAAAAACAATTCTAAAGTAACATCATATTTAAATACAACATCAGAAATATATTGTGTTTTGTTTATTTATTTGAGAAACTAAATAACGCTTGAAAGTATCACTAAATTTTTATCAAAAAAATATCTAATAATTTACTCTCCAATCTTCAAATACATTTTCAATAACATTTATAGTTTTTTATATTATTTTTTTGCCAATCAAACATCAATTTAGAAGAAATTAAAACACCCCGGTTTCTTAAATTTAATTTAAGAAAGACTGGCTAAACAAAATACCGTAAGATTTGAAAAATAAGAGAGTGAAAACTCTTAGTACATGAAACTCATCTGAAAGATTAGAGGAAGCAGAGCATATGTTAGGCATCCTTGAAAAGGGTTAGACACAGTCCTGATAAATGTTTATATTTCTGAGTAAAGAGTCGAGAAACTACTCCTTCGTCCGTCTGAAGGCAGATCCATCATTTATGAGGTGTGGTCGGAAGTGTTTGTTTCTTTTATAGCTCTATTAATATGTGTTTTTGGAAAGCTAATTACATCGGTATTGAATAAGTTTGATATTCCAAAAAAATACATGTTTGACCATAATGTCTTTTTG
The DNA here is from genome assembly GCA_000218505.1 of Schrenkiella parvula. Classification (NCBI taxonomy): domain Eukaryota; kingdom Viridiplantae; phylum Streptophyta; class Magnoliopsida; order Brassicales; family Brassicaceae; genus Schrenkiella; species Schrenkiella parvula. The sequence goes on along the minus strand of CM001192.1, from coordinate 3,062,466 downwards.
GTAACTTAATGAAATTATTAGCCAAGATATTGATTTCTAAAAGATGTAAATGTAGAATTTAGGTATTTGTTTCCTATAAATAGATACCGTTTATCGAATCTATGACAAAACAAAGTAAATAAAAAATTGTGTGAAAAAAGCGAACTGGTTTGGAATAGCTTTTTAGCAATATCAAAAAGTTCTTTGTACTTCATCAAACAAAGGTATCATGATTCTCTATTGTCTTATAACTCATAAATTCTGGATTTACATTATTTCATCTGTTATAGAATCAACTTTTTAAGCAAAAAAATTACAATACTTCAACTTGTTTTCCCAATTTAAAATTATTGAACCAAATTTTATCCGGTTACAGCTTATTTTATTACTTAAAATCTGTTTATTTTTGGCATACTTATTTATAAAGTAACAATATATGAATCATAAGATTCTGAGATTGTCTAAAGATTGTGTATTTTAAGTGATAGTTATAATTTTCAGAAAGAAAAAAAGAAATCAAACATTAGTCTGTAAAGGATTTGTGTTTCCTCTAATATATTATTTGCAACATTTAACCACAAACGTGGATGTACATGTTAAAGCCGAACTATGTCTACATTTCTATTGATGTTTCACATTTTGATATTAAATTTTAAAGAAAATTATCTTTCATTATATAAATATATAATATATATGCATATTTTTACATGTTAAAATAAATATAAGTATTTATTCGTTCATATTTTTACATCCAAATAACAATCAACTTCAACATACTAAAACAATGTATATGCCATTGTTAGCAATATTATAATGAGTGAAAAGAAGTTAAAGATACACGTATAGAACAGTTATGAAATTTTCTTTGATTATTTGAATTACAATATCAAGTAAATAAAATTCATTCAGGATTTAGTAGTTTTATTGCGTTACGATCCCATACTGGAAGAAGAAATTCGAGACCTCTATTTGAAGAAGAGCATGTCGAATCTCGAAGGTATGAATACAGAGCATAAATCTTTAGCTATATGTGATAAATTTTGGACTCGAGTTAATTTGTTTTATATTGCGGAAACATTTGTTAGTGATTATGTTTTGAATTTTTTTTAGCAAGTGATGAAACCAAAAACTATTTGTATGATGAATTATGGAAGTTATCTGCCAGACCTTTGTTTGTCCTTCCAAGATTTGGAGAACAAATTTATTACTTTCCACAAGGGCACATGGAGCAAGTGAGTTTATGTCATTTATCGTTTCATGTTCTCTATATTTCTTATATTTTGGTTTGTGAAACTTTTTATGCAATTTGATGATGTTCTTAGGTTGACGCATCAACAAATGAAGAGTTGGCAGAAGTGAAGCCAATTTTTGATATTCCTTCAAAGATTCGATGCACTGTTATTGGTATTCAACTCAAGGTTTGTTTCTTTGATATTGAATTTTGTATTTATGGAATACACGTGAGCTACATTTGTTTAGACGTGCGAAACGTTTTTTCTTGTATGTTTTATTTCATCATAAAAATGTAAAAGTTTACTTGATTTATGTATAATTCAGGTGGAAAATGATCCAGACCAAATTTATGCACAAATAACGTTGTTGCCTGATACAACTGTGAGTGGCTAACTGAAGATTTTATATATAACTTATTTTAATCTCACTTAAATGATTTTCTTAATTTGTAATTCTCTAGGAAGTTGGAATCCCTATTCTTAATGACGATCTCGAAAGTCCAAAAATTCATTTTTTCAATAAAGTTTTGAGTGCCTCAGATATGAGTAGACATGGTGGACTGTCTGTTCTGAAAAAACATGCCAGTGAATGTCTTCCTCCATTGGTATTTGCACTTAGTTTTCTTACAAAATGAACTAACATTTGATTCAAATTATAAGCTTCCACATTAACTTTTGGTACTGATTTTTTTTTAGGATATGTCTCATCCAACACCAACTCAAGAAATAGTTGCTAAAGATCTCCATGGTTATGGATGGAAGTTTAAACATATCTGTCGAGGTAACAATAATTTTTCATTTCAAACCTTGTGATTAGTGTTTATTGAATCTCATTTGTTTGAAAATAATCAAATAGGTACACCAAGGAGGCATCTTTTCACAAGATGATGGAATGCGTTCATGAAAACAAAAGGATTAGCTATTGGAGATTCTTTTGTATTCATTAGGTATATAGAGGTGTTACATCAATTTTTTATTAGATTTGGAACATTAACTATTCTCTTGGTGAAGAGGACAAAATGGGGAATCAGGAGTTGAAATTAGAAAAGCAGCTCATGAACGAAGCAACATATCTTCATCAGTAATTTCTACACAGAGTATGTACCATGGACTAATTGCTGATGCATCAAATGCTATTAATACCAAATGCATGTTCATTGTGTTCTATAAACCGAGGTAATGAAAGACACCTTGTTACTCCACTTACAGCATCATGAATTAGTTTTTCAACAAATATGCGTATCTTTCAATTGTTGTTATGGTGATATCAGGTCAAGTCAATTCATCGTCAGTTGCGAAAGATTTGTAAATGCAGTGAACAATAAATTTAATATAGGTTCAAAATTTACCATGTGGTTTGAGGATAATAATTTTTCTAAAATAAGGTAAAACTTAAAAACACATTTCATATTTTTTTGTTTACGAAATATAATTAATAAAACAAATTTTTCTTTCACTGCAAAAGTTATTCTGGGACGATAATTGGCATACAAGATTTCTCCATTCATTGGAAAGATTCCGAATGGCAAAGTCTAGAAGTAAGATTATTCATAACTTCATTTTGTTTACATTGTTTTCAGATATACTAATTGTGTTTTTGTAGGTGCAATGGGATGAAGCTGCATCAATTCCTAGACCAAATAAGGTTTCTCCATGGGAAATCCAACATTTACCACCTTCATTAAGTGTTCCAGATAATTTTTATCTGCAGAATAAACGTTTACACGTTGATGAAATCGGTAAAAACACATTGTATAATAAGTTAAAGCTTCTTTTTGAAACTGTTCTCATTCTAATTTTATTTGTAGGTGCAAATTGGTGGATTCCTAAATTGAATCAATGCCAAGAAATTGGACAATCAAGCATAAACGCTTCGATGAATGTTCCTCAGTTAAGTTATCACCATACAACTAATGATTTAAAGATTCCATCTGAGTTGAGCAACTCTGTCCCAGCCATGTCCAAATTGAAATATAATTACCAAATGGTTCTTTCAACGAAAAAAAGATAACCACCAATGCAAGAACTGGTTTCAGAATATTTGGAGTTGAAATGATGATTCCCAAAGGGGAACCAATCAACTCATACCCAAAATCTGAAATTTTCAAAATTTCTAAAGAAAAAAAGTTTCACCAAATTCAAACGTCAATTTCACCAAAAGAAGTCCAAAGCAAGCAAATCAATTTTACGAGAAGTCTTACCAAGGTACATTTGAAATTAAATCATTGTCATTTTATTGTTTTATATATTATTCAATTCATAAACTTTTTATTATCTGGAACTATACCATATTAGAGAAATCGGAACTTATACAAAACAAATATTTTTATAATGCGAAGAGATTAGATTTTTTATATACTAGGATCCGTACTTTTATTGAAAAAAAGCATAGTCCATTAACATATTTTTACACGGAAACTTACATAAATTTTAAATAAATTGAAAAGGCTATGATTAGTGTACTAATTTTTTATGTGGTTATTCAATAGGTTCAAAAGCAAGGTGTAGCCATCGGGAGAACGGTAGATTTAAGTGTTTTTGATGGATACAGTCAGTTGATCGATGAACTCGAGAAACTCTTTGATCTGAAAGACGAGCTGCATACACAAAATCAATGGAAAATAGTTTTCACAGACAGTGAAGGAGATATGATGCTTGTTGGGGATGATCCATGGACGTATGTTTCCTTTCTCATCTTGGTTAAATCTTCAAAAGAAAACTATTGAGAATGTTTAATTTTATGTGCAGCGATTTCTGCAACATGGCGAAGAAAATATTCATATGCTCAAAAGAGGAGGTCAAGAAAATGAAATCATGAAATAGATTCTCTAAACGTCAACTTTAAAAACTACAGTTTTACCATGTTTTGACCTATCATTAGACGTCAAGACGAATGATTACTAATTTGGTTTTCTACCTATTTGGTCCCATCTTAAAATAAAGGTTTTCTTTTTAGTTTTGTCATGTTTTTGGTGTTGTGTGTGGGAAAGTTATGGAGAGAGAATGGAAAAACATCTATAAACTTGCATGAAACATTCATAAATTTGGAATTAAAAGAGGGGTTTTGAAAGAAAGAAAAATTGGAGTGATTTAAATGCAATAAATAATTACTTTTTGTGTGTTATAATATATCTAATGTTGCTATGTTTTATGTTTCATCTTTCATAAATTAAAATTAATAATAATAATTGACCGTGTTATGTTTTTTTCCCATAAATCATTTTACTTACTTGATCGTGTTATAGTAAAACCAATCATATGTTCATCGAATATATAATCTAATGATAAGTATATGTACACATTTGGCTTCATAGCGATATATATTTCAAGTGATTGCCTAGCTAATTTATACGTAAGACTATTCAAGTATTTATACGTTACTATAAATAAAAGCGATAAAATATTTTTATGGTTGAACCATAGATTTTCATTTGAAATTTGATAAAACCAAAAAATCATTTATATTTGCTTAAATACAAAACATTTGGCAGTTCAAATTTTAAAAAAAATTATATTGCAATTTTTCTATATTTGAATCATATTAATAATAATTAATAGTTCATATTTACCAATTCAACCAATCTTTCATTTTCTTCATATTTCTACCAATTCAACCAATCCTTCATTTTCTTCTTGTAATTATTTCAGTTGTTATGAAAATTTGTTGTAAAATAAAGCAACGGTTTTTGTATCACACATAAACGTGAAAATACTTGTTTAGTTTTTGTTCTTTTTTTTTCTCTCAACAATGCCATAATAACACATCTAAAAACGAATTAAAAAATCAATTCAACTATTAGTTATTAGTCTAGCAATTGAAAACTAACAACTAATTGTTAAGACACATCACGAGGAGGATTTACTTTTATAAAGTATTAAACTACGACTACTATTTATAGATGAAAAGAAGTTCAAGAATTACTATTATTTTTTTACATCCTATATTTTAGGATGGTCAAGTTTATAATAAGAGTTTTTTTTTATCAATTGATATTTATAAAACAGGAAAAAGCTCTTAAAAATCGAGCAAGAATGACCAGCCTTAAACTAAAGACTAAAAGTAGTTAGAGCAAGAATGACCAGCCTTAAACTAATGACCAGCCTTAAACTAAAATCGAGCAAGGTTAAACTCTTGTTTCCTCTTAAAATATTCAAACAGTTGCTAAAAAGTAGACATAGCATTTTTTTTCTTTTTCTTAAAAAACATGAAACACAAGTTAGCTCTGAACATCAAACAATCTACCGTATGCTCTCTCTAATTTTAGAATCATGTGCTGTTTTAACGTTAGGATTTGCATCGACTCGAGAAATAATCAAGACGCACTCTTTTTGTTGAAACCATCTTGTATGTGGACTCCATGGATCCAGTTGACAGTGCTGAAACCTTAGAAGCTTGCCTTAAGAATATGTCGCTTTAGAACATATGTTTAAGCTGGAAACAACATGACACATATGCAAGCACCATATGCTGTTGGTTCGGCAGTGAATTCCAGAACATTAGTGTGTAAACCGAAATTTCTTCTCTCATCAGCCTAGATTAGTCGAAGATACAAGTTCTCCCTACCAAAAAAATTGAATGAAAAGGAACTTCGTCATTTGCATCAGACAAAAAACACAATTGCTATATAAACGATACTACAGCCAAAATTCAACAATGGGTCTGAGATAGAACACTATGCGTCAGCTGATGCCTGAAGCTGCAAGAAGGTGCCTGTCCATTGTGTTCTAGGTAGATCTTCTGACCTAAAGGTATGCCCTTACAGATGTTCAGATAGATTTTCGCATAATATTTCAAGAAAAACAGAAACGGCAATCATATAGTGGATGATCCAATAAATGATTTGATGTTAAAAAGGGCTGTATGTGTTGCAACCATGAAGAGTGTTATTTTTAAGTTACCAGGTGTATATTGCTCTTGAGAAGCCACAATAGACTCTCGCTGTGCACCTTAGTAGTGCTTTCCATATAAGCTATCTTCTGCAGAAATAAAGTTTCCAGCCTTAAACTGAAGACAAACATGTGCCAAGGGTGACCATGTTACAACAAATTCTTAGACTGTACCTTTTCAGCTTATTAACTTCTGATCGGAGCTCTGCTTCCGTTTTCTCCATTAACTGATACACACATATGTTATACACACATATGTTATTTATTAACTGATACACACATATGTTACACACATATGTTAAAACGCGACGATACGGGTACATGGTGATACATACATATGTTATTTATCAACTGACGCAAGTTATAACCAACATAAATGACATATAGTGAGCACATAAAGAGGTATTAGTACGCAGGAGAATTTTGATCTGAAAAATTTGGTAGCATTTCAAAGAAGCAAGCTCAGAATAGTGCGTATTGAGTATAGCCACATCATGAACTACCTCAACAGTAATGTGTCTTACTTTATGTTCGATTGAATTTAATTTGCCCTCGAGGAATAAGATTCTCTGTGAGAATGGAAAACGAAATAGAACATCAGGTTTTAATACCGTGATTTGGTTTCATGTATATATCTTAGAACAACACTCAATAACTGACTTTGTGTGCGTCAACATCTATTGCAGCAATCCTTGATGCAAAAAATTTCCAGACATCTCTAAGACTACATGTCCTATTGCATTGGGGACCCTATAAAAGAAGCCAACATGACTCCATGAGGAAGATATTTTATCATCAATAACACAGCCAATTCATCTGAAGAAGCACATAACAACCACACACCTTTCCTGCAATACACGGCTCTTGTAACCATTTCTTATGCAGGAAAATCCATACAAGTGCCCACAAGGTAGACAGATTTATTCATAGCTAAGAAAGAAAAAAGGATAAGTTGCACTAAGAAAAAATTATAGAGGCCAAAGCTATCAAATAGGGAAAAGAGTATATTCATCTAATAAAGAATCATACACCTTGGCAACACTACGCTACTATTTTCAACAGACAAATTACTGTTTAAATTACTTATTTCAAGATTTAAGATTATAATTTGATGAGTCAGATCATGAGTTTGCTAAACAGGCAAATAGACTAATTAAAAGGAACTCAAAATTTGATCAAACAAAAAAACTGGAATTGAGACTACCAGACTTGGTGTTAGCCGCCGCTGGTCCAAACTTCCATGCAAATCAAACAGGATATTTCCTCAGACTCGCTGGGTTTCCATCACACATCGTCGTCCTGCGATCCTGAAGTCGAGCAATCAGAAACTTGACCATTTGACCATTGTCTATTTGATCATTGACCATTTAACCATTCACAAACTTAAGTATGTGAATCGCGTTCTTTTTTGGTTTTAAGGATGTGAATCTTCTTGAAGCAAGTGAAATGATAGGCTCATGTTTCACGACACCAATAACTAGCCCCTCAGTTCTTTGGAGCTAACAAATTTGCTCAGTGAGATACTTACTAAGCAGCTGCTCGAAGATTGGATCTCATAATCAGTCCCGAGGTCACAAACTGATTATGGTCTTCAGTTTTGTTCTTAAGAAAAAACGTGTGTTTTAGCATCACAATGCTGATTCAGCTGCATTCCGAGGTCACCACATCTTATACTGGTTTGAGCTAAAGCTCAGACATGGAGTTTACGAAGTAGACACAGCTTGAATCAAGAGGCGTTATTGGATTCTTTAGAGAATGCGAAGTAACTCGGCTTACGAGGCACGTACTGCACATCATAAAGAACTTTAAGATCAGCTTATTCTGTTTTGATGGCAATTGTACATTTTCCTTCAATTTGCATAGTTTTGTCATATCCAAGCCAAATTTCACTTTTCTTCGACTCATCAACTTCTTTGAACAGCAATTTTGTTCTCATCTTACCCATTTAATTGAAAAGCCCATTTGATTGAAAAGCCCATTTGAAACAGAATTTTTTTTCTGTTAAATAGGTACTCTTTAAACTCGAGGGATGGTTCAAAGTAAGACCATCGTAGAACACCATCTGTTATTTCGAATGGTTTATTTCTCTATGTTTTTTAGAATTCTTGATAATTGTTTTTCTCCGTTATTAGTTTTGTTTCGCTTAGGATATTTATGTTTATTCTAGTAATTCATTTGGCTCTCCTACATGTAAGTATTTATTTTTGTCATTGAATGTAAAAAAAACAACAGAAAATTATTATCGCAGTAATATAGTTATAAATAACTAACACAAATCTATTTTCAAAAGTAACATCATATTCAAATACAACATCATAAATATATTTTGTTTTGTTTATTTATTTGTGAAACTAAATAAGGCTTGAAAATGTTGGTGAATGTTTTTCAAAAAATATCTAATAGTTTATTGTTCAATCTGCAAATACATTTTCAATAACAGTTTATAGTGTTTTTTCTTTTTTTGCCAATCAGACATCAAATTAGAAAAAAAACATCCGGTTTGTTGTTCTAGGAAGAGGAAATGAGATTGCAAATACAACTTCTATAAATTTCATTTAAGAAAGACGGGTTGGAATAAGATTTGTATTATGAGGAGAATGTGATGAAAGTAGATACCACATCTTTTTCATGTGTCTCTACACCTTCACGGTCTGGTCAAGTATGAGTAAAGCCTCTTTGCCACGGTCTTAACACTAGATTGGTTAGATACTCTTGCTACCTCACCAATAACACATGCAACAAGCTAGATCAGTTTCTGGTTTGGTTGAGTTTCCAAACATCGGTTAATCACTTGCGGAAAAAGAGGAAAACTAGATTACACCAAACCAGTCGCTTGCACTTTCTCATCTTACCCGTTTGATGAAGAAGCCCATTTGAAAAAAAACATATCTCTGTTAAAAAGGTGTCCATAAACTCGAGGGTCTCTTTTGTCAATGCTTTGAAGTACCATTCATTATTCCGAATGATTTATTTCTGTATGTTTTTTAGAGTACTAGATAATTGTTTTCTTTCGTTATTAGCTCGGTTTTGATTAGGATATTTGTGTTTATTCTAGTTACCCATTTGGTTCTCCTACATGTAAATATTCATTTTTTTTACCATTGGATGTAAATAAATCAGAAAAGTATTATCAATTTTATATAATTAAAAATAGCTAAAACAAATCTATTTTCTAAAGTAAAATCATATTCAAATAAAAGATCTGAAATATTTTTATTTTTATTTTTATTTTTTATGAAACTAAATAACTTGAAGGTACCTCTAAATGTTTATCAAAAAAATATCTAATAATTTATTGTTCAATCCGCAAATACATTTTCTAGTGTTTTTGTTTTCTTTTTTTTGCCAATCAAACATCAAATTAGAATAAAAACACCATGATTTGTTGTTCAAGAAAGAAAGATGAGCTAAACAAAAAATCGGAAGATTTGAAAAATAAGAGAGTGATTTTTTGTTTATAGCTCTACTAGTATGTCTTTTTGGAAATCTAATTACATTGGTATTGAATAAGTTTTATTTCTAAAAGATACAGGTTTGACCAGAATATCTTTTGGTAACTTAATGAAATTATTAGCCAAAACATTTATTCTAAAAGATGTTAATGTAGAATTTGAGTATTTTTGCCTATAAATACATACCATTTATCAAATTTATGAAAAACAAAATCAATAAAAATTGTGGAAAAAGAAAAGCGAACTGGTTTGGAGAAGATTTTTAGCAATACAAAAAAGTTATTTGTAATTCATTAAACAAAGGTATCATGATTCTTTATTTTCTTATAAATCATAAATTCTACATTTAAATTATTTCATTTATTATATAATCAACCTTTTAAGCAAAAGAGTTTAAAGTACTTCAACTTTTTTTCCCAACTTAAAACTATTGAACAAAATCATCTCCGGTTACAACTTATTTTAATACTTCAAAACAGCTTATTTTTGGCATACTTATTTATAAAGTAACAATATATGAATCTTAAGGTTCTTACATTGTCCAAAGATTGCGTATTTTAAGTTATAGTTTTAATTTTCAGAAAGAAAAAAAAATCAAACATTATTCTGTAAAGAGTTTGTGTGTTCTTTAATATATTATTTGCAATATTGAATCACAAACGTCGATGGACATGTTTCACATTTTGATATTAAATTATAAAGAAAATTATCTTTCATTATATAAATATATATATATATATACGCATATTTTTACATGTTAAAATAAATATAAGTATTTATTTGTTCATATTTTTACATCCAAATAACAGTCAATTTCAACATACTAAAACAACGTATATGCCATTGTTAGCAATATTTTTAATGAGTGAAAAGAAGCTAAAGATGCATGTATGAAACAATTATAAAAATTTCTTTGAATATTTGACTTACAATACCAAGTAAATCAAATTCATTCAGGATTTAGTAGTTCACTGCGTTACGATCCCATACTGGAAGAAGAAATCCGAGACCTGTATTTGGAAAGGACCATGTCGAATAACGAAGGTATGAATACACAACCTAAATATTTAGCTATATCTGATAAATTTTGGACTCGAGGAATTTTTTTTTATTTTGCGAAAACATTTATTAGTGATTATGTTTTGATTTTTTTAGCAAGTGATGAAACCAAAAGCTATTTGTATGATGAATTATGGAAGTTATGTGCCGGACCTTTGTTTGTTCTTCCAAGATTTGGAGAACAAATTTATTACTTTCCACAAGGGCACATGGAGCAAGTGAGTTTATGTCATTTATCGTTTCATGTTCTCTATATTTTTTATATTTTGGTTTGTGAAACTTTTTCTGCAATTTCATGATGTTCTTAGGTTGACACATCAACAAATGAAGATTTGGCGGAAGTGAAGCCAATTTTTGATCTTCCTTCAAAGATTCGATGCACTGTTATTGGTATTCAACTCAAGGTTTGTCTCTTTGATATTATATTTTGTATATTTTATGGAATATACACATGAGCTACATTTGTTTAGACGTGATAAACTTTTTGTTTTGTATGTTTTATTTCATCATAAAAATGTAAAATTTTACTTGATTTGTGGATAATTCAGGTGGAGAATGATACAGACCAAATTTATGCACAAATAACGTTGTTGCCTGATACAACTGTGAGTGGCTAAACTGAAGATTTTATATATAATTTATTTTAATTTCTCTTAAATGATTTCCTTAATTTTTGTTTCTCTAGGAAGTTAGAATCCCTATTCTTAATGACGATCTCGAAAGTCCGAAAATTCATTTTTTCAATAAAGTTTTGAGTGCATCAGATATGAGTAGACATGGTGGACTGTCAATTCCCAAAAAACATGCCAGTGAATGTCTTCCTCAATTGGTATTTGCACTTAATTTTTCAACAAAATGAACTAACATTTTATTCAAATTATAAGCTTCCACATTAACTTTGATATTGATTTTTTTTAGGATATGTCTCATCCAACACCAACTCAAGAAATAGTTGCTAAAGATCTTCATGGTTATGAATGGAGATTTAAACATATCTTTCGAGGTAATAATAATTTTTCATATCAAATTTTGTGATTCATGTTTATTTAATATCATTTGTTTTAATATAATCAATTATGTACACCGAGGAGGCATCTTTTCACAAGAGGATGGAATGCGTTCATGAAAACAAAAGGATTAGCTGTTGGAGACTCTTTTGTATTCATTAGGTATATATATAGGTGTTTTACATCAATTTTGTTTTTTAGATTTTGAACATTCTATTCTCTTGGTGAAGAGGAAAAAATGGGGAATCAAGAGTGGGAATTCGAAGAGCAGCTCATGAACGAGGCAATGTATCTTCATCAGTAATTTCTAAACAGAGTATGTACCATGGACTAATTGCTGATGCAGCAAATGCTATTAATACCAAATGCATGTTCATTGTGTTCTATAAACCGAGGTAATGAAAAACACTTTGTTACTTCCACTTACAACATCATGGGTTAGTTTTTCAACAAATATGCATATATTTTAGTTTTTGTTATGGTGATATCAGGTCAAGCCAATTCATCGTCAGTTGCGATACATTTATAAATGCAGTGAACAATAAGTTTAATATAGGTTCAAAATTTACCATGTGGTTTGAGGACAATGATTTTTCTAAAATAAGGTAAAACTTATATACATATTTCTTATTTTTTTGTTTACGAAATTTGTTTACTAAACCAAATTTTGGTTTCACTGCAAAAGATATTCTGGAACGATAATAGGAATACAAGATTTCTCCATTTATTGGAAAAATTCAGAATGGCGAAGTCTAGAAGTAATATTATTTATAACTTCATTTTTGTTACATTGTTTTCAAATATACCTTAAAAACAAGTAGTAGATAACATTTACTAATTGTGTTTCTGTAGGTGCAATGGGATGAAGCTGCATCAATTCCTAGACCAACTAAGGTTTCCCCATGGGAAATCCAACATTTACCACCTTCATTAAATGTTCCCAATACATCGTTTCTCAATAATAAACGTTTAAGACACGTTGATGAAAACGGTAAAGACATATTTTTTAATAAGTTCAAACTTTTGTTTTTGAGACTGTTCTCATTCTACTTTTATTTGTAGGTGCAAATTGGTGGATTCCTAAATTGAATCAATGCCAAGAAATTGGAGAATCAAGCAAAAATGCTTCGATGAGTGTTCCTCAGCTAAGTTATCACCATGCAACTAATGATTTAAAGATTCCATATGATCTTTTAATGAGCAACTCTGTCCCAGCCATCTCTAAATTGAGCTACAATGACCAAATGGTTCTTTCAACGAAAGAAAAGATAACCACCAATGCAACCACTAGTTGCAGAATATTTGGAGTTGATATGATGATTCCCAATGTGAGACCAATTAACGTATACCCAAAATCCGAAATTTTCAAAATTTCTAAAGAAAAAGGGTTTCACCAAACTCAAACTTCAATTTCGCCAAAAGAAGATAAAAAACAATTGATCATTCCCATAATTAATTTAACTTACTTGATCGTGTTATAGTAACACCAATTGTTTTAAAAATGTCATTAGAAAATATATGTATAGTCATTCGATAAATTGAAAATTTTACTCTATGTGCTCCAATACTTACCAGTTCAGGTTACTAAGTTTCTCTTTAATAAACTAAAACAGACATATAGCAGAGTTTTTCAATAAGAATTATGAACAATTTTGGTCACTGGTTAGCTTTGTATAACTAGAAAGTGAGGAAAAACATAACTCATAATGGAATAGCATGATCTTCGCAAAACATTCTTTAGCTGGTGCAAGATGAATTTGAAGCTTTAACAACCTCGAATAATGAAAGCACATCCCAACATTAGGGCGTAGCAAAGCATTTATGACGTGGACAGTTTGAAATATATTTCTTCCTATATTTTAAACTCTCTTATTATTTGTTGTTAATTTGATGGCTCTTCGGAAAAAACAAAAAAAAATGCGGACCCAAATGGGTTTTGATTGATGGTTCAAACCAGATTCATCTCATAGGTTTGAAAGGATTTCGAATATGTTTGTCAGCTTTACACTTCAAAATTGTTGGGATTACGTTTAAAATACGATGCATATTATTGTGGTATGCGAAAATAAATTGATTTCATGAAAATTTGCATTGACTTGATTAAAATGATTACATATAAAAAGTAGTAATTTAACAGTTTGGCATAAAAATATATATATTTTTAGTTTTAACAAATTTTTTAAAATAACTTCAAAATCATGAAATATTTTGTTAATATCATCAGATAACATGAAAATTTCAAAGCATACAAAATTAATCCAAATAAACTACACGAATAAATCTTCAAAGTCATTTCACTAACATTATACAGAATATATATTCTTCATAAATTTGTTAACTTTCTTCATTATTGTACAACAATTTTATTCTTACACCTACATTCATTTATCAAATAATATACTTATCGATATGTCATTCAGGCTAAATATCATTTTTTGATCAGATCATTACCATTTAGCATATATGAAACAATTCATGAGCAAACCTCATTCTTCTTCCTTAGGTATGCATGTGCACCTCTTATGTTCTTCTGTTAAATCCTGAATTATCCCCAGCAAAATAACAAAAACTCAAAAATGGATATCCAATATTAAAAATTATTATTTTTACTTATCATTTTTAATTTAAACTTGTAAGTTATTTGCTCGGTTCCTCTTTTATGTTAAGATATATACCTTGATTTGTCTTCGCAGAACCTTCACCTATTCTACAGCTTCTCCTAGCATGTATGCAGTGTTTGTTTGCTGCAGCAAAGACAAGAAAGTAAACCCAAAATCCTCATAGCTGCATTATTTGATAGAGGATAAATTTTGAGTAAATATGAGGATAAATTTACTTACTAGCAAAGCTGAGAGTAAAGATTGGATATTTTTTTACCCTCTTGGCAATGCTATGAGGAGGAGTTGCACAAACACGTTTAGCACGAACCCTAGAAGTAACAAAATCTTTATCCATGTTCATATCCCTCATGCCTTATACCCCGGCAGGAACTTGACCGCTGATTTATTTGTCCCCTTCTACTTACATAAATAAAAAAACCACAAAATAGCCAATCAACGCTAAGCATGAAACCTTCATCAACATCACACAATATATATGTTATACATGTAATGATTACTGAATCATCGAGTGTAGTAACTCAATCCCAATCTTCCATAACATTAAATGGAAAAAAAGTGTACGAAATGATGTGGAGGATCAATACATATCCACGCATTAACCACCAAAATAGATATTAGCAAATAAGTATATATCATCATGTGGACTTAAATGGAATAAGTATTTTTCTTCTCGACATCTACTTGTCCTCAATATTCACATCACAAATCAAACCCACAAAGACAACAACAAAAAAAAGGAAATAAAAACTACAACTTGCTGAGTTCAGTTCAGAATAATGCAAGTTTTCAATCTTAAGACAATACTTGTCCTTGCAATCTTATAGATCTTATCTCTAGAACTTAGTCAGCAATTTAACTACAATTTCAAATAATTTGGCAAAAACTAAACGAAGTTTTACGTCTCTAAAGTTATTTCTGTTAATCACTTGTTGCAAGAGAAAAAGAGATTGTTATTTCACGAAGAGAAAAGAAAAGAAGAAAAAAAGAGTAGTACCGAAAAACTTTTATTAACATCAAATTTGTGGTTTTACATCACAACAACACTTGTTTAAATAGAAAACCAATAGACACGACTTCTTGTTTAGAGAGACAACACTTCTTGTTTAGAAAGTCATGACTCTTATCTAAACATTTGTAACCGTTGATGTGTAACTAACTTAATACAAATGACCTTTACTAATATTACTAACTGTACGACTAGTTATGAAATTAGAAACTTAATTATAACCAAAACTCCTCCTTAATTGAGTTTCTCTTTGACTCCAAGCTTGTCTCGCAATTCTTCAAATCTTGTTCTGTACAATGGCTTGGTTTGAATATCAACAATTTGAGATTCTCCAGGGCAATACTCCAGTTTCATAAGTCCCTTTTGCTCAGCCTCACGCACGAAAGGATACTTGATATCAATGTGCTTAGTTCTTACCAATGGCTATTGCTGACTTATTATCACAATATATCTTTACTTCTTCTTCAGCCTTGAACCCGATTTCCTTCACCAGTCTTTGTAGCGAAATGGCTTGGTTTGCCGCTGAACATAAGGCAATATACTCCGCTTCAGCCGTGGATTGTGCTACGGTTTTCTGTTTGCTTGATTGCCAACTAAACATTGTTGATCCTAGAGTGAATACGTAACCGGATGTACTATATTATCTTCAATTGATCCACTCCAATCACTATCCGAGTATCCATGAAGTTCCGGTTCTACTTCACTTTCAAATTGAACTCCAAAGTTGGTTGTTCCTTTGATGTACCTAAGGACACGTTTTGCTTCTTTATAATGTTTGTTCAATGGTGAAGACATGTACCTTGATAAGTATGAGCTTGCATACACGAGATCCGGTCTTGAGGCACACAAATATAGAAGCCCGCCGACCATACTTCTATATTTAGTTTCATCCGCAAACTTCTCTTCTTCTTGTTCATGTTTTCCATGTGGTACAAGGAGAAACACTCCTTTTCCATCTTGAATGATCTCCATTCCAAGAAAATATTTAAGTTCTCCGAGATCAGTCATCTCGCACTCTCGTTTCATATCATCTTTGAACTTGTTGATTAAGTTCACTTCTATGTGATAATGATATCTCACGTATATACTCACCAACAAGAAATCATCTTTTTTCTTCGACACATACAATTCTGCATCATTGACATTTCTTGAAAACCATTAGCCACGAAATAAGTGTCAATCCTTCCATACCATGCTCTAGGCGCTTGTTTTAAGGCGTATAAAGCCTTGTTCAACCTTAGAACTTTGTCTTCTTCTTCATCGTTTATGAATCCAGGCTGTTGTGAAATGCAAACCTCCTCTTTCAATTCGCCATTTAGGAATGCTGACTTTACATCCATTTGATAGAGTTTCCATTTCTTTTGAGCAGCAACAGCCAATATGGTTCTTATGGTGTCATGTCTTGAAACATGAGCAAATGTTTCGAGATAGTAGACTCCATACTCTTGAGTAAATCCTCTTGCCACTATATTGCCTTGTGCTTTATGGGCTCTCCTTTTGCATGTGTCTTTAGACGGTAGATCCATTTAATGCTTATGACATTCTTGTCTTTTGGTTTGGTGGTCAACTTCCATGTACCATGCTTTTCAATCATTTGAATCTCCTCCTTCATGGCTTCTCTCCACTCTTTCCTCTTTACGGCTTCCTAATATTTGAAGTTTTTCATTCATTGATTGATAAACTTCATGTGATTGAGCCATCTCCTCAGTTTGTTGCATAATCTTATTTAGAGATCGGAATTTTCTTGGCCTATTGAGAGACTCTTCTTCACTTTCATCTTCAGATTGAGTATCTATGGGAACTCTTGCCTCTTGATCTTGTTGATCTTCTTGAGACTTGGTTTCATTTGATGGCAGAAGAACCTTCTTTACTTCTTTCTTTTCCCAATCCCATCTATTTTCTTCATCAAATATCACATCTCGTGATACTTCTATCTTATCTTCATCCAATAAGAGCACTTTGTACCCTTTAGACTCGCTACTATAGCCAATAAACACACCACGTTTGGCCTTGACATCAAGTTTCTTCCTTTTCTCTTCGGGTATATGCAGATAGCATAAACTACCACACACTTTTAAGTTTTTTACACACAGTTTGCTTCCACTCCATTTTTCATTGGTGTTACGTCTTCTTCAAGGGACTTGGTGGGTAGAAGATTTTGAATGTAGTTTGATGTAGCCACTGCCTCAGCCCACAATCGTTTTGGAAGACCTTGGTCCACAAGCATTGATTGTGCCATCTCTACTAGTGTTCGATTCTTTCTTTTGGAGACACTGTTTAGTTGAGGAGAGTAAGGTGTAGTAATTTGTCTTTGAATTCCAGCCTCTTGACAAAATTTGATGAATTCATTGGATATGAGTTCACCCCCTCATCTGTTCTTAGTTGCTTGAGTTTTTACCGGATTGGTTTTCGACCAAAGACTAAAACATTGAAAGGACCTCGCTCTTGTATTTGATGAACTACACCCAATTCTACGTGTATAGTCATCAATAAACAGCACAAAATACTTTCTGCCACTCATTGATTCGTTGTGTATAGGGCCACACACATCCGAGTGTATCAACTCCAATTCTTCACTTGTCTTTGTTTGAGACTTCTTAGGAAATTTTCTCCTTGATTGCTTTCCCATCTCACAAGAGTCACATATCTCTTTGGTGACTTCAACTTGAGAAGATTGTATACCTTTTTTTTATTTTTGAATCCTCCATAACCTGTCAAAACCAACGTGTCCATAGGTTAGTTTGTTGACATTTTCTTCGTGTGCAAGTAATGCATTTTTTTCCGATTTATTCCATCTTGATATTCTATATCCTTCTTGCTTGAGGATCATCTATGAAACATCGATTGGCTTTAAACAAGACTCCATACCCATTTGATACCATTTGCGAAACACTTAACAGATTCCTTGCTAAGTCTGGCACTAGAAACACCTCTTTGATGATCGTCTCTCCTTGGCTTGTCATCACTTGGATATTCCCTTTCCATACCATGATTACTCGTTGACCATTCCCCACTTTGATTGGTATTTTGATACTCTTATCAAGAGTGATGAAGTATGAGATTTCCTTCGTCATGTGGTTAGTACATCCGCTGTCAACTAACCATGTTTCATCATCTACTCTTGATGATGTTTCTTCTTCAACTGCACTAAACAGCATGTGACCTTCATCTTCTGAGACATCTTCTGTTTCTTCAATACTTAGATATGCACTTTCGGTCTTTCTAAGTTTGCAGTTCTTTGCTAGATGTCCCGGTTTGTTACACACGAAACACTTTCTCTCATTGTTTACAATATTTTGCGAATAGGCACCTTGGCTCTTCGTTTTCTTCGACCAAGATTCACTTTCATTGTGATGGTTTCGTTTGCAAACACCACACCATTTATCGGTCTTCTTGTGATGTTTATCTTCATTTTATTCTTCCTTTTGAAACAAACTTTTCTCCATAGAACTCTCCTTCTAACGATCGTTCTTCTCGTAATTCTACACGCTTCTCGTGTGCTCTCAATGTGCCTATTAACTCTGTAACTGATAGTACAGTTAGATCTTTAGTTTGTTCGAGCACGGCCACGATGCTATCAAACCTCTCTGGAATTAAAATGATAATCTTTAGCACTATCTGATAATCCGACTTTTCTTCTCCATGCATTCGAATTTGATTTCTCATATCAGTTAACTTCGTAGTGAAAGTATTGATGCTGTCACTTTTACTCATCTTCAAATTCTCATACTCTCTTCTAAGAGATTGAAGATTAATCATTTTCACTTGAGAGCTCCTTTGAAACTCCATCTCTAATGCATTCCATGCATCCTTTGAACTTGTTGCGGGAGCAATCCTTGGGAAAATAACATCGGACACTGCTGTTTGGTGTATTTGCAGTGCCATCATATCTTTCATAATCAGATCCTCTTGCTGCTTAGTTTTCTCCGGTGTGTCTACACTAGTAGAATCAATTGCCGGTACTCCATTCTCAATGCTTTCTTATCTTTAGGATTATCTTCATTTCGATCTTCCAAAAACACTATGCTTCTCCATATCTCTGTCTTCGATTGGCCCTCGAATCAGTGGGGCTCTGATACCATGTTAATCACTATTGTTTCTTCTTGAAGTAACACAACAAATATTTCACTTGTTGCAAGAGAAAGAGAAATTGTTATTTCACAAAGAGAAAATAAAAGAAGAAAAAACAGAATAGTACTGAAATTTTTTTTTTAATATCAAACTTGTGGTTTTATATCACAACAACAGTTGTTTAAAAAACCAACATACACGACGTCGTGTTTAGAGAGACAGGACTTCTTATTTAGAAATTTATGACTCTTATCTAAACATTTTTAACTGTTGATGTGTAACTAACTTAATACAAATCAGCATTACTAATTTTACTAACTATATGAATAGTTATGAAATT
This sequence comes from Schrenkiella parvula, assembly GCA_000218505.1. Lineage (NCBI taxonomy): Eukaryota > Viridiplantae > Streptophyta > Magnoliopsida > Brassicales > Brassicaceae > Schrenkiella > Schrenkiella parvula. The sequence continues at coordinate 3,042,812 of CM001192.1, read as the reverse complement.
AGAAACTTAACTATAACCAACACTTTCTTTACGTTTTTTGTAAATTAACACCCAAAAAACTTACCTTGGTTGACCCAAATGATTAGTAGAAAATATATATTTACCATTTGAGAAGTATACTCATGAAAAAAAGAGTGATTTCATTTCTCTAGGCTGCTTATTTCCTGGAGAAATTCATATTGCGCGATAAGTATTTGTAATTCACCAAAATCTAAAAACTTGTGATAAATCTATACGAACCACTTAGAAAATCCACTGGAGTACTGTTTTGTCGGTGAAATCCAGTTTGCTGGTACAATCCCTACTCAACTAAAACCGAAAACTCGTCACGCCCACGACTTCTGGATCTCATATTTTTGTCTTCTTGTTCTTTTATGATTTTATTCATTTTATTTATATTTTCTACATTATAACTATTATTAAAAAAAAGTAATGACAAAGATATTTTTTTTCTTTAGATGATTAAAAACTTATTATCTTTGTACTTATAATAAATAATAGCTCTATATTTTTGAAAATAGTTAAATATTATTTAAATATATGTAGTGAACTATAACATAAATCAAGTGCAACTATAATAAATAGTAAAGTAAATAATAAATTAGAAGTTGTTACATTAAATAGTACAGTATATTACAAATTAGATGTTATTAAAAATTAAATAATGAAATATATTTTTAAAGTAGTTGAATATTGTTTGAATATATAAATATTATATTAAACTTTAACATATATACATAACTATATTCCATAAATAGGTGATTAGTAAAATATAATTAAAAATATATTTTATAATTAAATATATTTAAAATGTGTAAGTATATTCTATGAATAGTCAACTCTATTTAAAAATAGTTAGTATAATTTTAAAATAGCAGACCATATTCACAAATAGTTAAATATAATATATATATATATATACAATATGTAACTACGTTCTTAAATTATTTCTCTGTCTTGGTGCATCGTACCAAGGGAGATTGAATCCGGGATATATATGAGGATCATCCGCAACCTCAGTGCGACCCAACGATCCATCACATCTATTCAACGCCGAGCAAAAGTCATTTTCCTAGGCATCCTCTCATCACTTTTACTGTGGGATCTGGTTATTGGTCCGGGTGAAAATATCATTAAATCATCGCCGATCAAGTTGCGGTGGTCTGCTCGGTCTGTGGGTAACTAAGCAAATCCATCACTCGTTTTAGAAGTCCCACTTGGTCGGTAAATAGCCTGGGTCCGATCGTTGGAATGATTGTTAGGTCGTAGTCTCTGAAGCTGCACTCGGTCAGGTCGTCCCGGTTCGGTTGGTTCGGTCAATACGAGTATCTTCGGCTCCAAGGTAATTATGGCTCGATCATTCGTCTTATCAGCTCTATTTGGTACGAATCCGCTGGCCAATCTCCAATTGGTCAAGTGGATTGTTCTCCGCAGCTAAGTGGTCCAACCAGGGATCGAGCGGTCCGGTACCATGGTCCATGATTGCATCATCTCCTCCCTTTTGAAAAGGATTTGCCCTCAAATCCACTTCATAAGAAAAAGAATTAAGTCAGTTACATTAAAACTAAAACTCACTTGGTACTTACCTTGGAGATCAATATGATACGCGTTGTCGTTGACCTTTTTGGTAATGGCGAAAGGACCATATACTCGGGCATGAGTTTTGCCCTCCTCTCATATGGAAACCGATCTTTCCTTAGCTAGATCCAAGCTAGATCTCCTTTCTCGAAGGTTTGCTCACGTCGGTGCTTGTTGGTTTGGTCCGCATATCGTTTGGTCCTTTCTACGATATTTCCCCTCGCCTTTTCACAGATCTTCTTAACTTGTTTGCTTTTCTTTCACCATTTACGCTTGCCCTTTCACTCAAATGTAAAGAAATCAAATCCATGGAAGAAAAAGGGTTAAAACCATAGACAAACGCAATGGTGAAAACTTAGTAGGCGAATGCATTGCATGATTGTAGGCAAATTTAACGTGTGGCAGGCAATCTTCCCAAGTTCTCAAATTTTTGCTAATTGTGGTATTAGGCAATGCGGATAAGGTCTTATTGACAACTTCAGTTTGACCATCCGTTTTTGGATGACAAGTAGATGAGAATAATAATTTAGTGCCTAACTTAGCCCACAAAGTTTTCAAAAAATGGCTCAATCGACTTACGCATTCCATGCAAACGTACAATCTCTATAAAGAACAGCTCAACAATATGCACGGCATCATCAGTGGTATGACAAGGTATGAAATGAGATATTTTTGATAACATATATACCACAACAAAGATAGAATCCTTCCCTGTTATAGTTCTAGGCAGTTCTAACACAAAATCCATTGAAATTTTCGTCCAAGGATGTGTAGGAATAGGCAAAGGAAGGTACATACCCGTTGTTTGTGCCTTAGCTTCGATCGTTTGCAAGTGTCACACCGAGTACAAAATTTCACCACATCCTTCTTTAAATTTGGCCAATACAAATGTTCTTGCAAGACCTTGAGTGTCTTGTCAATCCCAAAATGGCTCATAAGTCCTCCTCCATGTGCTTCCCTAAGACGCAAATTTCTCAAAGAACAATTGAGAATATACAGCCGGTTAGAAAAAAATAAGAACCCATCATTTCTATAAAATTTTCCAAAGGCAAATTTGGAACAAGAGTGGTACGGTTCCCTAAAGTCTACATCTGAGGCATATAACTCCTTAATTTGCTCAAAGCCTAAGACTTTAACCTCCATGGTTGTGATCAAGGCATACCTTCTAGACAAAGCGTCGGTAACAATATTTCCTTACCTTGCTTCTACTTTATGACATAAGGTAAAGTTTTGATAAACTCTACCCATCTAGCATGGCGCTTGTTGAACTTTTGGTACCCTTTTAGATCCTTGAGCGTCTCGTGGTCAATGTATACCACAAACTCCTTCGGCCATATATAGTGTAGTCATGTTTGCAAAAAGCCCTCACCAAAGCGTATAGCTCCTTGTCGTAAGCCGGTTAGTTGAGACATGGGCCTCCAAGTTTCTCACTAAAGTAGGCAATTGGTCTACTTTCCTGCATTAAAAAAGCATGACTTCCAAGTCCTAAGGCATCGCATTCAATCTTAAAAGTTTTAAGAAAATTTGGTAAGACAAGAAGAAGAGCATTAGTAAGCTTAGCATATAACGTTTGGAAAGCTTCATCTTGTGTTTGCTCCCACTTGAATCCTACATTCTTCTTGATAACCTCGGTGAGTGGAGCTGCCAAGGTGCTAAAATCCTTAACAAAGCGCCAGTAGAAACCGGTTAGCCCATGAAAACTCCGGACTTCTCCAACGGTCGTAGGACTCGACCAATCCCGGATTGCCTTTACCTTCTCCTCATCAACCCTCACGCCATCAGCATCTACAACGAATCTAAGAAACACGAGATTATCTGTCCCAAAAGTGCATTTTTTATAATTAGCATAAAATTGATCTTTCCTAAGCACTTCTAAAACCGATTTCAAGTGAAACAACTGATCTTGGTAGTTCTTGCTATAAACCAAAATGTCATCAAAGTAGACAACTACAAAGACGCCAATAAATGATCTAAGCACATAATTCATCAAACTCATAAATGTACTAGGTTCGTTTGTTGCATTTGTTAGTCCAAATGGCATAACCAACCATTCATAGAATCATAGTTTAGTTTAAAATCCGTTTTCCAGTCATCGCCCTCCTTCATCCTAATTTGATGATAACCGCTTTTCAAATCGGCTTTTGAGAAAACACATGAACCATGCAACTCATCAAACATATCATCTAGTCTAGGAATAGGATGTCCATACTTAACCGTGATATTGTTGATGGCTCGGCAATCAACACACACATTCGCCAACTTTCATCTTTCTTTGGGACCAAGAGGACCGGTACGGTACAAGGACTCATAGTCTCACGAATATAGTCTTTTTCCATGAGCTCTCCAATCTGTTTTTGAAGCTCTTTGGTCTCCACGGGGTTTGTCCGATAAGCCAGTCGGTTTGGCAATGATGCTTCCAGGACAAGTCAATTTGGTTTTAGATCCCACGGATGGGAGGCAAACCACTCGGGTTCTCTTCTGGAAACACGTCACCAAACGCTAGCAAAAGCTGCTTAAGTTCACTCAGAATCTCCGGTGTAAGGTTATTTTTGGCCATGAGTGTTTCCTTAAACATAAGCAAAATCATAGATAGATGAGAGCAAAGGCTCTTCCTTACTAGACTTGATTTGGCAAAGAAGTTAGACTTCTTGGGTTTAGACTCGGGGTCGACCTTATCTTGCTCTCGGCTCCTCTTGATTTTTACTTGATCTTGGTGAACCTCTTGCGGTGACAAAGACACAAGTGTGATCTTCTTGCCGTTGAGTTGGAAGGTATGATGGTTGGTGTAGCCATCATGTAAGACCTTCTTGTCGAATTGGCAAGCCCGTCTTAGTAGTATGTGGCTAGCGGCCATGGGTAGGACATCACAAAAAATGTTCTCCTCATACCGTCCAGTGGCAAGCGACACCTCAACTTGCTCTTGTACTTGCATCTCTCCTTCTTCATTTAGCGATTCAAGCTTGTATGGTTTTGGATGCTTTTTTTTGTCAAACCTAATTTGCTGACAAAAGTCTCACTAGCAACGTTAGTACAATTCCCACCATCAGTTATTAAGCTACATACCTTCTCTTGGATAAGGCATCGTGTGTGGAAGAGGTTCTCTCATTGTGCATTCTCTTCAATCTTGCTTTGAATATTGAAAGTGCGCCGGGTTACTAGTAACTTTATTTCAACTGGATAGTACACGGTATCTTCCTCATCTATTTTAAATGTTTTATATATGAAATGATATTATTGATTGTTTAAAATATTATGTGAACAATTTTAGAGGCATTTAGTTTCAACTTTTATTATTATAAGATATGCTTAGCATAATGAAATAATCATCAACCACATAGCATCGTTAGAGCCAATGTGATTGAAGCATCACCGCCGCCAATCGAACATCATCACCACAAGGCTTCAATCACTGCGGATGCTTGTAGATAGAAACTCTTTTACCTCCTCCGTGAAGCTTAAAAACATGCAGTGTTTATGCACTGCTACGTATTCCTTATGCTGAATTTCACCAAAGCTATTTGACCAGATCTTCTTCTTAGCCACACCGGGAGATTGAAACTCGAGAAACCTCGAAAGATTTAGAAAAAAAATTCTTCACCGAAACACTTTCCGATCACCATAAATTGATTAGGAAAGCTCTAATCCTACTGATTATGTTCTAAATCGACTGAAATTTAAAAACTAACAAAATTTTCCATCCATCAAAAAAGAAGTAAAGATATTTCTCGCTCATGAAAGTTGAATCCGGCATGAAACAATGAAAAAAAATGGTCCTTCAATAAGCTACTAGTTTTTTGACAACTCCCAGTGAAAACAAAATTCTTGAAATCGGAAGAGCCTACATTGTCAGAAGAAAGAACAACTAAGAGAAAACTAAACAAAACGAACTAAATCCATCGTTCAAAAGATATTACGAATACATCAAAATTGAGCAGAGAAATAACAATAAGAAATGAAAAAACCTTTTTTCTTTTTCTCGTCTAAAGGATATTCATTAAACATCGAAAGATACAAAATAAATTATAAAGTCGGATAAACTGTAAACATAGCCCCAAAATTTTACAAAAAACTAAAACATTGGATTTGTAAGGGACTCCAAAGCCGGCAGGACTTACTCCTCCAGAGCCAAAAGAACTTACAAATAAAAGTCTTGAATACGAATTAACCGAAACTAGAATAAAATCTACCACAAAAGAGCAGAAAAAGATAGAACCACTTGCAATCAACCATAAGGCACTGATAAGAACAACAGTCGCGGAACTACAAAGCTCACAAGTCGCAGACAAACAGAACTACAATAGGAGACCAAAGAGAACCGAGGCCAGGGAAACCCGCGAAGAAAAGACCCAAATAAGACAATCAGCAAAAACAAGGCAACACAACCGGAATCCTACACACCTAATCTTCAACCTAAAGAGTCTAAAGTACTGACTTTGCATTCCACAAGAGAATAGCCTTACAAGAACTAACCAAGGAAGACCAAAGAATAAAACTAATTATTCGTCTAAACTAAAGGCCGGTGGAAGGATATAAAGATTCACTTAAATAAAAGAATATGCTAATCGAATAAAACCTAGCCAGACACACGAAAAAACCCATACAATCTGAAGATCAACAAGAGCCAAATACTAAAGCGGTAGAGACCAAAACACTAAACAAACTCAAAAAACAGAAAAAAAACAAAAGAAGCATCCACAAACAAGAATAAGAAAACGCCTTGAAAGATGGCCAGAGAACCTGAATGATGATAAAGGAGGTGAGCTACAAACCGAGAGAACAAAGCCAAGATACGACATCTTCTGCACAGGACCGGTGAATAGGGGAAGATAGATCTATGAATTGGAAAAAAGACCAAACTCTGATGCCACGGGGTGAATCCGACACGGCGACACACATCATCATCTAGAACTGACAAAACCCAAACCACCGCTCGCAGGTCTTGTACTCCACGCTCTTCCACGCTCCTCCACGCTCCTCCACGCTGAAAAACACTAGTCCCATCAAACGAGACGGATCCCCACCACAGCCACAAAGAGCAAACAGAGAAGAACTTTTACCAAACAAAAAAAGAATCAAAGAGACTGCCACCGGAATTGATCCATGCTGGACAAATTTCGATCGCCAGACTGAGAAAAACTTTTATATAAAAAATTAACAAAAAAAAGAGAAGCCTTATTGTAAATTGGTTTTTATCTCACAATAATAAAATGAAGTATGAAGTAGATACTGAAAGAAAAATACATAAATTCATCCATAATCCCTTTAATAAGTTTAATTTACTTTTTCTCTGAAAACCGAATGTTTTAATTTTAATTACCTAAGAGACAACCCAAAAATAGAAAGGTCACATGAAGTACTCGGCAAGATGTATAGCAAAAAAAAAATTTTATGGATTAAGAAAGTAAACCAAGTCATGTGCCAACTCTTCCTCGTGGGACCTCAAAAACACGAACTCCATGAACATCGCCGTCTCCTTCCGTTGAAGTTATGCTAACCGCTACATCTTTCTTCCCTACACGGTTGAGTCACTTCGTCTTCTTCTTTCTATGTTCGCCAATCTTTCTACCTCTTCTCTTCCTTTCGATCCCTCTCCTATGTGCCATCGAGATCTTCAGCCGCCTCCGCTGTCGAATCTTAAAACCGACACCTTCCTCCGCCGTAACGGAAGTCTTCGCCGCCGAGGATGATGATTTGCGGCGATGTGAGGAAGGATACGGAGGGTGCTGCGAATTCAGAGTTGAAGAAGAAGATGAGATTGACGGAGGTGGTTTGCTTCAGAGATACTTAGAGGATCAGTTGATTTTGGCAAGATCCATTTACGATTGCGGCGAAGATGACGGCGATCACGATCTTAATTCGATTAGGGTTCCTCTTTTGTTGTAGAATTTTTTTTTCTTTCTTGAAATTTTAGTTGTCGATAAAGAACATTTAATTTTTATTTTTAGGTTGTTGGATTCAATTTTTTTTAATTGAAATTTGATGATGATTGGTGATTGCATATTTTCAAATATCATATCTATCATCATCATTGATATAGTCACAATTTGATCAAGGTGGCTAATTATAATTTTTTTTTTCAACATAGAAATTCTTGATTGTGTTGTTCTTGGACTGGAGAAAAATAACAGTAACTGAAATGTACAAAGTCAAACAATTAGGTTCTGAGTTAAGACTTTAACATCTTTTGTAGGCTTCGACATTTGGGTATCCATTTGGATTTGGTTCGGCTTTTTTGAATTTTTGTTTTTTGTGTATAGAGATTTAGAAACCGTTCGGGTATTTATAAAATTTGGATCGGTTCTGATTCGGTTCTTTCGATTTTTGAGTCGGTTCAGGTAGTGATTTTAGGAACCGCTGGTAAACGAAAAAAAGTTTGGGTTATGTTCGGTTACGGTTTGGTTCAGATTTTTTGGATAAATTCAGGTAATTTAGGTGAAAATATTGGGTAATTCGGTGATGTAGAAAATACCGAGTAATTCGGGTAATTTTGGTTCATTCGGATCATTAATTCGAGTATTTTAATTTAAACATAAATAAATAAATATTTTATAATATAATTAAGATATTTTGGTTAATTTAACCTAAATATAACTCATATATTTGTATATGCATTAAGTTCGGGTATCCAAAATAACGATTTGTTTTTCGATTCGGTTCGGGTTCGGTTTGGATACCCAAAATATTTTAAGCAAAGAACCGATCGGGTATTTATGATTTTTAATTCGGATTGGTATCAGATAATCTTGGTTCACTTTGGTTCGGTTCACTTTGGTTCGGTTTTGTTTTTCTGTTCCGGGTACTTTGTCCAGCACTAGTCTTTTGGTTATAAACTTTAATTTTAATAAAAAAAATGTAGAAACTTTTTCTTTAATATAGGATGCTATGACTTTAAAAAAAAACATATATCGTTGGCTTTTAGAAAAAAATACAAAAACGTATAGCAAAAATAGTTATTCAGACTTTGAGTGATCTTAAAGCTTTAAAAGCTTTTAGGATAGTTAAACTATTCTTGGTAAAATTTAACTTTCAAATTTTTTATTTATTTTAAAACTGTTAAAGTCTTAAAAGTGTAAGTGCTAACCACTCCTTTGTTCTGTTAGTTAGGAATTTGATCGATACACAAGTCAAATAGTACTTTATAATGTATTATTACAAATCCATAAATCCGCCAATTAGTTGTTGGTTGTTTATTTCATTTTGGGTATTGTGTATAAAAATAGATTTGTGGACTATCATTACTTTTATTCGTTATTATTGTTTTTCTCTTTTTTTAAAAAATAAACATTTATTATCAAATTATCCCGTAAATCGGACATCGAAAGAAACAATACAAAACGGTAAATATGAATAAAATTCTGATGATAACAAAGAAAATAGACTAGGAAAAAACTAAAACCAAATACTAAGAGAGAAGTAACTAAGGATGGGAAGAAGGTTTAAAAAGAGCAAATGCGCAACCCAATTGGGTTTCATTCTCAGCCAATGAAGTATCTCGCAATCCGACGGGTTTCCACCTCAATGAACGAGAATACACCTTAGATATTCTCTCCGAAACAGGAATGTTGGGTGCAAAACCAGATTTGTTTCCTCTGGAACAACATCACAATTTAGCTCTTTTCAAATCTGAATACATGGTTGATCCGGCACCATAAGGTGGAAGGCTTTTATACATGGGTGCTACACGGCCATATCCAGCATTCAATGTTCATATTTTTGCATAATTTACGTAGACACCGCTTGAGGATCATTGGCAATCGGCCTTGCATGTTTTTCGTTATTTGAAAGGTACACCAGGGAATTTCTTTAAATCTTGATCAAGATTTTTAAGTATCGGGTTGTGTGATTTTGACTGGGAAAATTGTCAGCTTACATCATGTTCCATGACGGGTTATTTCGTACAATTTGGACAATCTTTAGTTTCTTGGAAAACCAAGAAGCAATTGACGGTTAGTAAATCTTCTGCTGAACTCGTGTATAGATCAAGCATGTTCTGAAATTGCTAGGTGTGTCACATGAATAACCAATTGGAATGTACTGGGACAGCAAGTCGGCCACATATATCAGCACAAATCCAGTCTTCCACGAGAGAACGAAGCATACTGATTGTAAGTCTGTTCGTGAACAAATAGAAGCTGGTACGATTTCTCATTATCATATATCTACTACTTAACAGTTGGCTGACATTTCTACAAAATCATTAGGACCTCAAGCTTTCGCTGATTTTCGTATCAAGTTGGAGATTCTCGACTTGCATGCTCCAGCTTGCGGGGGATATTGGTATATCTTATCATATGAAATCATCTCCTATGTGTTAGATGATTTGGTGATCATGCAATTTATTTAGTTGCCTTAGTATTCAGATTATACATTGATTGTGATTATCAACTCTTGCAATTGATATATGATCATCTCAATATACCTACAAAAACTTAGTTATTAAAGATAACATATTACGTTTATTAAAATATAATAAATAGAATCTAACTAAAAAAGTGAGATTTAGTTTTTTATTACTTCAAGCATTTGACATTCGCATTTTTTCCTATAAAAATAATCTTTTTCTCTAACAACGATAAAGAGTTTTTATTACTATGTCGTTTGAGGATGATGATTTTACGGCTATAAATTAAAACGCATAAATTTTCTTTGAAAAAAAGAAAGAAACAAAAAAAAGAAAAAGAAAATATGGTCATGCGTTTTATTGTATTCCAATATGGTCATGCGTTTTATCTTTTTGAACTAACGACTTTGAAATATTATTTTTTCTTAAATGTAACTTTTTTATTTTTTGATCTTATATATATTGATGGTACATAGTAAAATAAAGAAATACCAGTTTATAGTTTTTTTTAATATTAGATCCTTATTTGAATCTTAAAATACATACTATTCGAGCCGGATAAAAATATAAGAATATCTTTAAACAATCGATTGAACCTAATGTGTCTCACTTTTTAAGGCATAGGTTTTGTAAAAGAAAATTACATTTTCAGTAAATGTGATAAAAATTTCATTAACTTGACAGATGTTTTTTGCGCTCGAATAGATATGATTGGAAAACATTTAATAAATACGTTAAACATTTATTGTTCTATGACGAAACCTTGTCAAGTCTTGTAATTGATATATGATGATCTCACTGTACCTGCATAAACTAAGTTACTAAAGATAACATATTACATTTACTAAAATATAATAAGAATCTAATAACTAGATTATACAATGATTGTGATTGATTGGAAGGTAGATTCTTCTATACGAGTATATAGTCATGTACTCATCTATCTTAATAAATTCATCGAAAGTTCCTAAATGACAGTTGTATACACACATAGTTTTTTTTTGTCTGAATATGTGATTTTGGATGTTCATAAATTATCCGAACAGACATTCACTAATCATCAAAGGCTCGTAAATTCACTAGTATTATTTAGATATTCGTGGGGGTGATAAGTCCACTAATGTCTCCTTGCATCCATCACAGAAAATTAATAGATTCCAAATTTATTTTGGCTAATGAAAACCATATTATCAGCTTATCTTGTGAGTAAAAAGCATATGAGAAACCATTCGGAAGAATATGGAAGAATCTTCTCATTCCTTAATGAATGTTCACATGAATTATTTTTTGCATCTACTTTGAACCTTACTGGTTAAACCTGTTCATGCCAAACAATACATGAATTATTTTTTGCATCTACTTTGAACCTTACTGGTTAAACCTGTTCATGCCAAACAATGATATCTTTTATCTCCATTTTTATAATACAATCCATAAGAGAATACATGTAATTTTGTGTGTACTGCCTTGGGAAATACTTGTGATTTGAAAATATTCGACATCTCTTTTGCTAATTATCTCAAAATGATTGTTCTTGCAATCTCCTAAATTTACATTAAAGATGACTAATCAATCTCAGTTTGAGCATGAATCATAATCTTTTGGATGTTCCACTTACTGTGGATGTGAGATTCTTTAATTCTTTCCTTCTGGATAATGAAACTTTAGGCCATCAAAATCGAACTGAATCTCCTTCTATAATCGATAACATACCCAATTTGAGTCATTAAATTTTCGATTTGGGAATTCAGATGATATGTCTTCTTACTAATTCATCTTAGACTAATTCTCACTTTTTGGTTGGTTATACTTGGGTTCTAACTTGAGATTCATCAAATCATCATATCCAGTCATATCATAATGGTGAATATATTTAAGGCTCAATAAAATTATTTAAGACTTGGAAAAGTACATTGCATCAATGATTTCAAATTCTATTTCCATATACATTATTCAACTTGGTATTGTACTTACACTATTTTATTTCATCCTCAGATGGTAGAAATAACTTGTTTAGTACCATCTTTATTTCTCAGTTATGGTGAAAATATGAAATCTTTGTAGAAACTTTTCAATCTCAACTTTCACCTTGACAACATTCTTATCTACTAACTTTTATAGCAATTTTCTTGACCAATATTATTGGTGTGGTCCTTTTCTTTCTTTAGTATATGATATCGCATTCACTTTAGGGAATGGAGCATACCCAATTGTTATTTTTCATCAACAGGTTCTTATTTTGCTCAATCTCTATGAGACAAGATATATGTTCAAAATATTTCTTATATCTCTATGTGTGTTAATGTTTCTGCAAGGCAATATTACTTGCATGAAAACTATGTATTCTCTTACTGCTCTGCATCATTGATATTTTGTTTACTATACTTCCCACTTGAAAGTAATTCTCAACATAGCTTAGAAATACTCCCAGATTTTAAGTCTTGTAATCTAGATGCAAGTATTCATAATGATTTTAAGATAATATCACATTCTGGTGATCATACATTTCTTTAGACTGATCAAAAGAAATGAAAATATAATTCCAACTTGAAAGTAATTCTCAATATAGAATAATCTTATCTTATCGAACTTTGAGGTGATCTGCAGATGGAAATCATCTGTTGATATGCATATGGGCAGCGTAGACGATGACCGTCGTCTTGTGTGGATTACAGAGACAAATGGGGATGGTATGCAACACGTTTGGAGGCTCACTAACGACAACACAAGAGGGCTGTTACTGAAGATGGACAAGATGTTCTCCTTTGAGTGGATTAAGATCACTTCCACTTGCTTCGATCCTTTTATAACAGTACCCTTGTTCCTTATTTCCCAAGTTTAGCCTCTCCCTTGTGAACTAATTTCAAGTTTTTTATAAAAATTGTGTAAAGCTCGTAGTTAACCTACTCTTTTATGGTTTCTTTTCAAATAACATTATGCGTTGTTATTCGTCAGTGGCGTATCATTGTTGTAATGTTATGTTAATCTGATTGAATATAGTCTTATAAGATTGTTCAAATTATTCTTAATATTAGTAAAAAAGGTTTTTAATGTCCCTCTGTGTATTGATCAATATTCTCTAGTTCTTGGTTTTTCAAAAACATCATAGTCCTCGGTGAAATTTGGAAGCAAATTTTAGAGATATGAAAGCAAAATACAAATCTAAAATAAACGAATGCAGGACACACAAGCATATAAGTCGGCTACATAGGAGAAAACAAAAAAAAGACACAACCAACAATTATATGATCAAGTTCTAAGCTAAGAAACATTTATAGATAGATGCAACTTTTGTTACTCACACGGCAAAGGCTTAACCTTGAACCTGTAAATAAGAATTTTCTTGGTGGAACTCGGGTTATCCACGGTTAGTAAAATCTTGCCAACTTCTCCAACTTTGAAGCTTTGAGACACTACCGGTTCATCTTTTGAAGCCATCTTCCTCGGTTTCTGTATGATCACTGTGTATCCTTCTTTGTTCTCCGGCACAAACTCTGCTCCATACAAAACTTCCCATCCCACTACTCTTATCTCCCACAAGATCGTGCATTTCTACAGAAAAAGTGTATTGAGAAAACAATTGTAAGAAGACTCCAAAATAGCTAAAGTCGAAGCCGAATCTAGAGAACTTAGTATGGACTGTTGTTTCTCTGCCAATATCTCTTTCAAAATGAAACAAAACAATCTTCACATTTAAAAAAATTTACTTATTAGTTGATAACGCAAACGCAAATCTCAATCAATAAGAAACTGAGATTGTTTTCGTTTTCAAGAATGAAATATGTGTTGGATATTGGTGTCCAAAACATTTGTATAGAATGTCCATACAAAAGGGTCTTACCTCGTAAATAATAATCTCGACGGTTTGTTTGGTTGTTGGTTTAACGGTAATCTCAGTGGCGGTATCATCATGTGTGAAATCCGAGTTGCAGTCGCAGTTATCTACACTTAGTCCACCATACTGAACCGGGACATGTTCTGGTGAAATGTACCTATAAACCAAAAGACACAGAGAGTGACTTACATTTCAAGTAGTTGTGGAAACAATTTGAAACAAAGAGCTCAAAGATTTTGGTAATTACTTGAAAAGTATTTCTGCAGATCTCGAAGGACCTGCAAAAACGAGTTTGCTCTTTGACCTTTGGGTCATGAAAGGGCTAATAATCCTATAGAACGCAAGGTACCACCATGGAACGTTGATGAATATCTAATCACAAGATTCAACATTCTACAATATCAGATCTTAGCATTCAGAAAAGAAAAAAGAACATTGTTGTATATTCAAAAGATTGTATACCTGTTTAGAGACAAACTCAGGGTAATTATCTTGAAGTAGTTGAAGAGCTTGCTTAGTGGCTAGCCTGAGCTCAGTCTTACCAGGTCCCGGAGAATCCTTCAGATCGTTTACCTGACAGATCGTGGAAACTCCGCCTGCTACGAAATCGAGCTTTCTTATACTCTTCTCAAGAAACTGAATCCTCCATCTCAAGAAACGTTCTCTCTTCTCCTCGTCCGAAAACGTTTTCTGGTAAAGATCCTTGTTCTGAAACTCACCGTAGACGTTGTAACAGACCGGATGATTCTTCCTGTCTTGTCCTTGCATGAACACAACCTTGTCTAGAACGTCTCCTAGGTTTTCGTCAAGAAGCTCCTCGATGTTGAATTCGATTCTCCATTGGAGTGTCTTGTTGAGCATTGAGTAAGCTTCTTGTGGTTTGAAATCTCTTGCTCTTAGGAATTTCAGTAAAACTAGGTCGCTTCGGTCGTCTTTGAGAAGTGGCACACCCCATATGGAGCTTTTGCTGGAATCAATGGTGGTTGATTCTTGCAAGAGGTGACGAAGCTTGTGAAGAGCGTTTAACTCGTGTTCTGAGAGATCGGATATTTTGTTGGTTTCTTCTTTGAATGAGCCGAGACTACGAGGAATCTGAATCTTTGGTTTCTCTTCAGCTTCTTCTCTGTTCATCATATCCGCCAACGATCTAGATTCCACGGAAGAAGCAGCTGTTGCTGGTGGTTGCGCCACCTCAGGTTTTTGAGGCTCCGGTTGCTTTGGCTCAGGCGCCGACGCTGCAGCTTCTAACACCGCCGCGTCTGGTGGTTCCGGCTCTGTCCAATCTGCAACCTCCGTGTACTTTTTCCTCTGCTCTAACATCAGTTTCTGTGTTGGCTCTGTCTCCAGCTGCTCTGTCTCCGGCGTCACTTGATGTGGCTTCTCCGAATCATCCTCCGCCGTATGTTTAGGCTCCTCTGGCTCCGAAGGCACAGTCACCGTCGTCACTTGATGTGGCTGCTCTGTATCCTCCGCCGCGTGTTGGGAACCTTCAGACTCCGAAGTCATTTTCCCCGGCGATACTCGACGTGGCTCTGAATCATCCGCCGCATGATTGGCACCTTCTGGCTCCAAAGACAGTGTCTCCGGCGTGACTCGGTGAGGCTGCTCTGAATCCTCCGCCGCGTGGTTGGGCTCAGCCGGCTCCAAAATCAAAGGCAACAGCGAATCTGTCTCAGAGCTCAGTTGCAGATTTGGCTCCGGAATCAGCGGCGGCGACTGAATTACCTCTGGCTCCAAAGTTAGTTGCTTTGGCTTTTCTTCTTCCTCCTTAAAGTCATGTTGCGTCAGAAAAGAGGAAGGATTGGTATGTGAACCATTCGGGATTGAGTCGACGGAGGTTGAAGGTGGCGGCGGAGAAGTAGTAGTAGTCGCAGAATCTTGAGCCATTTTTGTTTTCTTTTAAGTTTATTGAGAAAAGAAGAAGAAAGGGACAGAGACAGAGAGATACATTCAATGTTAACGGGTTTTTCAGGTAGACAATGGTCAAAGAAGGTATCCAATGTGGCTTAAAATTACAACTCCAAAAAGCTGTCCCAATAAAGTAAAAGATGTCTTTATCCTTTTTAAAGAAATAAATAATGTGACCAGTAGTACTAACATCTAAATTATGAAACTTTTCGTAACCACCAAATAATGGTACTGATTTTAACACCAAGAAATAAAAATATATTTTTTATTAAATTAATTGTCAAGTAGACTAGTAACCGATTTCTGTAAAATATCACTATTGCAAAATTCAAGATTTATAATTTAGTAAAAAATGTTAGTTCTATCTCCCTTTGAATCGTGCATAGTTTCAATTTTTGTTTTCTTAAAACTTATTTTTCTCTAATCTTTAAAATAATCAACAAGTCTTCCTAACTGAAAAATAGTAGTTTTTAACTGTATTATATTTTCTTTACATCGCTTGACTTGACGATTTTAGTGTAAAATGTGTTTTTTTTGTTTTAGAACAAACACGAGATTAACCATTTTCTTTGGGTAAGTTCAGTTTATTTCTTCAATTCACCTCTCTTCGCGAATTGTCTTACTCCGATAGACTTCACTTCTCTTCGGTCGGACTCATTTTTTGTTTTTTTAATGGGTGCGTCTTTTGTTTATTATAGGTCCAACACCAACAAATACACAAGAGAAAAATCATGATTTTACCTTCTTATCCTTGAATATAGAACTTTCAAAGATTTCAACACATGAATCTGTTAATTAAACTGCCTTTACAACATTTACATAATATCTATTCACATATTCCTATATCTTTAATTTTTCCTTCCACGAGATCCATACTTATAGCCACAGGTGAATCTAGAGGATTTTTTTTCTTGGATGCACAGTGGTAAGAAAAGAAAAAGGATGCTTTGATTATGGGATAATAGGAGGGCACAATGGGATTTGAGTAATCTTATATAGGAAATTTTGTTAGAACTTTGATACTACATATTGAATATCAAAATTTGAGTGGGTGCACGTACTGTCGTGTCTAACATGCCACATCCATGATTATATATAGGCTTGGACAAATTACCCTGAACAAAAAATTGAACTGTAATAAACTGAAGTAATCTGTTCCAGAACCGAATTAGATTACATAAATACTCAAACGAATATTTTGGTTATTCGGACCGAATCGATATTGAAATTTGGTATTTTGAACATCAAAAATATTAGTTGTATTTGAATTTAGAATAACCCAAATACATAAATTATATTTAAAAATCCAAACATAATAGTTATATTTAAACACAATACCCAAAAAACCAAAAAAATCCGAATGCCGATGGTTATATTTTTCAAATTAAACAATTTTTTTTGTTCTCAGGTATTTTTTTGGAGAGTTTGGTTTGATTTGTTTATAGGTAAATCGAATAATTTATGGTGGTTTGGATACAAAAATAACTAAAACTGAACTAGAGCTGATAAATGTTTTGGTAATTCGGAGAATTTGGGTATTTCCGAGTGATTTGGATATAAAAGTAATCAAAACCAAACTGGATCAGATTTATTTTTAGGTATTCACAGGTTTCTAATAGAAACACCCATATCAAACTAAACCAAATGATAACCAAACCGGTGTAAAACCTTAACGGGTCTTCAAAAAGAAAATCAAATTACCTAACAAAAAACAAAGCGAATCCGAATCAAAAACCTAATATGCATGCATTCCTAATTATATATGTTCATTACATATATAGAGATAAATTCTAGCAGGATAAGTTAGATATCATTAATTGTCATACAAAAACTTTTCCTCGAGGTGTTTTCTTAAGAACACACAAGTCTATTCGTATAAAATTAAAATATTTAAAATTCAAAAGTAAGAAACTGGGTAATTATGATTTTTATATTTATATTTTATATTAAAATTTATATTATGTTATCCTAATTTTTTTTCTTAAACCGCAATTGAGAAGTCTAGATAGGCGATTAAGAAAATTCAAAATTGATTTAGATTACCCAAATGTTTTGAGAATAAGTCCTTTTGAATGAATAATAAGGCTATGTACAATATATTTTAATTATTATATTACTTCAAACTAAAGCTAAAAAAAGTTGATCAATAAAAAGAAATCTTTTAATGAATGATATGAAAAACTCTTATTTGTAAACTTAAAATCTAAAAATAATTTTACATTAGAAAAACAAATTTCATAAAATATAATCAAACATAATAATAAACTATTATGAAGGAACTATTGCATTTTTTTATCTTAAAATAAATTGTAATATGTGTTAAAATCTGATCGGTAGAGTTGACAAATGTCACGATAATGTTAATTACTAACTTTGAAAATTTAAGCTTTATATAATAAATAGATTAGGATATGTGTGATACTCGGATAAAAATAAAATATTTAAAATCTAAAATCAATAGTTTGCATGATCTGTGTATTAAAATTTTAAATTAAAATCTCCTTTAAGTTATCCAAAAGTTATATTTTTAACTCGTAATTGAGAAACCTAGAGAAGCAATTAAGAAAATTTGAAATTGACTTATATTACCCAACTGATAGCAATAATTATTAACTATAGTTTTATGTTATATGATTTTTTATTTGTTATTAAGTTGGCCATAACGTGAAAATAAACAATTTTTTTTAGAAAATAAACATGATGTCAAATGATCAGGTTATTTATTTTGTTTATAATTATTGACCAAAAATTAGAGTAATAGTAACATTTGGTTCCTTCATTTTAATATCTATTATGTTATTTAAAAAATAAATTTGATTAAAAATTTAAAATTAGAGTTGTTGATTACAAAAATAATTGAATGATTTTTTAATAATTATCAAAAAATATTAATTCTTTAAATAGAAAATTATAAATGTCTTTAAACAAAGAAACCATATATACATGCATGTATAATTTGTTATATTTCTTTAAAACTGTAATATTTAGAAAATAAAATTAGTTTTTAAATTAATTTTAGTTTATTAAAAGTATTTATATAATTAGTGTTATGAGAATTAATGTAGGTATGCCACCTCAAAACAGACTTTCAAATAATGCTATCAAGATTTTGGGACATTCTATTTTTAGTAGTTTAAAAACATATTTTAAAATAAAAGCTTTTAAATAAAAAAATAGTAATAATAGCAAATAGTTATAATAGTTTTAATTCAATAATGAAACATATATAATTAATATTTATGAGAATTAACTTATATTCGAGACATAAGAAACTGATGCATCAAATAATATTATAGAAATATATTTTTTATAAATATTAATTTTATTACGTATTATATTTTTCTGACATATGTCAAAAATTTTAATTATTTTACTACCACCTGTCATAATTATGTTATTTACTAATTTAAAAAACCAATTTTTATAATAAACATAGTAGATACTAATTATTTAAGTATTTAAAAACATTATACATATTCTCACTAGATCGAATAAGATTCAAATTAATGGGTAACAACAGAAATCGGCTACAAATTGGAATTATACTTTTAAAAAGGACGTATTTGTTTGATACCCGAAAATCAGTTTTGCAGTAAACAGAAAAGTTTTAGCTAATAATAAATAAAACTCCTTGCCCCAAAAAGATAAAATAAAATAAAATAAATAAAACTCTTTTTTGTTTTTGTTACAAAGCTGGACTCTCTTCTTTTGTTAATATATTTCTTTTACTTTTATGTTCATATAATCAAATATATTACCGCGCACTTTCAAAAACACCTTTCCCTTTAGTCTCTCGTCAGAAATTGTCGGTAGGGACACTTTCCCAACAGCACTTTGTTCGTATTGTCATTTGAACCAATTTAAATCGTGTTGGAACCATTTTGACACCAAAAAGATTGAACCGGTATTCAAATTGAAATTACACTCGGTTTAAAAGGAAGCCATCACAATAGAGTAAACCGGAACACCAGTACTCATAAAATATTATGTTCCACAGCTAATAGTATAAATAAATATACACACTTATCGTTTTGACTCGCATCTACAAATACTTATAATTTGAATCCACCTATAAACAAACCCAACTGGTTCAGTCTTACAATATCTGTTCGGTTACTTCAGCAATTCCTCGTACCACAATCCATGGACACAACGCGACACGTTCGCCAACAGAACCAGAACGTCTGAAACCTCTATAACCTTGTCCGAGAGAGAAGCTGCACCGATTCTTCTTAGCATTGTTTCCACTAACTGCTCTCTCTTTGTGTTGTTACCCGCCAAAACGGCAGCTCGTGTGGCTAGGTATATGGTCTGTGACACATGTGTGAACACTGCGTCTCCTGCTTGTAAGCTTTTCACAAGCATGTTCGCAATCACTTGTTTCTTCGTCTCTGCATCGTCAGAATCAAGAAGCTCGGAGAGTGTTTCCATGATTTCCGAAAGACCCGCATCAGGTTTCGCATCTACCATCTCGTAGAGCCGGTTAATGCAAGTCAATGTAATGGTCTCCATGTCAGTTGGCGATGAGTTTTCGCTTGGAAGTGTTTGCTGAAGGATCAAGACACTTGAAGAAAAGAAACAGAGAAGTTAATAAAATAAATTATATATTTTGTCATTGTGAACGAGAGAGGCTATGCAGAGAGAGTGATCAAGAGGTAAGTTTTTGTCACTACTGACCTGACGGAGACTAGAATGATTTTCTGGATTTGGGATTGAATAGCTCTCAGTCTAGAGAGGTTGAGTTGAAATGTTTCAGGGACACATTCTAAAGTAAGACCACCAATTTCGCTCACCATTTTTAGGAGACCAAGACGAATAAGAAGATCCACAGTTTCTCCTTTGCACTCTGACAGTTCCATTCCTGCAACATAAAATCACCAGCATGCAGATAAATCAAGAAATGGAGACGCATAGTTTTAAGTCCTTCAATAGCCATATATATAGGGTGGACAGTTTTTTAAAGTGAATTATATCCCCTAATTTGTGGCAACAAGTTTGGTTCCTACAGGTGAAATTTACGATTTGAATTTAGCTAAACTGGGTTCTTACCAAAAGTACCATAAAGATGAGTAAGTTGTTAGTTTGAGACCAAACCTGGAAATGGAGACGAAGTGGTATTGAGTTTTGAAACAGAGGGGACATTGCCTCCAGTTCGCATGGTGGTCGAAGGGAGGCCTGATGATCCAGAGTTGTTAATTGTGACAACAGAAAGGGCATCTCTATGTTCTTTCCACTCCTTCTCCGCCTCTCCACGAACATTAAAAAGCCAACGCTTTGTCAATGGTAGAGAGGAAGACGCTTGGTCTGGCGAACCATGTCGGCTGGAAAACGACTTCTTCAGATATTCCAGACCAGCAGGTCCCTTGAGAAGTGGTTCCAATAGTTTCAAACGAGATTTGCTGATTTCCTTCTTCAAAATCTGCAAGAAGAGGACATTTTACGTGAAAATGAATTACCAGATTTAGAAACCATGTTTTGCTATCCAGTTTTATTGTGAGTTCCTATTACAAAGCACATGCTACGCAAAACCTAAGAAACGATCGATGATTATGTCCGCAAAGTAGAACTAAGAGACGTTGTGCATACCTGAATCTGCTGTAAAACAAAGCGTAGGCCCTTAACCATTAAGACTGCATATGACGAATTCGACTGGTCCTCAGTTGGAACTATCTCTCCAAGTTCTGTCATCAATTTATGGTGAGTACTCCTGATTTCCTCTTCATTGGCTGGAGCAGAGAGTTTCAGCAGAATGCCAAGGGAAAACTCTAGAATATTTCCAAGATAACCCATGTCGACATTCCCAGAAGCCAGTAACTGAATCATGCCAGCGAAAAATGAACATATAAGTCCGTAATATCTGTTGTACCAACAATTAAGAAAAGGCTGTAATAACAAGCACCTGTGACAGCATATCAGTATCTATAGTTTGAACAATCTCTTGTCTCCAATCTTTGGGAGATATCTCACAGAGTTCATCCCTGACTTCGTTCATGAGTTTAATAACCCAGCTGAAGTCTGGCTGAGACTGTTTCATAGAATCCATGACGCCATCCCAGAAAGCCTTTTCCATTGTCTCCTTAACCTTCACCTGCGATATCACAAAAGCGAAGAAAATGTGAGTCCAGCTAATAAAATTGTAGTTTAAATAAACAAATCAGAATAGTGAAGTTTATAACAGCTTTATGGAGCTAATATCTATTTACCTGAAGGTTGCTTGTATCCTCAGTGCTAGCGTCGAAGCTATCAGCAAAACTACTGCTGTTGTCATGGACAATTTCATTGACGATTAACTCATTCTCACTGGCCAACGTTGCATCCAAACCTGTCACATTTGGAGAAGAAATGCCCTCAGTTCCTGCTAGAGAAAGCTCGTGTTAGTTTGCAGACATGCTGTATTATCTGTGAGCTCTAAAGGTTATCCAGATTGATTATATTACCAGACTTCAATGACGGAGAAGAGCTTGAAGATCCAGGAGAAGATGAAGATGAACGAAGCGAATCCGCAGGCGCTTTAGATTCTCCCGCTCCATCATTTTCACTGAATATAGCCTGAACAATTGGGGAAGACAACTTCAGCTGAAAAAGAAAAAGAATAGTCATTCTCCCTATCAAGCTTCTGACCTTCCATGCTTCATGTACAAAGAGTCAGTTGAGGTAAATGGAACGGAGAGGAACACGACATACCGGCTTCTGATTCATGCCACTGTCTATTATTTTCGGAGAAGAAGTGAGTTTCGACGCCTCAGACAGCTCTGGCTCTTGAGTTTTGGCTATATCGTTCTCCAAAAGCTTAGCATCGTTAATCTTCCAAACTACAAATCCCTCAAGGTAAGAGCACCAAGCCTTATCAAATGCTTCTAGCTGAGATCTGAACTTTTTTCGACCTGGAGTTAACAAAGATACGTTGTCGTCCGGAACGGCCAACTCTGGTCCTTCCAATATAATCTTCACTAACAATTCAGACTCCCGGATAAGATAGGTTGCCGATTCCATTAGAGCAATCTCATGCTCACCTCTTCCTCTGAAAATTGCATCTGGATGTTGCTTGATCATGTAGGCACAAAGAAAAATTCTAGCTGGGTATCTTGCTATCTTTTTGAGTTCTTGATTTCCCGTTTTCTTGGAATTGGGTGACTTTTGCTCGCTTTTAGTCACAGAACTAGGGGAGTTTCCTCTTCGAGCTGGTGGAAAGATGTGCTTAAGAAGATGATTAATATTCTTCACAGTGGATCCCTGAGATAGAGTGAGTCGGATCTCCAAACGATCAAGCAATTCCTTCACTGTTCGAATAACAGCAACCGAATTCATTTTAATTGCAAGCTGCTCGAACGGCACTGATTCAATGGACTTTTCATCGATTCCCAGCCCGCTATAGGCTCTAGCCAAGACAAAAGTAGATTTCTTGTATTTTGCAAATCTCCTCCAGCATCTGAGGTTATTTAAAATGACAATCAGACTACCAAACTAAGACAGTGAAACATCTTCCAAACTTTTAAAGGGAAATACCTACATTTCTAACATCTTCACAAGATGTTCTTGCTTCTTACGCATTGTTTTCGATCTTTGATGTGCACTCTCCATGCCTCTCCTTCGCCTCATATATTGTGCTTTCAGTTTCTTGGCCTAACAGATACCAAACCAATATTGATAAATCATGGCAGTTTACACAAATAATGATAAAAGTTTGAAACTTTAAGCATACCCTTTGAAGCCGCTCTTCTAAACGATCCTTCATTTTCCTTATTTCGGCTTCCTTTTGATTCTGCAGAGAACTAGCAGTTCCGAAAACCCGCATCAGCCTTGTGTTCGCCCTCCTCCTTTCGGCTTCAAGGATCCCCATCCGTTTACTCTCAGCAGCTGCTCTTTTCTGATAAATCGCTGCACGCACGCTCTCCTTGTACCTATTCTCCTGAATTGCTTTCTGCATCAAGCTCTGCGCAGCTCGCTGTCTCTTTGTCGCCCTTCGTTGCGCCATAGCTTTGAAAAGAAGCATCCTATTCTTCTCTGCTTTCTGAACCCTTTCTTCAACCTTTGTCTCTAACTCATCACGTTCCTTCTCAACCCTTTGCACAAGTCCGTTCTTTGCAGCTTGTCTTGCTTCATCTAGCTTTGCTAAACGGGCTAACTCCTTCTCCAGAATACTTAACCTGAAGCATTACATCAAATAAACTTTGAATTTCATCGTCATATTCCTTCCTCTGCCATTTAAATTATTACCCACAAAATCTCTTTACCTCTTTTGCTCAGCAGCATTAAGCTTTGATTCAAGTCTCTGACTAAGCTCCTCCATAGTTACCGATCTCGGGCTTCTCATCTTAGGTCTCGCCTTGCTCGATAATGAATCATGGTATTGCTGCAAAGCCAACAAAAGGGAATTTCTATTAATCATCATCGAGACTCTCTTCACGTCTATAGATGAACGTAATTCAAACTTTTAAATTTACCTGACGACGGAGATCAGCTTCTCTAAGTTTGGAATCGATATCCTCGGCGGAGACGGTGTTCTTGGTTTCGAGAAGACGACGGCGGAGCCTCCGGGGAAGATTCTTCGGCGAAGATGCCGTGACGGTATCATCTTCGTTCATCGGAAAACTCAGGGAGATTCCTCCTAATCTTTCCGGTTCCGTCATTAATATTTTACGATTGCAGATCCCAAATCTGTTATATAAAAGTGATTACTTTGAAAAAAAAGGTAAACTTTATCGATGAAAACGAGAGAAACACGAAGAAAAGCTGATTCTTTCAGTCGATGAAATATCTCAGAGCGAAGAATGATTTTTTCTCGTTAGATTGTTTTTTTTTTCGAATGGCTCGTTTTGAAGAAGACGAAGCACGATTTTGATAATCGGACCCGTAATTTCTGGAACTTTCAAGAAACTATCCATTCTTTTGAAACTACAAGGAACGACGTCATTTATTTAATGGGCTTAAACTGGGCTAAAGGCCCAAATAGTGTGTAGACATTAAGCCACACTAATTTGTATCTGGCGCGAGGTTTGTCCGCCGAGTAGAGATGACCGACGGTTCGCCTCTTGCGGTGGCGATGGAGTTAGAAGAGTCTCCGGCGACTGAGATTACACCAAGAGACCCGCCGAAGATTCAACGCCTAGAGGAGTCAGTGGTTAACCGTATTGCAGCGGGTGAAGTAATCCAGCGTCCAGTTTCGGCGGTGAAGGAGCTCGTCGAGAACAGCCTCGACGCCGATTCAAGTTCCATAAGCATCGTTGTTAAGGACGGTGGCTTGAAGCTCATCCAAGTCTCGGACGATGGTCACGGTATTAGAGTACGATTCTACACACACTCATTTTTTAATTTCAAAATAGGAAAAAAACTCGTTCTGGATGTGTTTTGTGTCGAATCTTGTGAAGAATGATCAGTTTGTGTTCTTGTTGCTTCGTAATTTAGCGTGAAGACTTGCCGATATTATGCGAGAGACATACGACATCGAAGCTGACTAAGTATGAGGATTTGTTCTCCCTTAGTTCAATGGGTTTTAGAGGAGAGGCACTAGCTAGTATGACTTATGTTGCTCATGTTACCGTAACCACCATTACCAAAGGACAGATTCATGGTTACAGGTTCGGATCTATGTTTCATTTTGAGCTATGTTTTGTTCTGCTCAATGTGTTTGAATACAGTGTTGTTGTAACTGCAATTTTGGTTTCAGAGTGTCTTATAGAGATGGTGTGATGGAGCATGATCCAAAGGCGTGTGCAGCTGTCAAAGGAACGCAGATAATGGTAATTTATCAAATTGGTTGAGCAAAGAGTGTGACAAGTGAATGGAGTCAGTAACGTTCCATGTGTATGTCTTTGAATTTTGTTGTTAGGTGGAGAATTTGTTCTACAATATGATCGCTAGAAGGAAGACACTTCAAAATTCTGCTGATGATTATGGAAAAATAGTAGATTTGCTGAGCCGGATGGCCATTCATCACAATAACGTGAGCTTCTCGTGTCGAAAGGTTTGTAATACTTACTAACTAAACTAGTCTACCTTCTTGGGAGTTTGGAATTATGAAACTTATGAGCCAATTTTTTTGTTAATGATTCTGTCTTGCCAGCATGGAGCTGTCAAGGCTGATGTTCACTCTGTTGTGTCACCTTCAAGGCTTGATTCAATCAGATCTGTTTATGGCGCATCAGTTGCAAAGAACTTGATGAAAGTAGAAGTCTCCTCCTGTGATACCTCCGGTTGTTCTTTTGATATGGAAGGTTTTATATCCAATTCGAACTATGTTGCTAAGAAGACCATATTGGTGCTTTTCATTAATGGTGAGGACTTTCTTTCCTTAATAAAAATGAAAAGTTATATCTGATTTATCAACAGATAGATTGATAATCCTATTTACTGATGTTTGGTTTATTGCTAACAACAGATAGATTGGTGGAATGCTCTGCTTTAAAAAGAGCCATTGAGATTGTTTATGCTGCAACATTACCAAAAGCATCGAAACCTTTTGTCTACATGTCGATCAGTTTGCCACGTGAACATGTTGATATCAATATTCACCCGACAAAGAAAGAGGTAATTTTCCTCCGTTTATGTTATTTTTGAGGTAGCTGCTACGGGTTCATGTATATATTCTGTATTTACTGCTTAATATTCTTGTAAAATGAATTCCTTATTTATACATCAAATAAAAAAAATTTGGTCGTGCGTGCAGGTAAGCCTTTTAAACCAGGAAATCATAATCGAGATGATACAGTCAGAGGTTGAATTAAAACTGAGAAATGCAAATGATACTCGGACGTTTCAAGAGCAGGTACGCGTGCAAAATAACTTTACGCAATATTTTTCTCTGAAGATTAAGAACATTTATTTTTATTGATAATAAGTGTTCCTTCATGCTACAGAAAGTGGAATACATCCAATCTACGTTAAAATCCTCGAGAAGTGATCCTTCAGTTTCTCCGCTGCCTTCTGGTATTGTATCATTTGGCTGCATCGAATACTTTTCCCGTTGCATACTCTTGTAATTTTTTCACTTCACAGAATGGCATGTGCCCTTCTAATTAACTAGGACAAAAACCACCAAAAGTTCCTGTGCACAAGATGGTGAGAACTGATTCATCAGATCCAGCTGGAAGGTTACATGCCTTTTTGCAAGCCAATCCCCATAATCCCACTGACAAGATTTCTAGTTTGAGTGCAGTAAGGTAAGACATCACCTGATACAACATATATAGTTTTAGATACACAAAAAATTGGATCTTCTTTACCGGAGATTTTTTAAATTGGTTAAATGTGTTAATGCTTCATTATATTATATTTGATAGTATTATTTTTTCTTGCAGGTCTTCTATAAGACAAAGAAGAAACCCGAAAGAAACTGCTGATCTTTCTAGTGTCCAGGAACTTATTTCTGGAGTTGATAGCTGCAGCCATCCAGGTTGCTTGCTTGCCATGGTTATGCTTCTGAACATAATCTTCTTTAAAACAATCCTCGTAACAGCTTTTCCTGAAATTATTCTCTGTTAGGTCTGCTGGAGACTGTAAGGAATTGCACGTATGTCGGAATGGCAGATGATGTTTTTGCCTTAGTTCAACATCAAACCCATCTTTATCTAGCAGATGTGGTGAAGCTCAGGTATTATTCTTGAGTTTAGATGTTTGGTGGAGGATATCTACTGTGTCAATATAAATATCTATCCAAATTGTATTTGATAGGTTTTAGCTATATGTACAAAGAAGCTCATACCGCAAATTACCATCTTATTGGATTTTTTTTGTAGCAAAGAACTCATGTATCAGCAAACTCTTCGTCGTTTTGCTCACTTTAATGCAATACAGCTTAGCGATCCAGCCCCTCTGTCTGAGTTGATATTGTTGGCTCTGAAAGAGGAGGATCTAGATCCTGAAAATGATGAAAAGGATCATCTGAAAGAAAGAATCGCTGAAGTAAGTTCTTCTTTCTGCATCGTTAATTTCTGTCCTTGTTCTGTATCACCTATTCCTTCTACTCTCAACTTGTACCCTTCACAGTAACAAGTTCACGAGGCTATAATGTTGCCTATGGATTTAGTTAACTTGTTTCGTTGTAATATATAGATGAATACAGAACTTCTTAAGCAAAAAGTGGAAATGTTAGAGGAGTATTTCAGCGTTTACATTGACCCCAATGGAAATCTGTCACGGCTTCCTGTCATACTCGACCAGTATACACCTGACATGGATCGTGTTCCTGAATTTTTACTATGCTTGGGAAATGATGTGAGTTCTGTGAAAAGAGCATACCATTTGTTCAATAATATCCGCCATTTTGCTCCTACAGAAAAATGTTACTGATCAGAGGAACAGTGGTTTCTAATGTCACCCTAACGTACTATTTAGGTTGAATGGGAAGATGAGAAGGCTTGCTTTCAAGGAGTTTCTGCAGCTATTGGGAATTTTTATGCCATGCATCCTCCTCTTTTACCAAACCCATCGGGTGATGGTGTTCGGTTCTATACTAAGAGAAGTGAGAGCTCTCAGGAAAAGCCAGATTTAGGTATTTACCTCTTGTGACGAATGTATTTTGTTTTTGGTTCTCTGCATATGAAAAGGAAGTATCTATTTCACATTGAACTGGTGCAGGGGTTAACGCTGAGATGGAGGCAGTTCTTGACCAAAACCTTCTCTCAGATGCTGAAAATGCGTGGGCGCAACGTGAATGGTCTATCCAACACGTGCTGTTTCCATCTATGAGATTGTTCTTAAAGCCACCAGCCTCCATGGCTTCAAATGGGACTTTTGTAAAGGTCACCAATTTGCTAATTACCAGTATAAGTTTCACATGTTACATAAAGTCCAAAACCATTGTCTGGAAAATCAAATCTCACAAAGATTACATTCTTTTTACTATTTGGCAGGTAGCATCCCTTGAAAAGCTGTACAAGATATTCGAACGGTGCTAATGGAAACCGCTGATCGCAGATAGAACTTTTGACATGAGTAGCCTCCCATTTGCTCTAACTATGTTTACAGACTCTAAATAAAATACGAGAACCAGTTTATGGTTTAACCAAACTGTGGCACGCATGGATGACCGAAACCATATTCACCAAACTCTTACCTTTTCTGTGACTTAATCTCATCAATTGAAGGAAAAAAAAGGTACATAGATTACTAGACCTTCTTTGGCATGAGGCGTTCAAACGATCGTTCACCAGAATCTTTGTCATTCGCTTGGGAAGTCTCTCGGAAATACTGAACAGAAGCAGCTTGAAAAGAGAAAGAGAAAGACATAGATATGGCCCGGCGAAGCGTTTGTGGTCCCTGGGAGATACTGCTTCTCTCGCTCCCAACACTGCCGCTCCTGTAGCCCTCTCTCGAACTCCTGGCTTGAGGTAAGGCCATGGGGCTTCTCCTAATTGGGTTCAAGCTAACCAATTGTCTTTGCACCTCCTCCGGTAACTGCAGTGTGAATCGCTCTAGATTCTCACCTAGTTGAACCACTGAATGTCCTGTCGAACGAGATCTAGGGATGAATATCTCAGCCATACGCCAGCTAGACAATAACCCTGTAGATCTCGATCGAGGTGTTGTATAATTTGCATTGTTGTTCCAAGTAACTCTGTTACCTGTCAGTCTTATGTCGTCTGGAGAATCCAGAACACCTCTTTGTGCATTTCCCGTTTCAAGATCCATGTTTGGATATCGAAAGCTCTCACCAGGTTCCAAAGACAGATTTGCACGGCAGACCGGACATGTGGACCAAGAAGAAAGCCAGACGTCGATGCAGTTAGCATGGAAAGTGTGGCTACAAGGAGGCATCCAACGTAGCGTTTCTTCATCCTCAAAATCGCTTAGACAAATTGCACATTCCACTCCGCCTTTGCCTATCTTGAGCCCTTTAACCTCTGAGTAAAGGAAAATTGGGAAGGACTCGATGATGTCCTTGTCGAGCCCTTGCTTTGCTCTAGTGTGCAGCACTTCACGGCCTCGCGTCTCAATCTCTACACTTTTGAATACATAAAACAAGCAGGTCCCGATTAGACTGAAGAGGAACATGAAAAGCATAATGATTCCAATCACTGATTCCGCCGTGACCTTGGTTTTACTATTGTCGCCAGAAGATTCCCAGTCTTGCTGGCAGGTTACATAAGGCAAGAATTGGAAAAAGAAGAGCGACAATAAAACACATAATACGATCCGATGGCTGAGTTCTCTCGTGAAGATAGTCATAATGTGAACGGTTCTTTTGCGGATCTCTTTAGCTTCTTATCTCCGAGTAGAGCGAGATAAAAACGAGAAGAAGAAGATGAAGAAGAAGAAGAAGACCAGGAAGTCTAAGAAGAAGAAGTCGTTCTGATTCGTAGATGAATAAGTTCTGCCCGTCACGTCAACAAATATTGTATTTAGATTAAATAGATTTGCTTTTGTCACTGCCTTTGAAGAAGTCTTTAGGTCCACCGTAGACGTAGAACAAGTACGATTTCAGTCATGCCCTCTTTATTAACTTGTTGACTACGCAACAAGACTTGTCGTGCGGGGAGATGTGTTCGAAGTTGTCGATATGTCATTTGAAGTTTTTGTATTAAGAGCTGAACAGATTTTGTTGTCATATCCGTTCTCTCACCTTCAGCGAAAACATCCAGACGATTCGTCTGGCTTCTTCATATATGTTCCGGCGAGTCAACGACGGTTTAGGGACACATTCTTGCATTTTACGTGTCCTCTTTATAAAGACGAACATAACTATTATGTTCAATGTTTTAGTTGACTTTGAAATATATTATTTTTTCTCTAATTTTAAAAGAAACAAAATTATTAAATATTAAGTAAATAAAAGCAATATGAATAAGCAGATCAATTCCTTTAATCTTCGGATAATGATTTTTGCTACTAATTTTTTTAAAATTTGTCCCGCTAAACAAATCTCCCATCTCGTTTTTCTATCACTAACACTCGAATAATGTTTGTTAATATCCTGTCAAGTTTTTACTATTTTTCAATTAGTAGGATTTAATCCGCGTTATAGACGGATTTATGTTTTTTTAATGAAATTAATTAAATTTTATTTTATTTATTGAGTTTAGTGATAATTGATCTTAAATTTTCTCAATTTGTTATAAATAGAAGTAGAAAAAATTATTTGTCAGATTCTATTGCATTATATTTCTGATCCCAAATTAAATTTCCATTTGGAAATAACAGAATGACACAAATTTTAATTTTTATATGAAAATAGAACGAAACTAGATCAGAATAAAAAAGTGTGAAATCCTGTTTCCCTAATCCCTTTCTATGTAGGAACATTTCTGTATGTTACAATTATTTTATTTTTATTTGAGAATATAACATAATGGGATGAAAATAGGAATTTCTTATATCTTGTTTGAAACATTTTTAATTTATATACTAAACTAAATTGTTGAATACATATTTTATAATAATAGACAAGTAGAAATATAGAATATTATACACAAACTTAATCTTTATTTTTTTAGTTTTCTAATATGTAACCGAAGTTACAAGTTATTGTATATCAAATAAAAACATTTCATATGATAAATTGTCTATCTTATCAAAACAACAACACCAACGTTGTATTCCAAATTCACAATGGATTGCTCCGAGTTAACGAAATGGCGTCATAACCGCAAGAGTGGATAACTTTCTTAGTTCATCTAGAAAAATTTCAAAATTATAAGGAGCATTTCGACAGATTTGAAATAATAAAAGTTTCACGCATAAAAAATATAAAGGCGGATAAGTTGGTATGATGCGCTCGTGATCAACGGCTACCTGGAATCCGTGTGACATGGTATCACCTCTTTGGCTATCCGGTTGTAGCTCCTGTTATTATTGACAAAAAAAACTTTGAAAGCCCAACTAACCAAATTAAACCAATCAAAAGGATACAAATAATTAAAGAAAGAACACCAATTTTGAAAGAAATAGGTTCATAGGTTCGGGATCTTCCGGATCTTGATAATCATCGTTGTTGTCTTGATTATCACCATATCTGTTCCCATCTTCTATAAACCCTGCGTGAGATAGTTTAAACATACCAGGTTATCAACTGGCTTGTATTGTTGTTGACGACCAATCCCAAGCTTTTTTTTCGAAAACAACATCTCTACTTACCATCACCTTCCTCGTGATGGATCATAGAGGCGATATGGTTTGAAACCATGTTCTGTTCCAAGATTTATCACGCTTCTTGACCTATCATCTAGCTTCTTAAGATGAGGTCCCGTTTTCTTTGCATACGCTATACAGCCAAAAACCCTTAAGTGTTCGATGTTAGGTTTCTTAGACATGAAGCTCTCGTACGAAGTCTGTCCTACTAAGGCTTTTGTGGGAACACGATCGATGAGATACGTGGAATGACGTACTGCTTCTCTCCACATCTCATTCGGAATCTTCATTGCTTTAAGCAAACTTATCGTCATCTCTATCAAGATTCAGTTTCTTCTCTCGACTACACCATTTTGTTGGGGTGTGTACGTCTGTTTACTCCGGTTTCTTCACAAAACAAGTTGAATTCTGCTGAGGTAAACTCTCCTCCTCTATAGGTGCGGAAAGTTTTGATGGTATTGCTGGTTTGTTTTTCTATAAACACTTTAACCTTTTGAACTAATCCAACGTTTCACGCTTCTCTTTTAGTAACATGGTCCACATGTCTCTTGAGAAGTCGTCTATTAGTACAAACACGTACCGATTGTTTGCTGGTGAGATAGGTCCGCACAATTCTCCGAGAATCAGCTCCAATGCTTGAGCTGCACGGAATGTTGCTTTGGGTGGAAGCGAGTTTCTTGTTTGTTTCCCAACTATGCGTCTCATACACTCTTCTCATTAGAACTCGAGGCATACCAATGACCATCTCCTTTTTCACCATGTTGTTTAGAACGCCAACACTTATGTGTCCTAGCTGTGCGTGCGAAGTAAGTGCTTCATCGTCGCTTTGTATTTTCAAACACTTCGGAAAACTGATTTCCATAGGTGTTTTGTAGACACGGTTTGGTGATCTTATAACTCGTACTAGCAACTTCCTCTTAGATCTCTTAACGTCAAAGCATCTCCTTTCATATTTATTTCGCATCCATGCTCTGTTGCGTGTCCGAGACTAATGATATTGTGTTTTAGTTCTGGTAATAGTAGATGTCTTTGAGTGCTCTTCTCTCTTCTGACTGGCCCATAAAAACAATGGTACCCTTCCCCACAATATCAACATTCGACTCATCACCAAACTTCACTTTCCCTTTATGTTCTCGTCTAAGCTTGAGAAAAATACTTTGTTCCCTGTCATATGATTACTCGCTCCACTGTCAAGATACCAAATACTCTGATTATTGGTATCATACTTCTTTGGAAACACTTTTTTTCGTTCAAGAATACCACCTCGTGAACATATAAAGCTTCAGCTTCTTGCGTCTCAATTAAGTTCGTTTCTTGATGTTCGTTCGTTCTTTCGGGGCATGTTGACACGTAGTGACCAGGCTTGTCACATCTCCAACATATGATTTTGGACCGGTCTTTCTTTTGACGTTGTTCCGTGTTGTCTCCTCCTCTGTTTTGGCAGTTGAATCTCCCTCGTCCCCTGCCTCTACCAGAGCTATCACTGCCCTGATTTCCTCTTACATACCGTCCACGAATACTTCCTCTGGCTCCTCCTTGAAAGTTTCTGTAGCCTCCACGAGTATTGTTTGAGTTGGAGAACATAAGTTTTCCTTGATCCTCACTATGAGATTCTTGCCCTACACGTGCTTCATATGCCTTTATTCTCCCAACTATATTTTCAGACCCTGTTTGCTTTAGGTCCATGACTTGCTCAAGGGAGGCGACAATTTGTATGAACTTGTTTCCTGGGAGTCCTTTCAAAAACTTCTTCACAAGTTTTGTTTCATCGATGGTTCCTCCAAGAGAGGTTGATTGAGCTGCAAGGCCTGATATCTTGCCAGCAAAGTCATCAACCGTGTCGTTGTCATTTATCTTTAGTTGGTCTAGTTCTGCAATAAGGGTTTGTAGTCTCGCTTCTTTCACCTGGTCTGCTCCCTGGTGACGAGATTTAATAGCATCCCATATACTCTTTGCGGAATTTTGTTCTCCTACTTGTTGTATGAGTGCTTCGGGTATAGATTGGAACAATATGCTGTCACTACATCGTTCTTCTTTTGATCCTCATATCATGGATCAATTGTGTCCCATACTTCACTTACTCGAAGAGTAATTTTCATCCTCATCGCTCAAACTGTGTAGTTTGTCGATGTTAGAATAGAGCAATGGATAGATGGAGCTACAAGGTCCTTTGTCCGCTGCAGTGGTGGATTCTTCTCTTTTACCATGCTTGGTTACACAAATCACCACACACGCCTTTATGATAGAATCTTCGACTTTAAGACGGTCTGATACCAATTCAAATCGTAAAAGCAAAGAATCAAAGCTTTAAAGAACTACTCTTCTTTATTAGATTTAGAAACTCTCTCAAAAACTAAGTCTTTTCTCTCTTGAAGTCTTATGGAACATCTCTCCATAGAGCTTCTTATATATAGGAATAAGCTTCTCCTTAACCTAAAACATATTTAGACAATTTCCTTTTTGTATATCAAATTTCCATTTCTCTATATCCCTAGGATCTTCCTTTTTCCTGAGATAGCTTGCTCCTCAAGTCTCAGAATTATGCAACACATAATGTGTCTGCAACTGAGGACAAGGAAAAGATAGAATCGAGTTTTGACTCTGAAGGTTAGTACAACATATCCTCTGGAAACCGATCAGGGTGTGAGCTTTACCTTCACATGAAAGAAAAAGCTTCGAAGCCATTCGGGAGGGAGAAGAAGGTTTCCCTCCTGAAAATTCTATGATGCCTAAGTCAGATATCAGTTAGCTAACAATGTTAATTTGGGAATCATTGAATATCATTGAAAATCAGTCTAATTTACGAATTTCACAAAATCGGTAGATCACTCGTACAAATTAAGGTTAGTCAGTTGTGGTTGAAAGTTGCGAAAAAGTGTTGCCGAAAAAACTTTCTATTTTAATGATTATAATTTTGCGACAGAATTGAGATGTCCATGGTTCTGGACTAAACTCTTACCCTGAGTCGTCTGAATAGTTTGAATTCGATGAATAGAAACTTTAACACAGAGATTTCGACTATGGAAAAACTAAAAGTTAATTATCATGTATTCACAAAGAAACCAAAACGAAAGTTAACAGGAAAAATAATTAAATGGGTGAAATGACATTCCAATATCACATATTACATCTCCGTTAACAAGAACACAATTGGCACTAGTCATTAATTTATATCAGCTTAATGTATGAAAATTTAGATACGTTAAAATTAAACGTGAGTTACATTTTGAAAAGCAATTTAATATTGGTCAGTAACTCTTCTATCAATTTAATAAAGTCTTGTTTTCTCATCTTATAAATTCAAAGTTTCCACTAACATCTAAAATAACCAAAGCATCTAAAAGTGTAAACCAAACAAAATAAAAAGGAATATTATTCAAATTTTCTCTTTAAGTAATAAATCCCCGGAGCTCTTGGTCACAAAAATCCAAATAGTAATAAAATACGGTACATCATATGTCCCACCCTTCCTTCTTCAAATCATTGCTCGACGATTTATTTATTTGAAACGACAAAGTTTTTTTATATTAAAAAAAATAGATATTTATATATATATATATATATATATATATTATATTATCATGGAAAATCAGTCTAATTTACGAATTTCACATTATCGGTAGATCATTCGTACAAATTAAGGTTAGTCGGTTGTGGTTGAAAGTGGTGAAAAATATTGCCGAAAAACGTTATATTTTAATGATTATAATTTCGCGACAGGATTGAGATGT